>CAWUFW010002842.1:1077500-1699619 GCA_963921515.1 Calotriton arnoldi
ATGTTCATTTTAACAAGTCACATATATTGTACTTCTTAAGGATCAGCTACATAAAATTGTTCTTCAAAAGATTGCCTTCTCCGAGTTTTACATTGAATCTGGACATATACTGTGCAAAATAATCCTTTGGATTGGGAAGCACCAAACCACCCTTTTCCAATCCTTCATCTAAAGTGCTTAAGGCTGCTCTGGCAGTTTTTTTGCCGAATAAATGATGTAAACAGACTCCACTTCCTTAAGAAAAGATGTTTAAAACACATGGCAGAAAATAAGAGAATTAAACAATGGAAGAATTGGCACTTTAAATCAGGGAGACCCTCCCTAAGATAGTTAAAGGAAGCTAGTTCCACCGTGTAAACATAGCTTATATTTTTAAAAGCACAGGAGCAAAGTTAAGATCATATAAATCCTCGATTCCTTAAGAGTATCTAATACCCAAATTCCTCTTAGGTTGCACATTTACACAGGAAACTATGTCTGAATGCAGTAGACATGAATTGCACCCACATAAAATATATAGGAAGAAAACTGAAATTGTTTTATCGCCCCCCCTCCCCAACTCCTTATATAGAGTAAAAATCTCAAAGGCTTTCTTCCTGTGAACATTGATTAGTATCAAGAATTAACATAATATCATCAGGATATAGTTTTATCTTCCCCATCTGTGCCAAGGGAGGACGGATATCGCCATTCTCCCTAATCGCTATTGCCAATGGCTCGATAAAAAAAATCCAAAAAGAACCATTGATAAAGGGGCATCCCTTCCGGGTCCCCCGATGAACTTTTAACTTCCCCACCTCTGTAGCACTGATTACGATACTGGCTACATCATTCCAATACATCTTATATAACAACCCAGTGATCTCGGAAGGGAACCCAAAATTTAACTAACATACTAAAAAGTGTTTCCCAGACCACAAGGTCGAATGCTTTTTCTGCATCTAGCAAAATAACTATGACCGATGCATTATTCACTGACAAGTAGTCCAGTGCTTCAGTAAAGTAATGTGTATTGGTACCTAGCTGCCGTCTGACAAAGCCGTTCTGATCCGGATGGATCAACTTCGATTCAACGTAATAACATCAATTAGCCAAAAGATTCATAATTATTTTAAAATACGAATTTAATAAAGTGATTGGACGATACGAGTTTGGGTATTCGCCATCTTGCCCTTTTCCAAATAAGGTAACAACGTTCCCCATGCTAAATGATGCCGGAATAGGGCCCCCTTCAAACACTGTATTGGCAACCAAAAGAAAATAGTCATCCAGTACTTCTAAAAAAGATTTAAAATATTCCTCAGAGAAGCCACATGCCTTGCAATTTGGGAGATTAACAACCTTCTCCAGTTTTTCTTTGGAAAAAGGGCGGACAATATTTTCCACATCTTTCTCGGATAGAGTGGGGATATTAAGACCAACTAAGAATTTCCACAAGGCATCTTTATCCATCGCTTGATTTCGACTATAAATCTGCCTGTAATGCTCAAGCATAATTTCACCCACTTTCACCTGTTACTTGCATCTAACCCCGGAATCCGGGCATTTCAAATCATGTATTGTGTTGCTTGCAGCTTGTTCTTGTGTCTGCCAAGTTAAAAATCTACCTGTTAAATTACTCTCCTCATACACCTTTTGCATACAGGCATGATTCAATACACCATACTTCGTGTAAAACAGCTCAGTTGATGCCCGTTTAGCCTTATCCAAGGCTCTCCGATTCACCGTTGATGGATGCCTTAAAAAATGTCTTGACTGTCCTGAATTTCTTCAAAATTTGTTTTTGCAGTCTAGCACATCTGCAATTGTCCGCATCCTCATATAATTCCTTTCTCTTCTTTGCAAATCTGGACCCAACCTACCTCCTGTAAATACGGTTTGTTAAAAATCCATCGCCTAGTCCACGGAGTACCTTTCTCAAACAATCATCGCATGATCTGAAAAGCCATTCAGTAATATCCACTGGCCCTTAAAAACCAGGGACTATGAAAGAAAGAAAAAAAAAAAATCAATACAAGAACTATGGAAATCGACCAGCAAAACATGTATATTCTGTGTTTGTCGGAAAGGCCTCCCTCCAATAATCACTAAGTGCCATAGTTCTTTGATAATTTTGTAGAACCTTTGCGGCTTTAAGCTTTAACTGCTTCTTCAAATTTAAAGAGGAGTCTAATCTAGGGTTCTGCAAGAAGTTAAGTCACCTCAAATGATAATTTCCCCTGGGACTTGCAACAGAGACTTAAAAGATTCCTCATAAAGCCCTGCATTATCTTCCAGTAGGGCATACCAACTCACAAACATGAGTCGCCTAGATAACACCAAACAAGTCACCTAGCACCAGCGCCCATATTTATCACTAGCAAAATCCACCACTTCGGCAGAAAAATTGCAGTACCATGATGTTCCGCCTAGGCAGATGAAAAACTTCTGTAACCGGCCCAATTTTTAAACATCAAAAATTCAAAAAGCTTCCCGGCAGGAATATGCGTTTCATGCAATAAAACCACCAAGGGGTTCACAGGCTTCTATCGCTCACCATTTATTATTATTCAGCCCATTAACATTAAAATAGATCACCTTCAGAATATTATTAATCATTCTAGCTTTCTTTTTCCAGGCAATCAATTAAGAACTTCAACAGGAAAAAAAAATGAGGCAAAAAGTGCCAAAATAGCCAGAGCACAAACGTGCAAAACCAACAACCACTGCCAGCACTAGGCCGACATTTAGGGTGGAACCGATTTCTCGAGTGTTACCCAGATTGTCGATTACCCTAGTCCTCGGTATCCTACCCCAATGAAAGTACATGCATGCAAAGACTGACCTGCGATCAGAAAAAGTGTGCGCTTTCTAAAGTACTTCTCAATCTCGCAATTCATAACACAAAGTGCCCATGTGCCTGACCTTTTCGTTTAACCAGTGCTCGCACCCCTCCCCCACCAATTGAGAATACTGGCACCGTGAAACAGTGCCAAACCCTCTCCTCCAACCCCAGCCCTAAAAATTAAAAAAAATTAAAACTTTTTACTCACACTCATAAGTGTCACCTAACAAATAAGACAGTGACTCAAGAAATATGGTGGCTTCCGCCACATAGCCAAACATTTGGAATGAGCCCTTGTATAGCACTTTAAGTTTCGAAAACTGAATTGTTGAGGCTTGTCCCCCTGCTGACAAACTTCAGGATCAGAGTCCTGAATTCCTTCTGCCTCAGGGCTGATTCTACAGTCATGTCTGAAAACATTCGAAATTCAAAGTTATCCGCCTTAAAGGCCTTCTCCTTTATTGCTTTGGTCAAAATCCGCTCTTTAATTCTAGAACCAGCAAAATTGACTATCGGTGTGAGGATGATTTGGCCTGACTGCTGATACGAGTAAGAAAACGATGGGCTCGATAAATTGTTAAGTCCCAGTCAAATCCAGAAGTCACAAGGGATTGGATCAGATTTCCTATCTTACCAATTTGATACACCCACCAGCATCCTCACTATGCGCCGGGATTCCTGTGATCCGGAGGTTGGAGCGCCTTGCAGGGTTCTCAATCTGTTCTTGCTTTTCTTTCAGCCACCCAACCTCCTTCTAGAGATACTCATTACTTTTTTCCAGGCTATGTACCTCATCCTCGCAGTCAGACACTCTTTGAACCATTTCCCTCAGTCGGGAGAAGAGACCCCCCCAAAATTGTACACAGACAGAATCCAGTCGTTCATGCAGTTCATCTGCCATTTTCTCCTGCGTACCTTGAATAGCTTTAATTTCTGTTAGAAGCTCCACAAGCATAGAAATCAGACTTGGGGTGGGTCTCCATCATGGACCTGGCCATCTTATCTTGAGCGCTCCGCATGCTCCACTGCCCTAGGCTCCCTGGTACCACTCCCAAAGGCGGCAGCTCTACATTCAGCTCCTCCACTGCGCCTAGGTTCTGAAGACTCCGAAGAGCCTGGTCGCTTTGTCCTCCAACTTCAATCCTGGCATTCCTCATGTTGCTCTTGCTAGTTTGGATTAAGGGATACAGACCACTGCTCTCTATTTTATCTGAGGCAAACCCTTTTACTTTTTTGCCCAGTTTCTTCCTGTGGTGGACTCAGTTTTCCTTGTTGAACGCCTTGCTCTTCCACTTGTCCCTCTTGCCCCTCTACATGCGACATGTGCAGTTCCGCTGATATTACTTGTACATCTTGCACCAGTACATGCCCCGAATCCTTCGGCCCAGCCAGAGTACCACCTTCTGCAGGAACGAGATGAAAAAACTCGGTATCAATCAGAACGCTCAATTTTTACACTGCTGCTCCTGCAAGACTGTGCGCTCTGGGACTCCTTATTTCTCTCAGCCTGCGCTTGACGAATCTCCACGTAACTTTCCAGGAAGGAGCAGAGGTGGATGAACTTTTTTGGTGGGACAGCTTGGCCAAGATTCATCAAACAGGGCCAAAGTTAATAGCAAACTAAAAAAAGCTGTTTCTATGGAAAAGCTGACCTACCTAGAACTACCTGGCAAAGAGGAGTTGGACTATGGATTATGTTAAAACTTGTGTGCCTTACACACACTGGCCATTTCCCTCCACTCCCAACTGGGACTCCCACCTTTTAGTTCACTGGCAACCATGTCCTATGTTCCGGGGCACTGGAATTATGTGTCAGGAGAGACCCAAAGTATGCTGCAGCCTCAAAGTATGCTGAGAGACCCAAAGTATGCTGTGGACTCCATCCACTCCGGATCACCAACCGACCCCTGCCCACACCACGTCTTCAACAAAGCCGACGCCACCATCGCACCCCAACTCCGGGACATCATCAACTCCTCCTTCCACACCGCCACCTTCCCGGAGAGCTGGAAGCACGCCGAGCTTACCGCCCTCCTGAAGAAACCAACGGCGGACCCCACCGACCTTAAGAACTACCGTCCCATCTCGCTCCTTCCGTTTCCGGCCAAAGTCATCGAGAAGACCGTCAACAGACAGCTTGCCGCCTTCCTCGAGACGAATGGATCCCTCGACCCCTCGCAGTCCGGGTTTCGGGCCAACCACAGCACCGAGACCGCCCTTATCGCAGCCACCGACGACATCAGAACCCTAACCGACAACGGGGAAACAGCTGCCCTCATCCTCTTGGACCTCTCCGCGGCGTTCGACACCGTCTGCCACCGCACCCTAGTGAAGCGCCTCAGCAACATCGGAATCCGAGAGAAAGCACTGGAATGGATCATCTCGTTCCTCGCCGGAAGAACCCAGAGAGTCCGCCTCCCCCGTTCAGATCCGAAGCCACCGAAGTCATCTGCGGCGTTCCACAGGGATCCTCACTCAGCCCAACCCTCTTCAACGTCTACATGAGCCCCCTCGCAGCCATCGCACGCCGACACAACCTCAACATCATCTCCTACGCCGACGACACCCAACTGATCCTCTCCCTCACCAACGACCCCACCACCGCCAGAGCCAACCTACACGACAGGATGAGAGACGTCGCCGACTGGATGAGGAACAGCCGCCTTAAACTGAACTCAGACAAGACGGAAGTCCTCATCCTGGGCTCATCACCCTCCGCCTGGGACGACTCCTGGTGGCCCCCGGCCCTGGGCACCGCGCCCAAGCCAACGGACCACGCACGCAACCTGGGCTTCATCCTGGACTCCTCCCTGTCGATGACCAGACAAGTCAACGCCGTCTCATCTTCATGCTTCAACACCCTGCGCATGCTCCGCAAGATCTTCAGATGGATCCCCACTGAAACCAGGAAGACCGTCACCCAGGCACTCGTCACCAGCCGACTGGACTATGGGAACACCCTCTACGCCGGAACCACAGCCAAACTTCAAAAAAGACTCCAGCGCATCCAGAACGCCTCCGCACGACTCATCCTGGACATCCCCCGACACAGCCACATCACCGGACACCTGAAAGACCTGCACTGGCTCCCCGTCAGCAAGAGAATAACGTTCAGACTCCTCACCCACGCACACAAGGCCCTCCACGACCTGGGCCCAAAGTACCTCAACGACCGCATGACCTTCTACACGCCCACACGCCAGCTACGATCAACCAGCCACGCCCTCGCCACCGTACCACGCATCCGCAGAACCACCGCCGGAGGAAGATCCTTCTCCTACCTGGCAGCCAAGACCTGGAACTCCCTCCCCACTCACCTTCGGCGAACCCAGGACCATCTCTCCTTCAGGAAGCAGCTCAAGACCTGGCTGTTCGAGCAGTAACTTACCCCCTCCCCCAGCGCCTTGAGACCCTCCCGGGTGAGTAGCGCGCTCTATAAATGCCGTGATTGATTGATTGATTGGATGAGTAAATTATGTGGCAACAAAAGACAAAATATGCGGCATAATGTAGCATATTTTGCAATAGTATTACTTCATTATTTAGTCATTTTTAGGTCTCAGCTATGCAGCGCATGCATTGTCCCTTCGAGACAAGCTAGATCTACTCTGCGGGCGGATAGCCTCTTTATCGCTTTTGATTTGTTGCTTTGCATGTCCTTCTTGCTTCTCTGTGGTCAATGTTTATTATATGTCCTTCCTTTCTGTGTTGTGACCGATCCCATGGAGCTTGCCTCTATTGCTTCTAGTTGTGCCCTTTTGAGCATGTAGGTTTGTTTAAGCGCACAATTTTTTTCTTTTGTTCCTGCCCGCGTTTTCGGAATGTTCGCTTTTCTTCCTGTGTGTTCTTATTTGCTTTTTGATCCAAACGTGTTCACCCGACGGGAGCTTGGCAAGGTTTGCTTTAGTGCCAACAAAGTTAAATGTAAAAAGCTTTGTGAATTTGCATCAAACGCGCTTTCTGAATAAAACGTGTTCACTCAATCTGTGCTTTTTGACGTTTTTCTTTGAAATGGACTGAGTGTGGTACATACTGAAACACTGTTGCCAAAAACACATTGTAACTTGGGGAGAGGATGTAGCCTTAGGGCTAGAGCTGCCGACTCTGGAGAAGGGGAACCCAGTTCAAGCCTCGGCTCAGCAGCCTGTGATTCTGGGTAAATCACTTAATCTCCCCGTGCCTAACAAATAATGAATGTATCCTTGTGCAACGTAACTGGTGCTCATGTAAAGCGCTCCAATACCTTAGGGTCGAGTTTGCGCTATATAAATATGTAGAACAAAACCTAGTAACATTCTTCAACCTGTCTTTATAGGGGAATTTTATTAAAATGTACTTAATTACTAATAAAAAAAATTTAAATCAAATTTTAACTTTTATTTAGCTCAGCAGGGCTGTGCTGATAATGTTTATATTAAGTAAGTATGTTAATATGTTATTTATTATCAGGATATCTGTGGCGTTTTCTTTTGCCTATAGGTTACCTTTTTATGGAACCACTGATGAAATTGTAATGATTTTGGGTATTTACAAACTCAGTTTTTTGCTGTTTAAAGACTATGGTCTAAATAAACGTTGCCTTTGACTGACTGACTACCGGTCTTTAAAAAAATACATTGTTGCGAGCTAAAGCTGTTGTGCTCTTTCCTTCCACGGTTGAAGTTTAAAATGCTGAACTGCCGGTTTTAGGAAAGTGATATTAAGCTGTGCGTTGCACATGCTCATTACACTCCTACATCGAACGACAGATATATGGGTATCACCAAAACACGGAACCTCTGCTGCTGCAGAATGCTGTAAAAGGTGGTCATGCAAGTTGCACCGCGACAGCATGGAAGCTTCATGAAATTGCATCGAACGCACTTTAAAATAATCATAAATTATGCAACCTCAAATATCATGTGGATGACGTGTGCTGCAGTATAAATAGATTAAGTATTGGTGATGCACTGCCAAATGGGTAAAAATCATTGGCAAAGCTAATAGATCCCAAAGGCAAGACCCATTGGCTTTCCAGTGCTTGTTACCCTTGGTAACACTCTCTGGGCATTGGCTGCACCACATCAGTACCAGTTTCACACCCAAACATAGCAATAAGCAACCGAAAGCGGACCCGTTCAGCTTTGCAAAGGTTATTCCACTGCGCGGGAACGAACGTTGCTGCAATTTTAGTAACTTTTGAACATCATCTTGTGATTCTGGGGAAATCACTTAATCCCCGTGCCTAACAAAAATGAATGTGTCCATCTGTAACGAATCTGGTACTCATGTAAAGCGCTCCAATATGATATCCTCGAGTCTAGTTCGCGCTATTTAAAACTTTAATTAAAAAAAAAGTTTGAGCTAGAAACAATTTTTTCTGTTAAAGTCTGCAGATTATGCGGCGTATGATTTTGTGGCAAATCTATAATTGTGCAAAAACGGCCGCAGCATCACATAATTCCAGTGGGCCTATGTGCATTCAAAGCGCCAGAAAAGCTTTAAAGGAGGATTGGAATTAAGTATAGTTGATATCTGCACCGACAATTTTTAAATATAGGACATCAAGGTGGGTCGATAACCATAACAATAAGGTGTTGTGAGGGGTCGCATATTATGCAATGCGATTTTAATCTAATTTGCAACGTGCTGTCCAATAGGCAGGTGTGCACACTTGGACACTTTGATGCGGTAAGACATTTGCCGGAAGACGTAATGCTCAGTCCGAGCCAGGTTTAGCAGCGGATGAATATTAACGTCCTCGGACATTCTCATACAGATAACCCGGAACTGTAGCTCGAATGCGCAGAGCCCCAGTCACACTTACCATGTACCAAGTGCCAAGAATGATGGAGCCCGTGCGCACATGACAGCACCCGCAACAGCGGGTACTGTAGAGCCGATCACGACTCCGCTTCAGAGTCATGGCGAAGCGCTAGCCCAACAACACGAAAAAGAAAGCGTCCCTCTCTACTGCGTCCTCTCAGCCTTTACCCGTCGCTGTCCCCGAAACTCCACGTCAACACGCACGCTGCTGGGAAAAAAAAAACTGATATACGTTCTGGCCAATCAAACGCTAGTATAAGGGCACTCACGACTACGCAAGAGGGCGGTACTTGCTATTGGCCAATTCCGGGACACGCTCTGTGCGTGTGATTAGGTCTTCTGTTTTCGTACTAAGAACGCTTGTCTCTCGCTACCGGAATGTCATTAGAACGTCATTTGTTAGAATGGTCCTTCGATAGTGTGATGCACCATGCACGTCCACAAACGTCACTGCAGAGACGCAGCATCTGCGGATTGCGGGCCTGCTTCGGTCCAGCAGGCCCGGCTCTAGGATTTTTTCTTTGGGAGGGCCGTAAAGAAGCATGGGTGGGCCATGAAGATGAATGGGTACTGGCTAAAAAAACAACAAAGTGTTAAATCGATCTGATATTTTAAGTATTGGCATCTGTCCGCTTTTGACACCCCAGGTGCTACATACTTCACTTTCTCTGATGTGCTTCCGGCTTTGGGAAAGGGGAGGGACGCTGCTTGTCAGAACTTTAAGATGCAGAACTTAAAGACTGCTGCATGCTCCCAGTTATGTGCAGCAGCAGAAATGTTGCTGCCGACAAACAGGGCCACTTTGCAGCTTTTCATGTGTTTAAAAAACTTTGGCAGCTTTTTACTTTCCAAAGCATTGCAATTCAAAAATACGATGCAATATGCCCAGATCATAATTCAGTTTTCAGGATATTAGTGCTGGTCATTTGTGCATCATAGCAGCTACTAAGCTACTAAACTCCGGTCACTTCACACCTCTCTCTAGGCCTGAAAGTACCCTATATCACTAGTGTTATTCATGAAAAAAAACGATAAGGGAGAAGAACCCACAGGGCTGCACACCCCTGTGAAACTTTAAGGTATAAAACACTTGCTTTTCAGTTCTGAATGGCATTGGGTGGGCCAGGGTATTACTTGGGTGGGCCTGGCCCACCCTCTAGAACCGGGCCTGGGAAAGAAGGAGCTTTAAAAAAAGTAATTGGGAGAACGTATATCTCCCATTAACTTCTATTGAGTGCGATGGCACTTGCAAGTTGGGAAGAGGATGTAGCCTTACGGCTAGACCTGCCGACTTTGGATCTGGGGAACTGGGTTTGAGCCTCGGCGTCGGCTCAGCAGCCTGTGATTCTGGGCAAATCACTTAATGTCCCAGCGCCTACCAAAAAATGAATGTGTCCTTGTGTAACGCGCTATATAAATCTGCAAAAAAAAAATTGCTGCTGCAAGGTCGGATATCAGTAAAGCAAAAATCAATTTTTTTCTTATCCTGCCAGGAGCATGGAGAAAAAGCTATAGCAGGCAGAGAGAGCATGACAAAAATGTTGTGCACTGGCCTACAGCAGCAGTGCGTACTTCAAGTTACATAAGAGCAGTCCCTGTCGGCAGAAGCCTGTCAAAGAATCAGGTTTAAATAGGTAGTCACCCACCTAAATCAGGAGTGTTGGCATGCATGCGTTACTGAGTGAAATTGAATCGGGGTGACACCCACCTCCTTTTTCAACAAACTGTTTTTGAAAGGTATAGTTTAGGGGGACCAGACGTCCCGGATTTGCCCGGACAGTCCCGGTTTTCCACCAGCTTTCCCAGCAGATTTTGGCAATTTTGGCTCATGTCCCAGTTACTAGAGGAGGTCGACTGAAAACAGTGAGAGGCACTTTTTTGGGTGTTCTAAAGCTGTGCTAGTTAGCAGTGATGGAGCAAGGTAAATGAGAAAATTTTGAACCCCCTAATATTAACAATAATAATTAATACAATTGTTCGTTTCAGTGAAATAACCAACAACGTATGTTTTCCTTATAAGTGTTTTTTGCTAACATGCAGTATCTGTGCAAATTAATCTACTTACAATTGTTAATGTAAATAACGATAATATAACGATATGCGTATTAATTAGAATAATATTGCATGATTTGTGCTACGTAGAAAATTGTATGGTGGCAAAAGAAAGTGGTTGGTAAGTAAGAAATAGCTTTATATGTCGCTTTTGCTAGGTAACACCTAACTGGGGTACGTAGAATGACGGGAGGGAAACAAAAAGGCTTATTTTCTTTATTCTTAACTATTTTTCTGTTTATTTCTATGATAATTCACTCAGGCCTGCTAGGCCGTGCTGTAAAATTGGCTGCTGAGGCAAACGAGCTAGAATGCGCTTGCGCAAGATGGCTTCCAAGCGGAAGAAAAAGCTGTGAACGAATGCATCAAGTGGTTATTTCCAAAGCCTAGGATGGAAGAGGGATCAAGGTTGTGATGACCTTATTACCCGAGCGTGTGCCAAAGGGGGACTTAGCGAACAAGTGTGAGAACCAGCAGTGCATTCGTGAATGGACAATGAACTGTCTAAAATAAAGTATCGGAAAGAAGATACAAATAAAGACTGTAAATTGATTGGTAATGTCCTGAACCCGTGAGAAAGGACAAAGTTATGAACATTCTTTGGAACTGGTTTGAGCACGGAGGGCAATGAGGAGATGTTTGCCACCCCTCCAATGGACCAATTAGCGTGAATCTCGCCCCAAAAATGAAACATTTGGGTTTAGTAAGCTAGTGTTAGGGTATAAGAGGACTCTCTTAAGTAGGAGGGGCGGCTGGCGCTGTTTTTTACATATTTATTATTGAGCACTGGACGGACGCTGGAGAAGCCACTGCTATTTTTCTATAAGCCTTTATATTTTTAATATGATTAATCTTTTACTCTTAAATTTGATTGAGAAAGAGCGAGATTCTGGCGAAAACCTGTATAGGTGGTCCGTCAAGGAGACCTGTTTAGCAGGACAGACAGTCAGTTTTGGGAGTTCTATGCTGGGATCTGAATTTAACAGCTGTGACGAACTTTATTTTTCCATCTAAAAGGGTATGCATTGCAATTTCAATTTATTCTTATAATGATAATAAATGTATTGATTCGATTAATAAAACTGAATTTATTCATGCTTATAAAAATTAGATAAACTATATTATTATTAAATTTACGAGTCTGTGGTTCTTTAGCTCAATAATAATTGTAAATGTTTAAATAGAGTTTATAGTGATTGAGCTGGTCTTAATCACCATCAACTGATTCCTACTAGTTGGTCCATCGATCAATGAGCGGAATACCTTAGAAGTTTGAGAATTATCATGTTGATTTAAAAGGTATCCCGTCTCCTTCCAGCAACTCATTAACTTTTTCTCCTAAATAAAGGCGGACGAGTTCCAGGGAATATATGAGTGAGTGAATGTTTATGCGGTGTTATGGGCCCCACCGTCATATTGGTATAGTTGTGAAGAAGAGTGTTTCCCAACCTGGATGTCAATGCCTAGAGGAGAAGAAATTTTATTGATAGCGCTGGATCAGATTTCTTGGTAGCAGAGGATGGTTACTATAGATTAGTTTGGTGATTATTGATTAATGGTTATTGATTATTTCATGTCTAACACTTTATGTTGAGTTGCGTTATGTTATATGTAAGTCGGAAATTTTGAAGCTTCCGGGAAGTAGGAAGTGGACACGTGTGGCAAGAGAAGTCACATGGAATAGTGCATTGTCTAGGTTTTCAAAATGGTGATAACACAGGTTGTGTTATGATAGGGACAATTTCCGTATAAGAGGTGTGTGAATGAAATAGCAACCGGTTTTCTTGTGAAACTCTGGCCTTAATTCTCAGGAGCAGTGTAGTCTCCACAAGTGTTTTATCCCCAGAGAAACGGGTTTACCCCTTGCTTGAAAGAAGGGTAAGGTAGAGGGAAGTGCTACACTTATCGAACAAAACTGTATTCTTGTACGATAGAGTAAAACTATCACTTTTGTTTAGCGAAAACAGACAATGGAAATGTGTTTTATGTTGTAACTAATAAGATTTAGTCAAGAAAAAGAATTGCCGATAAATTTTGTAAAGGAGGGGTCAGGAGCAGAACTGACGTAGACAAAAGGCCGCGCTGGGATTGGCCAGTGCAATAGAAACACGGAAAACGCTCTAATTGGTGCATTGGTGTGAGACGCGCTGGGATAGGTCTGAATAGCAGTGACGTAGAGGCTTCGGATTGGTGCGTTGGTGTGAGACGCGCTGGGATAGGTCCGAATAGCACATAGAGATCAGAGCAGAGTTACGAGCTTGCAGAAGGGAAAGAAATATTGAAATATGGCTTATTATGAATGTCGTAGAGAGAAACCGTCATGGATGCCCAAAATTAAGAACTTCTTTAAGAAAGACAAGAAGGTAGTGACTAGAGAGGGACAGGTAATTCCTCCGCCGAAAACACCAGCTTCTCATATGATGCTGAAATATGGATATCATACTTGCATATGGTTAGAAAATTGGACTGAGTATACTCAAAATGATGGAGTAATAGCCTTTCCCGAAAATGGTTCATTTAGCGTAGCTGTACTTTGGAATTTAAGAGAGAAAATGACGAAGCTTGAGCCAAGACCTAGACCAACACAGTTTGAAGCGTTAAGTGAATGGGAAGATGAGATGTATGAACGAGAGAGATTCAGAGGAGTTAAGAATCATGAGTTTGTTCCTGGAAGACTATGGGGAGTGAATCATGAGGACAGAATAAAGCGTTGGAGATATGCTAATATGACAGGAGATTTGTTTCCAGCCTTCACAGTTGAAGAGGAAGCGAGAAGAAAGTGTACAGAGAAAAAGAAACATATAGCTACTGAAAGATATGGGTATGGTGGTAGCGAGACAGAGGATGAATTGCTGGAAGATATTTTAAATCGAAACCCACCTCCATACCAACAGAATTCTGCGGTGGTGACACCTAATGCACCGCCAATGGAAACTGGGAGGAATAAAAGTCCAGAACGAAGATACGAAATAAATAGGTCACAAGAACAGTTGAAAACCCCACAAAGTGAAAATGTTGAAAGTGACAATACAACCGAATTAGCAAAAACCACGAGAGAATTGACTGAGAAAATACATGAATTAACAATGAATATGGAAGCCGTAACTGTACCAGTAACAATAGATCCAGTAATACCAGTTTTTGAAAATCAGAAAATAGATGAACATTCTTTAGTCATTCCCATGAATTCAAATTTGCAAAGAAGGAAAGAAGGGATGGAACTAGAAAATGAAGGAGTGAGAAATTTGGTCAGCTCATATAGACCGAGCCCACCAACAAATTTGACAATAAATGAGAGCGAGTTTAGGAGGATTCCTATGGGAACTGAGTCAGCATCAGAAACACCAGAGAGGAGTAAAAATTGGGTAGAAATAAATAGTACACCTGTAGGTCCAACTCCCGATGAATTAAATGAATGGATGAAAACCCTGCAAAAGAAAGAGACAGAACCAAAACCACTAGATGTAATTAGGCTAAAAATAGACATGGAAGAGTTAATCTTAGGGACTATTGGTACAGAAAAATTAAAAACATATCAGGATGATGAGATTATATTTTTGTGTAAAAGTATTACATGGAGGGCTAGAAATTTGCATGACAAATTAGAAGAGGTAGCGAATGAACTAGGAGTAGAATTTGTAAAGGTGAGGAGTTTGCAGAAACCATTGTCATAGGGTTTCTGCACATACAGAGCTATGCACAGGATAATAGGACCTCGGAATATAGTGGTGAGCCAACCATAAACCTTAGCACCCAAAACCCCAACCCAACTAGCCTTAGCGTCCCATTGGCACCAATGTACCAATGCTTAGACAACCCAGAACACGGTATCTCTCTCTCAGGACACGCAGAGGCAAGAACACTCTTTCGTCACTTTCGTACCTGTCCACAACATGCGTATGAAGAGACACTGTATAGGTTAAAATGTTTATTTCAACTTACGTGCTCTAAGATACAGTACACGTGTCAGTACTAGTAGCATAATACATAAGAACAATATAATCAGCATAGTTACTACTCCATAGAATACAAACGGGGAAAGCATCTCATAAAGCAGTGGAGATATGTCTAACTAACATTACCACCCTCCCCGTGCTGGAAGCCAGTTTATTATGATAATAGAAGACCTTTGGGCTTTGACTAGCGAACCCCCATACCTCAGTCTCTTGATGCAAAACTACATCAGCAAACAATCACAGCTCTTCTCTCTGGAAAGGTCGTCTCCAAGTGCTATCTTAGAGCAAGCGATCGCATTATTAAAAGCACACTAATTTCTCAATGGCAGCTGTACAAGTGTTATGTCTAGGTGCGAGGGACGGGCCAAATCAGTAGGAACCAGGGAGTTGTTATTCGACCTTGTAACTGTTGTTCAGACTGAGCCCAAAAGGGAACAGGAGAAAAGGTGAGAAACAGAATATGCAGACTGTTGTAGAATAACTTGGCAATAACAGAGGGCGAAAGAACAACATCCAATAATAACGTGCGCAAGAGTCATCATGGCAGCCAGGCCTGCGGTAACGTGGCCAGACCCGCCAGGAGGCCATGAGCCACAAGACACCCTCCCCTGGACAGTCCATCGGCCAAAACGAAAATGAAGACAGAGTTCCAAACACCTGAGCAGAATTGAGGCGGTCTACTGACAACTAACGGCAAGTCAATTAATCCAAAAATGTGGAAGAGCAGAAAAACGCTATACCGTCCAACAGGACATCATTGGAATCGTCAAAAAATGTAGACGCCATCCAGTCCAACAGGTCAAAGCTGCAGGAATGTTCTTCAGAGTATGGAGCATCCAAAAGCAATGCGGGACAGCTTGCGTGATATTCAATATAACTTTGTTGTAGGAGATCCTGAGCAGCCGCCCAGATATCCCATTGTGCCAAAACCCCCAGTGCAGCTGCACGCATCATAAAGCCAGCAGCGGAACAGTCCCGTTCATGGGCCTCTAAGGGACCCACCAACCGAACAAAATCCGGGACCGACAATGACGAATTGGAGAGGCAATAATCCATGGTCCATGTAAACGGACAGCGGATGCAAGACATCACAGGTTGCACGCAAGTGAAATACGCAAAGTGAAAGGAAAGGGTGTAGGACACACTGATAGTTGCCAAGGGCAGAACATCGAAGCCAGCCAGAAGTCGCTCACGGAGCAGCTGGAGGCATTCGGGATCGAGAAGGGCCCAGTGGAGTGCAGCCATTGCGCAGAAAACAGACCAACAGCAAGACACCGGCCGCCAAAGCGAGTATTAATGGGAATCCACCAAAGACGCTAGAAAAAATAGAATGAATGAATGCCGGTATCACACCGAAAATAGTTTGAAAGGTGGACACGAGGCCAGACCCCACAACCTTAAAAAGTGCACCAGACCCTCAGTGTTTGATGCGTTAAAAATACGATGAATTAACTCCCCAAAATGTTGGGGGAGGTCAGTGTTCAAAAGGGCCTGTATTTCACTGTGGGTGCTCGCCACCTGGAGAATGAATGTCTCCCGGGCGGATGTGAGCATAACCTCCTCATTCAATAATAGGGCCTTTATTCTGCTCAACTTATTGAAATCTGCCTCCATGGTAGGAATGGAAGGCCAAATAGAGCTATCAACGATGTCGTGAGGGGGAGGAAAAAGCACATTCTTGCAGCAGACAACTCTGTGCGAGACTGTAACAATATACGGAATGCCAGCCTGCAGGCCACAACAATTCTCGTTATTTAAAAGCAAATAGCTACCGTTGGTAAGCAAAGTAAAAGTAGGAGTAATAGCAGGAGCAGGAATACCCTTCAGGACACATGCAAGATTTGGAACTGAAACGCTACAAGCCCCGTGCAATTTAATATGTTTACAAATAAGCGAATGACCCACAGTTGAATCACAAGACTCCCCCGTGAGAAATACCTCCTTGCCGTCTCTAAGGCATTTATACATGAAAGGCAAGGACCAAAGTTCATGCAGGAAAGCAGTACCCAAAGGCTGGAAACGGCCTACAGGATAATGTTTCATGCACAAACTGAACTCAAATAGGGAAAAAGGTAAAGCTATAACCCCATGAACTAGCCACACCGCAGAATCTAATTCTGCTACAGAGAATGGTAAAGGATCCACTTTTTCAATATGTAACAAAGTGTAGGATGCATCTTTCATGGACATGAACTGCTGTTTGTCAGTCAAATTAAAAGGCAGAAAGAGGGCAGTGGTGTTTAACAAATTCCAAGGAACTTTACCCAACTTAAGGGTTTGCAAAGTCCATGCAAACTGCATCACTGAACGCAACTGATTCTGACCATGATACAACATAGAGACATCATCTTGTACAATATCAACAACAGAGGATACAATATTGTCTAATGTGTAAATGCGGGAAGACAGGGTATTTATACTATTGTCAACAACAGCAAGCACCTTTTCCAAATTGGCTTGGTCTATTTCCCTAAGACGGGAAGCAGCTTCCATTTGTGACAGTTTCCAGAGCTCATTATATGCCTCATAAATGAATCTCTTCGGTCGGGGACCACGAGGTCCCAAGATAAAGTCAGATAAGTCAATAGTGCCTGATAGGAGGGATAAATGGGTCTTAACAGAGTCTAAGGACGAATGTTGTAACCATTGTTTACATAATTTACCAACCGAATACGTGGTCACAGTACGAGTCTCAGTAAATCTTGGATCAGGCTTGTCCTGTATGTAACCAGGAACTGTGCCATGAAAACGAAGTTGGCATGCATTAGATGATATGGGCCATGCCAACCAGGGTGACTGTATCAGTGCAGAAACGTTAAAGGAATTGTTCTGAAACTGAGCCTGTAACGCCATAAGGGACATATTAAAATGCAAACTATCATTTGGAAGACTCGACAAGGATGGGATGGTTGGCGCATTTAGTTGTTTAGCGGTAGCCAACCCCCAACACGTGGTCTGATAAATGGAAGCATTTAGAAATAGAATTTGGGCTGGGATAAGGCAAGCGCGGTGCAGGGCCTCAGTGCCTTGCACCTACCATGGCTTCGAACCCCAAATTGATTTTAAATCCACTGTGTCTTTCCAATATTCATAACCACCCACCGCCAAGGCGCTCAAAAAGGAACCCGAATATAATAATTTAGTGTGGGTCAACATTATTTTTTGAGTCAATGGAGTTTTTAATTTAAAATAATATGACCCAGGGTTCGATCGATTAAAATCAGTAAAATAGGTGAATTTATTTCGAAGAGTTTGGGAACTACCTGGTACGGGGTTTGGGCAGTGTTCCCATTGGGTGTAAGTAGCAGGGCTACGTAGTGCACTTGGCTTGTGGAGAAAATGATTTCCCCAATGTTGGTAACAATACAAATCGGCATAATTCGCACAATTCATATACAAGTCTTCAGCATTAAAAGAGGCATAATATTTTAAATCAGCAAACAATGCTTCAACTGCATGCACATCCCAATCATCAGAATGAATATTACTTTTTACTACATCACCCATCGAGACTCGAAGGACATTTGGTACATTAATAATTTCTGTCGGGCCATGTATTTGAAAGTTTACCGCATCCCATACGATGCCATCAGCAACTGGAAACGCTGAAATGTTCACAAATGTGTGGTCACGCTTCATGATGTGTGAAGAGGAATGTGGAGCCAAAGTTCCAGCAACACTGTTCACAGCAGAGCGTTCAGGTAAATAGTGACCATTGATGAGTAGAAAAAACACTGTGACAAAGCCAATGGACATGAACAAAAAAACCAAGAAAAGTACCATCCAAATGTATGTCCAAGGTGGAATCAAAAAATTGTCTCTAAACCACGATACAAAAAGACTAAACTTGGACGGGACTTGTGATGAATTGGATTCTGAGTCAAAAGAATAACGTGTCGGGCTCAGTGGCGTTGTTGGTTGGTGTGCCACCGACTCTGTGGCGGGATAAGTATATTCGTCCTCGTCTATGCAGGGTGATGCAGGGGGTTCAAATATATTTTCAGGCAAATCAACCATCTCCATGGTAACGTCAGTGATTGTTCGTGCAGGCGTACCTCGAACGCTTGTCCGATAAATGGCAGGACAAGAGACCGCTGGTGTGACACTATTTAAGATCGGCCAGATGTTGTAGCTTGACATTTTCCACTGAGATGTATCTGTTTTCCTTGCGACCGGGAAGCGGTGGTAGGATGACTGTACGTGTTCCCTTCAAGCCCAGTACTGGAACCGGTGCACGAAAAGAGGGGCCGAATTCTTTTTTGTTCTCCACCTTCTCTCGTACTAGGTCGCCAATCTTCGGAAGCCAGCCGGCAACCGGAGTCTGCACAGCAGGTTCTGTGGCTGAAGGTAAATGTGCAATTGCTAGTTTGTCTCGGGCTTCTTGTAAGTCCTGTAACATAGTAGAATGATTATCTACATCGAACTTGGCGGATTGCGCCGCCATGTCTAGACCATCAAGGTCAGGCACAAACATTCGTATGCCAAAGAGCATTTCGTAAGGGGTCCGCCCACCCAGAGGCCTTCTAGGGAGATTATTAAGTGCACGTTGAACAGTATACAAGTGGGCCAGCCAGTTCCTGCCAGTACCTATAACTCTAGCTGTCAAGGATTGCTTTAAGTCACGGTTCATTCGTTCAACGATAGAGTTGCCCTCAGGCCTATACGGAGACGAAAATTTCACCCGCACCCCTAAGGAGCCCATTGCGTCCTTGTAAGCCTTAGAGGCAAACGCCGGACCTTGGTCAGAATGGAAGGTGCCGCATGCAAAAATTCCCACAAAGACTCGCAAATCCCTAATGACATTTCGTGCGTCAGCACTCCGTTGTGGCCAGACCCAGATGAACCGTGTGCACGAGTCCACTGCCACTAAGATATATTTATAGGCAGTGTCTGAAGAAAATGGACCGCAGTGATCCAAGTAAACACACCCAAAGGGTCTGTTCGAAATTGCAAGCGAGGTCTGCGGTGGTCTTGTAACTGTTGAAGGCTTAATCTGTTGACAAACATCACAGGAAAGCACATAAGTACGTGTATCTTTGTATAAACCACGCCACCAGTAACGCTGCTGCAAGATGGAAATTGTCGCAGACACACCAGCGTGTGCCGAAGCCATGCCTTCGTGTGCCGCTGCCATCAAGGAAAGTCTGTGGTCCGCGTTGGGGATCAGCCGAACCCCAACGTTAGGTATTGTTACATAAGGAGCCTGATCGGGACCTATCTGGTAAGAATATTTAGAAGGGAAACCTCTAGGGTAATTCACTCCTTCTTTTGTTGCAGCAATAGCTGCCAAGATATCAGTGTCTATTTTAGACATGGATCTAGTAACTGCTGCTACTGAACACGTGAGTACTGCTGATCTGGCAGCTTCATCTGCCAGACTGTTACCAACAGCGTGTGCGCCCACTCGCTGATGGCCTAGGGTGTGAACCACCTGTGTGAGTGGCAGACGTCTTTGTAATTCTGCCACCCTAACCCAAAGCATTTTATGCTTGATTGTGTTGCCTTTAGCGTCTCTATAGTCGTTTTGCGACCAAAAGAACAGATTGTCATTGTATAATTGAACACAGTAGTAAGAATCGCACACGATTAAAGTGGTCACATCAGGATTTACGAACTCAAGCGCAAGCACCAAGGCACGCAACTCGGCCAATTGAGCGGTACTATCCCTGAGTGCCTGCGTATGCACCACAGTGGATTTGAACTTTCCGTTCACAAACGTACCTGCAACAATAGCACATGCGGCTGAATAAGCATGCTTGGACCCCGTGGCCGGTTGTGCCGAGCCATCAGTGTAGATCACACAGTCGTAATCCTCAAGCGGCAATAAGGACAAAGGAGGAGGATGAATGAATTCATACTGTAAAAACTCCTGAGTCTGAAGAGAAGAGTCGAAAATGAAAGTGACATCCGGAGACGTCAAAGATGTTGCCCATTGAATCCAACGGGGTGCAAAGCTTTAGAGTTCGGAACACTTGCTTTAGTCACTGCCTCTAGGGCAGGGTAGGGTGTCACCACCAGAATGCGTTTTCCCTGTGCCAGTGCGCGCTCCTTCAGGATCGCCATTTGCACTGCTGTTAACACTTTCTCCACAGATGAGAACCGCATTTCTGCTGAGGTGTATAGATGTGACTTGTATGCGATAGGTACTGTATCACCTTCATTAAAGGTTAAATACGTGAAACCCACTGCCCCTGGAATGATTCTAATCACCAAGTTTGTGTGGTTATCACGCGTCAAAAGGTATTTAGACTCAAGAAGGTCTGTCTGCAAAGACTGCAGAATGGAGGTATGCTCCGGAAGCCAAGAAGACTTCGAAAAGGTAGGCTGTATCAAGGCATACAGTGGCTTGATACGCTGGGCATATTCGGGAATGTATGTACGTCCGAAGTTCAGAAAACCCAGCAAAGACTGAAGCTTCTTCAGATTAGTAGGAGGGCACAGTAGTGCACATTTCTCCAGAAAATGGGGGGCTAAACCCTTACCTTCATTGTTGAGCTCATAGCCCAAGAACAAAACGGTAAATTCAGCAATATGGGATTTGGCAAAGTTAATTTTGTATCCCTGAACCGCAAATTCAAGAATAATGCGGTCCACTCGGGTCAGATGCGGAAACAATTCATCGTCTGTCAGATAAATGTCATCTACATACGAACAGGCGTCTGGATCTATGCCGTCTAACAAAGAGACAACACGAGCGGCAAACACTCCTGGACTATTTTTGTACCCCATAGGAAGACGCCTGAATTTGAACATTTTACCACCGGAAGTAAAGGCATACCATTGGCCACTCTCCGGGGCTAAGTTGTGCGTGTAGAATCCATTTGAAAGGTCAAGAGTCGTTTTGTATTTTTTACGAACAAGACTGTCTACAAGCGCAGAACTATGGGTATTTTGCACCGCAAAGGTCCGACAATGAGAGTTCAAATGCCGGTAATCCAATACTAAACGGTACGATCCATCGGGTTTAGAAACCGCGAAAGGGGATTGTTCATAGGTGATACACAGGGTTCAATTACTCCCTGATATTCCAACTGTGTCAGAATTTCGGAAACTGGGCCTTTGGCTTCACGTTTTATGGGATATTGGGGTTGTGGCTGCGGCAACGATCGCAAAGGTATTTCATGGGGGAGATTCTTCGTCCCAGCCCACGTGATTGCGGAATAACGCTGGAGCCAGGGACACAGCCCATTCTGCTGCAAGAGCCTTTGCTTTGTCCTTTGGGACATGTCTAGAAAAGCTCGGAAGGATTACCTCCTCCCCTTTACGCGCAGCAAGTACGAATGGGGGTGGCCAATCCGCCTCTGCCAATAAAATATCATATGAAGAGGTTAGATTTTCCCAAAAAATCCCTTTAATTACACGCTGTATATCACCTTCAATTTGGAGGACTATATTAAATAGTCTGTCAGGGGTGCCACTCTGGTGTCTGCTGTTTCAACAGTAATGAATGTTTCAGTTGCTGTCGCCTCCATATGAGGACGTAGCGCCTCCCGCACTATGGTTACTTCCGCGGCGCTGTCTAGGAGGGTTACTGCCCACGTCCAATTCAGGAGTCTCGTTCTCACCGTCTGTGGCATATTTCGCTGTTACAGCGGCAACTTTCTTCTTCTGAAATTGGGGTCGAAACGTTGAGCGTCTTCTTCTTTTCCTCTGACCTGTTGTCGAGGCTGGTCTCGTCCCTGTGGGGCCTCACGGGCCCTTCCTCTATCCTGGCGGTCTCCTCCACCGGCCTGTGACGAAGTCTGTGCCTGTAAAGAACGAGGAGAACGCGTATCAGGGATCTGAAACCTATCCGGTGACTTAATTCTCGCTCTATCGCGTAAATCATAAGTACGTTCAGAAGAAACTGAAACCGGGGATGCGCCTCGCGATCCCGGCTTTGTCTGTTGCTTGCCCTGTTTTTTCAGCCTCCAGCTCTTTTTAGTGAAGACTGGTTTCTCATCCTTCTTAGATTGAGATTTGGTTTGTTGCTGTTGTGGTTGCGATTGTGTTTGCAGTTTTGCAAAAGGCTTGTTACCCAGGCTGTTTCTACCAATAGTTTTGTAAGCCTGGGTAATAATTTTCGGTAATTCGCGAGGCTTGTCCAATTCTGGGACCAAAGCCAAAGCGTTCGCTACTTGAAAGTTCACTGCATCGCCCTTGACATTTGCAAGGATCAGTTCAGCTACTACTTCAAACACTCCCACTAGTCTCATCCCTAATTCCACAG
The DNA here is from genome assembly GCA_963921515.1 of Calotriton arnoldi. NCBI lineage: Eukaryota > Metazoa > Chordata > Amphibia > Caudata > Salamandridae > Calotriton > Calotriton arnoldi. The sequence continues at coordinate 1,100,347 of CAWUFW010002842.1, forward strand.
CCGCTTCAGGGCCGTGTTCATCCTGTACTTTTTAATTACAGAGGGGAGAACTGTCATGGAAGGCGTACCAAAACATTTAGAATATACTGCTGCGAATACCCTACCCCAGTTGTCACATGCTGTCAACTCGGGAATTAAGTCTTTTGGCAAACTAATCGTCAAAATACGATGTTTATCCACTGGGGTTGTGTGTGGAAAAACTGCCTCCAACTGGTCAAATTTTTCTGCAAGCCAATAAGGAAAGTCGTCCTTATGTTGTGGACGTTTGCCCATCACTGAGTTCACCATTACAGGACTTATGGCAACTCCGGCTGCACCAGCTGGATGACCTGCAACTCCAGGAGGGGCTCCCTGGATGTTGCCTGTAACATATTGCACTAAGGCTCGATGCACTCGTACCAAAGCCGAATACATGTTGCGCAGTTCCGCGACTGGTATTGTCATATATCGCGGATGTGGGGTGTACCCGGCCAAAACAGGCCAAGTGGCCCCATCAATAGATAAGGGGCCTAAACGAACCGTGGTAGTCGGTTGTGGGAGGGCGCCATTAAACCAAACACGGTGTTGCCACGCCGTGAGCGGTACCTCAAGACAAGAATAAGGTATATAGTTATTAGGAACTGCGGTGGCTGTATATTCATGGAACAAATTGTCAGTCCCATCCACTGCAGGAAAAGTTACCCATGAGTAGAACACCTCAAAGTGGTAAGCCGGATCGGCTTGTACCACAAAGATCAGTTCGACTCCAGCGTCTGGCACTCCATACACCCGTAAGTGTGTCCGGAGTGCTCCGCGGCTATGCGCCGCAATTTAAACAGCCATTTACGGCTAAAATACTTCGACAATCTAACAGGAGGCAGCACAAAAAGGGTTTTTCTAAGAAACCTTTTAATAACATCAAGCTTGAAAGAACCTACAAAATCTGCAATATAGGAGGTATCGCCGTCACACACGCTTCCGGAAGCATACGTGAGGGGTTTGTGGACAAGCACAAGTACTACTCAAGCGTCTCGCTAGTAAGCTGCCCCACTCGTTGGTCGCGCCATGTCATAGGGTTTCTGCACATACAGAGCTATGCACAGGATAATAGGACCCTGGAATATAGTGGTGAGCCAACCATAAACCTTAGCACCCAAAACCCCAACCCAACTAGCCTTAGCGTCCCATTGGCACCAATGTACCAATGCTTAGACAACCCAGAACACGGTATCTCTCTCTCAGGACACGCAGAGGCAAGAACACTCTTTCGTCACTTTCGTACCTGTCCACAACATGCGTATGAAGAGACACTGTATAGGTTAAAATGTTTATTTCAACTTACGTGCTCTAAGATACAGTACACGTGTCAGTACTAGTAGCATAATACATAAGAACAATATAATCAGCATAGTTACTACTCCATAGAATACAAACGGGGAAAGCATCTCATAAAGCAGTGGAGATATGTCTAACTAACATTACCACCCTCCCCGTGCTGGAAGCCAGTTTATTATGATAATAGAAGACCTTTGGGCTTTGACTAGCGAACCCCCATACCTCAGTCTCTTGATGCAAAACTACATCAGCAAACAATCACAGCTCTTCTCTCTGGAAAGGTCGTCTCCAAGTGCTATCTTAGAGCAAGCGATCGCATTATTAAAAGCACACTAATTTCTCAATGGCAGCTGTACAAGTGTTATGTCTAGGTGCGAGGGACGGGCCAAATCAGTAGGAACCAGGGAGTTGTTATTCGACCTTGTAACTGTTGTTCAGACTGAGCCCAAAAGGGAACAGGAGAAAAGGTGAGAAACAGAATATGCAGACTGTTGTAGAATAACTTGGCAATAACAGAGGGCGAAAGAACAACATCCAATAATAACGTGCGCAAGAGTCATCATGGCAGCCAGGCCTGCGGTAACGTGGCCAGACCCGCCAGGAGGCCATGAGCCACAAGACACCATATAGGGTAGATTTTTGCGAGAAAGATATAGAAAACTTGAACACATCAGGACGGTTAACCCAAATAAAGGAATTGATTGTTTTGTTGAGAAAATGGGGTGATGTGGACAGATGGAGAAGCAGGTGGACTAAAAGGAATGAGAAAACGACCGATAAGGCGTCTTTGGCTTTTGCGGTGACAGACAAAGAACCAGTTGTAAGAGAGTATCCGATGAGAGAAACTCCAGGAGGTAGTGGAGAGGTGTGGTGCAGCGGCCAGGGCAGCTGACTTCGGAGCACAGGGTTCACGGTTCGATCCCCGGCTCCGGCGGCAGCTTAGCTCAGCACCATGTGACTCTGGGCAATAGCTCACTTAATTTCCATGACGGCCCCCAGCGCCTTGAGACCCGTAAGGGTGAGTAGCTGCGCTATATAAAAACGGAATTACTTACTTACATTAGTTATGTGCATGTCCCTTGGTCCAGACAAGATATACTGTCATTTACTAATGACTTCCCAAAATTGAGAGAAAAGCCTGTGGAATGGTACAGACAAGAGGAAAGGTTTGTTAAGGTTTCGAAGGTGTTGTGGATAGATTTGAATGGATTATTTGACATTGTAGTACCAGCTGATTTATGGACAGAGTGTAAGATTACCATTGATTGGCCAACTGTAGAATACCCAAGAGATGCAAAAACAGGAGCTCCAGGACCAGAAGTTATGAGGAAATACGACCAAGTTATTACCTTTTTGAAAAACAAAATTCCACCCAAAGAAACCGATTGGGTAAAAATTGATAGAACCACACAGGAAAGTAAGGAATCTGTACATGCCTATTACGAGAGGCTACTTCTGGTTTTCAAACAGTATAGTGGCTATGAGACTTTAAATGAGAAAGATATGAGTCATTTTGTATATAGATTTGTTTATGGGTTAAAACCAGAGATAAGTGAAATGATCAAACAGCATATGATCTGCTGGCAGAACAGCACAGTGGATGAAGTTTTGAGGTATGCTAAATATTGCAGTGATGACATTGAATGTAGACAACGTAAATTAAAAGAGAAAGCAATGTGGGCACAAGTGAAAGTTGCAGAGAAACAAGAAGCTCAACTGAATAATCAGGCTAATGAGGCAGGACAAACTAAATCCAAACCGAATATAGGTAAAGGAAAAGGCCAAATGAGTATAGAAGAGGCAAAGAAAAAGTGGCCATGCCACAATTGCGGAAAGTTAGGGCATTGGAGAAACTAGTGTAAATTCCCTCCAAAAGCTAATGCGGAAAATCAATCATTAAATCCACAGGTGCAGAGTGAGGTGAGTTACCAACAGCTGCAGCAACCGCAGGTAGTTACTCAGCAGAGTCAGGTGCCTCAACCACCACTTCCCAAGAGTGTAAATCCACAAAGATACAGTGCAGAGACAGGATTCTACGGAGGAGAGCAGGTAACACAATTGCCGCGCGCAGCTGCAATATCGCAGTATTGGTTACGACAGGATGGGAGTGAGTCGGATGAAAGTTTATGACGGTGCCTAGGAGAGGAGGAAGAGTGCGTGCTTGGCGCAACTCTAGAGGTAGATCAGGCAGGTCCATTTGTGGATGGAGAAGTGAATGGTGCAAATGTGACATTCCTTGTGGACACTGGAGCTACCCGTTCTACTGTTAGATCAGTGGAAATTCCAAACCTTCCTCTCTCAGGTGAACATATCCAAGTCGTTGGTGTCTCAAACCAGCAGATTAAGGCGCCTCTTACCAAATTAGTAGAGGTAAAGATTGGACCATTCAGAGAAATGCACCGATTTGTGGTGTGTAATTGCAGTCCTGTGAACTTATTAGGACGCGATCTACTCTGCAAAATGAATTGCACCATTTATTGTACTCCAGATGGGATTGCATTTCAGACCCCTGATGAAGATGTACTGTATAAAATGACAATGGTGAATTTAGAGTCAGAAGTGAATGATTTATTTCCTGTGTTTGATGTAGAGAAAATCCCAATTGAACTAAAAGAAACAGTGAAACAAGAAGTGTGGGATTTTACGGGTGTAGATATAGGGTTAATGAAAGGAGTAGACCCTGTTAAAATTTCTGTTAAAGAAGGAATAAATTACCCAAATACTCCGCAGTATAAATTAACGCCAGAAATAATTGAAGGAATAATACCTGTAATAAACAAAATGATTGAACAAGGAATTCTGAGAGAAATAATGAGCAGTCCATGTAATTCGCCTATAATGGGACTGAAAAAGCCGAACGGAACATATAGAATAGTGCAAGATTTGAGAAAGGTCAATAAAATCGTTGTTCCTTGTTGTCCAATTGTACCAAACCCTGCTGTAATTCTGTACCAGATTCCACGTAAAGCGGAATGGTATACTGTCATTGATTTGTGCCATGCATTTTTCTCTATCCCATTACATTCAGATAGCCAGCCATTATTTGCATTTAGGTTTGGAGAGCGTATTTTGGCATGGTGCCGAATTCCTCAGGGGTATATAGAAAGCCCCTCGATCTTTAATCAGATCCTAAAGAAATCATTGGAAGATTTGAAAATGCCCAAAAAATCTGTGATGGTTCAGTACATTGATGACCTATTGGTGGCATCAAAAACAAAGGAAGCATGTGTTACCGACACAATTGCCTTGCTGAACCATTTAGCAAAAGGAGGACATAAAGTATCCCCATCAAAATTACAGTTTTGTCAACAGGAGGTTCAATACTTAGGTCATAAGATTGAAAAGGGAGTGCGAAAAGTAACGACCGAAAGAATACAAATAATTCAAGGAATGAGAGCTCCAATGACACAAAGGGAGGTAAGAATGTTCCTGGGAATGGTTGGATACTGTCGACAATGGATAAGTGGATTTTCATTAATTGCAAAACCATTACAGCGTTTGACAAAAAAGGATGTTAAAGATCCATTTGAATTGAATGATGAAGAAATGAAGGCGTTTAAAGAATTAAAAACGAAACTATGTGAAGCTCCGGCACTGGGAATGCCTGACTATGAAAAAGATTTTGAGCTGTATTGTAGTGAGAGAGATGGGTGTGCGTTTTCAGTCTTAGTGCAAAGACATGGAAACATGAAAAGACCTATTGCGTATTTTTCAGCTGTTTTAGACCCGGTAGCCAAAGCGTTGCCTGGGTGTCTGAAAGCAGTAGCTGCTACTATCGTGAGTCTGGAACAGAGTGAAGGCATTGTGATGGGTTATCCATTGAGAGTATATGTTCCTCATTCTGTGGAAATTCTTTTGACAAGGACCAAAACTCAATACATGACACATAGTCGGCTGACTAGGTATGAGAAAGTGATTTTAAGTGCAGACAATGTAACCATTGACAGATGCACAAATGTAAATCCTTCGACATCATTGCCGGATGAGGAGAATATGATAGACATGGATGAAGTTGACCATGATTGCCTGAATGTACTCGAGTATTGCACAAAACCGCGACCTGACATTAAAGATGAGCCTTTAAAAGAATCAGATTATGTACTGTTTGTGGATGGCTCATGTTTGAGAACAAGTGAAGGAGTTTTGAGTGCAGCATATGCAGTATGTACAGTAGCTGCCGTAATGGAAGCATCTTGTTTGAGAGGAATACGTTCTGCCCAAGTGGCTGAACTAGTTGCTCTAATTCAGGCATGCAAGCTGGGAAGGAATGTCCGAATCACAGTGATCACGGATAGCCAATATGGCTTCGGAGTGGTTCATGATTTTGGGCAGATCTGGTCCCAGAGAGGTTTCTTGACATCTGCAGGAACTCCAATCAGAAATGGTGAGTTTGTGAAAAGGTTGCTTGAGGCGATACAGCTGCCTAAACAGATTGCAGTGGTGAAGTGCAATGCACACAAAAATGGGGAAGACTACATAACAGTGGGCAACAAGTTTGCCGATGAAATAGCTCAGTATTGTGCCAAAAATGTAGTCTCATTGAACCGAGGCAGGGAAAGAGAGCATGTTTCGTGTCCTTTGCTTTTTACTAACCCTGTCGAGACATGGGATGAGGTGAGACAATTACAGGAAGCAGCAGATGATGAAGAAAAAGATAGCTGGATAAAAGCAGGATGCAGGAAAAGGGAGGAAAATGATGTTTGGGTTTACAGAGACGAAAGACCAGTTATGCCTGATAGCATGATTTCTGACATGGCACGGATGTACCATGGACAAGCTCATATCGGAAGGGATGCAATGATCAGACTTTTCAGACAAACCTGGTATAACCCAAAATTCAGAGCCATAGCTGAGAGTCTTTGTCAAAGATGTCTAGTTTGTCAACAAATAAACCCAGGAAGAAAGACAGTCGTGAGTCTAGGAACAATAGGACGAGAAGGAGGTCCTTTCACGAGAATGCAGATGGACTTTATCGAAATGCCCCCAAGCAATAGACTAAGATATGTTCTTGTAGTCGTCTGTTTGTTTTCTCGTTGGGTGGAAGCCTACCCAACCAGAAGGAATGATGGAATTACAGTAGCAAAACTCATGCTAAGAGAATTCATTCCAAGGTATGGTTTTCCAGTAACGATTGAAACAGATAGAGGAACACATTTTCAGAATGAATTAATTCAATTGATATGTGAAGCACTTGGCATTAAACAGAAACTGCATTGTGCATACAGACCAGAGGCTTCTGGAGTAGTAGAACAAGTGAATGGAACAATAAAGAACAGGTTAGGGAAAATGTGTCAAGCCACAGGACTCAAATGGCCAGATGCTTTGCCATTGGTTTTAATGACTATCAGAAGCATACCTGAAAGAAAGACAGGTCTGAGTCCCCACGAAATAATCATGGGACGAGCAATGAGACAAGCACATGTACCTGTCAACAAACTGCTGACTATAACTGATGATCTCGTGTTGGATTATTGCAAAGGATTGGCTGATGTGGTACGTTCTGTGTTTCATCAGGTTGGACCGGATGCGACCACTCTCGAAAGAAAACCAGCTCATGATTTGAATCCAGGAGACTGGGTCCGCATAAAAGTCCACAGAAGAAGAAACTGTTTGGTTCCCCGTTGGGACAAACCACGACAAGTGATCCTGGTAACAACAACTGCAGTCAAATGTGCAGGAGTGAAACACTGGGTACATGCCAGCCACACCATCAGAGTCCCAGATCCTGAAATTCGACCTGTAAGTCGACATCTGGAAATATCTGATACCAGTTCAGCATCCGATGCAGAAGAAGAAACGAACAGGGTTCCAGAACTTGAAGATCGACCTGTAAGTCGACATCTGGAAGACCCAAGTACAAGTTCAACGACAGGAGGAGATAGTGAAATAGCAAAAGTTCCAGAACTTGAAGATCGACCTGTAAGTCGACATCTGGAAATATCAGACACCAGTTCAGCGTCTGATACAGATCACTCAGATTGTGATGAAAGTCTGAAAAAGGATTGGAAGACTGATATCATAAACGAAGAAACTGAGCAAAAAGACAGCAATAGTGAGCAACCAAGTACAAGCTATGGTAAAGATCCTTCAGAAATTATTCTAATAGATGAAGAAGGGATAGTTTCAACTAGAGAGATAGAAGAATCGGAAGAATCCCGAGGAGTAATAGGGACAGACCGGCGAAAAAAGGAACAGGGAAATATAGAAACAGATAGAGAGGTCGACGCGAATTCGGAAGAACCTCGAGGAGGGACAGAAGTAGGTGAACAAAGAAGAAAAACACAAGAAGGATCAGAACTAGTTGAAAGGAGTGAAATAATAAAGTTCAAGATAAGAGACAATAAAGAAAGGTCTGAAACAGAATCAGAAGAGAGTGGAGAAGAAAGAAAACAGGCATTAGAAACAAGAAAGAGAACTTGGAGAGCAGAAAGAGAAGAAAAAGAAAGTGAACCGAAAAGGCCGAGAAAAGGAGATAATTGGCCCCACGAAGTTAGAAGATTGAGATACAAGATCATAAACTTAAATGGAAAGAATGCAGAACAAGTAAATGAAATAACAAGTCAAAAGGAACAAGAAAAACAAGGTGGAAAACACTTGCAGAAAACAAAAAGAGTGAAGAAAGCAAATCTGAAATATAAATCACCTGAATGGCTATACATTGCGTTGACTGACATCAAAGAAGAAGAAATCACTCACGAGAACCCTGAACAAAGCTACAACTTAATGGGTGAAGGTGAAGTGCAACAAGTTTAAAAGAAATTTGAAAGAAATTTCTACCGGACTGGACAAAACCCCGAATTTGACAGGAAAGAGTTCTGAAAAGAACTAAAGAAAGTACCAAACGAGACAAAGTGAGAACGTAGGGTGGCTAAGACGTCATTTCTGAGGTGTGGTGACACATTTTCTATATATATATATATATAGACAATAGAACAAGATGGTAGATACCAAAAATAGAACATGTAGATGTGAGTTCTTACGTAGATGGTGTAAGATGTGTTTCTTTTGTACAGGATTATTAATGACTGTATGGTTTATTTTAGCAATCACTATTCCAATTAGATTAGCTGTAGAAGAAACGTCCATATCAGAGAATAACACAGAAAAGGAAAAGGAAGCTAACATGCAGAAAACAGCCATATTAAAAGATAGTGTAGAGTTACATAAAGATAGATCAATAACTGATTTTTCTAAAAATGTTTTCACCAAATTATTATATGAATATGTAGAAACAATGGATGTGAGAGATTGCTATGTTTGTATGCAATTACCTGCGTCTGTTGCAGAAGGTGTGACTTATCATCACCTTCCTTTGACGTATGGAATAACATGTAGTGTTTTAGCTAGTCTATTTTATAGAACAGGAAGGCTAGAATATTATTATACCGATATAGATAAGATTTTTGCAAAGATTCCTATAGTATCTGAACTAAACAGGGTGAAAGAAGCAAGGACGTTTGGAGAGTTTTTCTTAGAAAATAAAGTTCTTTCGTTAGCTGACATAGTTAAACACAACCTTACCTGTGAGTTAAGAAAGGAGGAAAAGGTGTTTTTAGAAATGGTTGAAACCAGAAGGATAAAATTTCAGAGAAAAGTGATAGAGGAAGAAGAGACAAAAACACCTGTGTGGGCATTTGAAGAAGAAAATAATGATAAGAAGAAGACAAATGTAGCTATGACTTTGGATTGGCCCCAACAGGGAAGGTTGTGCATTAGTAGAAATAGAACAAGGTATGATAACTATTTCGTGGGTTCCAGTAATTGTCAAGACAATTATAAAATTTTAGGAGGTTGGGGATTCAAAGGGGGAAAAGATCCAATATTTCCTGGGATCTATTATATTTGCGGAAACAGAGCTTATTACAGGTTGCCGGACCATTGGTATGGGACGTGCTACTTAGGCCTGGTCTTTCCAAAGATTTTTCATGTAGATAGAGAAGAAAAAGGAACAGACGAGATGGGTAAAACATCCACACGAAAAAGAGGGAAAGTTTCTCAGAAATAGTGGGTGATATTTTTGGAGCATTGATACCAGCAGTGGGAATATCTTTGAATACATTTAAAATTCGGAAATTATCCACAGTAGTAGATCGTTTATCTACAGATACTGCTGGAGGGTTCTTGATGGTAAATACCGAGATGGTTGCCATGAGAGCTATGGTGATGCAAAATCGACTTGCCCTTGACATTCTTTTAGCAAAAGAGGGTGGAGTCTGTGGAATGCTGAAAGTTCAACATTGTTGCACTTACATTCCAGATAAAAGTGAAAATATACAAAAGTATATAAAGAATATTACAAATTTGCACAAAGAACTTGTTCCACTGGAGGTTGAAAATGCCTGGGAGAAACTTGGTAAGAGTTTTTCCTCTGTATCAAATTGGTTTACTAAAATAAGTAGTTTGATTATAGGGAAAGTTATGATAGCAGCAACAATAATAGTATTAGTAGTATTATTCGTGAGATTTGTCATTATATGTATCAAAAGAAGAAAAAGACAAAACAAAATAGAAAGAGAAAATAAGATAAATAAAGAAAGAGAGCGAGAAATAGGTGAAATAGAACTGGAAGAACTGAAAGAAAGCATGTATAAGAAAACAAAAAGACAAGATGAAAGGGATACAGTTGTGTAAACTAACAAAAAGCAAATGGACAAGAAATATGCTATCTGACAAATTGGTATGACATGGGTTTTTGTGGTGATATTAAATCACCAAAGGGGGGAGTTGATGGAGTGAAAGGTAAATGAGAAAATTTTGAACCCCCTAATATTAACAATAATAATTAATACAATTGTTCGTTTCAGTGAAATAACCAACGACATATGTTTTCCTTATAAGTGGTTTTTGCTAACATGCAGTATCTGTGCAAATTAATCTACTTACAATTGTTAATGTAAATAACGATAATATAACGATATGCGTACTAATTAGAATAATATTGCATGATTTGTGCTACGTAGAAAATTGTATGGTGGCAAAAGAAAGTGGTTGGTAAGTAAGAAATAGCTTTATATGTCGCTTTTGCTAGGTAACACCTAACTGGGGTACGTAGAATGACGGGAGGGAAACGAAAAGGCTTATTTTCTTTATTCTTAACTATTTTTCTGTTTATTTCTATGATAGTTCACTCAGGCCTGCTAGGCCGTGCTGTAAAATTGGCTGCTGAGGCAAACGAGCTAGAATGCGCTTGCGCAAGATGGCTTCCAAGCGGAAGAAAAAGCTGTGAACGAATGCATCACGTGGTTATTTCCAAAGCCTAGGATGGAAGAGGGATCAAGGTTGTGATGACCTTATTACCCGAGCGTGTGCCAAAGGGGGACTTAGCGAACAAGTGTGAGAATCAGCAGTGCATTCGTGAATGGACAATGAACTGTCTAAAATAAAGTATCGGAAAGAAGATACAAATAAAGACTGTAAATTGAATTGGTAATGTCCTGAACCCGTGAGAAAGGACAAAGTTATGAACATTCTTTGGAACTGGTTTGAGCAAGGAGGGCAATGAGGAGATGTTTGCCACCCCTCCAATGGACCAATTAGCGTGAATCTCGCCCCAAAAATGAAACATTTGGGTTTAGTAAGCTAGTGTTAGGGTATAAGAGGACTCTCTTAAGTAAGAGGGGCGGCTGGCGCTGTTTTTTACATATTTATTATTGAGCACTGGACGCTGACGCTGGAGAAGCCACTGCTATTTTTCTATAAGCCTTTATATTTTTAATATGATTAATCTTTTACTCTTAAATTTGATTGAGAAAGAACGAGATTGTGGCGGAAAACCTGTATAGGTGGTCCGTCAAGGAGACCTGTTTAGCAGGACAGACAGTCAGTTTTGGGAGTTCTATGCTGGGATCTGAATTTAACAGCTGTGACAAACTTTATTTTTCCATCTAAAAGGGTATGCATTGCAATTTCAATTTATTCTTATAATGATAATAAATGTATTGATTCGATTAATAAAACTGAATTTATTCATGCTTATAAAAATTAGATAAACTATATTATAATTAAATTTACGAGTCTGTGGTTCTTTAGCTCAATAATAATTGTAAATGTTTAAATAGAGTTTATAGTGATTGAGCTGGTCTTAATCACCGTCAACTGATTCCTACTAGTTGGTCCACCGACCAATGAGCGGAATACCTTAGAAGTTTGAGAATTATCATGTTGATTTAAAAGGTATTCCGTCTCCTTCCAGCAACTCATTAACTTTTTCTCCTAAATAAAGGCGGACGAGTTCCAGGGAATATATGAGTGAGTGAATGTTTATGCGGTGTTATGGGCCCCACCGTCATATTGGTATAGTTGTGAAGAAGAGTGTTTCCCAACCTGGATGTCAATGCCTAGAGGAGAAGAAATTTTATTGATAGCGCTGGAGCAGCAGCTGTTATAATTAAGCAATTATGCACCGCCCGTTGATGAAAAATTGTAGTCCTTCTACTTTTCCAGAATTTCCCGGTTTTTGGTTCTCAAGATCTGGTCACCCTAGTATAGTTACCCTCGCAGTGTTGTTCATAGTCTAGAGACATTGCTAAGTTTACACATGTTTTGTGTACAGCTGATTTCACACTTGCTTCAGTCCTTGTCAAAGCTATGGGCGGTCACCGTCTTTACAAGTAGTATATTAGCGGCGATCTGAATGCGTTTCATTCAGTGCACGTGCAAAGTGGTGGTGTATTAGCAAAATCAGAGAGTTAAAAAAATAATTGCGTCGTGGTAGGCCGGCCTAAAATAAACTGAACCAACGCTGCATCAATGTGTTTAACTCTCCATAAAGACCCGGCGCACGATTTTTAGCACTTTTATTTTGTAGATCCTGGGACCAGCTCATTGTTAAACTGCCTTAGCAGCATGTTTGCAGTAAATACTTTATTGCTCCGGCCTCTCTGGTCCGTGGGACTGGTATCAGTCTACGTGAAAAGCACCAGAATATAGCCGCCACGTTGATGGTGCCTTGCTTTCTGTCACAAAACTTCCAGTGATTGGCCAACGCAGATAGTTAGGTCTCGCCCTGAAAGCCAGCGCTCCAGCGCTGGCTCTGGGCGAGACATTTTGTAGTGTGGGCTTCAGAAATGCGACCACAACTTTTGGCTGGCCTAGAGCATGCGAGAACGCGCACAGTAACGCGCTTTCCTCGCATGCTCCAGGCCATCTGCCTTTGATGTCACTTGCTCCTCCCCCTCCCCCTCCCCCACCACAGAGCGCTTCTTGGGGCCGCGCAGCCGTGTCACTTTCACGGACGCGCGTCACTTGCTCTCCCGATCCTCCCCCTCCCCCACCACAGAGCGCGTCTCGCACGGCCGCGAGGCCAATGCTTGTCTCTCACTGACAGTTAGAGCGCGGGCTGCTGAAGGAATACAGATCACATCTAGAATCGGCACATGCAAAACCTCAAGAATCACGTTAGAAATTACTAACTGCGAAAAAGTACCGTAACTCAAGGGCGAAGATAGTTTAAAAAAATATTTTCTACATATACCTCGGAAATTTTGCCCTAAATAATTAAATACTGTAGTGGACTCGTGCAGCAAGCATATCTATGGTGTCTGTTAACTTTCAAACAATAATGGTGCATGACTTCTAGATCGACACGTATAATATTAAATGGATACATGGAAACTTCACAGTGCAGCCAAATCTTTTTCATGATCCGTGCATTCCCCCCGGTTACTTTCGGAAAGGGGCTTTCTTTAAACAAAGCACATGCCCTGTTGTCGGATTTCCGCCTTCATATCTATGAATAAGAAGCAGGGGCATGACGTAGCATTCCATCACAGAAAGTGACGTAGCCTCCCGTTACACACAGTGACGCAGCAATAGATCACAGAAAGTGACGCAGCATTCCATTAGAGAAAGTGACGCAGCATTCCATTGAATATACTCTATACCAAAACACGTATCTGAAACCCGTTCATGCTTAAACACAGATATAGTAATGGTGAACCTCATCTATGCTGCACATTTCTAGTACTGACAATTATTGCATGGGGGCAGGAGAAACTTTCGCTACCTGGGAAAACAGAGGTTGGCAGAATTTCTTCACATATAGTTGTGCTAGAAGAAAAACTATTCGAATGAGGAAGCTGGCGATGACTATCACCACGCTAAACTCATAGGGACTGTGAAAAATCCAGGTGCTGCTTGAATGAAACACACCCATTCCGAAGAAGGATTGGAAGGAACCATCTGGGAGGGGGGTTAATTAGTGTATTTTTACAACATAACACTAATGGTGGTGTTCGAGGGTATTGCCACCTACATAGAGCTAAATCACCACAGAAACCAACTATTTGCGTAAATAAATGAAAAGAAAAAAACACTGAACCACAGTTTTATTTGAGGAAACCAAGGTCTTAATTGATTTCCACAACACGCGTTTACTTGATTTAAAGGCCATCTTGGGACTTTGTTTTCTCAATAAGGATTGTAACGGTGTGAGCCTACTATAATTCCCTCTCCCATAAGTTAAATCATATTTGTCGAAATTTTCAGGAAGGAACTGATAACTCTTCTATCCAAAGGCCAATTCTCAAATGCCTCCTGACCCCCCCTACATTTTGTTGCTCCTGCATAAAACGTAGACTTTCATATACATACACCCTCTCTCCAGCATATGTGAAATGTTCCTTTCCTCTGACTACAAAGCATAGCAGGAGTAGCAAAAATGAGAGGAGGGGGGTCACTTGGTATTGTTCCAAGGATTGTGGAGAAACATTTGCACAATCCTTCGAGGGAGGTGTAATAGTTCTCAGTTCTGAAATGAGAACACTTCTAGTATTGTTCTCCAGAAATCAGTTAAAGCTGTACAATAATGTACCTTCAAACTATGCTTCTCAGAATATTGGTCGAAGGAAGAACATCAAACTATTATGCCAGAGGCCAGTTTCAAGGCAGCAGAGTTTAATGACCTAAAGTCATGCATGCTCTCTAGTAAGAGGGCTTTAACACTTCATGGTGACATGGCGGGAGGGGGAATGCCAAACATAATGTCATCTTGTGAAAAGGATATTGAGTGGAGGCAAGCAGGAGCCCCTGGGTTTGCCGTCTGCTCCATGTCCTACAGTGCGATTTCAGTTTTCAATTTCACAGTGCAAACATTACAACTGTAATCACATTGATACACACGGGTTCAAGTTTTCAGTTCTTTCATTTTGCAAACAATTTGTTCAATTGTTTTTTATTAGTGAAGAAAACAGAATGCAGTTACTTTTAGATGAAAGCCAACGACTCAACATATAGTTGTCTGTCTATATTCGCAACCCTAACATTTCCAAATATGTGCAAAGCAGTAGCTGGTGAGAGGCTCTGAAGTACATTTCCTATGCTAAGCAGACAACTGCCTAATTGCCCCGACTGCCATTAAATCAGAGTTGGTACCTGGAAATGTAGGGGTGAGTATATTGTCTGTGCATGCTACTTAAGTGTAATCTAAGTGTAATAGCAAATAGGTTTGGGGCATCAGATTGCTTGGCAATTGTATACATATGTAGACTACCTGTAAAACGGACCCAGTGCATACAAAACAAGCATTGGCATATGCAATAGGTCTCGCTTTTGGGACCTTATAAGTATTTAGTTATGCAGCACAATATCCTTGGTGCAACAACATCAACCGTTGCATGGCTAAACACTTATAATGTCCCAAGAGCGAGACCTATTGGCTATGCCAATGCTTGTTTTTGTTTTGCAGCTCTGGCTGCTGTACTAATGTGACATAGTGGATCCCTGCAACCCCTATGCTCTGTGTTGCACAGGTGGTCATGGTGGAGGGCAACAGGGTGCTGCACGTAATGTTTTCCTCAGCAACTCCCAGACATGGTTTCGCTTCCCCCCAGCCAGCCCCCCAGGCCCCTGGAACTACTGCTTTGACTGCTAGATGCTGTTGATTTGAAAGTCAATAAGCCGTAGGCCTCCATCTGTCATCCTGCCTCGTGTGTGGTTTCCCTGTAGTCTGGTCCGATGCGGGCGGTCAAGCGCACACTTTAAAAAAGCTAGGGAGCCTGCCCTTAGCTGTCACATGTCCCCTCCCTTATCAGCGCCTACAGCAGTGTGACCCCGCCAGCAGCGCTAGAAAACAGCCTGCAATGCTGCACAGCCTGCAATGCTGCACTCATGGGAACACGATTGTCAAGGGCAGTAAACAGACAGTCTACATCCTGTGGCTCCTCCGGACGGCCCCAGCATCAATATTCTCCCTACTGGCTGAGTTTCAGCCTGCCATGGCAGGCATAGGTAAGTCCGGCAGCAGAGCACTGAACTGAGTGCAGTGAGGACAATGTCAGAGAGTGGGAGAGTGAGGGGAGAAGACGTGTTTAAAAGGAAAAAATAATTCTGTCTGTAGGTTTGTTGGGCTTTTACCTTCAGATAACTACATATAAAATAATGCCCACACTTTATAGGAACGATAAATGTAAGTTCAAATAATGGATGTAAAATGCACTCTTACATTCTTCAACCTTAAATGGTTAATGCAATCTCTATGCAGATGTCTTTCTGTGTGTAAACAGAGAAGAATCTTGATTGGCAGAGTAAGGAATAGTGACTTTTCTTCTTATAGTGCTACGAGGTCCCATTTGGTACTGAGAAAGCACTTTTAACTTTACAAGCCATTCATTTTATGAAAGACAGTAAAATATAAGTGTCACTCAATGTGTCACACATTTGACTAGAATGTCACAACTAAGTACACTGAAACCAAGGAAATGTCACACATAAGCAATCTGTAAACTTGGCAGCTGTGATAATACTCGCGAGAAAGTGTCACTCATAGTTGTTGAATGTCACTCATAATTACACTGAAATTATGAAAATGTCACACATAAGCAATCTGAAACCTTGGCAGCTATGTAGAAGAGTAGATAAAATAGCAGTTCTAGTGGGAGTACTGCAAATCTTTGAATGGAGAATTAAACTTTTTCTAGCATTTGAGACAAATTTTTTATTCTGTTTAGGACATAGTGGCGAGGATTCTATGTCTGGACTGGAGGTGAGGATTAAGCTTCTTTCTTCACTTTAATTGAATAGCAGTCGTTTCACAGTTCATTTCCCTAATCACTGAAAAAACTAAATTTCCCTTGCAACCTTGGGAATAAACAGTAGCAAAAAGTCCCAATGTCCACCAATTACGTAACCCAGCACGGTATAACTGTTATAGACACTCATTCCGTATTCTCTTTCTCCTCTGCTCGTGAGATAATTGCAAACTCCAAATTTTTTCTCCTTATTGATGTGTTTTTTTGCTTAAAGGTGATAGTGTGCTTGTTCACATTGATGCACACCTCACCCCCATCTTTAATACACGTGGGAGGCCGTCTGGCTTGAGCGCTTTGGGTGCGGTGCCCATTGATGGCCATAGGTGGGTCTCCACTGCTTGGCCTGAACCCTCTCACATTGACACTGCTTAACGGTAAGGATTTTCACTACTGGGAATTTTGGTAGGCATAATAAAATAACCTTTGCTACATTGAGGTCCACCAGTGAGAGGGTTGCCCAGTCGATACAAGGGCATTTTTTCTCCTGTTCATTGCCTACATTTGTGGTGCTCCTGTCCTTTATCAGGCAGGCCTTTAATGACCATGAATACTCTCAGTGTCTGGAGGGGGACGAAAAGGATTGGCCCCTTGAGAGCTTCTCTATTGCGGAAAGCATTGAATCCTCCATTTCTATGGAGCAAAATCAGGCTTTAAAACCTCTTGATCAGTAGCGGCCCGTGCAGGTAAGCGCGATGTGGCGAGCGCAAGGTAAGTGGTTTTATTTAAATTTTTATTATTTTCACTATCCCGTCGAATGTTGACTTCCACCCCCCTCACCCCCACCCCACCACACTTACCTGCATGGGCCGCTACTGCTCTTGATGACCACTGACCAACCTGGTGACAAAAATGTCTGAATTACCCCTTTTTCCTACTCCCCCCGCCCCCGAGCACTAGTAATCATGTACCTAGAAAAGCCAATAGAAAGCATGACGCGGAGCAACTTGAAGGATTCCAGAAACAACGCAAATCCTTCGCAAAAAGTGCGCTCACACTTCACCTCCTTCCCTTTCTGGTGGCGGTATTGCCTGAAAAATCTGGTGACACAGTGCCCCCAAATCCAGATCCTCTTGTGGTGTCCCCTAGAGGAGGGAGGGGGTGGTACAGATGATGAAGACCAATCCTCTGAGAAGGAACCAGGATGCAGCAGACCCTGGAGACCCAGTCCATCTTCAACAGTGTCCACAGGGGATGGTGAACCCCAGTCAGACATGTTCGAACTGGACCCTAATTTTCATCCAAGGTCTTCGGAAGTCATAAGGTGGCAGACTATGTTGCCAAAAAGATTAGACAAGGAAGTCAGAGCGAGATTAAGGACAGAGTGTCCCAGGCTCTCTTCGGAGGGAAAGGTTATGGCGTCCCCTAAAATTGATGCAAAGATGTGCACTGTTTTGCCAAATATATTAGAGATCCTGAAAAAGGCATGGATGGCTCATGAAGAGCATGTCAGGATAAGCTCCTAGGCGCAGTAGGACCCCATAGCAAGATTTTAGACATTGCTGAGGATGCCAAGTCTTCAGGGGATCCCTTGCTAGCAGACGTGGTCTCAGGATGGGCACAGAGGGCGATATGCATGACAGGGAATACGAACTGCCCTTTCAGCAGAATGCCGTAGGTCTCTTTTAATAAAAATAGATCCCAAGTTGGGAGACCTGGCCACATCAGAAACATGTGCCATTGCCCAAGGCAACTTATTTGATGAGCCTTTTGTCAAGGAACTGTGGAAGTTTGTGGCCACCTTCTCAGCCTTAGACAAGGCCTAATCCTCCATGAAAAAGATATTTGCCAGGAGGGTTTTCCCTCAGGCTGTAAGAATCAGGGGCCGCTCCTCGGACCGAGTTTGGCAACAGGGCTCCTCTCAAGGTGCATTTAAAGGGCAAGGAAGAAGAAATAATAGATGGCATGACTACAGAACTCAGGGAACCTTTTTCCCTTTCAGAGGTGTTGGCCTTAGCAAATGCAGTAGGCCAAATCCCCAGGAGGATTTTCTGGTAATAATTATCCTTTTTTCCCCAAGTAAAATTTGGGGGAAGATTGAAGTGGTTTGTGGACGCTTGGAGGAAAATCTCCTTTGACACTTGTATATTAGAGGCTGTACAAGGTTTCCACATAGAGTTTATGGGTCCCCGCAACAGCTGTCTCGTCCAGAGACCCTTCACTTCTCTTCAGTGGAGACTGAGCTCATAGACACTGAGGTGAAGGATCTAGAATGCAAAGGAGCAATTTCAGATCAGTAATCCACCCCAGCGGCTTCTTAAGCAATATTTTCCTAGTGCAAAAGAAGGACAAGGGGTTCAGACCTGTGATAAATCTAAAAGAGTTCAATGAGTGGCTAGTATATTACTATTTCAAAATGGAAGGAGTTCACCTCTTGAGAGATGTCCTTCTGCTGACAGATTGGATGGTTTGGCTCGATTTGAAGGATGCATATCTATCTGTACCCATATGAGCACCTCACAGGAGATTTCTACAGTTGAGGTGGAAGGAACAAGTTTACCTATCAGCCTTTCTTTGGCCCCATGGTGCTTTACAAACTTCTACGTCCAGTGATGGAACACTTGCAAATGAGAGGCATCAGACTGATCATCTATCTAGATGATAGACTGATTATGGACCAATATTGGGATCGTCTTCGAGGTCAAATGACTACAACTATTGTCTTGCTCCAGGGTCTGGGCTTTGTAATCACTCAAAGCAAAGTCGACCTGATACCCAGTCAATCCATGTCTTTCCTGGGGTTTCTCATCGACTCAAAGGCCGCCTTGAGTTTACCGAAGGCAAAGATGGAGAAAATCAAGAAGGAACTTCAAAAGGTCCTCAAAAGGATCAAGATCTCCCTCAGATTGCTCGCCAGGAAAGTAGGACTCCTTTCATCATTGGTTTCAGGTGATCTTTCCCGGTCCCCTTCATTACAGGGCCCTTCAACGACTCAAAGCGGTACATCTCAGAACTATTGAACTATTCTCGAAAGATTTCACTAACATCGGAGGCCAGGACAGATATCCAATGGTGGCTTGATCACATGGAGGCATGAAACGGAGAACAATCTTTGGTTACTCTCCAGATCTGATCATAGAATCAGATACCAGCCGATGTGGCTGGGGAGTAAAATGCAGAGACAGGTCAACAGATAGTCAGAGGAGCTGCAATTGTACATAAACTGCATAGAACCCCTAGCAGGTTTGTTTGCCATCAGATCCACGACGAATGACAGGGTATTTTGCTGCATACTCCTGAAGATGGACAACCTGACGGTGGTAAGGTATATAAATCGAATGGGAGGCGCGAGGTCTCGGAATCTGACAGAGATGATGAAGAATTTCTGGCACTTCTGCCTACACAACCAGATTTCAGTCACAGCGGAATAGAACCAGGTAGCAGACTGGAATTCCAGATACAACTCAGATTCCTGGAGGAAGGAAGCTGAACCAATATGTTTTTGAGGCACTGATGCTCAGATGGGGACCATGCAGGATAGATCTATTCACATCCAGATTGAAAACAACCAATTACCCCTATCCTTCAGTTGGAGACCAGACCCAGGAGCGGCAGCTTTGGATGCATTTCTTGAAGACTGGTCAGACAACCAGAATTATCTGATTCCTCCTTTTGCTTGGATCACCAGAGTAGCAGCTCAAACCAGACGACAGAAGGCGACTCTGGTGACTCTAATTTGTAAATCGCAACCATGCTTCTCGATTTTAATGGAACAGCTCTGGGATCGACCAGTAGCCTTAACAGTGTTTCAGAGAATACTGGAGGACTGCATCGGGCAAGCTCACCCCATAGTTGATGAAGGGACATCTGAGAATGATGGCATGGAGGATTTCCTGTGAAGATGGAAGAACAATGAACTTTTGGAGGGAGCTGCAGAATTCATCACCATCATCATCATATTTTCTTTATTCGATTTGCAATAGCAATCATAAAAGCACACTACAAACAATTAAAACAGTAAAAAATCTTCTATGAATACACGAGCTAGCCAGAAGCTACAAATTCATATATAAACATAAAACATCCCAGATAAAAATCTAGATAAATAGCTGCATACGTTACATTTATCTAAAAATTGCAAGTACAGTAATGCTTGTCTTGCTTATTTAAAATTTAAAGGCAAAAAATGAGAAACATCTAATAATAAGGGGAAAATGGTTGTGAATGAACAGTGTAGGGGCTCATCCTAATAAATGGTTGCCTTAAATCTGTACATTGATGTTCATACAACAGCTCAGGCTCCTTTCACCCAAAACTGATATGCTTCAGCATGGAAGAAATGGGTGGGTTGGTACCTAGAACAAAGTCTGGATCCTGAGGGGGTGGATTTGAAAGATTTCATTACATTTTTGATTTATGTTACAGGTCAGTAAACAATTTCCGATGAGCTATTTCTGCTGGCCATATGCATGTGGATGGTAAGCCAGTAGGTATGCATCCTTTGATTTGCAAACTGCTTAACGGCATTGGGGTGTCCAATCCATCTAGGCCCAGGTATGCTCAATTGTGGGATGTTAATTCTGTTCTACATCTTTTTGAGCAGGGGCCTGATAATGCCTTGTTCATGAGAAAATAACTGTCAGCTAAATTGACTATATTGTTTTGTCTAATTTAGTGTTGAAGAGTCTTAGATGTGAGGGCTCTGGATTTAGCCGGTAGGTTATTTTCTCCTGAAGTAGTCTCCTGTACAATCTCTAAGCGTACAAAGACTCTATATCAATACATTGACTGCCCAGCTTTTCCTCATCATTATAAGCTCTGTGTTATCAAGTGTTTGAAGGTGTATGAAGAACGCACTCTTGCTTATCACTCTGATCCTTATGGTCAATTATCGTTGTAACGACCACGTTGTAATGGCACGCGGAGTAATGGCTCGCGATGTAACGAGTCATATTCACACATATTACAACAAATATGTTAAGTCTTACTGTAGTAAGAGAGACACATTTAGAAGTTGTCCTGTGCACTCTTACCTTACATTTACTTCATTTTGCATTCCTTGAGAGTATTTGCTTTTTCTAGATGTTGTGTTTCTATGGGTTTTTTCGAACAGTATCACTCTTGTGTAATGTTTACTGTGAACTGAGGCATCTGGCTGAGTTCAGGTTGTGAGTAGGCCTGGGCGGAGGTCACTGAGTTTCACTCCGTGGAATTCCACGGAGTTACCGAAAAACTCCACCAAATTACGCAGAGTATTGCTTGAACAACCCTACTTTTTACCAGGAGACTTCTTTTTCCAACATCACATAATAATCCTTGCTCCTCCATAAATACTAATGTTGAGCATTTAATACATTGCGACCAGAAGCTTTCCCACAATGTGTTCTCGAGGTCTACGAACATAAGGTGCATCCCTGGGAGAATTATGTTTTACAAGTCACTGGACCTACTTTTTGAGTGAACGTTTCATTCTGTGAAGTTGAAAGGAGTGCCCATTTTCAGAGGGCAACCTCCAGGGGTCCCCTTGGACACACTGATGCTCCCTTCTTTTTAGGAAGTTCTCCAGCCTGAGCAAGCGTCACTGCCACAAACCATCCATCTGCGGCTCGTGATGTCGCTTTACTCGCTTCCTCACTCGCTTTTGCGCATCCCCCAGAAAAGTCCTGTCAGCTGTGCACGGAGTCAGGCAGGGGCATATCAGCTGTCACCTCTGATCCATTTCCTGTAAACTGCACGTGACACGGCGCCACGGCGAAGGGGAACCCTAGGCACTTTCAGCTGAGAATTAAATACGTTCTCTGTAAGAGGCACTCAGTCTTTAACAGATGTCTATACATTAAACTTGAGGTGATTATAAATGCCACAGCGCCAAAGGTGAAACAACGGTAAACTGGCAGCACTCACATGCACCTGTTCCCTCCGTTCACTAAGGAGCTAATGCATGTGCTTACTATGCATACCCCAACTCCTAAGCCTGCCAGGCTGCTTTCGGACCTGTGGGCCCTGTAGAACTATAATCAGCAATTTACACACAATACAGTTACGTCAAAAAACAATAATACAACATATACAACACTGTGCCAACCACAAACCTCCCAAGGGGGTAAGGAGCTACCAGTTGGATGAGGCGCTTCGGGGCCCCGCAACAGGGTACGCGCTACAAATGCAAATGCTACAATAACTACAGAACTTACAAAAAATATTGTGTAAATGCATTCGGCGTCTGGATGGTAGATGTAAAAAGCGGGCAAGGTTTCATATATGGATGTTATTTTGAATTTGCCAGCCACTGAGAACCAACACAAGATGTACCCCTCCGGAGTTAGTGTTTTTTTCTCTTTTAGGGAGGTGTTTGCGATGCTAATGCCTTCCTTTGTGTGGGGAGGATGACTTATGGGCCCAGTCAGCTAGCAACACATCTGTCCTATGCCCAAAGACACCAGACTAGGCGGGTGCACTGAGTAGCCAGGGTTCTGCTTCGACCATGGCACACCCCATCGGCCTCTCCTCATCCCTATGCAGGGCTCTGGCTACACGCTACCACCTTCAGGGGCTCACCAAGGTGGCCTCCTCCCATGGTGGGCGGCAGTACACCATCACTGTACACCTAGAGGCCAGCAGGGAGCTGTTCTCTGTTCCTGGGTGCAGCCCCCAGACTCAGCTCTGGGAGCTAAAAGAACAGCTGGAGACCGTGGCCCCAGCTGAGCTGCAGAAGCTCAGCTACCTGAACGAAGTGGGGGTGGCGGTGCATGGCACACTGTATTGTAGCAATTGTTGATAGTAGGGTCAGTGAGGTAACTTACCTGTGTTGTAAACTGCTCACACAAGAGTGCGGTATTCAGTGAGGCCTAAGTTATTCTGCACACAAAATAACTTTGCAGAGCAAGTTAACAGGCCAAAGATGGCAGTTTCGGACTCTTTCATGGGCACGCTCTAGTGTTTTTGCATGCCTGTGCGTTGTTTCTACAGCTGATTGCTGTATATTTACTAGGGGTGGGTGGCGCGCACTGGTAAACTCCGCTCTGCTGGCGGTTGGCAGAGTTTTTGCCAAACTCTGCGCTCCAAGCGGAGCGCGGAGTGACAAAACGCAGCCAACTCCGCAGGAGGAGCAGAGTTTACCGCCCACCCCTAGCTATGAGTGGGTGTGCATGATAAGGCATGATCGAGAGCTCAGACACTGTCGCTGAAAGCAGTGCAAGTTTCTCACAGTGCCTATCACTTTGTCATAAAGATATTCAGACTAGGTGCATATCCAGTCTTTGGTGTTTCTGCAGAGCGCACAGAGCAGTGGTCACATATGTGCCATTTGTAATTGTGTTTCTTTTGGAAAGTGTTAAGCATGGTGAAGTGTACTAGGAAGACTTGCTCGTGCCCCTCTCTGCATCTTGTGACTCCTTGCTCTGCCTCTTCATCTGCCTTAGTCTCCAGTCCCTGCAGCTGTTGCTGCAACCCATTTTCATCTATGAGCTGGTTGCGACAACTATTTGCACGTTGTTTCCATCACTCCACTCTGCTCTTGCCATGCTCATCCACTTCATCTTACAGCCTTTCACTTTCAGGATGCTGCCAATAACATATTGAATTATAGATGGGTAGCAGTGAATTACTGGGATGTTTTTCACCAAGGGATTCTGAGTGACATAAAGTAGATGAGTGCAAAGTTTGAGTTGTCTAGGATGTCACTCAGAACCCCAAGGTGAAAAACATCCCCATAATTCACTTTTTACCCATCTATTATTTTATGTTATGCATGCCCCCCCAAAAATCATCTTCTTCTGCGTTCAACTGCTATGCTATACAATATATAACCTCTTCTCCCTGTTCCAAATTAAAAAGAAAACCTGACCTCCTGTCACTCACCCTACTACTCTCTGTGCCGTCCCTCTCCTGTAGCAGCTCTGCTCCCTGCATTCCAGGGCTGCTCTGACAGGCTCTCACAGGGCCCATCCAGAGCAACCTGGAATATCTTAATGATGTAGCAACAGTGAGTTTGGAGATCTGTAACCCACATTTGCTACCTTACAGCAGTGAATTGCCAGATTTAGAATCTGACTTTCACGCTAATGACTCTCAGTGAGAGCCTTACATAACAGAAGTTGAACTCTTGGCGTTTCAACTTGTGCTTCCGGTTTTTCTTGGTCACGGCTGTGCGAGTTGTTGTGGGATGTTGTGACTTACTTTTTCTTCCGTTTCTGCTTGTCCCTGCATGCCACCACTGGTTTCTTTTGGTGGAACATGCGCAACACGTTCCCTCAGGAAGCCAAGGGTCATATTTTCGCTGGTGGCATAGTTCATCTATTGGTAGAAGACATAAGACATGACAAAAAGTGGAACATTGAGCAGAGGAACAAAGGCGGTTGTATTCCTATGAGGTGCTTCAAAAGAGGTGAGGAGACATCTTTTTCCTTGATGTTGTACTTGGCTTTTACTTTCCAGGACTGAAAAGTACTTGTAGTTACTTGATAGCTACTTTATGACAATCTTGTCAATGACAATCTTTTTATGAGTTACCAAACTCACCATAAGGTCTATACAGTGTAACATCTGCTCTATGGACTTAGTAGTATAAGAGGAACAAGTTCACTCTTTCAAGTCCCTGGAATGAAAGACTTGTACTTATAGTGACCTGGCTTGATATCTGTCAATTAATTTCATAAGAGCGATATATATTGTTTTTGTCCTTTCTTTTCCCATAGTTGTATAGTTTTCCCAAACTCTAAATATGCCTAATCAGACTAAACAATTAATTTAATGTACTGTTGTATATTATTCTTTGTCTCGCAAAGGTGGAAAGAAAGACAAAATTGATATTAATACAGTAGTGGAGTCCACCAAAGAGAAATTAATAATGTCCTCCTATTTTACAACAGTAGAATATAAGATTTGTCACCAAATAGTTTTACCCCCTTTCCCCCACCTGATGTGGGATTGGAAAGCTTCCATCCCTCTCACCTTAAAACCACCATTTCCTCAGAGTCAGTTTTTGGTAGATTATTACACTGACTCATAAATTTCAGATGCTGATATAAGTGCAGACGAGTCCTTATTGTTGCAACTCTCCATTGTTTTGCATAATAATGAAATTACTGCTATTAAATCAGATGCATTATTCGATTTTGATCTTTTATTGATGAAATACCGGCAGAGCCCAAAGGATCCATCTCCCACCATTTACCTCGGAGCCCAAGGAGATCATCTGCTGAGTCCCCCAAGGATCGTCCCTCAGCCTGACCCTCTTCAACGCCTACATGACTCCCCTGGTAAACACGTCAGATCTCACAGACTCAACAGCATCTCCTATGCGGACAACACACAGCTCATCCTCTCACTATCCAAAGATCCCCCGCCACAAAAGGCAACTTCCACAGATGCATGGTGAATGCCACAGAATGGATGAAGGACAACTGTCTCAAGCTCAACACGGACAAGACGGAAGTCCTCATCTTTGGTAACAATCCTTGCCATGGAACAACACATGGTTGCCCGTGGAGTTCGGCACCCCCCCGCCCTAAGAGACCATGCCCGCAACCTCAACGTCATCCTGGACAGTAAGCTATTCATGAAGAAAGAAGTCAATGCAGGGTCATCCACCTGCTTCCACACCCTTCGCATGCTCCGCAATATTTTAAGGTGGCTCCCGGTGAACACCAGACGGACCATCATGCAGGCCCTCATCACCAGCAGACTGGACTACAGAAACACACTCTACGTAGGAATCACGGCACGCCTCCTGAAGAGGCTACAGATAATACAGAACTCAGCGGCAAGACTCATACACAACCTTCCACCAATAAACTAGACACCTTCGATCAGCTCCCGTCTCCTTCGCAGACACCTGACGGTTCAGCTGAGCCAACAGCGGAGGGCACTCCTTCTCACATCAGGCTTCCAAGGCTTGGAACAACCTCCCCCTGCACCTCAGCACCGCACAATTGCTCCAGCAATTCAGAAGAGAACTAAAGACCTGGATATTTGAATGTTCAAACCTCCACGCAGCAGAAAACAGCTCCAGCGCATCAAGACCCCCAGGGGTGATTTGCCACTCTCTACAAATGTCTGATTGATTGATTGATTGAGATAGGACTCAATTGTAGAAGGAATTGAGTCTATTCCTGCATTTTAAGATAATGTATCCCAACCTCAGATAGCAGACCCTCCGATTTCAGCTATGATGATTTTCATCCAATCAATCATCTATTTAATGCACAAGCTTCTAAGTAAACAATCAACATGTATCACTGATTAGATTAATGAATATAATTGTACTCCACAGAAGGTGGGAAAAGCTGTATTAAATTTAAACGCAGTCTGTTTTAATCCCCAGATTACAATTGGAAAGAACAGATTAGATGATGTGAAAACTATCCCTTCGCCTTATGACTCCCCTTCTCTCCTCGAAGGGTATCAGGCATTACTTTTTACGTATTTGTTCCCCACTCCTTGCAAGGCAAATGCCTCACATTTTCTATTGTGTATACAAATTACAGATCACGTAAAAAGATATTGACTTGGTTAAATATATATTTTAAATCAATGGAGGTTGTGATTTAACACAGTCTGTAGTACGTTTCTACTCTTCTTCTCTTACCCAACTATTACAGAAGGATGCTGAGTATCTTTAGAGAATGGAAATTGCTGTAAAGTTCAGGCCTCCAACAACAAATAGACTCAACTATACTGTAAGGATTTTATAATTCGCCATATGCTTTAACATCATCTTTTCCCCCTTTAAAAATCTCAAGCAGCAGGCCTAATTGTGACCAACATTAGTGGGGGCCAAGGAAAATAAGAGAAATGACCTCTGAATATCAAAATAAAGACCCACCCCCAGATGCTCAAGATTGCCCATGGCTTTCTAGAGCTCTGAACTCATATTAAGTTGATAATTATTCTTAACATAAGACAAAGGACTTGTAGCTGGAATTTACTAGTCTTGCACACTTTGTTGTAATATGTACACCCATGGTACCTATTTCTCAGATTTGCAAGTAATATGTTTACAATATACCTGGTTATCCTCTGACTTTCACATGTTCAACTATAGAGTGTTCTGTAGTCCAGTTGCTAAGGGACAGGCTAAAGGGGTCTCAGGAGTTTGGTTCTTTTCAGATTTTAATTGGTTACAGTTGAGATCTCCCCTAATGTATACATTTGTTCTTATGGTTTATATATATCATATATTGATCTTGAAAAATATTTTATGAAATATTGATTTATAATGCATATTTTCCCCTTCAGGTGATATTGCTACTCATCTTGAAATATTGTTGGATAGCTTGCCGAAAATAAGTAATGAATAATCAAATGCTGTTCCTGTTGTTGTTGGGGACTTTAACACTAGGATCACTACTTTGTTGTTAGACCTCTCAGCCTCTGAGTGGTCTTCCCCCAAACATTTTATCTTGCTCCTCCATTTTTGCTGATCTTGTTTATGCTGGCCTTAGGACTCGGCATACTTTCCTACTGCTGACCAGGGCTAAAGTGCATGTGCTCACTCATTAAAACATTGTAACATTGGCTTAACCCCAATTGGCACATTTAGTTTACTTCTAAGTCCCAAGTAAAGTGGTACTACATGTACCTAGGACCTGTAAATGAAATGCTACTAGTGGGCCTGCAGCATTTATTGTGCCGCCCACTTACGCAGCCCTTTCAACCTGTCTCAGGCCTGCCATTGCAAACTGTATGTGCAGTTTTTAAACTGCAATTTCGACTTGGCAAAATAAACCTTTTGCCAGGCCCAAACCTTCCTTTTTGATACATATAGATCACCCCCAGGGTAGGCCCTAATCAGCTCACAGAGTGCAAAGTATTTAAAAAGTAAGACATGTAATTTTAAATTCTACATGTATTAGAAGTGAAAAACCCACACGTTAATTTTTAGGTTGAGTGTGAGCCAGCGCGCAAGCACTGCTCTGCGAAGAGCTGTGGTAGATGAGTACGGAGAGAAGCTTCGCCCACTCCCCCCGCCCTTACTTTTCATTGGATTGTGTATTTTTCCTTTGTAAATGCTGGCTTCTGATTCATTATGAGGCTTGTTAGCCATGTCGTCATTTGTATCCTCCCATGGCTACTGGACCCTTTACTTGGTTGTTACACAGGGCATGTACTATTTCCTTCGTGCACCCGTAGCGTCTGGCAGCTTGGTCCGTGCCTTCTCCTCTGCTCCACCCCCCCTCCGCCCGCCCGTTGTGCGTGCCTTCTCCTCTCCTCCCCCCGCCCTTTGTTCGTGCCTTCTCCCCCAATCCCTCCCTCCCTACCGATGTCCGTGCCTTCTCCCCCCGCCCTCCCGTTGTCCGTGATGCCACGTTGTCAACCATTTGCAATGCAATAGGCTTCGTGTAAATTGGAGACCTATTGCATTGCAAATGCTTGTTTCACTACTGCCAAGCAGACTTTTCACATAGGATAACATTGGAGTTACTTTATTACATTTAATAAGTTGTAATTTCCAAATGTGAGCAGGTGCCCAGTTCATGTTTGGTGTCTTTAGAATTGTAATAAAATTCCTCTCTTATGGTAAAGTCGGATTTTAACTTACAATTTGGAAAATGCCACTTTTAGAAATTTGCATTTTCCTGCCTTAGCCATTTAGTGCCTGTAGACTATCTCTGGGTCACATGACTGAGTGTAGCTGACAGTTGGGCTTTGTGTATTACTCCTAGACAGCCACACACAATAGAGAGCTTAGGTGTGCCTGGATGGGCCATCACTGGCAGGATGGGAGGCCGGATCTGTGCCCAGCCCTATTTACACTTTAGCAAAAACAACAGTTGATGGACAGAATGCAGAACAATGTCATACATTCACCCCAGTACAGAGATCTGGGCCTAAATCCATCGTTCTTTTGCTCACCATGCCATTCCAGTTTGAACCCAGCCATATGCAAATCAGTCTTGACCCTGTGCCTCATGGGAACAGTCCAGCCCGAACTGCCAAGCCAGGTCCTCCCTGGACTGGAAACAAGCATCCTAGGACCGGTTTCGGGGTTTCACCCCTCTTCAGCCAGGATAGCTTGGTTCCAGTGGCATGGAGAGCACGGGACCCACGTCTGGGCATACCCGTCCCACTCGGGGTGACAAATGCAAAAACAACAGTTGATGGACAGAATGCAGAACAATGTCATACATTCACCCCAGTACAGAGATCGGGGCCTAAATCCATTGTTTTAACGCTCACCATGCCATTCCAGTTTGAACCCAGCCATATGCAAATCAGTCTTGACCCTGTGCCTCATGGGAACAGTCCAGCCCGAACTGCCAAGCCAGGTCCTCCCTGGACTGGAAACAAGCATCCTAGGACCGGTTTCGGGGTTTCACCCCTCTTCAGCCAGGATAGCTTGGTTCCAGTGGCATGGAGAGCACGGGACCCACGTCTGGGCATACCCGTCCCACTCGGGGTGACAAATGCAAAAACAACAGTTGATGGACAGAATGCAGAACAATGTCATACATTCACCCCAGTACAGAGATCTGGGCCTAAATCCATCGTTTTTTTGCTCACCATGCCATTCCAGTTTGAACCCAGCCATATGCAAATCAGTCTTGACCCTGTGCCTCATGGAAACAGTCCAGCCCGAACTGCCAAGCCAGGTCCTCCCTGGACTGGAAACAAGCATCCTAGGACCGGTTTCGGGGTTTCACCCCTCTTCAGCCAGGATAGCTTGGTTCCAGTGGCATGGAGAGCACGGGACCCACGTCTGGGCATACCCGTCCCACTCGGGGTGACAAATGCAAAAACAACAGTTGATGGACAGAATGCAGAACAATGTCATACATTCACCCCAGTACAGAGATCTGGGCCTAAATCCATCGTTTTTTGCTCACCATGCCATTCCAGTTTGAACCCAGCCATATGCAAATCAGTCTTGACCCTGTGCCTCATGGGAACAGTCCAGCCCGAACTGCCAAGCCAGGTCCTCCCTGGACTGGAAACAAGCATCCTAGGACCGGTTTCGGGGTTTCACCCCTCTTCAGCCAGGATACCTTGGTTCCAGTGGCATGGAGAGCACGGGACCCACGTCTGGGCATACCCGTCCCACTCGGGGTGACAAATGCAAAAACAACAGTTGATGGACAGAATGCAGAACAATGTCATACATTCACCCCAGTACAGAGATCTGGGCCTAAATCCATCGTTTTTGCTCACCATGCCATTCCAGTTTGAACCAAGCCATATGCAAATCAGTCTTGACCCTGTGCCTCATGGGAACAGTCCAGCCCGAACTGCCAAGCCAGGTCCTCCCTGGACTGGAAACAAGCATCCTAGGACCGGTTTCGGGGTTTCACCCCTCTTCAGCCAGGATAGCTTGGTTCCAGTGGCATGGAGAGCACGGGACCCACGTCTGGGCATACCCGTCCCACTCGGGTGACAAATGCAAAAACAACAGTTGATGGACAGAATGCAGAACAATGTCATACATTCACCCCAGTACAGAGATCTGGGCCTAAATCCATCGTTTTTGCTCTTCATGCCATTCCAGTTTGAACCCAGCCATATGCAAATCAGTCTTGACCCTGTGCCTCATGGGAACAGTCCAGCCCGAACTGCCAAGCCAGGTCCTCCCTGGACTGGAAACAAGCATCCTAGGACCGGTTTCGGGGTTTCACCCCTCTTCAGCCAGGATAGCTTGGTTCCAGTGGCATGGAGAGCACGGGACCCACGTCTGGGCATACCCGTCCCACTCGGGGTGACAAATGCAAAAACAACAGTTGATGGACAGAATGCAGAACAATGTCATACATTCACCCCGGTACAGAGATCTGGGCCTAAATCCATCGTTTTTTGCTCACCATGCCATTCCAGTTTGAACCCAGCCATATGCAAATCAGTCTTGACCCTGTGCCTCATGGGAACAGTCCAGCCCGAACTGCCAAGCCAGGTCCTCCCTGGACTGGAAACAAGCATCCTAGGACCGGTTTCGGGGTTTCACCCCTCTTCAGCCAGGATAGCTTGGTTCCAGTGGCATGGAGAGCACAGGACCCACGTCTGGGCATACCCGTCCCACTCGGGGTGACAAATGCAAAAACAACAGTTGATGGACAGAATGCAGAACAATGTCATACATTCACCCCAGTATAGAGATCTGGGCCTAAATCCATCGTTTTTTTGCTCACCATGCCATTCCAGTTTGAACCCAGCCATATGCAAATCAGTCTTGACCCTGTGCCTCATGGGAACAGTCCAGCCCGAACTGCCAAGCCAGGTCTTCCCTGGACTGGAAACAAGCATCCTAGGACCGGTTTCGGGGTTTCACCCCTCTTCAGCCAGGATAGCTTGGTTCCAGTGGCATGGAGAGCACGGGACCCACGTCTGGGCATACCCGTCCCACTCGGGGTGACAAATGCAAAAACAACAGTTGATGGACAGAATGCAGAACAATGTCATACATTCACCCCAGTACAGAGATCTGGGCCTAAATCCATCGTTTTTTTGCTCACCATGCCATTCCAGTTTGAACCCAGCCATATGCAAATCAGTCTTGACCCTGTGCCTCATGGGAACAGTCCAGCCCGAACTGCCAAGCCAGGTCCTCCCTGGACTGGAAACAAGCATCCTAGGACCGGTTTCGGGGTTTCACCCCTCTTCAGCCAGGATAGCTTGGTTCCAGTGGCATGGAGAGCACAGGACACACGTCTGGGCATACCCGTCCCACTCGGGGTGACAAATGCAAAAACAACAGTTGATGGACAGAATGCAGAACAATGTCATACATTCACCCCAGTACAGAGATCTGGGCCTAAATCCATCGTTTGTTTGCTCACCATGCCATTCCAGTTTGAACCCAGCCATATGCAAATCAGTCTTAACCCTGTGCCTCATGGGAACAGTCCAGCCCGAACTGCCAAGCCAGGTCCTCCCTGGACTGGAAACAAGCATCCTAGGACCGGTTTTGGGGTTTCACCCCTCTTCAGCCAGGATAGCTTGGTTCCAGTGGCATGGAGAGCACGGGACCCACGTCTGGGCATACCCGTCCCACTCGGGGTGACAAATGCAAAAACAACAGTTGATGGACAGAATGCAGAACAATGTCATACATTCACCCCAGTACAGAGATCTGGGCCTAAATCCATTGTTTTTTTGCTCACCATGCCATTCCAGTTTGAACCCAGCCATATGCAAATCAGTCTTGACCCTGTGCCTCATGGGAACAGTCCAGCCCGAACTGCCAAGTCAGGTCCTCCCTGGACTGGAAACAAGCATCCTAGGACCGGTTTCGGGGTTTCACCCCTCTTCAGCCAGGATAGCTTGGTTCCAGTGGCATGGAGAGCACGGGACCCACGTCTGGGCATACCCGTCCCACTCGGGGTGACAAATGCAAAAACAACAGTTGATGGACAGAATGCAGAACAATGTCATACATTCACCCCAGTACAGAGATCTGGGCCTAAATCCATCGTTTTTTGCTCACCATGCCATTCCAGTTTGAACCCAGCCATATGCAAATCAGTCTTGACCCTGTGCCTCATGGGAACAGTCCAGCCCGAACTGCCAAGCCAGGTCCTCCCTGGACTGGAAACAAGCATCCTAGGACCGGTTTCGGGGTTTCACCCCTCTTCAGCCAGGATAGCTTGGTTCCAATGGCATGGAGAGCACGGGACCCACGTCTGGGCATACCCGTCCCACTCGGGGTGACAAATGCAAAAACAACAGTTGATGGACAGAATGCAGAACAATGTCATACATTCACCCCAGTACAGAGATCTGGGCCTAAATCCATCGTTTTTTTGCTCTTCATGCCATTCCAGTTTGAACCCAGCCATATGCAAATCAGTCTTGAACCTGTGCCTCATGGGAACAGTCCAGCCCGAACTGCCAAGCCAGGTCCTCCCTGGACTGGAAACAAGCATCCTAGGACCGGTTTCGGGGTTTCACCCCTCTTCAGCCAGGATAGCTTGGTTCCAGTGGCATGGAGAGCACGGGACCCACGTCTGGGCATACCCGTCCCACTCGGGGTGACAAATGCAAAAACAACAGTTGATGGACAGAATGCAGAACAATGTCATACATTCACCCCAGTACAGAGATCTGGGCCTAAATCCATCGTTTTTTTGCTCACCATGCCATTCCAGTTTGAACCCAGCCATATGCAAATCAGTCTTGACCCTGTGCCTCATGGGAACAGTCCAGCCCGAACTGCCAAGCCAGGTCCTCCCTGGACTGGAAACAAGCATCCTAGGACCGGTTTCGGGGTTTCACCCCTCTTCAGCCAGGATAGCTTGGTTCCAGTGGCATGGAGAGCACGGGACCCACATCTGGGCATACCCGTCCCACTCGGGGTGACAAATGCAAAAACAACAGTTGATGGACAGAATGCAGAACAATGTCATACATTCACCCCAGTACAGAGATCTGGGCCTAAATCCATCGTTTTTTTGCTCACCATGCCATTCCAGTTTGAACCCAGCCATATGCAAATCAGTCTTGACCCTGTGGCTCATGGGAACAGTCCAGCCCGAACTGCCAAGCCAGGTCTTCCCTGGACTGGAAACAAGCATCCTAGGACCGGTTTCGGGGTTTCACCCCTCTTCAGCCAGGATAGCTTGGTTCCAGTGGCATGGAAGCACGGGACCCACGTCTGGGCATACCCGTCCCACTCGGGGTGATAAATGCAAAAACAACAGTTGATGGACAGAATGCAGAACAATGTCATACATTCACCCCAGTACAGAGATCTGGGCCTAAATCCATCGTTTTTTTGCTCACCATGCCATTCCAGTTTGAACCCAGCCATATGCAAATCAGTCTTGACCCTGTGCCTCATGGGAACAGTCCAGCCCGAACTGCCAAGCCAGGTCCTCCCTGGACTGGAAACAAGCATCCTAGGACCGGTTTCAGGGTTTCACCCCTCTTCAGCCAGGATAGCTTGGTTCCAGTGGCATGGAGAGCACAGGACACACGTCTGGGCATACCCGTCCCACTCGGGGTGACAAATGCAAAAACAACAGTTGATGGACAGAATGCAGAACAATGTCATACATTCACCCCAGTACAGAGATCTGGGCCTAAATCCATCGTTTTTTTGCTCACCATGCCATTCCAGTTTGAACCCAGCCATATGCAAATCAGTCTTAACCCTGTGCCTCATGGGAACAGTCCAGCCCGAACTGCCAAGCCAGGTCCTCCCTGGACTGGAAACAAGCATCCTAGGACCGGTTTCGGGGTTTCACCCCTCTTCAGCCAGGATAGCTTGGTTCCAGTGGCATGGAGAGCACGGGACCCACGTCTGGGCATACCCGTCCCACTCGGGGTGAGAAATGCAAAAACAACAGTTGATGGACAGAATGCAGAACAATGTCATACATTCACCCCAGTACAGAGATCTGGGCCTAAATCCATTGTTTTTTTGCTCACCATGCCATTCCAGTTTGAACCCAGCCATATGCAAATCAGTCTTGACCCTGTGCCTCATGGGAACAGTCCAGCCCGAACTGCCAAGCCAGGTCCTCCCTGGACTGGAAACAAGCATCCTAGGACCGGTTTCGGGGTTTCACCCCTCTTCAGCCAGGATAGCTTGGTTCCAGTGGCATGGAGAGCACAGGACCCACGTCTGGGCATACCTGTCCCACTCGGGGTGACAAATGCAAAAACAACAGTTGATGGACAGAATGCAGAACAATGTCATACATTCACCCCAGTACAGAGATCTGGGCCTAAATCCATCGTTTTTTTGCTCACCATGCCATTCCAGTTTGAACCCAGCCATATGCAAATCAGTCTTGACCCTGTGCCTCATGGGAACAGTCCAGCCCGAACTGCCAAGCCAGGTCCTCCCTGGAATGGAAACAAGCATCCTAGGACCGGTTTCGGGGTTTCACCCCTCTTCAGCCAGGATAGCTTGGTTCCAATGGCATGGAGAGCACGGGACCCACGTCTGGGCATACCCGTCCCACTCGGGGTGACAAATGCAAAAACAACAGTTGATGGACAGAATGCAGAACAATGTCATACATTCACCCCAGTACAGAGATCTGGGCCTAAATCCATCGTTTTTGCTCACCATGCCATTCCAGTTTGAACCCAGCCATATGCAAATCAGTCTTGACCCTGTGCCTCATGGGAACAGTCCAGCCCGAACTGCCAAGCCAGGTCCTCCCTGGACTGGAAACAAGCATCCTAGGACCGGTTTCGGGGTTTCACCCCTCTTCAACCAGGATAGCTTGGTTCCAGTGGCATGGAAAGCACGGGACCCACGTCTGGGCATACCCGTCCCACTCGGGGTGACAAATGCAAAAACAACAGTTGATGGACAGAATGCAGAACAATGTCATACATTCACCCCAGTACAGAGATCTGGGCCTAAATCCATTGTTTTTTTGCTCACCTTGCCATTCCAGTTTGAACCCAGCCATATGCAAATCAGTCTTGACCCTGTGCCTCATGGGAACAGTCCAGCCCGAACTGCCAAGCCAGGTCCTCCCTGGACTGGAAACAAGCATCCTAGGACCGGTTTCGGGGTTTCACCCCTCTTCAGCCAGGATAGCTTGGTTCCAGTGGCATGGAGAGCACGGGACCCACGTCTGGGCATACCCGTCCCACTCGGGGTGACAAATGCAAAAACAACAGTTGATGGACAGAATGCAGAACAATGTCATACATTCACCCCAGTACAGAGATCTGGGCCTAAATCCATCGTTTTTTGCTCACCATGCCATTCCAGTTTGAACCAAGCCATATGCAAATCAGTCTTGACCCTGTGCCTCATGGGAACAGTCCAGCCCGAACTGCCAAGCCAGGTCCTCCCTGGACTGGAAACAAGCATCCTAGGACCGGTTTCGGGGTTTCACCCCTCTTCAGCCAGTATAGCTTGGTTCCAGTGGCATGGAGAGCACGGGACCCACGTCTGGGCATACCCGTCCCACTCGGGGTGACAAATGCAAAAACAACAGTTGATGGACAGAATGCAGAACAATGTCATACATTCACCCCAGTACAGAGATCTGGGCCTAAATCCATCGTTTTTTGCTCACCATGCCATTCCAGTTTGAACCCAGCCATATGCAAATCAGTCTTGACCCTGTGCCTCATGGGAACAGTCCAGCCCGAACTGCCAAGCCAGGTCCTCCCTGGACTGGAAACAAGCATCCTAGGACCGGTTTCGGGGTTTCACCCCTCTTCAGCCAGGATAGCTTGGTTCCAGTGGCATGGAGAGCACGGGACCCACGTCTGGGCATACCCGTCCCACTCGGGGTGACAAATGCAAAAACAACAGTTGATGGACAGAATGCAGAACAATGTCATACATTCACCCCAGTACAGAGATCTGGGCCTAAATCCATCGTTTTTTTGCTCACCATGCCATTCCAGTTTGAACCCAGCCATATGCAAATCAGTCTTGACCCTGTGCCTCATGGAAACAGTCCAGCCCGAACTGCCAAGCCAGGTCCTCCCTGGACTGGAAACAAGCATCCTAGGACCGGTTTCGGGGTTTCACCCCTCTTCAGCCAGGATAGCTTGGTTCCAGTGGCATGGAGAGCACGGGACCCACGTCTGGGCATACCCGTCCCACTCGGGGTGACAAATGCAAAAACAACAGTTGATGGACAGAATGCAGAACAATGTCATACATTCACCCCAGTACAGAGATCTGGGCCTAAATCCATCGTTTTTTGCTCACCATGCCATTCCAGTTTGAACCCAGCCATATGCAAATCAGTCTTGACCCTGTGCCTCATGGGAACAGTCCAGCCCGAACTGCCAAGCCAGGTCCTCCCTGGACTGGAAACAAGCATCCTAGGACCGGTTTCGGGGTTTCACTCCTCTTCAGCCAGGATAGCTTGGTTCCAGTGGCATGGAGAGCACGGGACCCACGTCTGGGCATACCCGTCCCACTCGGGGTGACAAATGCAAAAACAACAGTTGATGGACAGAATGCAGAACAATGTCATACATTCACCCCAGTACAGAGATCTGGGCCTAAATCCATCGTTTTTTGCTCACCATGCCATTCCAGTTTGAACCCAGCCATATGCAAATCAGTCTTGACCCTGTGCCTCATGGGAACAGTCCAGCCCGAACTGCCAAGCCAGGTCCTCCCTGGACTGGAAACAAGCATCCTAGGACCGGTTTCGGGGTTTCACCCCTCTTCAGCCAGGATAGCTTGGTTCCAGTGGCATGGAGAGCACGGGACCCACGTCTGGGCATACCCGTCCCACTCGGGGTGACAAATGCAAAAACAACAGTTGATGGACAGAATGCAGAACAATGTCATACATTCACCCCAGTACAGAGATCTGGGCCTAAATCCATCGTTTTTTTGCTCACCATGCCATTCCAGTTTGAACCCAGCCATATGCAAATCAGTCTTGACCCTGTGCCTCATGGGAACAGTCCAGCCCGAACTGCCAAGCCAGGTCCTCCCTGGACTGGAAACAAGCATCCTAGGACCGGTTTCGGGGTTTCACCCCTCTTCAGCCAGGATAGCTTGATTCCAGTGGCATGGAGAGCACGGGACCCACGTCTGGGCATACCCGTCCCACTCGGGGTGACAAATGCAAAAACAACAGTTGATGGACAGAATGCAGAACAATGTCATACATTCACCCCAGTACAGAGATCTGGGCCTAAATCCATCGTTTTTTGCTCACCATGCCATTCCAGTTTGAACCCAGCCATATGCAAATCAGTCTTGACCCTGTGCCTCATGGGAACAGTCCAGCCCGAACTGCCAAGCCAGGTCCTCCCTGGACTGGAAACAAGCATCCTAGGACCGGTTTCGGGGTTTCACCCCTCTTCAGCCAGGATAGCTTGATTCCAGTGGCATGGAGAGCACGGGACCCACGTCTGGGCATACCCGTCCCACTCGGGGTGACAAATGCAAAAACAACAGTTGATGGACAGAATGCAGAACAATGTCATACATTCACCCCAGTACAGAGATCTGGGCCTAAATCCATCGTTTTTTTGCTCACCATGCCATTCCAGTTTGAACCCAGCCATATGCAAATCAGTCTTGACCCTGTGCCTCATGGGAACAGTCCAGCCCGAACTGCCAAGCCAGGTCCTCCCTGGACTGGAAACAAGCATCCTAGGACCGGTTTCGGGGTTTCACCCCTCTTCAGCCAGGATAGCTTGATTCCAGTGGCATGGAGAGCACGGGACCCACGTCTGGGCATACCCGTCCCACTCGGGGTGACAAATGCAAAAACAACAGTTGATGGACAGAATGCAGAACAATGTCATACATTCACCCCAGTACAGAGATCTGGGCCTAAATCCATCGTTTTTTTGCTCACCATGCCATTCCAGTTTGAACCCAGCCATAATGCAAATCAGTCTTGACCCTGTGCCTCATGGGAACAGTCCAGCCCGAACTGCCAAGCCAGGTCCTCCCTGGACTGGAAACAAGCATCCTAGGACCGGTTTCGGGGTTTCACCCCTCTTCAGCCAGGATAGCTTGATTCCAGTGGCATGGAGAGCACGGGACCCACGTCTGGGCATACCCGTCCCACTCGGGGTGACAAATGCAAAAACAACAGTTGATGGACAGAATGCAGAACAATGTCATACATTCACCCCAGTACAGAGATCTGGGCCTAAATCCATCGTTTTTTTGCTCACCATGCCATTCCAGTTTGAACCCAGCCATATGCAAATCAGTCTTGACCCTGTGCCTCATGGGAACAGTCCAGCCCGAACTGCCAAGCCAGGTCCTCCCTGGACTGGAAACAAGCATCCTAGGACCGGTTTCGGGGTTTCACCCCTCTTCAGCCAGGATAGCTTGATTCCAGTGGCATGGAGAGCACGGGACCCACGTCTGGGCATACCCGTCCCACTCGGGGTGACAAATGCAAAAACAACAGTTGATGGACAGAATGCAGAACAATGTCATACATTCACCCCAGTACAGAGATCTGGGCCTAAATCCATCGTTTTTTTGCTCACCATGCCATTCCAGTTTGAACCCAGCCATATGCAAATCAGTCTTGACCCTGTGCCTCATGGGAACAGTCCAGCCCGAACTGCCAAGCCAGGTCCTCCCTGGACTGGAAACAAGCATCCTAGGACCGGTTTCGGGGTTTCACCCCTCTTCAGCCAGGATAGCTTGATTCCAGTGGCATGGAGAGCACGGGACCCACGTCTGGGCATACCCGTCCCACTCGGGGTGACAAATGCAAAAACAACAGTTGATGGACAGAATGCAGAACAATGTCATACATTCACCCCAGTACAGAGATCTGGGCCTAAATCCATCGTTTTTTGCTCACCATGCCATTCCAGTTTGAACCCAGCCATATGCAAATCAGTCTTGACCCTGTGCCTCATGGGAACAGTCCAGCCCGAACTGCCAAGCCAGGTCCTCCCTGGACTGGAAACAAGCATCCTAGGACCGGTTTCGGGGTTTCACCCCTCTTCAGCCAGGATAGCTTGATTCCAGTGGCATGGAGAGCACGGGACCCACGTCTGGGCATACCCGTCCCACTCGGGGTGACAAATGCAAAAACAACAGTTGATGGACAGAATGCAGAACAATGTCATACATTCACCCCAGTACAGAGATCTGGGCCTAAATCCATCGTTTTTTTGCTCACCATGCCATTCCAGTTTGAACCCAGCCATATGCAAATCAGTCTTGACCCTGTGCCTCATGGGAACAGTCCAGCCCGAACTGCCAAGCCAGGTCCTCCCTGGACTGGAAACAAGCATCCTAGGACCGGTTTCGGGGTTTCACCCCTCTTCAGCCAGGATAGCTTGATTCCAGTGGCATGGAGAGCACGGGACCCACGTCTGGGCATACCCGTCCCACTCGGGGTGACAAATGCAAAAACAACAGTTGATGGACAGAATGCAGAACAATGTCATACATTCACCCCAGTACAGAGATCTGGGCCTAAATCCATCGTTTTTTTGCTCACCATGCCATTCCAGTTTGAACCCAGCCATATGCAAATCAGTCTTGACCCTGTGCCTCATGGGAACAGTCCAGCCCGAACTGCCAAGCCAGGTCCTCCCTGGACTGGAAACAAGCATCCTAGGACCGGTTTCGGGGTTTCACCCCTCTTCAGCCAGGATAGCTTGATTCCAGTGGCATGGAGAGCACGGGACCCACGTCTGGGCATACCCGTCCCACTCGGGGTGACAAATGCAAAAACAACAGTTGATGGACAGAATGCAGAACAATGTCATACATTCACCCCAGTACAGAGATCTGGGCCTAAATCCATCGTTTTTTTGCTCACCATGCCATTCCAGTTTGAACCCAGCCATATGCAAATCAGTCTTGACCCTGTGCCTCATGGGAACAGTCCAGCCCGAACTGCCAAGCCAGGTCCTCCCTGGACTGGAAACAAGCATCCTAGGACCGGTTTCGGGGTTTCACCCCTCTTCAGCCAGGATAGCTTGATTCCAGTGGCATGGAAAGCACGGGACCCACGTCTGGGCATACCCGTCCCACTCGGGGTGACAAATGCAAAAACAACAGTTGATGGACAGAATGCAGAACAATGTCATACATTCACCCCAGTACAGAGATCTGGGCCTAAATCCATCGTTTTTTTGCTCACCATGCCATTCCAGTTTGAACCCAGCCATATGCAAATCAGTCTTGACCCTGTGCCTCATGGGAACAGTCCAGCCCGAACTGCCAAGCCAGGTCCTCCCTGGACTGGAAACAAGCATCCTAGGACCGGTTTCGGGGTTTCACCCCTCTTCAGCCAGGATAGCTTGATTCCAGTGGCATGGAGAGCACGGGACCCACGTCTGGGCATACCCGTCCCACTCGGGGTGACAAATGCAAAAACAACAGTTGATGGACAGAATGCAGAACAATGTCATACATTCACCCCAGTACAGAGATCTGGGCCTAAATCCATCGTTTTTTGCTCACCATGCCATTCCAGTTTGAACCCAGCCATATGCAAATCAGTCTTGACCCTGTGCCTCATGGGAACAGTCCAGCCCGAACTGCCAAGCCAGGTCCTCCCTGGACTGGAAACAAGCATCCTAGGACCGGTTTCGGGGTTTCACCCCTCTTCAGCCAGGATAGCTTGATTCCAGTGGCATGGAGAGCACGGGACCCACGTCTGGGCATACCCGTCCCACTCGGGGTGACAAATGCAAAAACAACAGTTGATGGACAGAATGCAGAACAATGTCATACATTCACCCCAGTACAGAGATCTGGGCCTAAATCCATCGTTTTTTGCTCACCATGCCATTCCAGTTTGAACCCAGCCATATGCAAATCAGTCTTGACCCTGTGCCTCATGGGAACAGTCCAGCCCGAACTGCCAAGCCAGGTCCTCCCTGGACTGGAAACAAGCATCCTAGGACCGGTTTCGGGGTTTCACCCCTCTTCAGCCAGGATAGCTTGATTCCAGTGGCATGGAGAGCACGGGACCCACGTCTGGGCATACCCGTCCCACTCGGGGTGACAAATGCAAAAACAACAGTTGATGGACAGAATGCAGAACAATGTCATACATTCACCCCAGTACAGAGATCTGGGCCTAAATCCATCGTTTTTTGCTCACCATGCCATTCCAGTTTGAACCCAGCCATATGCAAATCAGTCTTGACCCTGTGCCTCATGGGAACAGTCCAGCCCGAACTGCCAAGCCAGGTCCTCCCTGGACTGGAAACAAGCATCCTAGGACCGGTTTCGGGGTTTCACCCCTCTTCAGCCAGGATAGCTTGATTCCAGTGGCATGGAGAGCACGGGACCCACGTCTGGGCATACCCGTCCCACTCGGGGTGACAAATGCAAAAACAACAGTTGATGGACAGAATGCAGAACAATGTCATACATTCACCCCAGTACAGAGATCTGGGCCTAAATCCATCGTTTTTTGCTCACCATGCCATTCCAGTTTGAACCCAGCCATATGCAAATCAGTCTTGACCCTGTGCCTCATGGGAACAGTCCAGCCCGAACTGCCAAGCCAGGTCCTCCCTGGACTGGAAACAAGCATCCTAGGACCGGTTTCGGGGTTTCACCCCTCTTCAGCCAGGATAGCTTGATTCCAGTGGCATGGAGAGCACGGGACCCACGTCTGGGCATACCCGTCCCACTCGGGGTGACAAATGCAAAAACAACAGTTGATGGACAGAATGCAGAACAATGTCATACATTCACCCCAGTACAGAGATCTGGGCCTAAATCCATCGTTTTTTGCTCACCATGCCATTCCAGTTTGAACCCAGCCATATGCAAATCAGTCTTGACCCTGTGCCTCATGGGAACAGTCCAGCCCGAACTGCCAAGCCAGGTCCTCCCTGGACTGGAAACAAGCATCCTAGGACCGGTTTCGGGGTTTCACCCCTCTTCAGCCAGGATAGCTTGATTCCAGTGGCATGGAGAGCACGGGACCCACGTCTGGGCATACCCGTCCCACTCGGGGTGACAAATGCAAAAACAACAGTTGATGGACAGAATGCAGAACAATGTCATACATTCACCCCAGTACAGAGATCTGGGCCTAAATCCATCGTTTTTTTGCTCACCATGCCATTCCAGTTTGAACCCAGCCATATGCAAATCAGTCTTGACCCTGTGCCTCATGGGAACAGTCCAGCCCGAACTGCCAAGCCAGGTCCTCCCTGGACTGGAAACAAGCATCCTAGGACCGGTTTCGGGGTTTCACCCCTCTTCAGCCAGGATAGCTTGATTCCAGTGGCATGGAGAGCACGGGACCCACGTCTGGGCATACCCGTCCCACTCGGGGTGACAAATGCAAAAACAACAGTTGATGGACAGAATGCAGAACAATGTCATACATTCACCCCAGTACAGAGATCTGGGCCTAAATCCATCGTTTTTTTGCTCACCATGCCATTCCAGTTTGAACCCAGCCATATGCAAATCAGTCTTGACCCTGTGCCTCATGGGAACAGTCCAGCCCGAACTGCCAAGCCAGGTCCTCCCTGGACTGGAAACAAGCATCCTAGGACCGGTTTCGGGGTTTCACCCCTCTTCAGCCAGGATAGCTTGATTCCAGTGGCATGGAGAGCACGGGACCCACGTCTGGGCATACCCGTCCCACTCGGGGTGACAAATGCAAAAACAACAGTTGATGGACAGAATGCAGAACAATGTCATACATTCACCCCAGTACAGAGATCTGGGCCTAAATCCATCGTTTTTTTGCTCACCATGCCATTCCAGTTTGAACCCAGCCATATGCAAATCAGTCTTGACCCTGTGCCTCATGGGAACAGTCCAGCCCGAACTGCCAAGCCAGGTCCTCCCTGGACTGGAAACAAGCATCCTAGGACCGGTTTCGGGGTTTCACCCCTCTTCAGCCAGGATAGCTTGATTCCAGTGGCATGGAAAGCACGGGACCCACGTCTGGGCATACCCGTCCCACTCGGGGTGACAAATGCAAAAACAACAGTTGATGGACAGAATGCAGAACAATGTCATACATTCACCCCAGTACAGAGATCTGGGCCTAAATCCATCGTTTTTTTGCTCACCATGCCATTCCAGTTTGAACCCAGCCATATGCAAATCAGTCTTGACCCTGTGCCTCATGGGAACAGTCCAGCCCGAACTGCCAAGCCAGGTCCTCCCTGGACTGGAAACAAGCATCCTAGGACCGGTTTCGGGGTTTCACCCCTCTTCAGCCAGGATAGCTTGATTCCAGTGGCATGGAGAGCACGGGACCCACGTCTGGGCATACCCGTCCCACTCGGGGTGACAAATGCAAAAACAACAGTTGATGGACAGAATGCAGAACAATGTCATACATTCACCCCAGTACAGAGATCTGGGCCTAAATCCATCGTTTTTTGCTCACCATGCCATTCCAGTTTGAACCCAGCCATATGCAAATCAGTCTTGACCCTGTGCCTCATGGGAACAGTCCAGCCCGAACTGCCAAGCCAGGTCCTCCCTGGACTGGAAACAAGCATCCTAGGACCGGTTTCGGGGTTTCACCCCTCTTCAGCCAGGATAGCTTGATTCCAGTGGCATGGAGAGCACGGGACCCACGTCTGGGCATACCCGTCCCACTCGGGGTGACAAATGCAAAAACAACAGTTGATGGACAGAATGCAGAACAATGTCATACATTCACCCCAGTACAGAGATCTGGGCCTAAATCCATCGTTTTTTTGCTCACCATGCCATTCCAGTTTGAACCCAGCCATATGCAAATCAGTCTTGACCCTGTGCCTCATGGGAACAGTCCAGCCCGAACTGCCAAGCCAGGTCCTCCCTGGACTGGAAACAAGCATCCT
This sequence comes from Calotriton arnoldi, assembly GCA_963921515.1. Classification (NCBI taxonomy): domain Eukaryota; kingdom Metazoa; phylum Chordata; class Amphibia; order Caudata; family Salamandridae; genus Calotriton; species Calotriton arnoldi. The sequence goes on from CAWUFW010002842.1 coordinate 1,144,803, forward strand.
AGGACCGGTTTCGGGGTTTCACCCCTCTTCAGCCAGGATAGCTTGATTCCAGTGGCATGGAGAGCACGGGACCCACGTCTGGGCATACCCGTCCCACTCGGGGTGACAAATGCAAAAACAACAGTTGATGGACAGAATGCAGAACAATGTCATACATTCACCCCAGTACAGAGATCTGGGCCTAAATCCATCGTTTTTTTGCTCACCATGCCATTCCAGTTTGAACCCAGCCATATGCAAATCAGTCTTGACCCTGTGCCTCATGGGAACAGTCCAGCCCGAACTGCCAAGCCAGGTCCTCCCTGGACTGGAAACAAGCATCCTAGGACCGGTTTCGGGGTTTCACCCCTCTTCAGCCAGGATAGCTTGATTCCAGTGGCATGGAGAGCACGGGACCCACGTCTGGGCATACCCGTCCCACTCGGGGTGACAAATGCAAAAACAACAGTTGATGGACAGAATGCAGAACAATGTCATACATTCACCCCAGTACAGAGATCTGGGCCTAAATCCATCGTTTTTTTGCTCACCATGCCATTCCAGTTTGAACCCAGCCATATGCAAATCAGTCTTGACCCTGTGCCTCATGGGAACAGTCCAGCCCGAACTGCCAAGCCAGGTCCTCCCTGGACTGGAAACAAGCATCCTAGGACCGGTTTCGGGGTTTCACCCCTCTTCAGCCAGGATAGCTTGATTCCAGTGGCATGGAGAGCACGGGACCCACGTCTGGGCATACCCGTCCCACTCGGGGTGACAAATGCAAAAACAACAGTTGATGGACAGAATGCAGAACAATGTCATACATTCACCCCAGTACAGAGATCTGGGCCTAAATCCATCGTTTTTTTGCTCACCATGCCATTCCAGTTTGAACCCAGCCATATGCAAATCAGTCTTGACCCTGTGCCTCATGGGAACAGTCCAGCCCGAACTGCCAAGCCAGGTCCTCCCTGGACTGGAAACAAGCATCCTAGGACCGGTTTCGGGGTTTCACCCCTCTTCAGCCAGGATAGCTTGATTCCAGTGGCATGGAGAGCACGGGACCCACGTCTGGGCATACCCGTCCCACTCGGGGTGACAAATGCAAAAACAACAGTTGATGGACAGAATGCAGAACAATGTCATACATTCACCCCAGTACAGAGATCTGGGCCTAAATCCATCGTTTTTTTGCTCACCATGCCATTCCAGTTTGAACCCAGCCATATGCAAATCAGTCTTGACCCTGTGCCTCATGGGAACAGTCCAGCCCGAACTGCCAAGCCAGGTCCTCCCTGGACTGGAAACAAGCATCCTAGGACCGGTTTCGGGGTTTCACCCCTCTTCAGCCAGGATAGCTTGATTCCAGTGGCATGGAGAGCACGGGACCCACGTCTGGGCATACCCGTCCCACTCGGGGTGACAAATGCAAAAACAACAGTTGATGGACAGAATGCAGAACAATGTCATACATTCACCCCAGTACAGAGATCTGGGCCTAAATCCATCGTTTTTGCTCACCATGCCATTCCAGTTTGAACCCAGCCATATGCAAATCAGTCTTGACCCTGTGCCTCATGGGAACAGTCCAGCCCGAACTGCCAAGCCAGGTCCTCCCTGGACTGGAAACAAGCATCCTAGGACCGGTTTCGGGGTTTCACCCCTCTTCAGCCAGGATAGCTTGATTCCAGTGGCATGGAGAGCACGGGACCCACGTCTGGGCATACCCGTCCCACTCGGGGTGACAAATGCAAAAACAACAGTTGATGGACAGAATGCAGAACAATGTCATACATTCACCCCAGTACAGAGATCTGGGCCTAAATCCATCGTTGTTTTGCTCACCATGCCATTCCAGTTTGAACCCAGCCATATGCAAATCAGTCTTGACCCTGTGCCTCATGGGAACAGTCCAGCCCGAACTGCCAAGCCAGGTCCTCCCTGGACTGGAAACAAGCATCCTAGGACCGGTTTCGGGGTTTCACCCCTCTTCAGCCAGGATAGCTTGATTCCAGTGGCATGGAGAGCACGGGACCCACGTCTGGGCATACCCGTCCCACTCGGGGTGACAAATGCAAAAACAACAGTTGATGGACAGAATGCAGAACAATGTCATACATTCACCCCAGTACAGAGATCTGGGCCTAAATCCATCGTTTTTGCTCACCATGCCATTCCAGTTTGAACCCAGCCATATGCAAATCAGTCTTGACCCTGTGCCTCATGGGAACAGTCCAGCCCGAACTGCCAAGCCAGGTCCTCCCTGGACTGGAAACAAGCATCCTAGGACCGGTTTCGGGGTTTCACCCCTCTTCAGCCAGGATAGCTTGATTCCAGTGGCATGGAGAGCACGGGACCCACGTCTGGGCATACCCGTCCCACTCGGGGTGACAAATGCAAAAACAACAGTTGATGGACAGAATGCAGAACAATGTCATACATTCACCCCAGTACAGAGATCTGGGCCTAAATCCATCGTTTTTTTGCTCACCATGCCATTCCAGTTTGAACCCAGCCATATGCAAATCAGTCTTGACCCTGTGCCTCATGGGAACAGTCCAGCCCGAACTGCCAAGCCAGGTCCTCCCTGGACTGGAAACAAGCATCCTAGGACCGGTTTCGGGGTTTCACCCCTCTTCAGCCAGGATAGCTTGATTCCAGTGGCATGGAGAGCACGGGACCCACGTCTGGGCATACCCGTCCCACTCGGGGTGACAAATGCAAAAACAACAGTTGATGGACAGAATGCAGAACAATGTCATACATTCACCCCAGTACAGAGATCTGGGCCTAAATCCATCGTTTTTTGCTCACCATGCCATTCCAGTTTGAACCCAGCCATATGCAAATCAGTCTTGACCCTGTGCCTCATGGGAACAGTCCAGCCCGAACTGCCAAGCCAGGTCCTCCCTGGACTGGAAACAAGCATCCTAGGACCGGTTTCGGGGTTTCACCCCTCTTCAGCCAGGATAGCTTGATTCCAGTGGCATGGAGAGCACGGGACCCACGTCTGGGCATACCCGTCCCACTCGGGGTGACAAATGCAAAAACAACAGTTGATGGACAGAATGCAGAACAATGTCATACATTCACCCCAGTACAGAGATCTGGGCCTAAATCCATCGTTTTTTTGCTCACCATGCCATTCCAGTTTGAACCCAGCCATATGCAAATCAGTCTTGACCCTGTGCCTCATGGGAACAGTCCAGCCCGAACTGCCAAGCCAGGTCCTCCCTGGACTGGAAACAAGCATCCTAGGACCGGTTTCGGGGTTTCACCCCTCTTCAGCCAGGATAGCTTGATTCCAGTGGCATGGAGAGCACGGGACCCACGTCTGGGCATACCCGTCCCACTCGGGGTGACAAATGCAAAAACAACAGTTGATGGACAGAATGCAGAACAATGTCATACATTCACCCCAGTACAGAGATCTGGGCCTAAATCCATCGTTTTTTGCTCACCATGCCATTCCAGTTTGAACCCAGCCATATGCAAATCAGTCTTGACCCTGTGCCTCATGGGAACAGTCCAGCCCGAACTGCCAAGCCAGGTCCTCCCTGGACTGGAAACAAGCATCCTAGGACCGGTTTCGGGGTTTCACCCCTCTTCAGCCAGGATAGCTTGATTCCAGTGGCATGGAGAGCACGGGACCCACGTCTGGGCATACCCGTCCCACTCGGGGTGACAAATGCAAAAACAACAGTTGATGGACAGAATGCAGAACAATGTCATACATTCACCCCAGTACAGAGATCTGGGCCTAAATCCATCGTTTTTTGCTCTTCATGCCATTCCAGTTTGAACCCAGCCATATGCAAATCAGTCTTGACCCTGTGCCTCATGGGAACAGTCCAGCCCGAACTGCCAAGCCAGGTCCTCCCTGGACTGGAAACAAGCATCCTAGGACCGGTTTCGGGGTTTCACCCCTCTTCAGCCAGGATAGCTTGGTTCCAGTGGCATGGAGAGCACGGGACCCACGTCTGGGCATACCCGTCCCACTCGGGGTGACAAATGCAAAAACAACAGTTGATGGACAGAATGCAGAACAATGTCATACATTCACCCCAGTACAGAGATCTGGGCCTAAATCCATCGTTTTTTTGCTCACCATGCCATTCCAGTTTGAACCCAGCCATATGCAAATCAGTCTTGACCCTGTGCCTCATGGGAACAGTCCAGCCCGAACTGCCAAGCCAGGTCCTCCCTGGACTGGAAACAAGCATCCTAGGACCGGTTTCGGGGTTTCACCCCTCTTCAGCCAGGATAGCTTGATTCCAGTGGCATGGAGAGCACGGGACCCATGTCTGGGCATACCCGTCCCACTCGGGGTGACAAATGCAAAAACAACAGTTGATGGACAGAATGCAGAACAATGTCATACATTCACCCCAGTACAGAGATCTGGGCCTAAATCCATCGTTTTTTGCTCACCATGCCATTCCAGTTTGAACCCAGCCATATGCAAATCAGTCTTGACCCTGTGCCTCATGGGAACAGTCCAGCCCGAACTGCCAAGCCAGGTCCTCCCTGGACTGGAAACAAGCATCCTAGGACCGGTTTCGGGGTTTCACCCCTCTTCAGCCAGGATAGCTTGATTCCAGTGGCATGGAGAGCACGGGACCCACGTCTGGGCATACCCGTCCCACTCGGGGTGACAAATGCAAAAACAACAGTTGATGGACAGAAGGCAGAACAATGTCATACATTCACCCCAGTACAGAGATCTGGGCCTAAATCCATCGTTTTTTGCTCACCATGCCATTCCAGTTTGAACCCAGCCATATGCATATCAGTCTTGACCCTGTGCCTCATGGGAACAGTCCAGCCCGAACTGCCAAGCCAGGTCCTCCCTGGACTGGAAACAAGCATCCTAGGACCGGTTTCAGGGTTTCACCCCTCTTCAGCCAGGATAGCTTGGTTCCAGTGGCATGGAGAGCACAGGACACACATCTGGGCATACCCGTCCCACTCGGGGTGACAAATGCAAAAACAACAGTTGATGGACAGAATGCAGAACAATGTCATACATTCACCCCAGTACAGAGATCTGGGCCTAAATCCATCGTTTTTTGCTCACCATGCCATTCCAGTTTGAACCCAGCCATATGCAAATCAGTCTTAACCCTGTGCCTCATGGGAACAGTCCAGCCCGAACTGCCAAGCCAGGTCCTCCCTGGACTGGAAACAAGCATCCTAGGACCGGTTTCGGGGTTTCACCCCTCTTCAGCCAGGATAGCTTGGTTCCAGTGGCATGGAGAACACGGGACCCACGTCTGGGCATACCTGTCCCACTCGGGGTGACAAATGCAAAAACAACAGTTGATGGACAGAATGCAGAACAATGTCATACATTCACCCCAGTACAGAGATCTGGGCCTAAATCCATCGTTTTTTTGCTCACCATGCCATTCCAGTTTGAACCCAGCCATATGCAAATCAGTCTTGACCCTGTGCCTCATGGGAACAGTCCAGCCCGAACTGCCAAGCCAGGTCCTCCCTGGACTGGAAACAAGCATCCTAGGACAGGCTTCGGGGTTTCACCCCTCTTCAGCCAGGATAGCTTGGTTCCAATGGCATGGAGAGCACGGGACCCACGTCTGGGCATACCCGTCCCACTCGGGGTGACAAATGCAAAAACAACAGTTGATGGACAGAATGCAGAACAATGTCATACATTCACCCCAGTACAGAGATCTGGGCCTAAATCCATCGTTTTTTTGCTCACCATGCCATTCCAGTTTGAACCCAGCCATATGCAAATCAGTCTTGACCCTGTGCCTCATGGGAACAGTCCAGCCCGAACTGCCAAGCCAGGTCCTCCCTGGACTGGAAACAAGCATCCTAGGACCGGTTTCGGGGTTTCACCCCTCTTCAACCAGGATAGCTTGGTTCCAGTGGCATGGAGAGCACGGGACCCACGTCTGGGCATACCCGTCCCACTCGGGGTGACAAATGCAAAAACAACAGTTGATGGACAGAATGCAGAACAATGTCATACATTCACCCCAGTACAGAGATCTGGGCCTAAATCCATCGTTTTTTGCTCACCATGCCATTCCAGTTTGAACCCAGCCATATGCAAATCAGTCTTGACCCTGTGCCTCATGGGAACAGTCCAGCCCGAACTGCCAAGCCAGGTCCTCCCTGGCCTGGAAACAAGCATCCTAGGACCGGATTCGGGGTTTCACCCCTCTTCAGCCAGGATAGCTTGGTTCCAGTGGCATGGAGAGCACGGGACCCACGTCTGGGCATACCCGTCCCACTCGGGGTGACAAATGCAAAAACAACAGTTGATGGACAGAATGCAGAACAATGTCATACATTCACCCCAGTACAGAGATCTGGGCCTAAATCCATCGTTTTTTTGCTCACCATGCCATTCCAGTTTGAACCCAGCCATATGCAAATCAGTCTTGACCCTGTGCCTCATGTGAACAGTCCAGCCTGAACTACCAAGCCAGGTCCTCCCTGGACTGGAAACAAGCATCCTAGGACCGGTTTCGGGGTTTCACCCCTCTTCAGCCAGGATAGCTTGGTTCCAGTGGCATGGAGAGCACGGGACCCACGTCTGGGCATACCCGTCCCACTCGGGGTGACAAATGCAAAAACAACAGTTGATGGACAGAATGCAGAACAATGTCATACATTCACCCCAGTACAGAGATCTGGGCCTAAATCCATCGTTTTTTTGCTCACCATGCCATTCCAGTTTGAACCCAGCCATATGCAAATCAGTCTTGACCCTGTGCCTCATGGGAACAGTCCAGCCCGAACTGCCAAGCCAGGTCCTCCCTGGACTAGAAACAAGCATCCTAGGACCGGTTTCGGGGTTTCACCCCTCTTCAGCCAGGATAGCTTGGTTCCAGTGGCATGGAGAGCACGGGACCCACGTCTGGGCATACCCGTCCCACTCGGGGTGACAAATGCAAAAACAACAGTTGATGGACAGAATGCAGAACAATGTCATACATTCACCCCAGTACAGAGATCTGGGCCTAAATCCATCGTTTTTTTGCTCACCATGCCATTCCAGTTTGAACCAAGCCATATGTAAATCAGTCTTGACCCTGTGCCTCATGGGAACAGTCCAGCCCGAACTGCCAAGCCAGGTCCTCCCTGGACTGGAAACAAGCATCCTAGAACCGGTTTCGGGGTTTCACCCCTCTTCAGCCAGTATAGCTTGGTTCCAGTGGCATGGAGAGCACGGGACCCACGTCTGGGCATACCCGTCCCACTCGGGGTGACAAATGCAAAAACAACAGTTGATGGACAGAATGCAGAACAATGTCATACATTCACCCCAGTACAGAGATCTGGGCCTAAATCCATCTTTTTTTTGCTCACCATGCCATTCCAGTTTGAACCCAGCTATATGCAAATCAGTCTTGACCCTGTGCCTCATGGGAACAGTCCAGCCCGAACTGCCAAGCCAGGTCCTCCCTGGACTGGAAACAAGCATCCTAGGACCGGTTTCGGGGTTTCACCCCTCTTCAGCCAGGATAGCTTGGTTCCAGTGGCATGGAGAGCACGGGACCCACGTCTGGGCATACCCGTCCCACTCGGGGTGACAAATGCAAAAACAACAGTTGATGGACAGAATGCAGAACAATGTCATACATTCACCCCAGTACAGAGATCTGGGCCTAAATCCATCGTTTTTGCTCACCATGCCATTCCAGTTTGAACCCAGCCATATGCAAAACAGTCTTGACCCTGTGCCTCATGGGAACAGTCCAGCCCGAACTGCCAAGCCAGGTCCTCCCTGGACTGGAAACAAGCATCCTAGGACCGGTTTCGGGGTTTCACCCCTCTTCAGCCAGGATAGCTTGGTTCCAGTGGCATGGAGAGCACGGGACCCACGTCTGGGCATACCCGTCCCACTCGGGGTGACAAATGCAAAAACAACAGTTGATGGACAGAATGCAGAACAATGTCATACATTCACCCCAGTACAGAGATCTGGGCCTAAATCCATCGTTTTTTGCTCACCATGCCATTCCAGTTTGAACCCAGCCATATGCAAATCAGTCTTGACCCTGTGCCTCATGGGAACAGTCCAGCCCGAACTGCCAAGCCAGGTCCTCCCTGGACTGGAAACAAGCATCCTAGGACCGGTTTCGGGGTTTCACCCCTCTTCAGCCAGGATAGCTTGGTTCCAGTGGCATGGAGAGCACGGGACCCACGTCTGGGCATACCCGTCCCACTCTGGGTGACAAATGCAAAAACAACAGTTGATGGACAGAATGCAGAACAATGTCATACATTCACCCCAGTACAGAGATCTGGGCCTAAATCCATCGTTTTTGCTCACCATGCCATTCCAGTTTGAACCCAGCCATATGCAAATCAGTCTTGACCCTGTGCCTCATGGGAACAGTCCAGCCCGAACTGCCAAGCCAGGTCCTCCCTGGACTGGAAACAAGCATCCTAGGACCGGTTTCGGGGTTTCACCCTCTTCAGCCAGGATAGCTTGGTTCCAGTGGCATGGAGAGCACGGGACCCACGTCTGGGCATACCCGTCCCACTCGGGGTGACAAATGCAAAAACAACAGTTGATGGACAGAATGCAGAACAATGTCATACATTCACCCCAGTACAGAGATCTGGGCCTAAATCCATCGTTTTTTGCTCACCATGCCATTCCAGTTTGAACCCAGCCATATGCAAATCAGTCTTGACCCTGTGCCTCATGGGAACAGTCCAGCCCGAACTGCCAAGCCAGGTCCTCCCTGGACTGGAAACAAGCATCCTAGGACCGGTTTCGGGTTTCACCCCTCTTCAGCCAGGATAGCTTGGTTCCAGTGGCATGGAGAGCACGGGACCCACGTCTGGGCATACCCGTCCCACTCGGGGTGACAAATGCAAAAACAACAGTTGATGGACAGAATGCAGAACAATGTCATACATTCACCCCAGTACAGAGATCTGGGCCTAAATCCATCGTTTTTTTGCTCACCATGCCATTCCAGTTTGAACCCAGCCATATGCAAATCAGTCTTGACCCTGTGCCTCATGGGAACAGTCCAGCCCGAACTGCCAAGCCAGGTCCTCCCTGGACTGGAAACAAGCATCCTAGGACCGGTTTCGGGGTTTCACCCCTCTTCAGCCAGGATAGCTTGGTTCCAGTGGCATGGAGAGACACGGGACCCACGTCTGGGCATACCCGTCCCACTCAGGGTGACAAATGCAAAAACAACAGTTGATGGACAGAATGCAGAACAATGTCATACATTCACCCCAGTACAGAGATCTGGGCCTAAATCCATCGTTTTTGCTCACCATGCCATTCCAGTTTGAACCCAGCCATATGCAAATCAGTCTTGACCCTGTGCCTCATGGGAACAGTCCAGCCCGAACTGCCAAGCCAGGTCCTCCCTGGACTGGAAACAAGCATCCTAGGACCGGTTTCGGGGTTTCACCCTCTTCAGCCAGGATAGCTTGGTTCCAGTGGCATGGAGAGCACGGGACCCACGTCTGGGCATACCCGTCCCACTCGGGGTGACAAATGCAAAAACAACAGTTGATGGACAGAATGCAGAACAATGTCATACATTCACCCCAGTACAGAGATCTGGGCCTAAATCCATCGTTTTTTGCTCACCATGCCATTCCAGTTTGAACCAAGCCATATGCAAATCAGTCTTGACCCTGTGCCTCATGGGAACAGTCCAACCCGAACTGCCAAGCCAGGTCCTCCCTGGACTGGAAACAAGCATCCTAGGACTGGTTTCGGGGTTTCACCCCTCTTCAGCCAGGATAGCTTGGTTCCAGTGGCATGGAGAGCACGGGACCCACGTCTGGGCATACCCGTCCCACTCAACCGGTCCCAGGATGCTTGTTTCCGGTCCAGGGAAGACATGGCTTGGCAGTTCGGGCTGGACTGTTCCCATGAGGCACAGGGTCAGACTGATTTGCATATGGCCATGTCTGAACTGGGGTGGTGGAGTGAGCTAAAGAATGATGATGGATTAAACCCAGATCAGTTGACTGGGGGTGAGTGTTTGATTAGCTCAGACGCTCCGTCCATCATCCCCTTTGGTATCGCTTTGTTCACCCTAAGTTGGCAGGGTATGCCCAGACGTGGGTCCCTTGCTCACTTTGCCACTGGATTCAAGCTAGCCTGGCTGATGACGGCTGAATAGCCAGAAACCGGTCCCAGGATGCTTGTTTCCGGTCCAGGGAAGACATAGCTTGGCAGTTCGGGCTGGACTGTTCCCATGAGGCACAGGGTCAGACTGATTTGCATATGGCCATGTCTGAACTGGGGTGGTGGAGTGAGCTAAAGAATGATGATGGATTAAACCCAGATCAGTTGACTGGGGGTGAGTGTTTGATTAGCTCAGACGCTCCGTCCATCATCCCCTTTGGTATCGCTCTATTTACACTTTAGGGCTGCATACCCCTTGTAGTTTGTCTGGAACTAGGGCAGGGAAGGCAGGAAGCCTGGGAACTTCAAAGGGAGTTTCTAGAAGCTTCTCCCACCTTCCAGAGGAAGGGCACCAAGTATAAATAATGGACCTCAGACACCAACTCTTCAGTACACTCTGGACCTGTGGATATTCTACCTGAAAGATGGACTGCTGTTCTGCTAAAAGGACTGCCACTCTGCAGGACTGCTGCTCTGAAGAACTGCTGCCCTGCTGTGCTGCCCTGCTTATTACTTCCCACTTGCCTGGGTGAGAAGGACTAGACCTGCATCTTTTGAACCCATGACCCCAAAGTGACTCCAAGGGCTAGCTGGCTGGCCTCCTGACTAGATTCTCAGAAGGCTCCAAACAACCTTGAACCCAGCACCTGGACTCTGCCAGTGTACCCTGCCTAGTGCTGCCACCCCAGTCCTAGATCTTTGGTAGTAGGCCTAAGGTGCTCTGTGAATCCTGTAGAAACTACGCATCTCCTCTGCTGCACAGTTCAAACTTGAACAGAACTAACACATTGCCACTACTGGTCGGATCAAAATGCAGCAAAGACCCGCATCCCATTGCAGGTTGTGCCTCATCAGAACTGCAGCTGCGCAACACATCATTGGTACAGACCCCTGCATCCCTTGCTGACGGCAGCCTCAATGACGACGCCTGTCTCCGCATCACAGCCTAGCAGTTCCTCAGAACCGAAGCATTGCTTCCACTCCGCGACACATCTTTGGCACCGGACATCGAGTCACAAACCATCGGCGATGGGATTCTCAATGACGACGAAGGAACTCGCACCACAGCCTCGCCGCATCTCAGAACTGACACATCGCTTTGGCTGCGCGAGAGATCTTCAACGCGGATCCTCGCAATGCTACACAAACCACAAATTAGGTTACTTTGTTCAGCTGGACTAACTGGGTCCCCGTAGCCGGCCTAAGCTCCATCGCGGTCGGTCTGAACTTGACTTTTTGTGCCGGTCCAGCATGACCAGATATCCACCATTGGCGCTTTGTGCTTTTTGGCCCTATTTTTACTAAAACCTTTAAACCTGCATATCTCTGGTTCTACTGATTGGATTTTTGTCATTTCGGTCTTCTTTTATTTATTTAAAATTACTTGATTTGTCTAAACTGGTGTGAGATCCTTTTGTGGTGTGTTGTCAGTGTGTTACTGTTTGAAGTGTTGCCCAAATACTTTACACATTGCCTCTGAGTTAAGCCTGACTGCTCTTTGCTAAGCTAACTGAGGGTTGAGCATAGGTTAATTTAGGGTTTTCTTATGACTTCACCCTGAGAAGAATTGTTCTTGCTGCTTGAAAAGGGTTTCACCCCCCAACCAATAACCCAATTTCTTACACTTGTTATACAGTAGTAGTGATTTCTAAGATTTAGAGACAGCTTGGGACTTTGATACCCCAGTGCCCCCTAACAAGTGTAGTGACAAACATGCAGCAGATCTCTTAAATTTGGCCTCACAACTAAACCAGGCCCTAATTAATGTTCAATTTGAAGATAACAATATTGGGAAATGTGGAATCATTGCTCATTAATACACTATGGGCCTGAATTAGATCTTGGCGGGAGTGGTCCCGCCATCGCTTTTTTGGCGGTCTTCCCGCCTGCCATCTTGGTGGTCCGCCCGCCCTATTTAGATGTAGGCTGGGCTTTGGAGGGAAGGCCGCCGCAGTCCCAACGACTCCCCCAGGATTACTGGACCATGTCGACTGCTGCAGAGGCTGAAATGGCCGGAGGCTGGACCCCAGGCAAGATTCCTGCAGAGCTGATTACAATGTGCCTTTCTGCTGGCCCACCTGTGCAGGAAGACCTCCTACTTTGAATTGGTGGAATGAAAGGAAACGAGGTAATAACATACCTATTTCCTGCTTCCCGCTTCTGTTTCCTTCTTCTACTCCTTCGTCCAGGTCCTCCCTTTGCTGCATCGACATCACCTTGACGCCAAACAAGTCCGTTGTCGCCGGTATTGAAGGTAAGCCACTCGTACATTTCTCCTATTTTTCGTATGGAGGGTCATTCAATGGTGTGTAAGTGGCATGCAAACAGTGCCACAAAGGGATCTTACACATTGCCTACATATGCATTTCATGCTAACATGACACATATGGTGTTAGACCTATAAATGAGTTGTACTTACTGGTCTTCACTGCTCCAGGAACTCACTCCGCTGAGGCACCGCCACTCGCAGACCGCCAGCACAGCGGGAACATCTAAATCAGGTAGGCGCAATCCCGCTGGGGTGACGGAGTACTGTCAGCCAGAAGTAAAGACCGCCACCGCAGCGGTCTTCTGATTGTTGCTGAAACATCTAAATACAGCGGGTGGACCGCCGTCAACTGGACAGAGTACTTGAGACCGCTGCTGCTGCAGGACAGCAGTAAAACTGTCAAGATCTAAATCAGGCCCTAAATGTTTATTTCATACTTTGTGAGTAACATTTTTACTTCTCTTAGTGTAAAATCATCTAACGCAAGCAATCACTTACAATTAGTAGTATTTTTTAAAAATGACATCGCCCTCCCTTACTCTGATGATGCACCAGTGGACTCCAGTGCTGATCCAGTTGCCACTGATCTGTTGGTCTCTCAGTTACAGTGGTCTTCAGCGATTGCTTTCAGGTGAATGTTTCTTTCTTTCAGGGGGACCTGGGACCACTTTGATGTCGGTCTGTGGTTCCAGGGATTTGGGGACATCTTGGTAGGTCAGGACTCGGTCTCCCAGCAGGCACTTCCGAGTCCAGCAGTGGAAGGTATCCCTGAAAGTTTGGCTCCCAAGAGTGCAGGCTTTCTTCAGTTTTTGTGTCCCTGATGCTGAACAGGGGGCTAGCCACCTAGCCCGTGAAGTCACTTCTTCTGTCCTAGCACAAGTGGCGACCTTTTCCATGAGTGGCCACAGCAGGGTCAATCCTCTTTGAGAGTTCCCCGGGTTCAGCAGGTGCAGTCCAGCCTTTGGTGCAGCTTCTCATTTCTGGGTCCAGGGAGCATCAGGGCAGTCCTTCTTTCAGGGCACAAGTGGAGCTCTTTTCTACCGGTTGGCATAGCAGACAGGGTCCTCTTTGCAGGTCCCTTGAGTTCAGCAGGTGAAGTCCAGTCTCTGGTGCAGCCTTTCTTTGCTGGGTCCAGGGAGCAGCAGGGCAGTCCTACTCTTTCTTCTTTCCAGTCTACTAGTGATAAGGACTGTGTGTCTCAGGTGCCACTTTTATGACATCTTCATGTGTGTGGGAGTCAAGAACTCCCTAGCCATGGGGCATTAGTTCCAGTGAGGCAACACCTACCACTTTACATCACTTCTTGAGTGTTTGGCTACAACAATCCGAGAATACCCTTCTCTACCTAACTCCAAGTTGGCGCAAGCCTTTTTCCCCTGTGAGGAACTCTGGTCATAGACCTAGGGTGTAACCAACATAATGAGCCACTCCTCTTGGAAAACCTGTTCTACAATGAATTTCCCTTCTCTGGAGGAGATGCCAGCCTGTCTGCGTAAACAAAGGAGCTGGCAGGCTAAGGCATGATCACTATTTGCTTCACTGAGGCGGTAGTCTCTTTGAAGCTGGGCAATCTGTGACCACCACCTGGTAAGGGTTGGTGTGTTGTTTGGTCCTCCTGTTTCATGTCACACTACACAACCCTTCTCTAAAAAAACAGAGGACCATTGATATATTGACAATGTGAACCCATAGTTTCCAAAGTTACTCCATTTATGCATGTCAAGTATGCACCAAAAGATTCCTAGCATTTAGTAAACCCCATGCAAGGAGGATGTACTGATTGGATCACCTCTGATTTTCCATGCGGAGCCCACCAACTGCTGAGTTGGTGAACATTCACAAACTACTCTCTGATCCTTTCCCACCTTGGCAATTATCAGAGATGTGCTGTAGCATAGCATGGGAGTAAATCTCCGTCCAGGGTGGTGGGAGAAATGAAAACTCCCACAATTTTTGGAGGGAGTGAGGGGGTACGGGGTTCTCCATGGAGAAAAATATTTTCCCCTTGGAGAAAAAAGGTTCAAGTACAAAGCAGCTTTTCCCAATGAGTAATTGTACAATGTGTACAATCTGCATTTTGGAAACAGCAAAATCTAAAAATGTCACATGACCGTAATGGCACATGCCAGTGCTATACCTGGAAACCTAAAACCTGCGACTGACACAGCTTTCCAAACTTAATACTGCCAATGTTTGTGAATTCCAAAAAGTAGTAAATCTGCACCCATTCATAGAAGTACCTCTAAGGATGCAGGTTAACTACTTTTTTTGTAAATCAGCCATCATATATCTTTAAGCTCCAGGAATTTCCTGTGGGGACGCTAACACACTATCCTGTGGGCGGAGCTGCGAAAGCCTTGGGCGAGCAAGCCGCCTGCTGCGCTTTGCTCCGTGTTTTTCGTGACCGTTCTATGGTCTGAGGGGGGCCAGCCTGACTGACTGCCTTGCATCACCCTGCACTATCCTCCATCAAGGGCCGTGAAGCCGACTCCAGAGGTACGGTGACGGTGCGCGGCGGCGGAGGCAGTAGCGGGTGGTGGGCAGAGTTGCGGCACCGGACCTCCCAGAGGCGGCCGGCTTCAGGCGGGTGTGGCTTTCAAGTTGGTGAAAAGCCGCTCTCGCTCCCGCCCCCCACCTTGCGCTGCCCTGCCACACCCCGCAGGTCTTTGTCGACACTGTGCTCCCTCTCCTCCCCGCCTCTTGCTGCCAGTTAACAACAAGCCTCCCCCCACGCCCTCAAGCATTGTGGGGGGGGCAGTACAACGGGATGGCCGGACGGCTTACTGGGACGGCTGGGTGGAGCCATGAATTCAAGAGCCCACGTCCAAGAGCAGGGCCAATCAAAGGAAAAGCAGTAGACGGCCCATCAATTGGGAAGCATCGCACAGGCACCGGCAGTAGTCCTAGCAGGGGTCTCACAAAACCATCACAAAATTCTTGTACCAGACCGGATTTGGTGGTTCGATTACTCCTGCACTTTAGCAGTATCAACGCTCCCCCAGACCAGGCCAGACGGCCCGCTTAGACGGTTAAATCACTACATTGTGTGGTTCAGCAAGATGGGACCCAAAAAGAAGGACCGCTCACTTACGACCCCTGAAGAAATGGTCAGCCGGCAATCGCCAATAAAAAGGATCACAAGGAGTACAATTCTGCCAGCGAGCCCTAACAAAACCCTCCAAGCCGCCCCGCAAAGGGGATCAATTATGCACTTTTTAAAAAAAAGTGGCAACCCCGGGACCACCCAGGGCACTGTTCAGGGCTGTCAAAAGGACGAATCTCAGGACGAACCACTTCCCGGTTCCGACACGTACATTTTACAGGAAACTAGTAACACAAGTGCAAGTAGAAAGCCCTCCCACTGCCCGCATACTCCCAAAAGAGGACTATTTTCAAGCCTGGCAAGCTGTAGTGAGCAGGAAATGGATGACTCTCTTCTTATCACCGGGTCACATATCAGCAACATTACACCCTCATCCAAATAAAAGGCTCTCGACCCCTCAATCGACAGGAAATATGAGGCAGCATCGACAAAAGTGGAACAGTGGCACAAATCCACTGGACCAAAAGTCATGACCAAGGAGCCCTAAATACCGAAAACACTGAGCCTCCTCCATCAGCCTCAAGCATTGTCTTCTCTATAGATGATCCGACTCAAGATTCTCCAGTGGCAGGGGACCTTACTGCCTCCTTCCTCCAGAAATTGGGTCAAAAGATTGAAAGAACTCTGGCGCTAACCTCAAAACTAATGGGGCTATTAGAGTTTCCACGGGATTCTCAGGTGGACTGCTATCTATCAAACGACAACGCTAAAGATCTACAAAAAATGTCCACAAATGAGATAAACAGTTCTATAAACAGAGCATTACTGTGGCAATCATCAAACATGGAGGTCCAAATAGACCTCCTGCAATCGATAGCAGCCCGCCTAGTTAATTTAAGCACCAGGGGGGAAGATCTGGAAAACAGGATAGTTCGGAATCTTGATACCAACCCTGGCACATGCTCCTGCCCAATACTCATTGACAAGTGGGCTACTCTCCCTGAGTTCCTAGCGGCCATAGTAGAGATAGTCAGAGGAAGTAGGGATATGTTGACTTCCAGCAACAGATGGCCGGGTGGCCCCAAACATTCACCACTCTGCTTTGAGCAAGAAGGAGGCAGTCCCACCAGGCCCGAAGTTAACAGGCAGAGATGAACACAATCAGGTACAAAGGCCAGGGAACCCTGTTAAAGGGGCCCAACGCAACTCCCGGCATACACAGGGTCAACAGCAGGGAAAGCGACGCTTCAACAACCATTACTCAAGATCTCGGCACCCCAAGCACAACAGATAGGCCGGATCCCCCCTACCAATGAGAGCAAAATAAAAGCTGAGGAAACAACTCAAAAAGATCAAAACAAAAGGGAGGCAACCACAGCTATGGAACACAGATCATTTCCCCCCACAAAGTGATTTTAAAAACAGACAGCTTTATCCAATATTTACAGCCAAAAAGGGGGGCAAGACGGATGCCTCGTCTGGCCCGACCCATGGAGACCACCAAGAGCAGACAATATCACCAAGACACACCGTTGCAAAGGTCCCTAAGACTCCTGCCAGACCAAGTCCTTCTCCAGAGCACGAAATAGCAGTTGGAACATGTACCACACCGGTGGACACAAACATCCAAGCAACGACAGCTATTACACTGCCGCATTTGGATGTCCCGTCACAATCTCAGCCAAGTACCGATAAGCAGACAAGAGCAGTGAGCACACAAGGATGGAAAATCAGGAACCAAGCAGGAAATACCTTGAAACATCCAGCAAGTGCAAGCCCTGTGTTAAGCTCGGAAGTCCATGCACCAGGAATAGGAGATGTGGTTTCAACCACAGACTCCCCAACAAATGTCCATGAGGTGGTTCTTACCCCGACATATTGCATCACGGGACAGCATTACATCCTTAATTGGAGCAATATGCTCCGCCTTTTCAAACATCTAGCCACCCTGGAACAAATTCAAACGGAAGACTTGGAATGGGTTAGATTTATGAGTCTCCAGGGGGATACCCATGGCGATTCCACAGTGGTGGGTCTGAAGCAAAACAGACTCCAACAAGCAGTACTGGGCGAATCACAACAGCTCGCCGAGTGGGGCATAGATGTCCAGCTTCCGCCACAATCAAAATATCCGCAGGTCCTAGCAGAGAATAGCGGGGACAAGGGCCCCTGGTCCGTCCTGCGTGGGACCAACAGCCATGGGGCCCACAGTAGCAGTTGGACTGGCTCTAAGGCTCCACGGGCATTAGGATCTCATGTCGGAACAATCATCGGGCCATACATGTAAGCCATCTTGCTCCAGATCAAACAGGAACATTAAGAATCCAGCAACACTATTCCTAACAATCATGGTACCAGGCCCAGCAAGGTGGAGGCAAGAGGAGCAAACCCGTTCCAGCAGCAACTGACTATAATCTCATAGAACATCGCAGGGATCAGCAAAATCACAAAAGAAGATAATACGAAGGAGTTCCTAGTGAAGGGAGACATACTATGCTTCCAAGAGACATGGGCCCTGTCCAGCACGCCATTGGCAGGGTATTACGAACATCATGTAGCAGCAACAAAAAGGAACCTCTTTGGTCGGCCGTCCGGCGGACTATCAGTCCTTATAAAACATGCCTGCAGCCTTGTGGCTACAGAAATCCAATCTACCACCCCTGGGATACAAGCTTTACTGATCAGAGGCCTGCATCTAAATTCTCATCCTCTTTGCCTCCTGCTAATAAACTGCTACATCAATCCAGCACAGACCATTATGAAAAACTCTATGGATGCGCTGACATGGACACTAGACCATCTCCTAATCAAATATAAATCCCATCAGGTAATCATAGCGGGGGACTTCAATCTGAGGGATCTAGATAAAGCGAACTCCCCTCCCCGGTGCAAGGGCCGGGCAGAACCCCTCTACAATCTCCTCAAAAATCACAAGCTATGTACAACTCACACACTAAAGGAAGCATGTTCGACATCTTGGCATCCGAAACCAACCTTTCGGAATATCTCGAGAATCAACTATATCATAGTCAGTGAAACCATCGCAGCCAGACTGAAAGATTTCGAAGTCGAGGACAGGGCCGAAAGTGATCACAGGCCCCTGAGAGCTGTGATCCAGTTGTAGTACCAACAGCTACCATCTTTCAACCAATAGGAGAGTCGAGAGGGGAAGAAAAGCATAAAGTCCTCCAGAGGATAAAATGATCTGAAAATATAGGAGAGGAGATGCGAGCCTGGCTGGATCTGAAGCAGGAAGGCACTCCACCAACACATCTCTCACCTATAAAGGATTGGGAGAACATCGTAGAGGACCTCCAATTGAAGCTGAGAAACCCTCAGCATCAACGTCCGTGCATCAAAGTGCCATCAATTGTAGGAAGCAAACGCCACCCAAAAGACATACTTGAAGGCAAACGGGCCCTCCGTAAGGCCTTGGAAGCAAGGAAAAGAGGGGGCATACCAACTGAGGGACCGTCGGTTACAGCTCTAAGGTCAGCCTTAAGAAAGAAACTGTGGGAACACAAAAAGGAACATACAGAAAGGGAATGGCTCAAAGTGTTCTCTCTGTTGAAAGAAAAGAACCCCTCCGGGCTGTGGAGGCACATCAATCAGTTGAGCAGTCGAGGGGCACCAAGAGAAAACGGAGTGGCGGAGCATGATTGGTTAAACCACGTAACGCAACTATACTCGTACGCTCCCTCCAATAAAGCGATGAGCGATGAGCTGGGGAGAGGGGCAGAGCCGGCTAAATAATATAAACCTCCAAGATTCGAATGTCCCCTTTGACAATGGTCCTACAGATCTGAGCACTTGGGAAGAGGAGCATTGCAGGTCACCAGGTTTGATAAATTCCGACATGGTTATCACCACCTTGAAGAAAATGAGGAACGATGGAGCTCCAGGGCCAAATGGGTTAACTGCACCTGTATTTAAAATAGCGCCGGACTTATGGGCAGCAATTCTAACCCGCTCTTTAACAACATCCTTTCTACAGCTAGGACACCAGATTCTTGGAGGGGCTCTATACTTGTCCCCATCTTTAAAAAAGGCAACTGTTTGAAGCCATCAAACTACAGGCTTATTGCCCTTCCCGATCTTGAAGCAAAGGCTTTCGCTCGTCTCCTCCTGAAGGATCTGGAGTCTTGGGCACAAGAAAAATGCATTATCCCCTCTATCAGTCAGGCTTTAGTTGACAGTCGTCAACTTTGGATAACATCATGGTGTTAGCTCATTTATCAACCCAGGCGGTGAAGAAGAAAAGTCTTCCATTGTTCTGCTGGTTCATCGATTACAGCACAGCTTTTGACAAAGTGGATAGCAGAAGGTTATGGTGGAAATTAGATAACTGGGGAATTCCATCTAAACTACTGAACGCAATAAGATCCCTATATGAGGATACCTGGGTGCGGGTCAAAACAAGCTCCTACACAGTGACCCCCAAAATTGCCACAAACAACGGGCTCAAACAGGGCTGTGTGTTGGCACCCATCCTCTTCAATTTGTACACCGCAGACCTGGGTGCTGCTCTGCAAGGCGCCAACTTAGTAGCGCATAGGATGAGAAGTGTGAGGCTGCCGGTACTACAATATGCTGATGATACAGCAATAATGGATCACACCAAAGTGGGCCTTCAAAGACCCCTACACGATTTGGATCGCTTTAATAAGGCTAACTCCCTGACAGTCAACCAGGGGAAGACCAAGGTAATCGTCTTCGGGAGATACCACCTCAAAAGGCAAGCACAATGGCTCCTGGATGAACTGCAAATCGGCACAGTGGCTTCCTACAACTATCTTGGGGTCTGGCTCTCAGAGCGGGACAATGCGAATATCCATTTGAAACATCTGACCTCCAAGGCCAACAATGTCACGCACCTGCTAGAACAACTGAGCCAACATCTGCTAAGTCCTTCGGCTGGACCAATACTGACTGTTCTAAAACTGCTTCCAGCTATCAGTTACGGTCAGTTGGCCTTCCCTGGTTCGTTGGATGCTTTTTTAAATTTTGTCCAAGCCAAAGCATACAAATCACTGCTGCTTATCCCGAGGGCAGCCAAGAAATCAAGGCTGAGATTGGAGCTTGGCATCGGGAGGCCGGATCTGACGTGCCATGGGGACCTTATAAAGCTATACCTAAGGATTTTGAGGGCTCCAGCAGACTCCTTAAGATATCAATTGAGATCCGCCTTCGAGGAGGTGGGGTCAGTCTGGCATGCCGGTCTTGCCAGCGCTATTAACACACTGAAGATAGAGGCAGCAAGCCTATGGCTTTTGGAAATTCCACTTAATGCCTGGAAGAAAGCGGTAAATAAAGTCTGTGAAATATCCTTTGCTCAAGACATTAAGGCCCTTTGCTCAAGTCCTAACCTAGAGCTACTGAACAAATCATACATGCTGGAAAAGCCCAACCCTACCTAAGCGAGGTCTTGACACCGCAAGCCTGAAGTAAAATACTTATTATGAGACTTATATTGTTACGTATCAGTGAATTTTAATCCAGCATGGGCACGTAAGGGGGAAAATACAGAATGTAGGCTGTGCTCTTTCCCGAAGGAATCTTGGCTGCACCTCCTGTGCTGTTGCCCCAAACTGAATAATCAACGTCGGTTCCTCCTTCGCCCAATCTGTACTGTTAATGGAGCAAAGATCTGCAGAGAAGCCTCAGCCTTATGTTTTTCCAAATCAAAGACAATGAATTTAGCAAGATTGGGGAAATTTACGTATCTGATCAGGATTGCCTTAAAGGACTCGCAGGAACGCAATCCTGCTCCTGTAACTGACATGCCAAATCTCGCTGAAGGAAGCAGGCTGGTCCCCGACAGGCACAGAGGAGTGCCGCCCTTTTAATCATAACTATTAAGTCCGAGCATTTTTAAATTTTTGTATCAATTTATTTTTAATCAAAAATGAATTTCAAGTAACACTGGGGACTGTATAATGTGCCTAAAGGTAAACGGCTGAGCACAAAGCCAGGATACGGATGGGTATGGGAGGGGCAGGAGGGAGGAACTGCTTAGTTCAATTATTCTTTTTTTTACAGTGTTTTTGCTTTTACTGTAATGATTCTAATTATACGAACAGTTAATAAAATTAAACTTTTCCTGACGGATGTCAGGAATTTAATCTATTGTGCTGTGCTCTGTCTTGAATAAAATAAAATTCAACTATTAAGCTCCAAAGTTAAAACATCAACAAGTCAAATCCTCTTCTCTAAGTGAAATGAAGACAAAAGTACACTTTGAAATGTTAAGGCCCTCTTGCATCAAATCAGGAGAACAACCAACAGAGGCACAGCAGACCTGATTCAGTGCTCCCAAGCCCAATTACCAAGCCAGTAATTCAATTATTTGAGGGGGAGGATATCACACCCCAAACAACCCCTCCCTCCTCACGATGATACGCCTCTGCATATCGTTTATTGCTCAGGCAAGTTATCAAATAAATAACACCCATGTCATTGCACTTGGTAAAGGCACTTTGTTCACACAACGCATGGAGCCTTAAGTCCAGGGTTTTAGAAGTGTCACTCGGCTTGCAAACATCCACACAGGAAATTTCCTTGTACCGGTGCAAATTCCATAGTCTGGTTTGAGAAACATTAGTATAAGAAGTCATCACTCTAAGATATGCTAACCTGTTTCTTGAATAGGGACCTCTTTTGAAGGAAAAATGCGGATGAGGTGGCTTTTCCCCTCCAACCCCAGTATTTTCCCATGTTTAGCAATGATTTTCTTTATTTGTTGGACAGCGTGCTAATCGTAAGTACAACCGCTGTCCTTTCCTCAGTCATTCTCTTTTGAGGATTAAGTTGAATGTCCCTGTGACTATTTCTAGGCAGTTTATTGGCTAGGAAAGGTATTTCTCAAGATTAAGGTGCACACTAAAAAACACTAAAACTCAAAAAAACCTTTAAAAAACGATAAGACAACGTTGAGAGTTTTCAACCCCACTCATTGCGGGAAAACATCCCTTTCTAACAGGTCCTCAGGATACAGGACAACTGTTCTGAAATTACTGATTTTACTGTACAATCAAATGTCTTGAGTACTACATTATCACAGAAGGGTTATCAAATTTTGTTTTTATAAAAACAAGCCAATAAAAGGGCTGGAAATAGTCAAAGGGACATACTACTTACTTACTTTGGGGGATCCTGGGAGTAGGAGGGAAAAAGCTACCTCTTCTATGTTTTACCTTCAAAAAAGTACCCAACTTAGAAAGTAATTTAGTACATGCTAGAATGATGACTTCTCATGACTTCTAATGACTTTGTGAATTCTAATGTAACTCAAACCAGACTATGGAATTTGCCACTTGTACAAGGCCATTTACTGTGTGGCCAATTGTAATGTTTGGCAGAAGATTGACAATTCTAAAACCCTGGACATAAAGCTCCATATGTTGAGGAACGAAAGGCCTTTACTTCGTGCACTTGCAATTTATTTGATAACTTGCCTGTGCAACGAGATGATATATGGGGATGAGAATCAGCGGTAAGAAGCTCAATGAAGTTGTAACTGGGAAAGGTGACCTAAGTGGGCCACGGGCTAGGCACCAATCAGTTCTGCACCCTGTTCAGAGGAGTTGACAGTCCTGATTACTGCGTCTCCTGCTCCCAAATCTTGCTGCTGATTCTCTACAGGTAGCTGGGTCCAGGATTTCTTGAGCAATGGGGCTGGAATAGGCTGTACTGGCATCAGTGTCTAAACTCTCTTTGAGGCCGCTATCCAAATGCAAGTTGGTACCTATCTGCTTCATCTGTTTGTTGGGGGCAATTGCACCAGATTGGAGCAAGACATCCAAGAAGTGGATGGATTGCCTGTGGCCATTAGGTCCCTGCTGCTGCCACTGGAGACTTTTGTGCACCCAAATACTGGTCCTCCCTGCTGTAACCCAGATAACCTCTCTACCTCACAGCTGCCACCTTCACCACCACTATAGTGCAACTTGAGATTGCAGTCTAAGAAAGGTCTTTGTGAGGTTCAGTGCCCTCTCCCCAACCCCTTCCGGTTCCGCATCAGACGTTGCAGAAGCAACAGCACCTTGGCAATTGGATGATAGTACTGAACACATGCAGATATTGAACTCCCCTCACACACTTTCTTTTCAACTTGTCATAACCGTTTTGGGGTCCCAGCTCTCGCAGATTTTACTAGATCACAACCCAGGTGATTGAGGCCTTTTACCACTGATGTCTAAGGACCTAACCTACTCTGGTTCTGAAAACTGAGCACAAGTAAACAATTTCAGCACTTGACTGTGGGTAGTGAAGCAAGCAGTCCCATGCTTCTCAGGGGAGTTGCAAAGAGGTAGAGACTCAGAAATGAACAATCACACAATAGAACTCAATAATGATTGTCAGCCCAGTTCTTTAGCTTTATTAAAAAGGAAAGTATTATATCAACTACGTTATAAAATAGATTATGAATGGGAACGTAGGGTTCTAACGGTGTGCTACAGGTTAAGAGATAGCAAACTTGTAAGGCAAATCACAGGTGCACAGTGGAAAGTGTGACAGAGTGCTGTGTGTATGACTTACAGGTCAGCGTCTTAATTGTACCAGATTTCTTAGCCTTCAGCAATTTGACCACAGTCTCAGTTCTAAGCCCTTTGGGGCATATTATCAAGAAACGGCGTTAAAATTATCGCCGCTTTAGCGGCAGAAAACTGCTGCTAAAGCGGCGATAATGGGCTTGATAATATGCCCTTGAGAATTCCAATAGAAGCCCATGTTCTGGTGTCAACATGGGCTTCTATTGGAATTCTCAAGGGCATATTATCAAGCCCATTATCGCCGCTTTAGCGGCAGTTTTCTGCCGCTAAAGCGGCGATCATTTTAACGCCGTTCTTGATAATATGCCCCTTTATGTCTAGGGCAGGGTTAAGTTAGCATTTACCTTCTTGAGACCTGGGTACCTTGGGAGCTGGGGCCCCAACCTGAGGTCCTCTGTGTATGTGCCGTATGCAAGTGGATCTCCTCTCTCAGATCTGCCACTGGCTACAAAAGCCACAGGCATTCAGCATGGGTGGCTGCATTCTCCTGTGGTGCAATTCCGGCCAGTCACAAATACCTTCTCTAAAACTGATGACTGCTCACCCACAGGCCACTGGCGAGACTTTCAGGGGCTCAGATGTCTCAAAGGTCATGGTTGGCCATGTGGATGAAGCGCACCAGGTTCCTGGTCGGTGGTGACCACTGACCGGAGTCACGCTGAGTATCTTTGTCGCAGCATGACAGACTCAAATGATGGAGTACAGGGATACCCAATCCAGCATTTGAGGCAGGTCCTGTGATGTCCCTTCTGATCTGGTAAGAGGACGGGCAGTAGTGACACGTTAATCCATTGCACCAGGCTCAAACCAGAGGATGTAGGGCATCCCTCTGGAGCACCAGGTTAGCTCCTGTGATGTACCTTCAATTTCTGGGCTGTTCCCTCTTCCAGGTCACAGCAAGCTAGGTATTTCTGGTCAGTATTCATGCAGGGGTACCTTCTTGTCCCCTCTCTTAGCAGGGCAGATGGACTCCTTTCCCAAGAAGAGACACAGCTCACCTCCAGCAAGTAGCTGTACACTTTCAGGTAATATCCCCTCTCCTCTGTGAAACTGACTATCAGCGACACAAGCCCTGGATCTCAAAAGTTTCCCTGACACCTCTTTGGTCAGTGAAAAATCCTGGAACAATCTGAGGAAGTTTCAGGCTCCCTCTGGTAGTCATCTTCCAGACCAGGAATGTTCATTCCACTGTCATTGTTCTGGTAATGGTTTGAGGCGGTTCACTCAGTTTGTGTATTCTTCCTCTGCAGAGCAGACCCAGTCTTTGTCTTTGGGTGATGGTCCCACAGTAGGAAGTGATGAGGGAGGTGTGTCTCCAATGAGAGCCCCCAAAACAAAGACACAGTGAGGAGTGAAGCCCCCCACTTGACAGCTACGAGGCTTGTGGAATAGCTCCTCTAGGCCCTCAGAGAATGCTTCATCCAGCACTTACACTGAGAATGAATGAATGAAATGAATGAAATGATATTTGTAAAGCGCGATGGCTACCCTGAGGCCTCCCAGCGCTACGGACGGAACAGCCAATGGCCAAGCAGGTAAAGTTAGACACCATTCCTAAAAAGGCATGTTTTTAGAAGCTTTCGGAAGGCCAGCAGATTGGGCTCACTTCGGACATGAAGTGGAAGGGTGTTCCAAAGAATAGCCGCGTTGTGGGCGAAAGACCGTCCGACACATCTGGCTCTAGTTATTTTGGGGGGGAAGGAAAGAAAGGCAGAAGATGAGTGGAGGTTTCTACTAGGCTGGTAAGGGGTGATCAAGGATTGGATGACAGCTGGGCCATTCTTCCAGAAGGCTTTGTGGGCCAAGCACATGGTTTTGAACTGAATCCTTTCTCTTACAACAGCTGTGCCCATCTTCCCAAAGATGTGTGGAGTTCTCAAGCTGGAACAATCAGGCAGGCCACTTCTGAAAGTTTACTGCTTCATTTCTATAGGGTGCCCTGTCTCCATCCCTCATCACCTTAATGTTTAGTGTTTCATAAGAGTTTCAGGAATGTCAGCAATACCCTTTGCTGATCAGGGAGACAAGTACCTAGCCTATATCTTGTTCCATGCTTTACTATGGTTCATCTAAAATGGATCCCATTGGTGTTATAACTTTACACTTGTATTTTTTATAGGTTCTTCAGACTAGCCACATGATAGTCCTTGCTAGGGGTGGGCAGAACTTGGGGAGTTTCACTCCACAGAATTCTACAGTTACATAAAAACTCAGCAAGATTCTGCGGAGTTCCACCAACTGGTGGAAAATATGCACTGAAAAATCCATGCAAATGTCAAGAGCGCTCAGCCATTCGAGTTGATTTTGTTACCGCTCAAGTAGAAAATCTGCTTGAGCAGCAGCAAATATGCTTGAGAAGCAGCCCTCTGACAAGGACTGCCCGTGTTAGAGAATGGTGCTAGGGGACGCCAAATCTCACTCACATTTCTGGACCCTTGCGGGAAAAAATTGGGAATTTGGCTGGAACTCCCCGTTACAGTTGTGTTGCAGAGTTGCCAAATTCTGCCAATTCCATGGGTGGAATGAAACATTCCTACTCCTTGAACCCGTACCACACACTCAGTATGTCAGCAGAGGGCCCGGTCATGACAAATTAGCAAAACTTTACTCAGCAAGGTAGGTAGGCTTCTTGCTTGTTACCAAGGACAAGAGGACAGCCTGTTCGGTACTAGAGCTATCGATATCAGAAATGGTATACTACCACCACCACTAATCATCTCTGAAATAGTACATGAATAGTAGTCCCATGTAAGAAGGGAGGTACACTTGGTGCAGACCATAAAGTTCCACTCATGTTCTTCATTAAATTTACCCTTACATATCCTCAGTGCGGACATGATTGTCTTACACATTGAACACAAAATTTTTTAAATACTGTGGATACTTGCAGTTTGGTAACTCAGGTTAGGAGTCCACACCCTCAAAACTATGCAGGGCGCATTCCCGTCCCAACACAACTTATCTGTAAAGTGTCATAACTTTACACCTTCAACTGCTGAGTCTTTTATACTGCAATATTTTAGAAAAAGCGACAATTCTTACTAATATTGTTTAAGTGGGAATTGTATTCTATTATTGTTCATGTTGATGGGTTATTTAATTGTGTTTTATGTCCTCTGATGTGCTCCCTGCCACTTCTGCTATGGTCGCTACATACTTTTGATGTGCCATCTTCCCTGCTCTTATCTCTTCTCCCCGCTATACTCTCTCTGCCCCCTGCAGTGCTTTGCCAATGCTTTGCTTTCTCTATGACTTTTGTGCTTTCTCTACCCAACTGCGTTCTGTACACCTCCCTCTGGTGTGTCTTTCTGTCAATCAGTCAATCAATCAATAAATCAATCAATCAATCTTTATCTGTAAAGCGCAGCTTGTCACCGAGAGGGTATCCAGGCACTTGCTGTAGGTCTCATTTGAAGAGCCAGGTCTTGAGCCCCTTCCTAAAGTCAGTCAGCGAAGGTGCGGTGTGGCAGCGGTGTATACAAGGGATCTGCACGAGGGTGAGGTGTGCAGAGTGGAGGTTCCTGGGAGGTCGGTGGAATTACATACGGTGGTTTCCAGTAGGTGGGTCCCAGGTTGTGCAGGACTTTGTAGGCGTGAGTCAGGAGCTTGAAATGGCATCTCTTCTGGACCGGGAGCCAGTGGAGGTCTTTCAGGTGCTGGGTGATGTGGGTTCTCTTGGGCAGGTTGAGGATCAGTCTGGCGGCTGCATTCTGGATCGTCTGGAGTCTTTGTATGAGTTCCGTGGTGGTGCCTGCATAGCGTGCATTGCTGTAGTCCAGTCGGCTGGTGATGAGGGCATGTGTTACCGATTTCCTGGTGGTAATGGGGAGCCACTTGAAGATTATGTGGAGAGTGTGGAAGCATGCTGAGGAGACGGCATTGACCTGGCGTTTCATGGAGAGTTCGCTCTCTAGCATGATGTTGAGGTTGTGGGAGTGGTCTTTCGGCGTGGGGGTGGGTCCGAGTTCCGATGGCCACCAGGAGTCATTCCAGAGAGCTGTGTGTTTGCCGAAGATGAGAACGTCCATCTTGTCCGTGTTGAGCTTTATGCAGTTGTCCTTCATCCATGCTGAAACGTTCTTCATGCAGTTGTGGAAGCTAGACTTCACTGAGGTGGGGTCAGCAAAGAGTTATAGGAGAACTGTGTGTGTCGTTGGCGTAGGAAATGATGTTTTGCGATCTGACAATATCTGCGAGTGGTGTCATGTAGACGTTGAAGAGTGTTGGGCAGAGGGATGAGCCTTGGGGAACGCCGCAGATGTTGTGCTTGGCTTGCGATGTGAAGGGAGGGAGGCGGACTTTCTGGGTGCGTCCTGTGAGAAAGGATGGCATCCATCTGAGCACGTCGTCTGTTATACCAATCTGGCGTAGGTGATCGATGAGAGTGTGGTGGGAGACCATGTCGAAGGCAGCGGAGAGGCGAAGCAGGATCAGGGTGGCTGATTCTCCTCTGTCGAGCAGGCTCTACATGTCGTCTGTTGGGGTGATCCGAGGTGTCTCGGTGCTGTGGTTGGTTCTGATTCCTGATTAGTAGGGGTCTAGTATGTCGTTTCTCTCTAGGTGTTAAGTGAGTTGGAGGTTAATGGCCTTCTCCAGAACTTTGGAGGGGAACAGGAGCACGGAGATGGGACAGTAGTTCTGGAGATCATTGGGGTCTGCTGAGGGTTTCTTGAGGAGGGGTCTGACCTCGGCATGCTTCGGGAAAGTTGGCTGTGGCTAGAGAGGCGTTTGTGACAGTGGTGAGTTGGCGTCTCTTCCAGGTTGAAGAGTCGGTGGGGGCAGTGGTCGGTAGGTGCTCCTGAGTGGATGGAGTTCATAAGGGTGGTTGTGTTCGGTGCGCTGAGTTGTTTCCATGCGGTGAGCGGGTGGTCGGTGGTTGAGGATGATTGGAGGCTGAGGAGGTTGGAGGGTTGTAGATCAGAGTTTTTATAGATGGTTGCTATTTTGTTGTGGAAGTGGTCAGCGAGGGCGTCACAGAGTTCCTGTGATGAGGGGATCGAGTTTTTGGTTGCTGAGGGGCAGGTGAACTCTCTGACGATGGTGAAGAGTTCCTTAAGTTGGTTGGTGCTGGTGTCAATCCGGTGGGTCAGAACCTCCCTCTTTGCCACTTTAATCTGTCAATGGTAGTTGTTGAGGGCTACTTTAAAAGTGGTTCCGTCAGTGTGGTTCCTGCTGGTGCGCCATCTGCTTACAAGTGGTTTGCACCTGCATTTTGATGTGCTGAGCTCGGGGTGTACCAGCTTGCTTGTTTGGAGGTTCTGTGTGTTTTGGCTGGTTTGGTGGGAGCGATTGTGTCTGCTTCGCTGGTGATCCAGTTGTTGAAGGTCTGTACTGTGTGGTCCAAGTTGGTGGTGTCCTTGGGCTGTGAGGTGCTGAGGGCATCAGTCCAATCTTGCTGAGTGACCTTAGGCCAGCCGCAGAAGGGGGCGCTGAGTCGGTTGGGGGCGGTGCAGGTATGTCCAGCGAAGGTGAAGTGTACGATGGAGTGGTCGGACCAGGTGAGTTCCGAGGTGCAGTTGTAACTGATTCTGTTGCTAGACGTGAAGATGGGGTCCAGTGTGCGTCCAGCTTTGTGTGTGGGGTCGGTGACTAGCTGCTTGAGGCCGATGTTGTCCAGTCTTTCCAGGAGATTGGTGGAGTCGTCTAGGTGGAAGTTGAAGTCTCCCAGGAAGATGTAGTGTTTGGATTCGATGGAGAGCGGGGTGATGAATTCAGCGATGGCGTTGCTGAGTCTGGTCCGTGGTCCTGGTGGTCTCTACGCAGGGGTGCCTTTGATGGTGGTGTTACCGTCGGTGCAGAGCTGGAAGTTCATGTGCTCTATGATTGTCGTGGTTTGGTCATCGGTGATGATGCAGGTGATTGATTCCTTGTGTATGATGGCGATGACACCTCCGTGTCTATTGGTGCGGACACAGCGTTTCATCTTGAAGCCGATGGGTGTTGCCGAGGCGATGTTTGGGGTCGATGCTGGGATGAGCCAGGTCTCTGTGATGAAGGTTATGTTGGAGGTGAGGATGGAGATGGTGTCCCAGATTTCGGTGGCGTGTTTGCAGAGAGATTTGGCATTGAACAGGAGGCATCTGAATTGATCCGGTTGGGTCTTGGCCCGCACGGACGGCGTCGCGCTGGTTCCTGCTGGGGTTATTGGTCCTGGAGTGGAGGTGAAGCTATCACCTTTGCTTTGAGATATCTGCATTCCAATTGTGATCTCCTGTCTTTCAGTACTCTCTTCTCTGTTCCCAAGGCTGTCCTCTTTGTGCCCCTGCTGTACTATGATCACAGGTCTCACAAAAGCACTACTCTCTGTTCCGACACCCCAATGGCTGTGATCTTCAATGCTGTGCCCAGCTGTACCGTGCTCTCTTGTGCCCCACCAGCTGTGCTCTCTCCCGGCACCCCTTCCCACCGCCTGTGCTGTAGTGCTCCACCTTTCCCCCTTGCTTGGGGTTTGGAGTGAGGATTCCAGCATGGCAAAAACTACTACATTTGTAAATGCTTTATTTTACTGTGCCAGTTTTTGATGATTATTAATTGCTGAGCCACAAATCCTTTTTTGATAATTTTTTACTTTGAAACAGACACTTCCTCTAAGGTACACCTTTTCTACTCAAGCTATCTTACCAAAGTAGAACCAAAGATATGACAAAATTGCCATTGTGGGGCTGCCTGTGTTGATGAAAGAACTATCTCCCCCAAATAGGCATGTGAATCGATTCCTTGCATTGCTGTGCAGTGGTGGAACTTAATGGAGCAAGTTGCACGATTGTCACAACGGAGTTAGGAAAGACATAGAGATCTTTCCTACTCTTTTTGCCATTTTTTGATCCTTAAACATGGATCAAGATCTACCTTCCTTGTTGGATCTGTCACCACAGCTCACAGAGGAGCAGTGTTAGTAAAGGAGTCTCCCTATTTTCGATAAGATGAAGGCAACGTAGTTACAGAATGCCTGGCAAGATGCAAGGCAGTTCATGCACAGGCAAACAGAGGAAAGGAGGGCACAAAAGAGGTGGTACCAGAGATCACAATTGATAGCCAGACTCTTTACTTCTCCCGATCCCTCCAAAAACAGAAAGTGGTCATATATGAGATGTTTCAATGCCAGCAAAAGAGCATTAAAGAGAATAGAGCTGATGGAGAAGCACGAGGGAGGATTTTAGCTGGTCAGCAAAACGACTCTAAGGGCTGCAGAGCTCCAGTTAAAAAAGTGGACTGGCCAATGCTTATGCTTAGCAGAGCAGATTAAGTGCTTAGAAATAGATGTCTCAGAACCTCTGAAATCAGCTCTGCCAACACCATAGATAGCAGTGGGAGTGATAATTCAAAAGGAGGTAAACTGAAGGTGCAGAATTTGTTTCTACTTATGCCATTTGTGAGGATATAGATTCATAGTTAATTATCTTTGAGTTTAATTGGAGATGAAGAGCTGCAAGAAGGAAATGGCGGGTCTTCTCCATCTACACACCGAGGATCTGGACCAAAATCTCCATCAAAATCAGGACTGCTCCAACCCTCCTGCAATTCAGAAAGAAGCTAAAGGCACATTTCTTGAGGGAGCACAACACTGCCCACTGCACAGTCGCCCTCACCTACCTCATGCTTCATTGTAAACAATCTGAATCCTACTCTAGGGCTCCTGGTCTTGTTTACCATTCCGTCTCTTCCCCAGCTTGTCTTCACTATGTAAGTACAGTGGTGGCTGGCATGTAAGGAGGGCGGTGCCGCAGAGGGGGGAACAAAAATAAAAGTACAAAGATTAGTAAACAAAAAATAATTCCACTTACCTTCCTGGGGCGACGTCCTCCTCACTCGGGGCTTCTCCAAGTAGGCAGGCTCCAACACAGGACCCAGAAAACTGCAGTAATCATTCCTGGCGCTGCTCTCATGCAGCACGAAAGAAGAGCCAGGATTGGAGGGAATGGCCTACTTTGGCGCTCCCAAGGACACTGGAGCCCTATGCTGTCTATAACCCAGCTGTCTAAGACAGCTGTGTTAGAGAGATTAAAAATGTGCATGTCTGGCTGGCAAGACGGCCGGCCAAAATTACATGCACACTTTTATGTGTCCTGCCCGTCACTGCTTTCTGCTGCCACCTGACTGACAGCAGCAGAAATCAAAAAGCCCCGCACCCTGTCCTGACGCTCGGCTCAGGATGGGGTAATAAAAGAACTTTATTACTATTTTATTTTTCTATCTCTGGGGGCAATTTTTTAGTGGGGCGAAGCTCCTCCGCCTTAACGGAGGAGCCGCCCCTGTATAAGTACCATTACATGCGTACATTGGTAATTGCACCTTATACCCATTTTACAATGAGCTTTGAGATGTTGCTTAAATGAGAACCTGACCTCTAGAAAGTACTACCACCTGATGGTTCTAGAACAGGAAGAACACGCATTAATTTGACATGAAAAGCTCTGATCAGAAAGCCTGTCCTGAGAACCACAGGAAGAAACTTAGGAACACTTATTTCAGGATCGAGTATTAGTAGATCTGAGAATCGATTATTAACAGTTGCATTTTTTATTTAACTGTATTTTTAGCTTGCACAATTTCTCGATAGGAAATACATAGCGTTTCCTTTCTTTACACACAGAACATATGTTATGCAAGCATGTTTTTACAGTCACAAGGAGAGCGCATGTGACTGCAAAAACTAAGGGGCCGATTACGATGTTGGGCGGAAAGCCTCCACCCAGCAGTCGGAATCTCCTCGACCGAGTCGGAGCCCTTACGACCGATTTGGTCAGTTTACATTTCGACCACCCGAATACGATGTACGCGGTCAGAACGTAAACCGGTTGGTCATTCCGAATCGGTTCCGAGCGTCTCGTGGAGTATCTGTGTCGGTCGGAACGGCATCATACATCCCTATGGACAGCGTTTCCGCCCACGGGATTACTCTGTCGATTTCCAACAGCCTTTCCAACTCGGCCTGTCCGACACAGAAAGGCAGTCGGAAAGTGACTTTGGGGGCCCCTGGCCTACAGTTGATGGCCGAGGTGGTACCTAAGGGACCCCCCCTGTAAAACCCTGCACTGTGTGGCAGGCACGGTGGAGTGCCTGTGACAGGGTGCAGGGTTTCCTGAAAACACCCCATTTCCACATAGGAGCCTGTGTTACGGCCTGTTTTTGAGCGTAACACAGGCTCCCATAGGAAACAATGGGAATCCGACTGCAAGTCGGTCGGTCCCGATTCCTCGACGGTGTCGGGCGGAGACTTTCCGTCCGTCATGGTAATGAGCCCCTTAGTTGCCAAAAATATATTCTGTCTGTAAAGAAATTAAATGAAATGGAATGAATTTCATATTGAAAAATCGTGCAGGCCAAACATATTGATGAATAAAGAATGCAACTGTTATGAATCGATCCTAAAATTTGGAAGCATGTGAGATGAAAATCAATCATTTCCGTATGCAATGTTACAGTTCCATGCGCACTCTGTAAGTGTCAGGAACGTCTTTGCAAACAAATAATATGTTGTGTCTACAAATAAACAAAATAAAATGTATTAAATTTTCTAAAATCGTGCAGTCCATAAATACTCATAAAAAATACATGCACTGTCAATTATCAGTCCTGAAATATGTGACCGTTGGAGTCGAAAAACAATGAATATAGCCTTATAGCCTGATGCAGAGGGCTATACTGATTGTTAAAGGCCCTGAACCTGAGTTAAAACGAGGGTGAGGGCCTGTAACAACTGGTATAGCCCAAGGCATAAGGGTAGAATGCTCCAATTTAGAAAGGGAGAAACAAGAAGACAAACATTGGATTGTTGGAGCTCCAGGCTTATACCAGCCATTATAAGCCCAGAGATACTCCATTGTCTTCAGTAGAGCTCTCAACATTCCAAATTTCGAATTCTGATTAATTCTTTGTCTTTGTGCAGACGGTTTCAGCAATAAATTAAACATTTGAAATAAAAACATCATATACTTACCTGTATATTTCTCATAAATATTACCTAAAGTTAATTAAAAAAAACATGCTCTTGACACAATAAACACAAAGTCAGCAAACAAAAAATAGTTAATGCCAGGCACAGTTTTTATTTGCTATTAACCTTTAGCCAATAAAATTACAGAATGAAAACAATTACTCGCTTTTCATTCATTACACTTACTTTTATTGTTGTGCTAAACCACCTTCCACCCTATTTAAATGCACCTTAGACCCCAAACAAACAACATTTCTTACAGATCTTGGAGAGTTCCACCTTACTTTCCTCTTGCTTCTTTACAAACTGTCTGCAGTTACATCTTTAGGTAAGTACTTTACACTGACCTTTATTTGCATTTTCCTTGTAACTCTTTGAGAGGGCGGTTATAGTTACATTTCATACTGACATATATTTATAAATTAAGTACACTTTAAACGGTTGGATAGTCCTGCATTTTATTGAATACAAATTGCACTTTTTATATGACTTAATATCCATGATGAAGCGTAATGCTTTATTACTTCGGTGCAGCGGTGGCTCCTCCGCAATGGCGGAGGAGCGTCACCCCACTGGCTCAGAGCCAGCAGTTGAAAAATAAAACATGTCTGTTTGGCTGGCCGTCATAGGCGCAGTTAGGTTTCTCCAACCCAGCTGTATTGCACAACCAGGTTGGAAAAACAGCGCAGACTCCCTGTGCCTGAGCGAGCGTTAAACCAGCCCGCTCAGGCCAAATTCCTGCGCTGCTCTCATGCTTGGCAATAGCATGAGAGCAGCGCGGGGATTGCACAGGGAGTTTCTGATGCTGTCAGAATGGAGTGGTATGTGCACTTCTAAGTGCGCATGTCTGTTTGGGCACCCATCTTAGGCCCGCCTAACAGACATCCACAGTTAGGTTTCTCCAACCCAGCTGTATTGCACAGCTGGGTTGGAAAAACAGCACAGACTCCCTGTGCCTGAGCGAGCAGTAAACCAGCCCGCTCAGGTCAATCACTGCGTTGCTCTGAGCAGCACGGGGATAGCACAGGGAGTCTCTGATGATGTCCCATTGTCTGCTGGGACCAGGAAGTTGAGGAACACGGAGACGCGAGGCAGCCAGCAGCTTCAGGAAAGTCATATTTTTTAAAATTAAGCTCCCATTGCCCGTGCTCCTCCTCCCGCTCTCGCCCCCTGTACCCCCTTCCACTCTCCCCACCACTTTTTGTTTGTGTCGGCCGCCACTGCTTCGGTGTTGTCAGTTATATTATACTTACAAGTACTGATGCAAATGTTCTTTTTGCAACCTTGCCTGCTCGTGATTTTATCCTTTAACTGTTGCAGCTGCATTTACGCTTGATAATCTTGTTAATTAACGTACGCTTGCATTAACAACTAGTAATATTGGTGTTTACGGCCACACAGACTACAATAGAGCAGAAGAAAAAACTGTGTTCTAAAACCGTATGACCCTTATCAAACTGCACAAAACATATATTTGCCACTGTCAAGTGTTTACTATACAAATATATGCACTTAAGCAACTAGACATTGCTAACAGTATTTGATGCCTGCAGGTCGCATGCAAATCGCTGAGATACATACTAAAAACTATAATCTATGCTCCCAAAAAAGTCATGTTATTGCACTACATGCTTTTCTGCTTCAATACCACGAGAAGTTTAAAACAATATTATTATGCCAAACAAAATTGAACATGTTTTTCATAAAAACTTGCTAGTGCTCAATATTTAACTTATTTAGTAAATGTACTTTATTTACATACATCTACCTTTTTCCCAAAAATATTTTTGGGCACATGTTGGAAATAACTATTTTCACATTGCATGCAACAGCAATTAAAAATGATCACCAAATCAGCACACAAGTTACCATCTTCTGCATTCATCACACCAACAGCGGCACTTAGATCACTGAATTTGCCTTTTGGTAAAGGGAGCTCCTGAGACATTAATAATGGAGACTATAGGGTCCAATACAAAAGTAAAACCTCTTTCAGTCCTTTTTAGCTGTCTCTCTTCCCCCTTTATCTTGTCATAATTCCTAAGCTCTACTTCTTTGCCTCTTTCTTACTTTTTTACATTTAACATTTTCCCCTTATTTCCCTCTTTCATGACGTCTTTTTACATAAACTAGATCTTTACCTCTTTCTATTAAAATTTCCTTTACTGCTGTTTTCTTTTATTCTTCCCACTTCCATTCCATCACTCTTTCATTCATTCATTCACTCTTTGATTTTACTCTCATTCTTTGCTTCTTCCATTCTCTTTTTCTCTTCTCTTATTTTGCTCTTCCCTTCTCTCTTTCCCTCTTTTAATATTTACTTCTTCACCTATTTCTTTCAGACTTTAGGTCTTTCTCTTCTTTATTCTTTTCTTCCCTCTTCCTTTACTTTCATCCTATCACTTTTTACTTCTTTCTCTATTTCCCTTTTACTTTCATTCTTACTTTTTTTCATTTTTTTATTTAGCTGTGGGCCACATGTATGTAGGTTTTTTCTGGTCGCAAATGGCACGATTTGCAGAATCAGGCTGTTTGCGACCGGAAAAATGAATTTTCCTAAGTACCAAACCCATTTTGCGATTCGGTAACGTATAACCGAATCGCAAAATGCGTTAGCGATTTGGTATTAGGAAGGAGTATGTGTGGTGATGCTGGCAGAACCATCAGAATGATGTCACCTGGAGTGTTGACAAGCAGTTTGCCACAAGTGTTCTCTTGGTGGCAGTTGCTGCTTGTGCCTTGGCGGTGCCAGCTGGGACAGCTCTCTGTACCTGCCTATTAAATACTTCGGCTCTAAACCTACAACGGTGTTCGTCTGTCTTCATTTCAGTATGTTAAAGGCATCCCTTCCTAATAGCGACTCCCTGTGCTATGTACGAATGTTTTTGCGACCGAAATGCAGTCGCGAAACATTTACATTTTACTCCCTACTCCAAGTAGGTGGTAAACAATGTTCTCTCTAATTATTTTCCTCTGTGTGCGCCCTCAATATGTTTGTGGGCACAATGTTCTTGACTGTGTGCAGGACCAATAGTAGTAATGATCCACTAAGCGAATTACTCTGGTGCATGAGCTATTACATCTGAGGGGTGGTGGGAGAGCTGACTAATGTAGGTAGCAGGCGGAAGAGGCCAATCAAAACAAATTATCAAAAAACAGTTAGCAAAATAGAAGCAAGGATGTCCACGCTTGCTTCTAATAGTAATCCAGTTCTACAATTTAGACTCTTAATTTGCTCCCCTGAAAGCCCAAATTTCTTGGCAGAGGGTGACAAATGGTTTTTTTTTTGCCAATGCAAACAGGCATCTGCCTACTGAACCTCCCAAAATGGGGCAACCACCAGAGAAGCATATTCCAGAGTCCTGCAAGGTTGGCGTAAAAAACAGGCGCTGAGTGGGGACTGTAGTGACCCAATGGTGGAGGTGGTTTTCTTCTGAAAATTTAAAGATACTTTCTGGTCCTGACTGCAGCCCAAGCAATCCCCATCCAATTGCGGAGGAAGGAGAGATAACAGAAGAGTGGTCTCCCTACTTCTGAGTTGTTCACCAGGGTCTATTAAGAGCACCTGGGTTTATTAGAGGACACCCACCCATCATCCCTCATCCCAATTACACATTTTATTGAGATCAAGTCTACTCAGTTCAATTCCATATTATTAACACATAGGGCCTGATTATGAATCTGGCGGTCCACGGACTGCCAGACTCACCGTGGTGCGGCTGTGGCAGTCCGGCCACCGCCGCACCGGTGGTCTGACCGCCCTATTACGACTAGGGCTGTTGGACCGCCATTGCACCACTACAACTGTTGGTGGCGCGGTGGTCTGAGTGCCACAATATGCTTGGTGGTGCCCTTGTCGTGTAGTTCCTAGGAGTCCCCCAGGACCTGCGCGTTTTGGTTGACCTAAACTGAGGGCTTGGTGTCTCAACTGCTTCCGGACACCCCCACAGGATATGTCAGCCGTTAGACCAGCTAGCTCTACAGTGCCACTACCACCCCCCTGTATTCTACAGCGGTGTACCACTGAACATGACAACCCTGATTCCTCAGAGATCGTGGAAAACAGTACAGTACTTTTCGCTCAGACACTCGTGCTTGCTTTCTCTCAGAAAACACACAGGATGGCGATTAGGACATTTCAATAAGAATTTATTGGTCCAGCTACAGCCTTGTGTAAAACATATGTGCTGCGGCAATCAGGAGACAGCAGCATACAAAAGAGATTGCTAGTACCAATATAGTGAATAGTAGATACATTTCTACCATAGTGCTAATAAGACAAACAGAAACAGTTCAGATAAAAACAGTAGCACTTGCATATTCCTAAAATGCACGCCCTAAGTAATTTTGCTAAAATGTGCCTATCCTAACTTGGATGTGTAGGTGTGTATCGCTATGTGTATCTGTAGCCAAGAAACCCTAGGGATGAACCAGCCACCTCCCCTGATGGATGGGAATGAAGGACCCCAACTCTGCGTTGAGTATGACAACCCGCAAGGGATGTCAGACCACTGCTTGTCGGAGATTCGGCATGCAGGAACCCCGTCTCAGCTTGGAAGGAATTCTCCTCTAATTTGTAGGGGGAGTGAGGGTCTTTTATACTAAAGTGGTCACTCCAGGGTTTTTTCTACAATCAATATGTTTTTAAAACAACCATGGATGTTTTGAAAACAATCATAAATGTTTTGAAAACAATCACCAATGCTTTTCGAAACAAGTGAGATCATGCACAGCTGGCTGTTGGCCAAGGATGAAAAAAAGTGGTGAACCTTATACAGAATAAATCTGCCGTGCCTGGGGACATGTTTATGTACGTCAGGTACAGGGATTATGATAGAATACTTAGAGCCTGGTGTCGAGGAGACAGGATCAAGATACTAGGTAAAAGGTCACCTGTTTAGAATCGTTATTATCGTGTGGATTGGACAATGTTTGTAAAAATGGGGTATACATGACGGGACTATCCTATTGGACATGACACCCTGAGGCACCGCCAAGCATATTCCGACTTTCCTTACTGCCAGTGGTTTCATGGAGGTTCTTCCTACATGAAACTGCTGGCCGAGAGGAAAGAAAGGGGGCCCTACAGTGCCCCCTCTTGCCCCTGTGCACGGGGCAAGCGGGGGTATTTTTGCACCCCCAGTTCCTGCACGGAAAGGAATGCACGGCATGGTGCATTCCTTCCCATTCAGGAAGGTGCCCTGGCCGTCCCGCGGCTGTGCAGTTTAAGGTTCACTCTGAGCCTTTAAACTGCACCACCGCAGGACCACTATGCCGCCTGCCTGCCAGACCACAAAAATACTTGTAATCGGGCGGGTGGGCGGCGGTGAGTTTGGCGTTGCAGGAGCGTCGCGGTGGTTTGCCGCCCGCTCCCGCAGCGCCAAAACTCGTAATCTGGCCCATAGTCTATTGCTTCACAGATATGTTACAATGAGACTGCACTAGGAACTCTACTAATGGTCACCAGACCACGACAGTGTCATTTTACCTCACTGCACACTTGTGATCCAGCGCAATATTAGCCAACAACATTCATACACCATATACTCACTTGGGCCCATACATTCACACAACACTAATACTTACGCTGGGTGTCAGATGTACTCTTTTATCAAAAATCCCTGCTACCAATTACCTTCTGATTGAAGAGTAATAACTTACCAATGGATCCTTTGCTAATTGGGAAGTTTAAAATGAGTGACATTCATTATAGTACATAATCCTGAAATAACCACTGAGTCAGGAAGTTTTAAAATGTTTATCTAAAGTTTTGGCAGAGTAAAATACAGAAAACACGGTACTTGATTGAAATACCCAAGAAAAAGCATAGAAATGATTTTGCTAATAAATGACGGTGTTTAAAGAAGAAGAGAAGATAGAAACAGCAGCGCAACTAAAGGTTGCAGTATAATTACCTAAATGCGAGAACCAAGCCCCTTGGCCAAGGAGTTGGAAAAGATAGGACCCAGGAAGGATGAAGAGTAAAGACTTCTTCCAGGATCAGGACAGGACTGGTGACCTCTCTACAACGACGCCTGCGCCGTTCCCCTCTCTGATACTCGACTTCTCTCGATTCTCCCGTCTAATGGATTCCGCCGCCCCCTCCTCAGGACCTCTTCCGGACAGGAATTCAGTCAGCAACCGATCAGCTGGGCAGTCTGGAGCTCTTCTGTCAGCATCTCCGTTCTACTGTGCTAACTAACTAGCTAATTCTATATCTATTATACGCCATATACCTCCCCTTAATGTTGCTAAAATATGGGACCACTACTTCTGATTGGACAGGGACAGGGGGTGGATTCTCGCACCATATCGTTTTGGCCTAAATTGTAAAGCCTATTGTCTTTACGTTCCCTCCCCTTCAAATTAATACATTCACTTTATTTCCCACCCATCTCATGACAAATGTTATATATTTTACAGGAGAAAAGTAACAAATTGTTCCGCCGGAAACATTGGGTACATCATCTTCGGCCAATAGGTCGTGGCCTTGGGAGACGTCCAAGTTGACTTCACTTGGCAGGCATACAGGACACATGCGCAGAACCCTCTGTCTCTCGAGTTTCAAGACACCAACCCAGGCCCAAGTTTACGAATTACTAAAAGTGCAAGAAGAAAATATTAAAATCACAAATAAAAGTTTCACTCTATACCCACTTTCCCTAACTCTATTCCCATTTAATCATATTACTATCCTGCATTAGTAGCGTTAAGAAAATGACAATTTAATAATGACATAAGAGCAAGCTTAAGCATGTGAAAACATTTAGCGGCCATTTTAATACACACTGCGCAGAAGCAGAAGTTTCCCACCAAGCAAAGAAAGACGTCACACCATGTGATCAGGTTGTGACATGCGCAATAAAGTCCCGCGCTTTTAGCAGCCATCTTGGTTTATGGACAAGCGTTATTCATTAGTAAAACACATAGGCAAGCGTCTATCCCTTTCGTGTTTGTGAATGCAAGGATTAGTTTTGACAGTACAAATTTTAATATATTAATACTATGAGGAAGATTGCATACAAGCAAGTTTCAATTTTGAAACCTTGCTCCATCACTTGTAACCACTATCATCCTGGTTTTCAGGATGAAAGGGGTTACATGCGGGTTATATGCGGTACAGCACAAATTTCATGAATCTTATATGCAGAAGTACAGGTGGCAGTATTCAATTTTATACTGTTATTGAGGAAGGCAAGAGGCATTATTAGCTTTTCAAAGCTTTGCCTCTCATGAGCTATAATGTCTCTCCACATTCAGCTATGGTAATAAATACCATATTATGCTCTACAAATCTGCTTTCTGCATATTTACTACGCATATATAATTTTGGAACACTTAAAAAAAATACACAGAGGGTAAAAAGGTAAGGCTGTCTAACATCCCTCCTTTAAAGTAGAGCACACAGTTTGAAGAAAAGTGTATCTGGATAAATGTGGGGTCACACAAGTGCTTCAGCCTTTTCATTACTGAAGCCCTTGCTCTGTACAAGCATTAATGGGTAACAGCGTCAGTACTGTATTAAGGAAGACATGTTTGACCAAATAGTGTACAAGCTTTGGCAAACCCAATAGGTCTGGAATTGGCTGCCAGCCATTTGGTTTTGTTAATGTGGGTTTTGTTTTGTCACTGCTTTATTGTTGGGGGAGTTGCAGGGCCCTTGCCAATATAAAAGAATGGCCTAAAAGCAAAAATATTTTTGGGGCTTAAAAAGCACACATTGCCTTAGTAGTCCTGAGCACAAAAGGGAACTATAATTTATGTGGATGTGCTCCTTGTAAAGAGCAGAATGCCATCACTGACGGTGCAATTAGACAATTGCTCAACTGGGCTGACCAGTGCCCTTGCTCTAGATCTAGGAATGAGAAGGAAAAATGGGAATGACTCAACAGACCAACAGATGAAGAGGGCTGGCGGAAACTCCCTATAAGTATGTATATTACATATATTATTTAAATGAAATCAAAACGTCTTGCCTAGCGTCAGACCTGAAAAGGTCATTCTCTCCATTGTACGCTAAACAGTTGTGCGCTATTATGGAAAAATCATGTGTCTGTTTGGGTGAGTGGGAGAGGAACACTGCTAAACAACACTAGCACATTTTCCGTTTGAGCCACATGGTGCTACTATTCTCAAACGTGGGGCTTGGGAGAAATGAAAGTAAACATTTCTACACAAGCTCAAATTGTCCTTGCCATTGTTGCATCCTTAAAATGCAGCACATCTAATGTAGCAACTTTGCTTAGCTTTGATTCTTGTTGATCCACTCATATGTGTAAAATATCTAGGGTAATTAAGAACATTTCTAATAGGGATCAACAGGTGTGGTTTATCTGTTTCTTTGTAACTGTTCCAAAGCACACACATAGTCGATGAACTCATTTGAAACATAGCAAAGTGCAAAATGTCAGCTTAACATGATCAATATCCCTATTCATTGCAGAAAAAATAGATAGAGGGCACGTCAATAGATTGCCATTTACTGATCTTGAGGGCTATACTACATGTGTGCAAACCCAAAATCTAAACTGTAGGAACCTGACAATTTATATTTTAAAGAACTCTTTAAAAAGCTTATTTTTTCATTCAGTATTTAATAATCAACGCACTTTAAATATGCTTACTTAAACATGATGTTTTTTTTTGTACAGCCTAAATAAAACATTCAGCTATTTAACAAGTGTAGCAAACAACACTTTAATATTTGAATCACAGTGTTTGGGAAGACTGGGCCTTATTACGACTTTGGCGGTCTTCAGCTGGGACTGCCACTGCCAGGGACCCAGGAAGACAGCCAAGGCTGCGGTGAGCCCACCCGCCGAATTACGAGTATAATACTGGGCGGGTGGTGCTGTGGCGGTCTCACGGCGGTGGAATGTGAGGCTCATAGGTGGGCCTA
The DNA here is from genome assembly GCA_963921515.1 of Calotriton arnoldi. NCBI lineage: Eukaryota > Metazoa > Chordata > Amphibia > Caudata > Salamandridae > Calotriton > Calotriton arnoldi. Next base: position 1,187,629 of record CAWUFW010002842.1, read on the forward strand.
TACAGCATACTACTGTGACAGCACCAAATGATCGTCCGTGCACGGTGTGGACTGCATCATGTCATGCATACCACGCAGTGCACGCACAACCATGCACTTGTGGGGGGGGCACATCATGTACCCCCTGCACCCACACCCATTGGCATATTTTCCCAGGGGCCCTGTTGGGGGCCCCCTCCTTGCCCTTCCACCAGCTTTCTCATGGCGGGAGCACCGCCAGAAAATGGCTTGCGGAAGAGCAGGTCTTCATATGGACCACCTCCAATCCTCCTCCTCATTTCAAACACTGCCAGCACTGCAGGATCCTGGCCATGCTGGCGGTGTCATAGCGGGCTGTGACCACTGCGAGTACGGCCATCCCAGGATGGCCGTAATCGGAATAAGGCCCAAAGTTTCATAATGCGTTTTGAACAAGAATCAGGAGTCCTGTGTTCATCTTCAGTAAGAGGCGCTTCAGCAGAATACTCCATGCCTGCTATAAAAATACGGCATGGATGTTGTTTCAGTTGTTGGTTTTTATTTACCTGGAAGGGTGGAACTGCAGCAGAAAAGTGTCATCCAAAAGGCAGCGCGTTAAAAATACCTTGTGGTTTTTGTGACGCTGATTAGATGGATTGTAGTGAGAAAGCCATAGCCCAGCAAAAATCGTTGCTACCGCCCTGAGGGCAATTTAATTAGCAATAGAAAGATAATGGTAACGTTTAGTGATAATTGCTGTGTGCGCACCTTCAATCTTTCTGTGCATGGTGCAAAGGCAGAGGCTGCATGGGCACCTAAGCGTGCACGTTAGAGGGAACTCAGGTTGTAATCCATTTGCAAACGCGAAAAAAGCATGCGAAAAAAAGAAAAATTCAGAGCAGGCAGTGGTCCCATGGACCACTGCCTACTCTTAAAAAATGAAACTGAAATGATTCACTTTTCTTTTCGAAACGCATCCTGTTTAAACATTTTTTTAAACTTTATTTAAAAGCAAACTCAGACATGACCCGAGCAGGCCGCCATCCCTGTGTTTTTAGAGATTCCCAATGGGTCGCAAATTGCGACCTACCTAATGAATATCAATGAAGTAGGTCAATTGCGACCCCATTAGGAATCGTTAAATGTGTCAGACTCATTAGTACAGTGTTTGCGATTTCCTAATAGTAAATCGCAAAAATTTGCTATTAGGAAATCACAAAATGAAACTTATGTGCATGTTTCCTCTTTCACTTTACATCTTTTGTCAGATTTTTTCACTTTTACTCTTTACTTTTCATTCTTTCTAACCTTCTCTTTTGACCTACTTTTCTTCAATCTTTTCTTCTTGTGTTTCCTCTTACATTTGTTATATTATTTTTTCTTTCTTTCTCTCTTTCCTTCTTACCTCTATCATTCACTTTTTTCATATTTACTTCCCTCTTTCCTTCCCTCTTTCTTTCACCTTTTCCTTCTTTCTTTTCTGATTTCTAACTCTCTATCTTTCCTACCTTCAATTGGTAAACATATTTCCTTGCCTCTATTTAACTTTTTCTCTTCACGCTTTACTTCTTTAGCTAATTTTTCATTCTTTCCTGCTTATTTTCTTCCTTTTCCTCTTTACTTTGCACTTTCTATATTTCAATGTTTCTTACCCTCACTTTCGTATCCAATTTCCTTGTCTCTTTTTTATTATTTAGCTTCACTATTTCCTTCTTTCCCTTTTTTCTTCTGTCTGTCTTTCACTATTTCTTCTATAATACCATCTTTCTTCCCCCTTTCCTTCTTGTTCCCTCTTTCTTTCTATATTTTCCTCTTTTCATCCCTTTTCCCATCTTTCTCTTTTGTCCTACTTTCTGTATACCTTTTTGCTTTTTTCATCACTCTTTCTAAAATTCCCTAATTCCTGCTTTCACTCTTTCTTTCTTCCCTCTATCAATCACTCGTTCCATCTTTACTTCATTCTTTCTCTCTTTCCCACTTTCCATTTTTCTTTTCCTCTTTCTTCACTTATTTAATTCTTTTGTTCCCACTTTTATAATTTTTTTATTCTTTCATTTCTTTGTCCAGTCATTCTCTTTTACATTTCTTTCCCCCTTTCCTTACTTTTATGCAGTCTCTCTTCCCTCCTTTAATCTTTTAACATTTCCTACACTATTTATTTATTTTCCACTACCTCTACTCTTTACCTATTTCATTATCACTCTTTCCTTTAATCTTTTTTTAAACATCTTTATCTATTTCTTGTGTTCTTTCTATTCTTCCACATCTCTTTCATTCTTCAGCATTTCTTTCTATCTCTTTTTCCTTCTTTCAATATTTCACTTTTACTTTCATTCTTTACCTCCTCCATTATCTTTTATATTTTCATATTTTACTCTTTCTTTCACTCTTTCCTTTTTACCTCTTTTCAGATTTCCTTCATTAATACTTTGTTTCCCACTTCTCTTGTTTGCTTATTTCTATCAACCTTTTCTTCTTTACATTTTTCATTCTTTACCTCTTTTTCATTCTTTCACCCTCTCTATGTAGCTTTCCCTCACTGTTTCTTGCTTTCGTTTCCTCTTTCTTTCTCTGCATGCTTGACATCTCACTTTCTATGTAATTTCTTCGGTTTTCTTTAGTTTTTTCTTTCTTAACTCCTATTACATTTTTAGTATTGATTCGTTATTATGCTCTTTATTAATTTCTAATCTCTAACTTTTGGTCTTTCACATACATTCCAATCATAATTATTCTTGATTTTCATTAATTCTTTTTCTGTTCTTGCTTCTTTCTCTCCATATTTATGACCATCTTTCATTCATTTCGCAATAATAACACATTTCTGTCAGTTTTACTTTTTTTGCAATTTAGTCAATATTAATTTCTTATTTTTTTCTTTATGACTTTCTTTCCTTCTTATTCATTATGTATTTTTTATTTTTCATATCTCGCTTTCACTCGAATTCTATCCTTTTTTGCAATCCCTCTCTTTTTCTCAATTTCTCTCTATCATTGTCAGTATTTCTAAAAACAAATTCACTTGGTTTCATTTGTTTATTTATTTCAATGTTCTCATTTACATATTCTTTTTTTTTTTTTTTTACTCAATTTGTTAAACATTTCACTTAATAAATTTACATTTACATTAATGAATGGAAATGTTTTTCTTTCTCTCTCTTTTCACTTCTCTATTTCCTCTGCTCTCTCTTTTATCTCCCATTTCTTACCATCTTTAATTATTTTTCGCAATAGTAACACTTGCCTTTCAGTTTTACATTTATACAATTTATTTGGTCATAACTTCTTATTTTATTCTTTATGGCTTTCTTTCCTTATTATTCATTATTTATTTTTTCTCTTTCAGATCTCTTTTTCACTCTTGTTCCTATCTTTCTTTTTTCTCCCTCTAGTTTTCTCAATTTCTCTCTATCATTATCACTATTTCTAAAAAATATTAACTCTTTTTCAATTTGTTTATTTATTTCAGTTTTATCATTTTCAAATTATTTTGTAATCATTATTTTAGACACTCTATTTGTTAAACATTTCATTTAATAGGTTTCCATTATTCATTTAACATTTTTTATCTTTATCTTTTCATTATTCTATTTCCTTTGCTTACTTCCTTTTTATCTCAATCATTTTTAAACATTAAATCTAATGCAGCTACAATTGCATCTCTATTTACAGAAATAGCAGTAAAGATTATTCCATCAGTGCTATCGCTAATACCCAGAAAAACAAACAGGTAAGTGCCAAAAAATTACTTAATGAACTGTTTGGAATAGTACTTACATTTGTATTCTAGTTTTCCACTCTTTCCCTCTTTTCTTCCCACTTTTACTTTCTTCATAATTTTACTCTTTTCTTTTTGCTCTCTATCCTCTTTCGTTCCATCTTTAAAAAAAAATATTTCTTACCTATTTGTCGTGTGCTATCTGTCCTTCCTTCTTTCTCTTTTCATTCTTACCTTTTTTAATTCTTTCCCTCTTTCCCTTTTCCCTTCCTTCTTTCCCTCTTCTCTCCTTTACAATTATAATCATTCTTTCATTCTTTCTTACCCTATTTCCTTCTTTCCCTATTTAAAATGTCTTCGTTCACTCATTGCTTTGATAAGACATTCATTTTTTTTTCATTTTTACCTCTCTTTCTCTCTTTCTCTTTTTCTATTTATCTCAATCTTTGTTACACATTAAATTTAACACATCCACAATTGCATCTCTATGTACGGAAATTTACGTAAACGGAATTCCTACAGTGCTATCCCTACCACACACAAAAAATGGTAAGTGGACAAAAAATATTTTGAAGTCTTTGGTATAGTACTTACATTTTAAACACTATTTTCCACTCTCTCACTTTTCTTCACTCTTCCTTTCTTTAAATCTTTTTTCTCTTTTTCCTTTTGCTCTCCATCTCTCTTTGCTTCCTTCTTTTTTTACTGTTTCCTTACCTCTTTCTCACATGCTATCTTTCCTTCATTCTCTCTCCTTCTTGCATTTTCAACACTTTTATTTATTCCCTCTTCCTCTTTTACTTCCTTCTTTCCCTCGTTCTTCCCTCTTTTTTACATATCTATTTTTTTCTATCCCTCTTTTTTTTACGATAGTCATATTTGCTTCTTTCAGTCTTTCTTTAACACTTTTGTTCATTCCCTCTTTCTTTCCACCTTTCCTTCTTACCATCTGCCCATCCTTCTCTTTTTTACTTTTTCTATTTACTTTGTGGTTTTTCTTTCATCTCTATCTTTATTAAACATTACATTTAATACATCTGCAATTACATTTCTATTTACAGAAACATCAATAAGCACAATTCATTCAGAGCTATCCATAATACTCACAAAAAAGGTAAGTGGAAAAAAAAAGACTTATGCAACTCTTTGGTTTAGTACGTACATTTTTGGCAATATTTTCCACCCTTTCCTTCTTTTCGTCCCTCTTAGGGGCCGATTACGATGTCGGTCGGAAAGGCTCCGAATGGGATTCGGAGTTTCAGAATCCGATTCGGAACCTTTGTTTCCGACCGAATCGTACACATTTCCAACTGACTGATTACGATGCACAGAGACTTATGCAACTCTTTGGTTTAGTACGTACATTTTTGGCAATATTTTCCACCCTTTCCTTCTTTTCGTCCCTCTTAGGGGCCGATTACGATGTCGGTCGGAAAGGCTCCGAATGGGATTCGGAGTTTCAGAATCCGATTCGGAACCTTTGTTTCCGACCGAATCGTACACATTTCCAACTGACTGATTACGATGCACAGAAACTGTTCGGGATGTCCGATTCGGTTCCGAAAGGCATTTGGACAGCCCGAGTCTTTCGTAGCCGAATCGTACCGCTCTATGGACACAGTTTCCAAGCGAGTGATTATGATGGCCGATTCTGACAGCCGTTCCAATTTGGACTGCTTGACGTGAAACGGCTGTCGGAATCTGACTTTGGGGGCCTGCAGCAGGGCCCCCTTCACCTGTAGGCCTTTCGGTTGGGGCCCGTGGGGGTAACCAAGGGACCCCTCTTTCCAACCATGCACAGTGTGGCAGGCACCATGGGGTGCCCACCACAGGGTGCAAGGTTTTCCCTAACCACCCCTTTTTTCAATGGGAACACAGACTCCCATTGAGGTTAATGCGAGTCCTACTGAACGATGTTCGCAAGCATCGTAATTGGTTGGTCGAACTCGCTGAACCCGATTCGGTCGAAAACGATTCCAAAACCGATTTGGTCGGAAGAGTTCCCGAACGACATCGTAATCGGCCCCTTAGTTTCTTGTTTTAAATCTTTTTTCCAAAATTTCCTTTTGCTGTTTCCCTCTTTATTTCCAGCTTTTTCTTCTATTAATATTTCTTTACTGCTTTCTCACATGCTATATTTCCTTACTTTTACTTTTTCTTTCATTCTTCACCCTTTTTTTCCTTCTTTCCCTCTATTTCCTCTTCCGTATTTTTCTCTTTCCTTCCCACTTCTTCCCACTTCTCCACATATCTTCTTTCATTCTTTCTTTCCTCCTTTCCCTATTTTCAAATTTTATCATTTCACTATTTCTTACACACTTTTATCCTTTGGCCCTTTCTTTTCACCTTTCCTTATTTATATCTTTCCATCTCTCTTTCCATCACTCATTCTATCTTTCTTTTACTCTTATTTCTCTTTCCATTTTTCATTTTTCTTTCATTATTGCTTTCCCTCCTTGCTTATTTTTTCCTTCTTTTGTTTCTTCTTTCCGTCTTTCTTTCCTTCCTTCTTTGATTCCCACATTTTAAATCTCTTTCTTTGCTTCTAATTTCTTTAATCATTTTTACTTCATCACCTTCTTTATTATGTTCTTTCCTTCCTTCTATCTTTCATTACAACTTGTGCTGTGCTTGCAAAATCTCGTATTTAAAAAATACAATATTGAAAGGGGCTTAGAGCCCGCCCATTACTTACCTTAACTTAACATAGGTTGCCTCCCACATCACTCTCCATTCCATTCTTATTATTGGTCAGTGGCTCCGCATGAACTGAGGCTTCATCCTGGACTTCTAAGTCGTCGTCCATGCTATGGAGCATGGATCAAGTAGTGCTTCCTGTGTCCAATGTACTTCCACTGACCGCAGGTACTCCTTTTTTACTTTTGAGATACACTCTCAATACAGTGCATGCTTGCAGTCCCTCTCCTTCCCTGTGACCCCCTTCTCCCTGAGGTTTCACCAGAGCCCGCCCGCTGCACCCTTGTGTTGTTGACCTCCCAATCCTGCATGCTGTTTATTTAAATGTCTGTCACCCCCAATATGGTTTCAACACACCCTCCTCCTGCTTCTTACAACTTCACCCAACACCAGCCACTGCCCTCAGATGTGTTTCCCACCCTCCTCTCTCGTGTTACTTCGCCCACCCAACCACCAATGTTGTGCTTATGTCCATGCTGCACAGCAGCACAGGCTTATCTGCAACATGTTTGACGTAAAATAATTTTAAAAAAAGATAACGCAGTCAAAGATTGATCCCACAATCCTCCCACTCTTGGTTGTGTTTTCTCCACCCCCATGGACCTTTCAAGTGTCAAAAAAAGAAGTACCAATGATGCAACTTTATTATTTCACACTACTATCAGCAGTTCAGATATACACAAGACAGGCAATAGCACAAGACAATAAACTTGCCTATCAAAGAGGGTGCATGCAAGTTAAAACTTAAAGGAAGCATTCACAAATACAATATGTCTTGTGTAAGGTCTTACTTTCTTTCCTTGTATCTTTCTCTCTTTTCATGTTCCCCTTTTCACTCTTTCTTTCTCACTTCTCTGTTTTACCTCTTTCTTCTTTCTATCTTTCCTTCTTTCACTTTCTTTCTTTCCAACTTTCGCTCTCAATTTCTCTTTCTATCTTTCCCTTTTTACTTTACTTTTTCTCTTTTATTTCTATCAGTAACTATCATCACCCCTTGTATTAAATGTTTTAAACCTAATCTGTTTCATTTTTAATACAAAAGGAGGATAATATATTAAATGAATTTACAATTTTTCTATATTTAGTCCAAAATTATTAAAATTCAATCATTTTAACAATGAGTGACATAAAATTAAATAACGGTAACTTGCTTTTTTAAAATAAAAATTAAATAATTATTCAATAGTATTTCAATTTATGTTTTGCAGGGACAAGAAAGAAAAAACAAAGGTAAGAACATTACTGTATTACCTTATCAAAAAAACATGATTAGAATTATACAAGCACAATATCAAGGACATGAAAAATTTGCAGCCATTTCAAGAAGCAAATGATGTCAATAATTGAATATATCAAAAAATTAGCTAATAGCATTAAAAATCCCAATGACAATTGTGTTCCTTATGAACTTACCCCTTTTCACATTAAAACAATTACAAAAAATCAATGCAGGCTTCTATGTTAAAACACAGGAATAAACCCCAAAAAGCACTAAAAATAAAATGTACTTTTATGAAAGTAACACACATTTAAATACTAATACACCAATAGTGACACCAGTACAGCAAGCAGGAACAAATTATACTTTAAACAAAACATTAAACACACACAAAAACACTTCATTACAAACAAATACAACTTATGTACATAACCAGCAACAAAAACATTCAACATATCCACAAACAAGTATACTTTCTGCTCCACTTAAAAGAAAAAACACTTCTAACTTAACCAACACAGTTAATAAAAAACACACAAAATGCAAATATAAACATCAACAATAGCACTAACTGTGAACAGAACATTATAAATAATATTAATAAAATGAATAAAATAATTGAACATTTTCACAAACAAATATTACATGGACCAGATTATAGTTGTACAATTTGCAATCAATTATGGCATAAATATTCCCTAAGAAATATTACAAATATTAAAAAACATTCAATATTTAAACAATGCAATATAACTCCTAAAACCACAGACTACAAATGTAATACTTGCTATGCTTACATTATGAAAGATAAAATACCACCCTGATCTTTTAAAAATGGATTGGCATTTCCAAAAGTTCCTTTGCAATTACTTGTACAAGACTTCGAATATTGAGTAGTTTCATTAACTGGTGCAGTAGGTAATGTACCTGCTGATGTAATGACACCAGTTACACTTTTACCAAGACAAATGACAGATGAAATGACAATTCCAAATAAATTAAAGAGAAAGCTATCATATAAATCATTTACACACTTCCAAAATGTTAGACCAAAATGTTAGACCAAATAAAGTAAAGGATGTGGCACTATGGCTTGCAACAAATAGCAAAATGTTTCAAGAATATGGAATAACAGGAAATTCTAATTAGACATTTACCCCACAAGAATTACCTGATACAGATGGTTCAGTAAAAACAACATATTTATCAGAACATTCTGACAATATATCAGCAGGAAATCTAGATACATTATTAACTAATGAAAATATTACCACTGACAGACACAATAATTATGCTTAGCACCTACAGAACATAATACATCAAAGAGGTTTACATGAAGTAAGAGATTCAGAATTAATAGCTTTTCCAACAATTTATTGTGTTGAACGCAGAAATGATAAAGAACTAAGAAACATTCCTGTCATTATAGTACCATTTGTCATTGGGAATTATAAAGCTAAGATAGAAGAGTTGCACAATCAATTACTAATATATTCTTTAGGCTTAAATAAATTAAATATTAAACAAATTCAAGGAAAAATTCAAATTTCTTTACATAATCATTGCACAAATGGAAACGTAATTACTGCAAAAGATCTTAAACACGACGAGAAAAAATGATACAATATAATGAAGGCTAGAAAATATTAAAAACTATTCACAGTTCACCACCATATTGGGAAAATTGCAAAAAATATTTATTTGCAATGATTAGAGAACTTTGATATCCAAGTTTTTTTTCTTACTTTGTCAGCAGCAGAAACTAGATGGAAACATTGAATAAATATGCTATTAAGAATAAGAATACAACAACAACAAGAATGCACAGAAGAACAATTTCAAAATATGACCTGGGAAAATAAATGCAAGTTAATTCAAAAAGATCCTATTACATGTGCAAGACATTTTGACTTTCAATTACGACAGTTCTATAATTGCATTTTATTACATGAAAAAGTAACCCCATAGGAAAAAGTAGGGACTATTTTTACCATGTAGAATTTCAGCAAAGAGCTTCACAACACATACATGCATTATTATGGATTCAAAATGGTCCACAATATGGAAAAACAAACCTTCAAGAAACAATTCAGTTTATTAATAAGTATATAACATGTGCTAAATCCACAGATTTATAGCTGGAAAATATAATGCCATTACAAAAGCATTCCCATATAAAAACTGCTGTAAAAACCACAAAAGATCCTGCAAATATCAGTACCCCAAATACCCATTGCCACATAATATGATCCTTGAACCATTAACAATGGAATAAGCAAGCAGTGATTTACAACAAAATTCTTAACATTCATGACACCATTAAAACATCAAACTTTAACTTATCAAGAATTCTTACAACAAACAATTAAATGAAGAATAATATATTACATGTCTTAGATCAATGATCTAAAAAACCAACAATATTTTTCAAAAGAGAGCCATCAGAATGCTTTATTAACAATTATAATTCCATACCTTTACAAGCATGAAAAGCAAATATTGATTTACAATTTATATTAGATGCTTATGCTTGTGCAGTTTACATCATATCATACATCAGCAAATCACAAAGAGGCCTTAGTATCTATTATACGCAAACAATTCCCATTGCGACAAGCATAGGATAAGATAAGATATACCTTGTAGAGGGCACTAATGTCATGGTTCGTTAGGAGTTCCTCCTCCCCCGATCACTAGGTGTGTTCGTGCGCACGCGTGAACCTTCACTCGTGCGGAACGATTCTCCTCACTTCCGGGTTGCTGGCGGTTAGCGGTTCAGCTTTCCTTGCTGAAACCACCGCCACGTCACTCCAGCGCTTCCGGGGAATCCGCATAAACGCAGCAATTCCCACCGGCTCGGCGCTTCGTATTGACGCCCGTGCCTGGACAGACGCCTTTTCAGGTAATCAGGGCTGCGCAGGAGCGCTGCCCATTCTTCCTGGTTATTTTTCCGTGACTTGCCACTTGCTGACACCCTTTGAGCCTTCTCTCCTTGGCCAGTACATGCGTACTGGCAGTGCCTTACTTTTCCTGGGAAGGGGTCCAGTCAGTAGTACTCAGGATACACTACCTTTTGCCTCACCGCGCTGGAGCGCTTGTTTGTTATTTTCTTGTTTGACCGTGAAGGCCACACCGCGCTGGAGCGCTTGTTTTGGGTTCTTTTCTCATTGCGCAGGAGCGCTGGTTTCTTTGGTGTGCCTTGCGCAGGAGCGCTGGTTTCTTTGGTGTGCCATGCGCAGGAGCGCTGGTTTCTTTGGTGTGCCTTGCGCAGGAGCGCTGGTTTCTTTGGTGTGCCTTGCGCAGGAGCGCTGGTTTCTTTGGTGTGCTTTGCGCAGGAGCGCTATTCAGCTCTTACTATTGATGACTTCAGAACTTATGATGTCCAGTTATGAGGTAATTGCTATCTTCCGCATGTGTGTATGGTAGTGACTGGAAGAAGGTGTGTTTGGGTTGACTGTAATAGGTGTTCCCTTGTTTCCCTATGTAGCTGGTGTCCACGGTTAATCCGAACAGGAGGACGTCCTCTACTGGTCTTCCGGGCACCATCCTGCAATCTTAGCTTCCCTCCCACTCCCATCTGTATCCTAGTTTGTTTTCAAGTCTCGACTGGGGTAAGGTGGGTACAGGGGTGATAGCTCATGTCGTCTCTGCGAGATCTCTCTGCAAGAAACAGGTAAACTTGTGGGGTACCCGACAGAATACGAAGCCCAAGTTTTACTTCTCGCCCGGACGACATGACCGAAGTCACGCTACAGGATATAGCAGCTATGCTTGCTACCATACAGGCAGAGAACCTCAGCTTACGCCAAGACATGACGGCCCTACAGGGTCAGCTGGCGGCTGGGGTTTCGGGTCCCTGGGGTCCTTCTCCCTCTTCTAGGGTTCGGCAGGAAGGGTTGCTGCGGCCACCACTGTTCACCTTTGGGGGTTCCTCCTCTACCACGCAACAAGATAATGCCATACACGTGATAGCTCCCCATCCCGTGCAACTAGCTCCTCCCGAGCGTTTTTTTGGCGACAGCGCCAAGTACAGTGTCTTTCTTCACCAGTGCCACCTGCACTTCATGGCCAGAGCAACCGCCTTTCCGGATGACGCATCCAAGATCGCCTTCATCCTCTCCTACATGGGTGGCGACGCCGCCCAATGGTCCATCTCTCTGGTGGAAAATGACGACCCCATGCTATACAACTTGCCGGTTTTCAAGGAAGCACTGCGGCGGATGTTCGCCCGTCACACCTTTGTTCAGGCCGCGGACAACGAACTACTCAATCTGAAACAAGGCAACACCGACCTGCTCCATTATATCACAACCTTCAGTAGACTCGTCATTGAAACCCGTTGGCCTGAGACCAAGAAAGTATCCGTGTTTTACAGGGGTTTACGCGACGAATTGAAGGACCTGATATCCCAGATGCCTGATCCCCCTGATGAAATAGGTCCTTTCATCGACCTAGTGGTTAAGGTGAACTACAGGATCCAGGAGCGAAAGAGTGAGAGAACCAAAGGAGGCGAAAATCGATTCCTGTCCTCCAAGGACAAAACGAAGGACGAAGCGGCTCCACCCAGTGACGTGCCTGAACCGATGCAAATTGGAGGGGTAAGGGGACCTCTCTCCAATGAGGAAAGAGAGAAAAGGAGAAAACTGAACCAGTGCCTGTACTGCGGAAAAAACGGACATTTCGTCAGGGAATGCCCAGTTAAGCCTACCCGAGCCAAAAGAAGAAGACCGTTCGCTCTGCCTGTATCCAAGTCCGACAAAGCGGGAAACGGAGAAACCCAGTAGGGAGTGGGGTCCAGCTACTGGGTTCTTCATCCAGCAAGACTACGACCCCTGCCCTTTTTAGCGGCAACGACCACCTGGGTGTAAAGGTGGACCTCCAATCATGGACCGGCCAGGTATGGCAGGTAACAGCCCTTCTTGATTCAGGAGCCACCGGCAACTTCATCGACACCCAGTATATGAAGGACATGGGTATGGCCACGGTACCAAAGACTAAACCTGAGACAGTAAAAGCAGTGGACGGTAGTGATCTCACCTCCGGTCTTATCCGGTACCAAACAGAGGACTTGGCTATGGCCTTTGAAAACAAACACACGGAAACCATTTCTTTCGACATCATCGATGCACCCCAGTTTCGGGTTATTTTGGGACTTCCGTGGCTGGTGAGCCATAACCCTCGGATAGACTGGACATCCGGGATTCTAGCCTTGGACTCAGCCTATTGCCGCATCTCCTGTTATAAACCGATCGACTCCTTCGGTATGCGTGACATACAGGCCCATGCTCTACCCTTGACAGGAATGGGCATGACAACACAGGAAAACGTACCAGAAGCATACCTTGACCTGGCTGCAGTGTTCGACAAGAAGGGAGCCAACACCCTTCCTCCTCACCGTTCGTTCGACTGCAGGATTGATCTGATCCCTGGCTCCACGCTTCCTTGTAGCCGGATATACTCCCTCACTGAAAAGGAGAACGAACACCTCCGCTCCTACCTGGATGCATACCTAAGTAATGGGTTCATACGCCGTTCTAGGTCCCCAGTATCCTCTCCTCTTTTCTTCGTGGCCAAGAAAGAGGGGGATCTCAGGACATGTATAGACTTCAGGGCGATGAACGCCATCACTATAAAAAATAGGTACCCATTGCCTCTGATTTCTAGCCTGTTGGATCAGGTGAAAAACGCCTCCATTTTCACCAAACTGGACCTGCGGGGGGCTTACCATCTAGTCAGAGTCCGGAAGGGTGACGAATGGAAAACAGCATTCCGAACCAAATTCGGCCTCTTCGAATACCAAGTCATGCCTTTTGGACTCTGCAACGCCCCTGCGGCGTTCCAGTTTTTATCGACGAGGCGTTGAGGGACTTCATTGATGTGTTCTGTATAGTATACATCGATGATATACTGATATATTCACAGACCTTGGCAGACCACGTCCAACACGTACGCGCCGTCCTCCAACAACTAGGACGACATGGTTTGTACGTCAAACTGGAGAAAAGCATCTTTCATACTACGACTGTCGAGTTCCTGGGACATGTCATCACTCCTACTGGCATCCAAATGGACAACAAGAAGGTAGAAGCTATCTTGCAATGGCCATCTCCTACCACCGTGAAACACGTCCAGAGGTTTTGGGTTTTGCCAATTACTACCGCCGCTTCATCACAGGTTTCTCCAGGATTGTCACTCCCATCACTCGTTTACTGCGCAAGGGGGTCCGTTACTGCTGGGATACGGAGGCCGAACATGCTTTTCAGGAGCTGAAAAGCAAATTCACTACAGCTCCCATTCTAAGACACCCCGACTCCGAACAACCGTTTATAGTGGAGGCTGATGCCTCACAAGACGCTCTGGGAGGTGTGTTGTCGCAGAGGGACACCGGAACAGGTCTCCTACACCCTGTAGCGTTCTATTCCAGGAAACTCCTAGCTGCCGAACGCAACTACGCCATATCAGACCGAGAACTCCTGGCCATTAAGACAGCGTTTGAGGAGTGGCGCCACTACCTGAAGGACGCTAGACATCCCGTGACTATTTATACGGATCACAGGAACTTGCAATTCCTTCGTTCAGCCCGTGCCCTCACATCCAGACAACTACGATGGACTCTGTTTTTTAATGAATACGATTTCCGCATCACGTACCGACCAGGGAGGGAGAACGCCAAGGCCGACGCACTATCCCGTCTGGAGGACACCGACGACTATGTGTCTGCCACTGAGCCGTTGCCCATCATTCCCGACCACTGCTTCCAGGGAGTTGTTCTGACTTCTGATTTTCTTTCCCAGCTTCAGGACGACATAAAACAAACTGATCAGACGTCCTTGGCAGAGAACCACACGGGTGTAACCACACAGAACGGGTTCCTGTACAAAGACGACAAATACTACCTTCCTCTGGTAGCCCGTCAACAGCAGGCCCTGTTTACGTGTCATGACCATGTTCTGTCCAACCATCCGGGCTATCACAAAACCATGGAACTATTGCAGAGGCATTTCTGGTGGCCCACGATGGAAACGGACACCAGGTCCCATATCGCCCGTTGTACTGTGTGTGCCCAAGGAAAGAACTTGTCAGGACCATCCGTTGGGTTGTTACATCCCATTCCTGTTCCTCCTCACCCCTGGCACACCATCTCCATGGACTTTGTCGTAGAATTACCAGCCACCGCATCTGGTTACACCACTGTTTTGACCATAGTAGACCATCTCACGAAGATGGCTCATTTCGTACCACTGAAGAAATTGCCTTCGGCAGCTGAGCTGGCAGTGGTGTTCCTGCAGAATGTGGTTCGTCTGCATGGCATACCGTCTGTGGTCATAACAGACCGGGGTTCGCAGTTCGTGTCTCGTTTTTGGAATGAGGTGTGCACAGCCATGGACATAGACGTTCGCTTGTCATCAGCATACCATCCTCAGACTGACGGTCAAGCCGAGAGGACTAACCACACCATGGAGCAGTACCTCCGTTGTTTGCTTCTGGCAGTTGAAAGAGAATGGGCAGAAGTGCTATGGATGGTGGAATTTGCATACAATAACAACAAGCATTCTGCCATCGGTATGTCTCCCTTCTACTGCCTACAGGGCAAACATCCCAGAACTATGCCATGGGAAGAACCACAGGACAGTCCCTTGCCCACGGTTCAGGCATACCATACCAGGCTCTGTACTCTCTGGCAACAGGCCCGATTTGAGCTAGCCAAGGCCAAAGAGACTTATAAGCAGTACGCGGATGATGGCCGGAAGAAGGAGCCCGCCTACAAGAAAGGAGATAGGGTGTGGCTCTCCATCTGTAACCTTAACGTGCACGGCCCCAAAAAACTGTTGCCCCGTTTTGTGGGACCCTATGTCATTGACAAAGTAATCAACCATGTGTCCATGAAGCTCTTGTTGCCTCCGCAGATGAAAATACACCCTGTCTTCCATGTCTCCCTTCTGCGTGCTGTTCACCCTGAGTGCACTGTGTCGGCCCCTCCTTCTCCAGTTCTTAGGAATGATCACATTGAGTACGAGGTCAGGGCTATACTGGGTTCCCGTCGTACCCGGGGGAGGCTTTTTTATCTGGTAGACTGGAAAGGGTACAGTCCAGAGGAGCGGTCCTGGGAACCCCTGTCTCATGTGCGCCACGCTTCCCAGTTGGTTCGTGTCTTCCATGTCCGTCACCCTCTTAGTCCTCGCCCTGCCACCACTTTGTGAGGCTGCTGTTGCGGGTGGGGGTTCTGTTTTGGGCGGGGGTACTGTCATGGTTCGTTAGGAGTTCCTCCTCCCCCGATCACTAGGTGTGTTCGAGCGCACGCTTGAACCTTCACTCGTGCGGAACGATTCTCCTCACTTCCGGGTTGCTGGCGGTTAGCGGTTCAGCTTTCCTTGCTGAAACCACCGCCACGTCACTCAGCGCTTCCGGGGGAATCCGCATAAACGCAGCGATTCCCACCGGCTCGGCGCTTCGTATTGACGCCCGTGCCTGGACAGACGCCTTTTCAGGTAATCAGTGCTGCGCAGGAGCGCTGCCCATTCTTCCTGGTTATTTTTCCGTGACTTGCCACTTGCTGACACCCTTTGAGCCTTCTCTCCTTGGCCAGTACATGCGTACTGGCAGTGCCTTACTTTTCCTGGGAAGGGGTCCAGTCAGTAGTACTCAGGATACACTACCTTTTGCCTCACCGCACTGGAGCGCTTGTTTGTTATTTTCTTGTTTGACCGTGAAGGCCACACCGCGCTGGAGCGCTTGTTTTGGGTTCTTTTCTCATTGCGCAGGAGCGCTGGTTTCTTTGGTGTGCCTTGCTCAGGAGCACTGGTTTCTTTGGTGTGCCTTGTGCAGGAGCGCTGGTTTCTTTGGTGTGCCTTGCGCAGGAGCGCTGGTTTCTTTGGTGTGCCTTGCGCAGGAGCGCTGGTTTCTTTGGTGTGCTTTGCGCAGGAGCGCTATTCAGCTCTTACTATTGATGACTTCAGAACTTATGATGTCCAGTTATGAGGTAATTGCTATCTTCCGCATGAGTGTATGGTAGTGACTGGAAGAAGGTGTGTTTGGTTTGACTGTAATAGGTGTTCCCTTGTTTCCCTATGTAGCTGGTGTCCACGGTTAATCCGAACAGGAGGACGTCCTCTACTGGTCTTCCGGGCACCATCCTGCAATCTTAGCTTCCCTCCCACTCCCATATGTATCCTATTTTGTTTTCAAGTCTCGACTGGGGTAAGGTGGGTACAGGGGTGATAGCTCATGTCGTCTCTGCGAGATCTCTCCGCAAGAAACAGGTAAACTTGTGGGGTACCCGACAACTAATACCCATAGGTGTCAAGGCGCTGTGGCAGAGATAGAGGAGACCGAGAGGAGGCACAAGTCCACAACCTAGGATGAAAAAATCCTGGTTTTGAGATGTTTTGTAAAAACCGGATAAGAGTCCGCATTGGAGATAAAAGTGGGTACGGAATTCCATAACTTGGCAGCTGCTACCGAAAATGAGCGTCCACCCCATCTTGTCTTCCGAAATCTGGAGATCACAAGTTTTTTCTGTGAAGCGGAACTCAAGAACCTCCCAGGGGTGTACCATTGAAAAAGAGACTTGCTATGCATGGCTTTATATACCATGCTCAGAGCCTTAAAGCTGATACGTTTCCTGATGGGAAGCCAATGAAAGGAACGAATCCCCTCCCTGGCTGACAGACGTTTGGGAATCTTCAAAATACCAATTTGTCTGAACAACCACTGCATCAGAGCCTACAGCTTGAATATTTGCTGTTTTAGTTGCAGACCGCGTGCGACAAAACTAGACTTATTAAATGCTATTGGTGCTCTATGACATTGGATTCTAGTAATTCAACACCACTGACACTAATTTGGAGACATTTTCGGATGCTCCAGAGACCATTTGATGCCACTGAGGGCCGTGAAAAAGTCCTCACACACGGGGTATTAGTACTTTCTGTGGGAAGTGGACCCTACAAGAAGGGCCGTTGCATGACATTTGAGTGTGCCACTCCTGGGAGCCTAGCTGTGTGCTAGCAGTGGATGTCATGTGAGATCAGCCAAATTAATTTATGTGAGGGTAGAATGTGGGCATCCATAGCATGAAGCTTGCAGCCTGCTGGCCTGAGATCACCTGGAGGTCTGTGAGACTTCATGAGTGTCCCATGGCTGTCGGGAGGTTTCTCCTAATCGAATGTGTCATGAGGTGTAGCAGGATAGCTGAGTGAGTTAAGGCTTGCTGCTAACATCATCTATGAATGGCTGATCATGAGTTTGCATCCTGTCAAGGCAACCTCATCTGTCTGGAATAAAAAAGGTACATTCAGTTGCAAACTTCCATTTACAACCAAACGTTTATGACCTTGTAAATAGGGCTGTTTTTCTTTTCTAGGAAGGAACAAAACTGTCAGGTTCAAAATAGTTTCTCCGTCTACCTTCAACCGCATCTCCGGTACCATAGGAGAAGTCAGGCAACTGACACTGAAAGATACAAAAGGGTCATTGCTGATCATAGTTTAGAAATAAACGTGTAGGACCAATTACCAATGTTTAAATTTTGAATTGGAGAAGTAAAATAAGTTCCCCCTGCATGAAAAGGTCTCATAATCAGACCTAGGGATCTGATTTCTATGATGATGTCAGCTAGTCAGAAATTACTCACAAACTGACGTGGAGTTCTGTGTGGGGAGCTCAAAATGGATTATTAGTGCTTCTTTCTGTTTTAGAGATCTTATAGCAAACTAATTTGCCTCATTTTCCAGCTCAAGATGAATCGTGTACGTTCACAATTTCCTCATAGATAGAAAATGTAAGTAAAGATGTAATGCTTCAGACTAGATCATTCGTAGCTAACAATCTGTCATTGGAAGCGAATCCAGCAAGCCTTCTGCATTCTGTTTTCTGTATATAACTATGCTCTCATTAGGAGTGGTCTCTTAATTTCTATGGGCAGGTAACAGTGGTTACTGGCCTTTCGGAATAGAAACACCACTTATTTGTTTATTTTTACATTGAGATTTCAGCTCCTGAAAGCAGTAAACTTTCCGTGTGAGCATCCAAGGAGAAATGAGGAATTACGGTGGAAATCGGAACTGGTATTTTCTGATAATTCCTCATTTCTAAGGGGACTCTGATGGTCTAGCATGTAATTCCTTGATAACTCTGGCCCACATAATTTACTGGCACCCCTGGTATTGGTAAGTCCAGTTGGCGGAAATTTTGTGGAGTGTTTACGGGCCACTCCTACTGAGGACCAAAGTGCTGCTTTTCCTGCCTTCACTCAAATCTCATTGATAGTCAATCACCATGAGGTAATAAGCACTATGAACCACCCTCATAGTTATGTGTCTTGGAGCAATGAAGAAATTGAGCAAGAAAAAAAGCTGAAGTGCAGTCTGCACCTACGGTACTAGAGCAGCACAGTTCACCCTCATCATTGAGTGACAAGATCCATGTGTGCTCCACTGCTGAACTGAATAAGATATGGCCTTGAGGCCCTTTTCCTTACATGATTACTCAATTTTTGTCCTTGGTATCTCACTGTATATGCTCTGCCACGAGTCTAACTGGAGGCCAACGTCTGCAATACGATAATGTGTTATAGATTGCATTATACTGTATATGCTCACATGATGGACAGCATTTTTTTAATTTTTTTATTTGTTTTATAGAGTTTTATAGAGCGCGAACTAGACCCGAGAAATCGGGTATCAGAGCGCTTTACATGAGCACCAGTTGCGTTACATGAGGACACATTCATTTTTGTTAGGCACAGGGAGATTCTGGGGCCGATTCCGATCTCGGTCGGAGGCGCACCCAATACCATTCGGTCGGGAAAAAAGCCATGCGAATGCCTGTTTCCCGACCGATCAGTACATCATACCGAACGAGTAAGTACGATGCGCACAACAGCACAGAATCCGGCCGAGTCGTACTCACCCAATCCAGGTCCTGTTCTCCGACCGAGGCGAATCCGGAAACGCAGAATCGAGTCGCACGGAAGGGAAAATGCAGCCCCGTCCGGCCGAACAAGTACGATGCGCTTCCCGTAAGCGCCGAACCCGTCGCTACGCACGGCACGTCAAAGCATCTGGGAGAGGCGCACATAAGCTCCGATTCGCGCCACAACACGATCCACGGCTACGAGGCGAACACGCCAGCGACGAGGACGACGCGAAGCGACGAGAAAGACGAACGACACGAACCAACCATGAATCCCTTCGTCCCGATCGTACCAATATTCTACATCTACTACCGGAACAGGCACGGACGCGTACGGCGCAGAAGGTAAGTCAGACACCAATCACAAAACACATACAACACGTACACGACACATCACACACACACAGAGGGATGCAGAATTTACTTACACCAGCAACAGCAGCACCATAGGGGCGGGATGCCCATCACCAATGCCACATATGCACACAGGGGCCTGAATGCGCACCACCACCACCCCTACCCAGGGGGGGCCGGATGCCAACCACTACTACCACCCTTAGCCAGGGGGGTGCCAGATGCCCACCACCACTACCACCCTTACCCAGGGGGGGCTGGATGCCTACCACTACTACCACCCTTAGCCAGGGGGTGCCAGATGCCCACCACCACCACCACCCCTACCCAGGGGGCCGGATGCCTACCACAACTACCACCCTTACCCAGGGGGCTGGATGCCTACCACTACTACCACCCTTAGCCAGGGGGTGCCAGATGCCTACCACTACTACCACCCTTAGCCAGGGGGTGCCAGATGCCTACCACTACTACCACCCTTAGCCAGGGGTGCCAGATGCCTACCACTACTACCACCCTTAGCCAGGGGGTGCCAGATGCCTACCACTACTACCACCCTTAGCCAGGGGGGTGCCAGATGCCTACCACAACTACCACCCTTAGCCAGGGGTGCCAGATGCCTACCACTACTACCACCCTTAGCCAGGGGAGCTGGATGCCTACCACTACTACCACCCTTAGCCAGGGGGGTGCCAGATGCCCACCACCACCCCTACCCAGGGGGGGCCGGATGCCTACCACAACTACCACCCTTACCCAGGGGGCTGGATGCCTACCACAACCACCACCCTTACCCAGGGGGGCTGGATGCCTACCACTACTACCACCCTTAGCCAGGGGGTGCCAGATGCCCACCACCACTACCACCCTTACCCAGGGGGCTGGATGCCTACCACTACTACCACCCTTAGCCAGGGGGTGCCAGATGCCCACCACCACTACCACCCTTACCCAGGGGGCTGGATGCCTACCACTACTACCACCCTTAGCCAGGGGGGTGCCAGATGCCCACCACCACCACCACCCCTACCCAGGGGGGTGCCAGATGCCCACCACCACCACCACCCCTACCCAGGGGGGGCCGGATGCCTACCACAACTACCACCCTTACCCAGGGGGGCTGGATGCCTACCACAACCACCACCCTTACCCAGGGGGCTGGATGCCTACCACTACTACCACCCTTAGCCAGGGGGTGCCAGATGCCTACCACTACTACCACCCTTAGCCAGGGGGCTGGATGCCTACCACTACTACCACCCTTAGCCAGGGGGGTGCCAGATGCCTACCACTACTACCATCCTTAGCCAGGGGGGTGCCAGATGCCCACCACCACCACCACCCCTACCCAGGGGGTGCCAGATGCCTACCACTACTACCACCCTTAGCCATGGGGGTGCCAGATGCCCACCACTACTACCACCCTTAGCCAGGGGGGCTGGATGCCTACCACAACTACCACCCTTACCCAGGGGGGGCTGGATGCCTGTCACTACTACCACCTCTACCCATGGGGGGCTGGATGCCTACTACCAACACCACCCCCACTCATAGGATGGACAATGCATGACACAACCAGCACACCACAACCTAGGGAATGCAAGAAAAAGACATCCCCCCAACACCATGACAAGCGTGTGTAGACTGTGTCAAATGCCTACAACACTGAACATGACTTTGAACATACAATGTGACCCCCTATCACATGTGCCACACATATATGTGTGTGGCCCCCACAATGCAAGCAGGCCATGACCATTGTGGCAATGGGGTCCAAACCCCCATCATCACAGTGACCAAAATGTAAGTGTGGGGTCCATAGCTGAAGCACATTTTGAACAGTGTGGCAATGGGGTCCAAACCCCCATCATCACAGTGACCAAAATGTAAGTGTGGGGTCCATATCTGAAGCACATTTTGAACAGTGTGGCAATGGGGTCCAAACCCCCATCATCACAGTGACCAAAATGTAAGTGTGGGGTCCATAGCTGAAGCACATTTTGAACATTGTGGCAATGGGGTCCAAACCCCCATCATCACAGTGACCAAAATGTAAGTGTGGGGTCCATAGCTGAAGCACATTTTGAACAGTGTGGCAATGGGGTCCAAACCCCCATCATCACAGTGACCAAAAGGTAAGTGTGGGGTCCATAGCTGAAGCACATTTTGAACAGTGTGGCAATGGGGTCCAAACCCCCATCATCACAGTGACCAAAATGTAAGTGTGGGGTCCATAGCTGAAGCACATTTTGAACAGTGTGGCAATGGGGTCCAAACCCCCATCATCACAGTGACCAAAAGGTAAGTGTGGGGTCAATAGCTGAAGCACATTGTGAACAGTGTGGCAATGGGGTCCAAACCCCCATCATCACAGTGACCAAAATGTAAGTGTGGGGTCCATAGCTGAAGCACATTTTGAACAGTGTGGCAATGGGGTCCAAACCCCCATCATCACAGTGACCAAAATGTAAGTGTGGGGTCCATATCTGAAGCACATTTTGAACATTGTGGCAATGGGGTCCAAACCCCCATTATCACAGTGACCAAAATGTAAGTGTAGACAAAGAAAAAGTTGCAACTGCCAAACTGCATGGATGATTCCTGGTCACAGAACATAAAACACATCAGTGGCAAAGTAGTGCATGTGTCCCATTGCAACATAGATTGGGGGAGGCAAATACTGCAGTGCAAATAAGACATACCTTTGGCCATGTGCAGACAAACAACACCCATGGGGGCTGACACTGTCAACATTCATCAATGACACAATGACAGAAGTGACCATCAGAATGCAGACCCACATATTTGCACCAATGGGCACACAAATGCAGATACCCTGTGGAGACTGTAGATGTGAGGTGAACAGATACCATACCATGGCAGCAATGGGACACACAAACCATGATCATTGTGCTGACCGATGACCTAGGAGTCCCAGGGACAGCAGGGGAAACCCACCAAACTACATACAGCCAATGGCACACCCAAGATATGCCAATGCAGTGGTGCAGATGCACAAACACAAACAGGCAGACCCACACTGCACATCATACACAACAGGTGGGGGGGTGGTGCCAGTGTCCCCAGGCAACCACACAACACATGAGGAGGCCTGAATACCAATCATACAGATGTGCATACAGTGCCACACAAAGGTAACTCATGGATCCAAATCCCCTATGTGGGTAAGCAGGCATTGTCAGATGAGAGGGAGCACAAATCACACATGTCACACAGGCACGTAGGAACAGCAACTGACACAGCAAGACACAGACACACCACAGCACTACCCCCAGGGCCCCCACAATGTGGTGACCCTGGGCTGCATTACAATCCCACTGTGATGACAAAGCTAAATGTCGTTCACACTGTGAACCACAGTCATGTGTCCTGAGCAACAAACTACCATCACACCTACACAAGCACAAATCAATCAGCACGGCCAGTAAGCCAAGGCCAACATGGAGGCAGGGGTCTAGCCGGGCAACAACTCTCATCTGCACACACTCAACACCACAAACCTCGACCTCCAACAATGTGCAGCAGTGAAGCACACATGCACTGGTGACATTGCACATGCACCCATGACTATTCCAGGGTGGTGGGTGGGAACCAAGGTGCAGAAACACATCACACATGGCCACTCAACAAGACTCCTGAATGTCTGACACACTGCACACTACGCTGTACATGGACATGACGGCAATACCACACCAACCAATGGGATCCCAGCCACAGTCACACACCAATGAAGAAGCCAAGGTCACCCACAAAGAACACACATAGACAACAACCAACATTGCAGCCCGGACCCTGAGGAGTGCCAGCAGTCACACACACAACGTGTCACAATCACTGAAAGATAACACAAACTGGAAATCACATGACAGGTGCAAACAACAAGTGCCAAGGGGAAACCTGACTGTGACCCATCTGCGTCTGCACACAAACTCAGCCCTGACAGCAAACACACCTATGGGTGACACCCTGATGACCAGTAATGTGCCATGCACCCACATCACAGAGAACCCAAGGAGAAGACTTTGGGGAACATAGGTCAAGTCAGCAAGCATCACAAACAGGTACAACACTAGGGATCACAGCATGCACAGCTAAACGGAAGTGAACACACAGACATGCTCATACAACACACACCTTGGGCGCAGGCAATGTCACAGGAGTACACACTGCCATGAGGGGACTCCACTCCTGTGTGAGGAAAGCTGTGCCATATGTTGCCTCAGTAGGGCCCCATCATGTCAGCTGAGCACTTGGTCACACAATCAACAATTAGCACCAAATGAAGGCTCCTGTCACATCAGCCTGGTCATGGAAGTGCCAACGAAATCATCAGCACAGATCCAACACACTTGTATAGCAATGTTGCACTGACAACACAGATGAGTCCTTCCCCATTGATGCCCAAACCTGCATGTCCAGTGGAGATGGCCACACGGTCAGGGAAGTAGACTAAATCCGTATTTGTAAAGCGCGAACTACTCACCCTTACGGGTCTCAAGGCACTGGGGGCCGTCGTGGAAATTAAGTGAGCTATTGCCCAGAGTCACATGGTGCTGAGCTGAGCTGCCGCCGGAGCCAGGGATCGAACCGTGAACCCTGTGCTCCGAAGTCAGCTGCCCTGGCCGCTGCACCACACCTCTCCACTAGACGAATTGAACAATGGCAGGCACAACAGATGTGCAGGGGTGGAAGCCACAGATGTGAAATTGCTAATGTAAGTAGGAAATCCCATTGCCAAATACTGAACACATGACACCCTCAGATGCTGCTATGGATGACATGGATACACCACAGGATAGGACACATTCCCCCTGGACCACATGGGTTCCTGCACAGTAACACTTCATTATCATGAGACCAAATAGCACCATCACTGCAGCAAGGGCATGGTTAGCATCATCAACAACATGTACATCAGAAGCATAAGCACTAGAGAACAGAAAGTTGCTTTATTCAGCATATGTGTATTCAAAAGTGAAAGTCCAGAAAAAACACAAAGGCCAATGGCCAGTCCATTGTCAAAGTCCAAACAGGGTGACAGTGGCAGATGTCACCCTACGCATGCCTGCACTGCACAAAACCAGGGACAATCCACTAGGAGGGGCAACCGGGGGGGACAGGCCAGGCATCGCAGGGACAGGATCAGGGCTCACCAGGAGGAGGCAGGGAAGGGGTGGTGGGTGCTGGAGAGCCACTGACAACTGCAGTGGAGGTGTCTGACATGGTGTGTGCCGGCACAACTGGGGGGCATGACTCAGATGTTGTGGGTGCCGGCACGACTGCAGTGGACCCTGCAGATGGAGTGGACAGGTCCGCCACTGCAGTGCCCAAGTCAGACAGGGTGGTAGTGGACTCCACTGCAGTGCCTACCACCAGGGGAGGAGAATGGGGAACAGGCAAGGTGGGCTGGACAGAGGGGGAGGACACCCTCACCACATCAGTGTCACAGACAAGCGCAGCGGGGGTGTGGTGCCGGGAGAGCAAGTGGCAGGGGGAGAAGGCCGGATCCTCTTGGGGATGGTATATCTGTGGGTGGGGGAACCTGGGGCTGGGTGTGGTGGGGGCACCTGTGGAGTGGGGGCCTGAGGGATGGAGGAAGGAGACCTGGTGCCTGAGCTGCAGGGCGGCGGCGGGGTCTTGCTCTTACGACTCCGGGGAGACTTGCGGGTGGGGGCCTCAGTCTGTCTGCGCCTGGGGGAGGGTGTCCGGGGGCGAGGGCACTCTGCTCCGTGTGGGTGGGCTTCCTCTTCCCCCTGAATGCTGTATCAGCTGGATCGGAGGGGAAGAGGCCGAGGTCACTGAGGAAGAGCCGCTGGGTCTTTGGGGTTGCAGGTGAGGCAAGGGAGGGTGCTTTGGAGGGAGAGGCAACTGAGGACTGCGCAGTGCTCGTGGATGCGTGTGTGTGTTCCAGGGCCCCATCCCCTGTGAGTCTGGTTTCAGTCCCCTGACTGTGCGTGCGTGTGCGTTTTGTTTGTGGCGTGTGTGTCTGTGTGCTGGACGTGTGTGTGCTGGTGTGTGCCTGTGCCGGTGTGTGTGTGCTTGGGACGGGTAAGGTGCTGGGGAGTGTGGATGGAGCAGAGGCAGGAGGGGTGAGGGACTGTCTGAGGAGGGACACTGCTGCCGTCAGGGAGGAGTCCATGGACCTATTGCCCCTCTGTAGGTCAGACATGCCCGATGAGATGCCCTCCATGAATGACACCAGCTGAGTCAACAGAGCGGTGTGCGCATGGAGGACACTCAGCATGGCTGTCTGCCCTACATGGAGCTGGTGAAGGAGGTACACAGACTCCTCACTCAGGGCAGCAGGGGACACAGGGGCAGGGGGTGCGGTGCCTGGCCCAAAGGAGACACGCTCCCGAACATGGGAGCCTCCACGGACCTGGGGAATGGGAGCCGATGGGAGGGCGGTGGTGGTGCTGGCGGGGACAGCAACACTAGCTGGGGTGTGGTGGCTGCTGACACCCGCCTCCATAAGGGAGTCATCGTCCGAGTTGCTCTGGTCCTCAGCTGAGGTGGATGGTGCTGAGGACTCCTCGGTGTGGCTCCCCTCGCCCTCCGTGCCACTGGGTCCCTCCGACCACTCCTCGGCTGCTGACCCAGTCTGGCTCTCTGGCTCCTCCTGGTCCGTGGAGCTGTCCCCTTCCGTGGCCGTGGATGTATCTGCAAACAATGGGGAAACAGACAGACATCAGTCACCTGCACCAAACGCACACACCACTGTGAGCACAGCACATTACAGAGCAAGCCCTGGCATCATTAGTTGAACATTGCTAAAAGTGCCCTAACTGAACAGGAGAAGCCAATTGTCAGTCTGATGCCAACCATGGCACTCACATCCCACATGGCCTTGCACCCATCTGTCTGGTGTCTGTTGGATAGCAACACCCCAGTGTGGACACATGCACCACCTACACAGTAGTTGGACAGTGCAGAGGACACGGTGTAGCATGTGGACATGCACACATCACAACTCTTGCCACTGAGTCAGTACAGGTTTCCGGATGAAAGGGATGCCCAGAGTCAAATAGGAAATGCATGTGATGCATACCAGCGACAGACACCATGATGCACCCATGTCCTGATAGCCATCGCCACAATGGTGTGCATGTAGCACATGTCACTCCCCTGCAGGATCACCAATAAGTAGACACATGCCATGGCGGAGGCATGACTGCTAAGTCATACATCACTGTCTCAGTGATGTATGACTTGGCAGCCAGACAACAACACTCTGCACTGTGTCACAATAGTAGGTCATGGGGAATGCAAGTCCTGGAGCTGCACAAGTGCACATGTACATCCCCCACAC
This sequence comes from Calotriton arnoldi, assembly GCA_963921515.1. Classification (NCBI taxonomy): domain Eukaryota; kingdom Metazoa; phylum Chordata; class Amphibia; order Caudata; family Salamandridae; genus Calotriton; species Calotriton arnoldi. The sequence goes on from CAWUFW010002842.1 coordinate 1,214,818, forward strand.
AACACATCATCTTAACCCTCATCTGTCCAGGTCATACCGATTGGACATATGGGAGACCTGTGACACTACCCTCTGAACCTGAGCCCCTCACAATCTGCTGTGAATGGGAAACAGCTGCCTGAACTTCACATTCGCATACCCCAGTCTGCACGGGCAGCTGATCAAACACCTATGTGACACACAAGTATCGTCTCCTATGGTCACATCTCCAGTGGCATGCTGAGCCCCTACCGAGAAACACCCCAGCAGTCCTGGCAACAAATCCACAGCACACTGACACAGAGGCAGACACCTGAGGGGTCAAATCACTGCGCACAATGTGTCAGCTGATACACGGGAGTGGGAGTACAGGTGTATTGGATGGGCTGGAGTAGGCATGACTGTCCTGCCCCACATGAATGAGGGATGAGCCCTGGACAGTGGATAGCTGGCTATGTATGTGTGACACATGTAATCTGCACACTCCTGGGGCCCAAACATTGTTCCCACCCGCTGCATGGGTGTGTGCCAGATACCCCAGGCACATGTGGTGGCTCAGCTCAGCAAGTGGACCGCATATCAAAGCAACACGCAGATTACATGTCCGAACACAGGCGTTGTGTGAACAATGGACCCACCCATGATGCCCACAACAGAGTCAGGGAAACAGATGCTGTCCCCCACCTTGAGTGAAGCAAACTGCAAGGACACAGTCCCAAGTGACACAATTCCCTGAATGTAAGGGCCACACCTGGGTATCAGATGAGGAGTGGGCAGTGCACAATAGAGGGACATGGCTCCTGGACAACATGACTGCTGTACTGTGGCAGTTTAACCAGGCCAGAGGAGGGCACATAGCATGTAATACAGAGTTCACAGTGCAGTCTTTGACTCACCCCCTCCTTGCTGCTGTCTGGCCTTCAGCTACCCATCCAGGTCTGGAAACCCCACCGCCAGGATCTGGAGCATGTGGGGGGTCAGGGTCCGTGTTCCGCCCCTCCTGCGAGGAGGCGACAGCTTCGGCTGGACCCGTGCAATCCTCCGGGTCCAGCCCCGAAGGTCCTGCCACCTCTTCTGGCAGTTGCGGATCCGGCGCTTGTAGACCCCCACGGACCGGACAGCCCAGACGATGTCCTTCCAGATCTCCTGCTTCCGATGGGCATTAACCTGTCAGGATGACAAAGTGAAAAGGCCATTACTACACATGCAACATATCCGTGCATGACACATTTGTATATACATGTCTCAATCACAGGGGCACATGATGTACACAGGCAGTGCAACGCTGCCCATGGACAGTTTGCCAGAAGTCACTACATGGTATCATTGCATGGGAAGTAAAACCTTGTTCAAATGCACTGTCACTGCACCATACCTGTCCAGTGCATGTCACTACACACTATCGGGGGTGACAACTACTCAGTGAGCCTGCTAGCCAGTGGCGTGCAGACTTTCAGCCTTGCTAGTCAGACAAAATGCACATTCAGAAAGGCAGTGCACAGAACACTCACCTGCTCCCCTGGTGTCCCATACAGCTTGCTGTACTGTGGAAGTAGGCTGTCCAGCAGGGCCTGGTTCTCCTCAAGGCTGAAGGCTGGGGCTCTCTCCACAGTACGTGCCATTGCAGGGTCCAAAGGGGGCAGAGACAGCAGCAGTGCAGTGTCAGATGTCGTCCTGGAGCATGTAGTGCAGGCAAGTGAGCTCTCAGGGGAACAGCCAGCAATATATATGTGCTGGAGAGGCAGATACTGTCCCATGTGTCCAAAGTGATAGGTCCAAGTCGTTTGCATCTTCTGAATCTGGCCAATCCATGGAATAGCAGCACCAATACACGCCCACAGCATCCTTCAAATCTTCAACTTCATGACATACATGATTTTGCAACATTGTTGTGGGTGACCAACTGAATTTCCAGCAACCGACTCGTTCGAATTTCGAAAACGCGTCCGTTGCCAGGCTAGGCCATTGTCAATGGGTGCGCACCGATCGGTCCATTGCTGTTCAACGCGTACAGAGGTACAACGCGTACCCGCACACATTGAATGCAATGGGCCGGCCGGGGCACCGATCGGTCCATTGCTGTTCAACGCGTACAGGGGTACAACGCGTACCCGCACACATTGAATGCAATGGGCCGGCCGGGGCACCGATCGGTCCATTGCTGTTCAACGCGTACAGGGGTACAACGCGTACCCGCACACATTGAATGCAATGGGCCGGCCGGGTGCACCGATCGGTCCATTGCTGTTCAACGCGTACAGGGGTACAACGCGTACCCGCACACATTGAATGCAATGGGCCGGCCGGGGCACCGATCGGTCCATTGCGGTACAACGCGTACAGGGGTACAACGCGTACCCGCACACATTGAATGCAATGGGCCGGCCGGGTGCACCCATCGGTCCATTGTGGTACAACGCGTACAGGGGTACAACGCGTACCCGCACACATTGAATGCAATGGGCCGGCCGGGGCACCGATCGGTCCATTGCGGTACAACGCTGTACAGGGGTACAACGCTGTACCCGCACACATTGAATGCAATGGGCCGGCCGGGGCACCGATCGGTCCATTGTGGTACAACGCGTACAGGAGTACAACGCGTACCCGCACACATTGAATGCAATGGGCCGGCCGGGTGCACCGATCGGTCCATTGTGGTACAACGCGTACAGGGGTACAACGCGTACCCGCACACATTGAATGCAATGGGCCGGCCGGGGGCACCGATCGGTCCATTGCGGTATCAACTGCGTACAGGGGTACAACGCGTACCCGCACACATTGAATGCAATGGGCCGGCCGGGGGCACCGATCGGTCCATTGCGGTACAACGCGTACAGGGGTACAACGCGTACCCGCACACATTGAATGCAATGGGCCGGCCAGGGGCACCGATCGGTCCATTGCTGTTCAACGCGTCCCTGTACAAGTGACTGGCATATGTCACCATGCCTGTCTCAGATGAACATATGCCAGCCACAGATAGCTCCCAGGGAGTGAGGGGCACACCTACAACACGACAGCCTGTCCAAACTGTATCATAAGGCATGTAAGGCTGCATTTCCTATTGTGTGTATGTTGGTGTACATGTTGTCCTGTGGGTGTCACCTGGGGGCAGCCACCCCCAGGCTGTGCACGTGTTCATGGGGACAGGATCCTGTGTGTTACGTGTACATGACCACTGTGATGTGCAACTGTTCATATCTGTGCATGTGCCATGGTCACATTTCACGGTGGTGTATGTGTATGTCATGTCACATACCCCGTGAGTCCCATGTGGGACGGTATGTTTGAGCCAGGGTGTCCCAGTGGCACAATAGTGATGGTCCTCCACAGTCTGTGTGCATGTAGTGTTTACAATGTCTCTGATTTCATGTGCACAATGGGAGACAGTCTCCACATCCACGTTGTGTGTGCATGGACTTTGATGTTGTGCGTGTGTGTGTCACAGACGTCCATGTCTGTCCTGCAGTGGCAAGTGGGACCACTACCTGTGGGGGTCATGGTTGTTTTGCTGTGGTGTATACATGATACTCCATGTAATGCCAGTGTCCATGTGGCAATACAGGGTCCCTGGGAATGTACCTGTCGTTGAGCTGTGATGCCTGGGGCACATCCGTCCTCACATGTCACTGTGGGGGGTGATTGTGACACGGCAGCAGGAGATGGGAACTGTGACACGGCCTCATGATATCCAATGGGCCAACCTGGGACTTATTGATGCCACTTGTTGAACCGTGATGACAGATGTTGGCCATGTATGTACCATACATGTCCTTACGGAACTGCACACTTCATGTAGTTGTGCCTCATAATGATGTATGTTGTGATATTGAGTGTGTTCAATGCCGCATATGTGGGGTGACTGACAATCTTGCTTTCTTCTCCTCTGCACTGCAGGGCTCCTGCTGTCCATAGACCATTCCCAGACCTGGCAACGATGGTGGAACGGGACAGCATCCGACGGTACCGCTTCACCAGGCAGCTGATTGAGGATTTGACAGTGCAGTTGGCCCCACATTTGCAGCCTGGCCGGCCGTATCCTACAGCGCTGACCCCCAAGGTGAAGGTGATGGCAGCCCTACACTTCTTTGCCACCGGTACCTTCCAACATACTGTGGTGACTGCTGGTGGGATGTCACAGACCATGTTGAGCCGTGTGCTCCGCGATGTTTTGGAGGCAATGTTGCTATTCCTGAACCGGTACATCTATTTCCCTAGACTGCAACGACTCACTGACGTGAAGAGTGACTTCTATGCCCTGGGGAGGATGCCGCATGTCATTGGCTCCATTGATGGGACACATGTGGCTTTGGTACCACCACAGGCCCAGGAGCAGGCCTACCGTAACCGCAAGCACTACCACTCGGTCAATGCACTGGTGGTGTGTCTTGCAGATATGACCATCACACACGTGTGTGCCCGTTTCCCTGGTTCAGCACACAATGCCTTTGTGATGAGGAGTAGTCGCATCCCCAGGATGATGGCACAGATGCAGAACCAGCGTGCCTGGCTTGTCGGTGTGTACTGACTTTGTGCCATTGTGTGTGATCTGATCTGTAGTATTCCGCCCACTTTTCCAAGTCAGCTAATGTGCACTTGTCTGTCCGTAGGTGACTCGGGATACCCCAACATGCCGTGGTTGCTGACACCCCTCAGGAACCCTGTGACACCAGCCCAGATGCGCTACAATGAGGCACATGGTCGGACCAGGAGAGTGATTGAGCGGACATTTGGTCTCCTGAAGAGCCGCTTCCGCTGCCTGGACAAGACAGGAGGGTCCCTCCCATATGCCCCAGCGAAGGTGTGCAAGATTATCATCGTCTGCTGCATGCTCCACAACCTGGCAGTGCGGAAGGAGTTGCCTCTCATCCAGGATGACAATGACCAACATCTGCCACCTGTGGAGGATCCTGGCCTGGACCACGATGCCAGTGATGATGATGATGATGATGAGGGTGATGTCCGCACACAGCTCATCACCAACTTCTTTAGCTGAATGTGAGTATCCTGAGGTGTCATGTCAATGATGTGAGTTGGCATGATATGTGTAGGTGGTGCTCTGGTGCTGTTGGAGTGTGTCCATGGGCTACTTGACTGGATGTGTGTAGCGATGTGTGCTTACATGTGGTCTGTACTCCCCAACAGTGTTGACATGCTAACTTGGTTCTGGGTGGGTATCTTGTAACATGTATTGTGCATGAGTTTTGCTGTTCTGTCCTGTTCTCCATTGCTTTTGACTGTGTGTCATTTCTGTCCTTCACAGGGTACTGTCAGATTCGTTTGGTCAACTGTGTCCACCGACGACGTGATTGTACTTCCAGGGTGGTAGCTGTTGTGTCCCTACAGGTGATGTGCGCCACACCCATGGACTTCCTTCCTTCTACAGTTGTTGACTGTGTGCCCGCTGCCAGGTGGGATTACCTTGCATCTGTAGTGGTTACGACATGTTGCAACTGTGTAATAAACCTGTGCTTCACTTTGTGATGTGCGTTGTCTGTGGTCACACATTTGACTGCCATTTGCTTACTGCACCTGTGGGCTACTTGACTACAACTGGGAATAGGTGTGGTGTCTGTGCATTGCACCGTCTTCCCTGGCAACATCAGTGAAGGCAATGAGGCAGATGGCCTAGGTGTGTATGTGTTGTGTAGCCCTGGTGGTGTGTCTCCCTCATTTGTGTCACGTTGCCTTTACTCACATGCCTGTGTTGTACTTGCTGTTGCAGTTCGCATACACAGTGTAATTTTGCAGTTCATCATCCCCATGACAGCACCCACGTTGGAATCACAACAGAGGCAAGTATGGTATATTAGTGTGTTTATTGTGATACATTTGTGTGAATAGTGCATAGGATGGTTAGTGCTGTACATATATATTGCAATCAGAAGTTCCTAGGTGAATTGAAAGTCCTGGTAGACAAAATCCCCAGTATCGGGGCCACAGTTGTCTGAGACATTGGTCCAACTTGTACTCCCCATGTCATGTGTGGGAGTTGTGTTGCCGTCAACAGGGTGAACAGTTTGTGCACAAAGGTGAACATCCAGAACAGGTTCAGGCTTCCTGGGGGTTGCACTTGGCCATCGGCCTCTCACTTGCCCCTCCTCGGACGACCCCTCTTCTTTGGGGGGGGCCCCTCAAGTACATGCTGCTGTGGTGCAGGGGACTCTCCGCCAGAGTCATTCTCCCTCCCTGTGGCAGTTGCAGTTTGTTCAGCACCAGATGTTGTTGGCACACAGGGAGGTGTGGACTGGTTGCTGTTCATCTGGCGGAGGCATTGTAATATGTCCCTGTGCACCGCCGTCATCTCTTGCAGTGCGTCCCACTTGGACTCCACGCGGGACATGTGTGAGTCCAAGCGGGCATGATGGGCAGCCTGCTGCTGTTTCATGTCTCTGAGGAGCCCCACTACCTGGCTGAGATCTCCGGTGCTGGACTGGTACGCATCGGCTATGCGTACCAGTTGTGGGTCATCATGCACACCAGCAACCTCTGCAAGCAGCGACCTCTGTCTCCCACCCCTCCCACCACCCCTGCCGACATGTGCAGTGCGTGCAGTGGCACGCACAGATGACCCTGGTCCCCCTTGGGGGTTGGTGGTGGTGGTGTTGTCCATGGCCCCATGTAGTTCCAGGGTCCCTGTGCTGGTGGTGCTCCTTGTTCTGTCCATGTCGGCAGGGATGGTATTTGTGGTGACAGTCGTTGGAGGGGTGCGTGCAGGGGGTGCAGCTGGTGGTCCTGCTGGTGCTGCAGCTGGTGGTCCTGCTGGTGCTGCATGTTGACTTGCACCGGATGTGCCAGGTTGGTCTTCTTCGTCCGAGGAGGGCAGAGGCTGTACGACACCAGTGAGCTCTGTATCCTCTTGAGCCTGGGACTGGGACTCCTCAGCGTCTGCTGCTGCGTCCCCATCATCACCTGTTTTTGGGAGACACACACAATGTATGTTATGTTTCTGCAGGCATCAATGGTTGACACACCTGACAGTTGTGACTGTGCCTCTGGGTGCGGGCCTGTACATTGCATTGTCCTAAGTTGTCACAGTCAGGGGTTGATATTGGTGTAGCACATTGTCCTGCATTATTTGGGCATTTCTATGTATTTGTTGGGGTGTGAACATGGTCTGCATTGGTTGTATTTGGTTGACAGCCGGCCCTCCTTCCCACCCAGCCAGTCAGTTATCCCACCATGGACTGTGCTTGCATTGCAGGGAGTGAAAGTTGTCTTTCAGGATGTCAGTCAGTGGTGTCCTGCTGTTGGTTGTTGCACAGTTGCCAGCAGGGCCTTGTGCTCCCCACAGCAGTAGCCAGTGTCAGCCATCTTGTCAGTTGTTTTCCACTCCCTGTGATGTGAGCATGGTTCAGGGTGGTGTTGATGGGACAGTTGTGAGGCTGAGCAATATCTGTGCCTACTACTCCCATCATGCTATTGCCTCCACCCCCTTTCCAGCATGCCCATGCTTCCTTCCTTTTGACTCTGCTTCCCTGTGGGGTGGGCTGCCTGTGCTGACAGGATGGCTGGGAGTGTTGTCCTGGCAGTTGTTTGGCTAAAAGTCCCAAGAGTGTCCCTGTGCTTCACACAACATAACCCAGGGTGGTGGTTCTTTGTGGGATCTTGAGTTAGGATGTGAGGCATTGCATTCTCCCAGGTGGGTTGTGTGGAGTATGTGTTGAGGGTGTGTGTGAGGGGAGGTGCTTGTGACTATGGTCAGTGCTGCGAGTCCTCCTTCCCACCCAGCCAGATATCCCACCATGGAACGTGCTTGCATTGCAGAGAGTGCAAGTTGGCTTTCAGGATGTCAGGCAGTGGTGTTGTGCTGTTTGTTGGTGCACAGTTCCCAGCAGGGCCTTGTGCTCCCCACAGCAGTAGCCAGTGTCAGCCATCTTGTCAGTCCTTATCCACTCCCTGTGATGTGAGCATGGTTCAGGGTGGTGTTGATGGGACAGTTGTGGGGGTGAGCTATGTCTGTGACTATGACTTCCATCATGCTATTGCCTCCACCCCACTTCCCAGCATTCCCATACTTACTTGCTTTTGTGGGGAGTTCAGTGTGTGTGGGTGTGAGAGCAATGGCAAGATGGCTGACAGTGGTGTCCTGCTGTTTGTTGGTGCACAGTTCCCAGCAGGGCCTTGTGCTCCCCACAGCAGTAGCCAGTGTCAGCCATCTTGTCAGTCCTTATCCACTCCCTGTGATGTGAGCATGGTTCAGGGTGGTGTTGATGGGACAGTTGTGGGGGTGAGCTATGTCTGTGACTATGACTCCCATCATGCTATTGCCTCCACCCCACTTCCCAGCATTCCCATACTTACTTGCTTTTGTGGGGAGTTCAGTGTGTGTGGGTGTGAGAGCAATGGCAAGATGGCTGACAGGGGTGTCCTGCTGTTGGTTGGTGTGCAGTTCCCAGCATGCCCTTGTGCTCCCCACGACACAGCAACAGTGTCAGACATCTTTGATGGGCCTTTCCACTCTCTGTGGGATGTGCATGCGTGAGTGTGAGCTTGCTGTGCCATGTGGTGGGGGATGTAGAGCTGTGCCTACGACTCCCATCATGCTATTGCCTCCACCCCCTTCCCAGCATGCCCATGCTTCCTTCCTTTTGACTCTGCTTCCCTGTGGGGTGGGCTGCCTGTGCTGACAGGATGGCTGGGAGTGTTGTCCTGGCAGTTGTTTGGCTAAAAGTCCAAAGAGTGTCCCTGTGCTTCACACAACATAACCCAGGGTGGAGGTTCTTTGTGGGATCTTGAGTTAGGATGTGAGGCATTGCATTCTCCCAGGTGGGTTATGTGGAGTATGTGTTGAGGGGGTGTGTGAGGGGAGGTGCTTGTGACTATGGTCAGTGCTGCAAGTCCTCCTTCCCACCCAGCCAGATATCCCACCATGGAACGTGCTTGCATTGCAGAGAGTGCAAGTTGGCTTTCAGGATGTCAGGCAGTGGTGTTGTGCTGTTTGTTGGTGCACAGTTCCAAGCAGGGCCTTGTGCTCCCCACAGCAGTAGCCAGTGTCAGCCATCTTGTCAGTCCTTATCCACTCCCTGTGATTTGAGCATGGTTCAGGGTGGTGTTGATGGGCCAGTTGTGAGGCTGAGCAATATCTGTGCCTACTACTCCCATCATGCTATTGCCTCCACCCCCCTTCCCAGCATGCCCATGCTTCCTTCCTTTTGACTCTGCTTCCCTGTGGGGTGGGCTGCCTGTGCTGACAGGATGGCTGGGAGTGTTGTCCTGGCAGTTGTTTGGCGAAAAGTCCAAAGAGTGTCCCTGTGCTTCACACAACATAACCCAGGGTGGAGGTTCTTTGTGGGATCTTGAGTTAGGATGTGAGGCATTGCATTCTCCCAGGTGGGTTATGTGGAGTATGTGTTGAGGTGGTGTGTGAGGGGAGGTGCTTGTGACTATGGTCAGTGCTGCGAGTCCTCCTTCCCACCCAGCCAGATATCCCACCATGGAACGTGCTTCCATTGCAGGGAGTGGAAGTTGTCTCTCAGGATGTCAGTCAGTGGTGTCCTGCTGTTGGTTGTTGCACAGTTGCCAGCAGGGCCTTGTGCTCCCCACAGCAGTAGCCAGTGTCAGCCATCTTGTGAGTCCTTTTCCACTCCCTGTGACGTGCGCATGGTTCATGGTGGTGTTGATGGGACAGTTGTGGGGGTGAGCAATATCTGTGACTACGACTCCCATGATGCTATTGGCTACACTGACTTGCCCAGCATACACAGAATTCCTTCCTTTCAGTGGTCTTCACTGTGTGTTGGTGTTGTAGTGGTGGCTACATGTCTGGATGTGTTTGTTAGTTCTATTTGTGCCACTGCCTAGCTGTAGTTGTAGTTGTGTTTGTACATGTGATGACACGGTTAAATGTAACTTTGAGATGGCATGTGTTGTGTTTATCTGACTGACATACACATTTTGGGATGATTCTGTTCTGGTTGCTGTGTAATTGCTATGAGTGCATGGTTTGACTCTCCCCTTGACAGTGATGTGTGTGTGTATTGTGGCAGAATATTGTGTACATTTGTTGTGTACTCACCAGGCTCTGGGATGTTCTCTAGTCCATAGACGCTCACTGGCGGAAGGATGGCCCGCACCTTCTCCTCCCAGGGCCTGAAGTATACTGGCTTGGCAGGAGGGCCACTGCCGGTGTATTGGCTCAGGAGGTAGTCCTTCTTGAGCAGCTCCCGTACCCTCCTGCGCACGTCATACCACCTGTTCTGGATGTCAGTCTGTGCGTAGACATGGGGATTGTGCGTTCACCCTGTTGATGATCCTCTCCCACATCTTGGTTTTCTGGGAGATGGGTGTCTGTTGGACCAGTGTGCCAAACAGCTGTGGCTCTACCCTGAGGATCTCGTCTACCAGGACTTCCAATTCACAATCTAGGAACTTGTGATTCTTCTTGGGGGGCATGGTGATGGGTGGTGATGGTGAGTGATGTGTGTGTTGGTGTGCAGGTGAGGGTGTGTGAGTGTGTGTTTTGCTGGGTGTATGTGAGGTAGCTATTTGTTGGTGTGCTGATGGTGTGTGGCTTGTGTGAGGGATGAGCTGTGGGTGTGTGGTTGCTGTCTGTTGAGTGCTGGCAGTAGAATAGCATTTGCAAAGGATCATGGTTGGGATTTGTGTCCTTTATATGGGTGGAGTTGTGGGTGTGTCTTTGTTCTCTGTCCCCCCCCCCAGTATTTATTGGCTTTGTAATTGCTTGTTTGGCCTTTTTTTGTGTATTTTTCCTTAGTACTTTCTGCGCATGTTGGAAACGTTCTTGTGACCGAGTTGGACCCTGCATTTGTCTCGTACGGTCTTCTCCGTTTCGTTCACGCTGTGTTTGTGCAGTTTTCAATGCTGCGTACGCGTTGGTCGCGGTGTTTTGTGTTACTTCGGCTCGGTTTTGTATGCGTGTCGGTCGTACTGCTTGTCCTCCGTACGACTCGGTCGTGGTTTTCGCGCCTTGCATCGTACTTAGCGGTTTGGAGTTCGCGTGTACGTTTCGGTTGGATTTGTTCCGGGTGCGTGTCGGTCGGTTCGATTCGCGTGTTTTTCCGGCCGGATTGCTGTTTTCCGTGCGGCTTGGGTTCAGTACGTGTCGGTCGGATTTTGCACACCTTGCATCGTACTTGGCGTGTCGGGCGCCACAGGTACGTGTCGGTCGGAATTAATTCCGGCTCCGAGTCGGTCAGTGCTTTTTCCGGCCCGAATCGGAATCGACCCCTCTGTGATTTGCCCAGAATCACAGGATGTTGAGCGACGTTGCCGAGACTCGAACCCGGTTCCCCAGCTTCGAGGTCGAGCGCTCTAACCGTAAGGCTACAAGCATTCTTCTGTAATGTCAACTATTTACCATAAAATAATGCAATAAAGTTTGTGTTAAAAAATTCAACTTATTTTTGAAACTGCATCCCTACCACAAAATTACGCAGAGCATGCGTTTAAATTCAAGTAACTGCAAACCTTTGCCGGGAATAGAGCAGATTAGGCTATACGACTTCTCTGAAGTTATGAAACTTAATTTCTTAATGCAAAGATAGACGTTTGTATAAAAGAATAATGCTGATTGGACATTATATTTATTGTGAGTGTACATGTGCTGAGTTGGGTGTTCTACCCCACCACCCATGAAGAGTAAGCCTTGACTGGTCAGCTTTTCCAACCCCTGAAATTTAAAGAGGAGGTACTTGACAATTCAGGGATATTCAGGATACTGTGATTCTATGGACAACTGCAATACTTGTCACAGAAATTGCCTACGTGTCCTTAATTTCCACAGGTAACATAAAAATCATGTATCTCCAACCCATGTTTTGTGGGACGCAAATAATATTAATTATTGCAAGGTCACATAGACTAAAAAGCAGGGTGCAGAGATGGTTGAAAATTTCTGATAAGGCCACCTCAAAAGACTGCATGCTGCAGCTGGCCGACAGCACCAGGGCCCTCTGAAGGCACTGAAAGTTTGCAGTCACTCAGCAAACTTTCTTGTTTTTGAAAAACAAACCCCCAAAGCCAGATAATGACCCTGAGAGTTTTCTCCCCGGGGTGGGGACACTTTTACTTTTTTTCTGTTCAGGAACACCTTTGTTTCCTATCGGGCATTCAATTTAATGGTTGCCACCTGTATCCTCAAGCACCTCGGCGGAGGTCATGGCATGTGCTCAGTCAGCCTTCAAATAGAGGGAACCCAGGATACCACCAATAATCTCTGGCCTGTTTCTGTTAATGAAGAACCAAGATAATGGGATGAGGTCTCCTGTTTCACTCCCACCTCAAACCTGGCAGTGACCTAATCATAGTTGAGAATACGTAATTAACTGGATCTTGTGAATCAAGAAAATGTTTCCAGGGGCGTGGCCAACTGCCGAGGGAGATGGCCGCACGTTAGCGGAGCTCCGTCGTTCCACTCCTGATCTATCCGTAAATTCCAGCCTTGCCCCGGGCAGAAGTGCCTGAAATTAGGTCCCGCTACTTCTCGTGAGGTGGTGCGTTGCCCTACAGGCTGCAGTTCAGATCTACCGCCCGCAGCAGAAGATATTGTACCGGACCCGAGCCCGCTGAGATGAGGGGTGAGGCCTACGAGCTACGTGCTAACTAACTGCGTAGGAACGGCGGTGGCGGTGTGTCACCCGATTGCCGTATGACGAGGGGTCGGCTCTTCACAACTAAAGTCAGCCCCGCACCGGGCTGACCCGCTGAAGCTGTGTCCCCTGTAGTGGGGCGCCCGGACGGGGGACGCGCCCTGCGGCCCTCTCGTGGCCGCTCCGGCGCACACTCTGCAAGGCCGGCCCTGGCTGACCTGTGGGCCCCTACCGGAGGCTACATTCAAGCAACCACACCGCCTCCGCCTACCCGATTCCAGATCTGGACACAGCATGCCCTGCTCACTGCTGGGCGTAGCATCAAGGGCCCCCGGAGGCGGCCAACCACGACCGGCACAGACGAGGCGGTGGACGGACGGTGGAGGGACCTCCTGCCGGGAGCGGCCCACGCTGAACCACCGACGATCGTGGCAGCCCTGAGTGCCAGGCGATACCCACCATGGCAGCAACTAATCCACCTAGCGACACCGCACGGCCGCATTGTGAGCAGCCTGGCACCAGGGGTGTGCACTGCCCCCTTCATTGTTAACACGACGAAACAGGTACGGAGCACCCGATCGTAGTGCAGCGGAGATAGAAGTGAAGGGGGTGCCCTGTACTGGTATCAACACCGCCCCTCATAAAACGCACTTTTAACATAGAGAGCATTTGCACGGCACTCCGCCTCCAAGGCCCAGAGATAAATCAGCACACGGGCCACAGCTGAAGTAATTTATCTGCGTAACAAACTATAGAGCCACGTCAAAGGAAAAACAAAAATAAAACAGACTCGCTGCTGCCGCCAGTGGTGCGCGGTACTCAACAGAGACATTTTAATAGGCAGCTAAGCAGAGCCCCCCCACTCACCTTTTAGACCAGGAGCGGTCTGCACTCCGCCATCCTTGCTACGACCCGGCTGGTGAAACCCGACAGGCCGGTTTGGGCTTCACCCTCCACGCAGGCGGCGGTGAGTAACCAGCTGGTGTCCCACTTCCCCACTGCTGCCTCCAGGGAACTGGTTCCAAAATGGCGAGCGGTCGCAGCGGCCGTAATGCGCTCCAAACGAAGCTAGAAAAATTTGCATGTCAAAAGGGACAGGAGGAGGCGCAAACCCAAAAAGACCGGGCGTCCACCGGAACCTACGTTGCAAGACATACTAGCTGCCATCACGACGGGGCGCACTTCCCTCGAGGGTCGCATCGACACCGTCGCAACAGAAGTTTCCCTGATCAGAGCGGACATGAAGAAGACGGCTGAGCGTCTCACTGCAGTGGAGTCCACTACCAAGGAACTCGGAGCTGACTCCGCTCTGCTCAAGCGCCAAGTGCCTGTTAGTGCGGCAACTTGATGACTACGAGGGCCGTATGCGCCGCAACAACGTCCGCATACTGGGAGTGCCAAAGCAGGCCGAGGGGCAGGCAGCAGACCTCTTCGTTGAAAATCTGATATTGCAACACCTCCAGCCCAAGGGACTATCCAAGTATTTCTCCATCGAGAGCGCGCACAGGGTGCCTGGTGGCAGGTCTAAACCGGGTGCGCCACCCCGTCCTCTCTTGGCGCGTGTTTTCAACTATCGAGACCGAGATGTCATACTGCATGCGGTGAGAGTGGCTCCTCCGGTCACTATAGACAACAGTGCAGTCACCTTCTTTCCTGATTTCACGCTGAGGGTCCAGCGGCAGCGGCGCAGTTTCCTGGAGGTGAAACGTGCATTGCGGGAACAGGAGATCAAATATGCCATGCTTTTCCCTGCGAAACTACGAGTGGAATCTGAAGGTAAAACATGGTTCTTTTCCAGCCCCGAGGATGCCTGGGACTGGCTCGAGCGCTGGCGCACAATTGCGAATCCGAATAACAAAGCCTGCCGAGGGACTGGTCGTCAAGATTGCCCAACATCACATCATGGATCGCCGGGAGGGGGCGACGCTGCGGCGGTCACCTCGTCTGAGCCGACTAATGCAGACCGAGGTGGAAACTCCGGAACTTTGACCCGAGCGGTCTACACTGTTGTGTTGCTGCGGCCATAGATTTATGTACGCCCGGACTGTTTTGAAGTGGTATCTTGAGACCACCTGCTGACGGCGCAGCAGATCCAGAGACATAACTATATAAACATTGTGGGGCACTCGGAGCTCTCTTGTCCATGGCATGTGACTTGAATCGGCCTCTTCTTTATGTAATTATGTCAGGGGCAAGTCTTAATTTTGTAATGTTGCTCTAGGGAGTGGAGTTGGTTCACACACCTTATTTCTTAAGGGTGGGCGATAGGCACTCTGCAAGTTGGGGGTGGCGGAAGGTTCATTGCCCGTCATGCAGGGAGGCAGGGAGGGGGGGTGATGAGGGGTTTTCTGGGGGGGGGGAATTTGCTTATTTCATTTTCGGGGGGAGGGGGGTTACTTGTTGGGATGTTTTGAATTGTTGCAGCAGCATTTCCCACTTATCGTAGCACAGGTCACCATTTACGCTTCACATGCACTGTCGCGGGAATCGCAAGCGACGCCCCGTTACATCTACTCTAGGCCATCCATAGACACTGATAGGGGCCAGACTGTCCCACAGTCACAGTTCACAACCACTCACATCAGTGCCTTCGAGGGGCAACCACCGAGGTGTCTTCTCTTCTTCGACCACACACAGTCCACCTATCTACCCACCCATGGGACCGTCCGTAGATCTTAAGTTCCTTACATGGAACGTTAATGGACTGGGGGACAAAATCAAACGGGGAATAGTCCTTCAATATCTAAAGAGGCAGGCGCCGGACCTTGTCCTCCTTCAAGAAACACACCTAATTGGCAACTCTTGAGGCGCCTTGAACAGATGGGGGGTATCGCCTTGTGGTCCATGCGGGGTTCACCTCGGGTTCACGGGGGACGTGGGTGCTTCTGCGTAGGAACTGCCCATATATCATACATAAGACCTGGGTGGATGCACAGGGCAGGTACGTAGCGCTGTCCGGCACCTGGGAGGGGAAAACTCTTAATAGTATCGCTCTATACCCCCCCTGGGCTGCAGCGCCTCACGTTACATGATCTCGGGAAACTTCTTCTTGACCTCCCGCTTGGCCTGTTAGTACTGGGAGGGGACTTCAACCTGGCAGTAGACGGTGCCGGGGATCGCCTTCCGCACCGCAGGGACCCACTGGGGGGATCCCAGCTTGCGGAATTCTTGTCCGCCATGGGCCTCGTTGACATTTGGCGACGGCTAAACCCCACCACCATACAATTTACGTTTCACTCCGGGGCCCACAACAGCCAATCACGGATTGACTATATGTTTACCCATGCGCAAGACATTCATGAGTTCACTGAGTCCCGCTGCCTGGCGCGCGGTATTTCGGATCACTCACCTATCCTCACCACGATTACAGTAGGGGTGCCCAGGCGGCGAACGACCCTCACCATAAATCCCTGGGCACTCAAGATACCCCACAATAAAGAGACATTATTAAAGAAACTGACCTATGCTTCCAAGAAAACGTTGGATCGGTCTCTTCAGCCCAAACCCTATGGGGTGCGTTTGGGGCAGTCATGAAAGGTAGAGCCTTGGCGTTGATGGTCGGCCACAAGAGAGAACTTACTAAACGTATAGAGGACCTTGAGACAGACATCCTACTTAGAGAAAGGGCCCTTGCTCTTGCCCCCGATCCAGAGGCGCAACAATCATTGGCAGCCGTGCGTCTCGACTACCACCAACTCCTCACGGAAGGTGCCAAGGCAAGATATAAATCAACGTGTCATAAGATATATGAACACGGCGAGAGAACGGGCAAACTACTTGCTTGGCTGGAAAAAAAGGAACAGCTGTCGAGATGGGTTCATCAACTGTGCGGGCCTAACGGGGATACAATCACAGACCCTCAACAGATAGCGGACACGTTTGCTGCGCACTTTTCAGCAGTATATACATCTGCCGCGGCCGCCCAGCCATCAGCAGCTACAGAACTGCTTTCGACTATGAATATCAAGGGCTTGTCCGCAGAGGAGAGAGACTCCCTAGAAGGCAAGCACACTGAACAAGAACTTCAATTGGCTATCCAAGGTGTTCGCTCGGGCAAGGCAATGGGACCCATTGGGCTCCCACTAGAATTCTTCAAACCAATGGCTTCCAAATTGGCTCCCTACCTGCTCCAGATGTACACTGAAAGTTTTGAGAAAGGGGTCCTACCCGCAGATATCAAGACAGCCTCTATAGTGGTTATTCATAAGCCCGGCAAACCACCAAACGAGTGTGGGGCCTACCGACCCACCTCACTCCTCACAGTCGAGGCAAAAATATTAGCGAAACTACTAGCCAATAGACTAATCCCATTTATTACTGGACTGGTACACCCAGACCAGTCCGGATTCATGCCGGGGAGAAATACAGCCTTGAACTTACGGCGTTTACATGGGGTTCTGGGAAGACGGGCCACGATCAGAGAGGACGCGACCCTAATATCCTTAGACGCCACGATGGCATTCGATACAATCGAATGGGACTTTCTGTTTGCGGAATTGAGGCGGATGAGATTTGGCCCTAACTTCATTAGGTGGATCCAATTGCTATATACCCGCCCGACCGCACAAGTTGTGGTAAATAACCATATGTGAAAACAAGGGACCCCCTCTATCAAGCAATAAGGTCTGGGAGTAAGAGGGGAAAAGCAACCATATATTTTTACTAGGAAATACTCCCCTTTGACCTGTATTTCTTCTAAAATGATTTAATCCACTCTGGGTAAAAAAAAAAAACAGGATATATCAAAAATGCATGTAATTATTGAAATTGATTTATTGTTCTTAATAACATCTTATTTCTTTATAAAGAAAAATTATTTCTGAACATGATATTTTGCATTTATTAACAAAACCTACATCAATATTTTTAATTTCTTTTTTCTTTTTGTTAAAAATAAAACATGAAATGCAAAAATAAATACATTTAGTAGCCCCTGCACAACACACCTAAACTTATACCCCAAACATTCACTCTACACAATCGTTCACAATCATACAAGACACATGTACTCATCCGGATAAATGGGAAAACAAACAGATATAACTAGTTTTCACAGCTGAACAATTTAGAGGTCTGGACACACGAGATCGACGCGCGTTTCGGTGGGCTAGCACAATTTGTGAACCACCTTCATCAGGACCTTGTCCAAATGGGGTACAGAGTCACACAGTCAACTGAGCCAAGGGGACGTATATTCTAGTAATGGTGTCCCAATTAGATGGACATCACATGAATTAGAAGAAGACTTAAAACTGCATCGTTTTCTTGCTGATACCTATCAGTGCTTGTCGTTATCCGATATTTGCTTAATTGCATGAAAGCTTCACATTCTCCGTTCGATGTCGGAGCGCCACCACTCCACAAAGTTGAGTCAGACAAAATTACGGTTCGATGTTATGTGTGGTATATGTTGGTTCTCTAAATACACCAGGATCGGGGAAAGTTGTCCTCACCCTGAACAGAGGGATCACCTCAAAAGGGTCGGTATCCTTCAATTTATTTCCTATTCATATGAACTCCATTTAGTAGAATGTGTCCTGCTATCACACCAGGCTCTTATATCAGTCATTCGCCGTTCCTGCTGCCTGCCCAGCCTGTTCGGACCTCAGGACAGCACATCCAGTTCTCTTTGCCTGCTGCACCGCTGCTCCTAATTGGCTGCAGTAGCGCACAATATACGTCACTGCTCTCTATTTTGACGCAGTTTCAATTGAGAAGAGGAACCAGGCAGGGGTGCCCTCTATCACCCTTGCTTTTCTCCCTGGTGCTCGAACCACTGGCGACATGGGTCAGGGGGGACCCACTGATATGCGGCCTGGAGTGGACGGAGAGCCATGAAGACCGCATTTCATTATATGCTGATGATATCCTGTTATATATGGCCTCCCCATCACAGTCCCTCCGTCGTGTCCTACACATATTTCATATCTTTGGCACTCATTCTGGTTACACTATAAATTGGACCAAGTCCCAGCTTTATGTGTTGTGGGGGTCACCTCCATGCTGTCCTAGGGGATACGATATACCAGTGGCATTGAGGGGCTTTAAATATTTAGGTATATACAACACACTCGACCCAGCCCTCTTCTATGAGGCCAATCTGCTCGAACCCCTGGCACATTTACGTGGTGATGTTAAACACTGGTGCTCGCTTCCCCTCACTCTGTTGGGACGTGCAGCCCTTTTTAAGATGCTAGCACTACCACGCTTTCTCTACGTGCTGCAAAACACCCCTGATAAAATCCCCGACACTTACTTCGCTAACAGTGAAAGTACCGTGCATGTGTTGCTATGGGATGGCCGAGCCCCCTGAATAGCCCTGAAAAAATTAACCTCCGGATGGTATGACGGGGGCATCGCACTGCCTGACATTAGACTCTATTACCAAGCGTCCCAATTGGCCGCGATCAACAGATGGGCATACGAGGCTCACGATGACCCAAATTTCCGCACTGACCGTTGGCTCATGGGACAGGGGGGATACAATAGGGCACTCTACACGAACCCTCGAAAGTTAAACCTCACAGGGCCCACTGCACGTACAGTAGACATATGGCACAGAGTGAATAGACAAATGGGCTGGCACAACACACTAACGCGTGCCACACCACTATGAGAACCAGACCTCTTGGGCCACCTTGGCACATGCCCTGGCTTCGATAAATGGGACCTTATAGGTATCTCTACGGTTGGGGATATGTGGATAGAGGGGAAATTGGCCACCTTCGCTGATCTCCAGCAGAAATATCACCTTGCACAGGCCAAAACATTTCGATATTTTCAAATCAGCCACGCAATCAAAGCAGTGCTGCCCAAACATAGCCCTCTACCCGAGGCCTCCCCGCTAGAAGATAGACTGATGCTTGATCCGATGAATAAAAAAGCCATATCGCTCCCGTATAAAAAGCTATTGAATAATCGCCCAGACCCCTTAATACGCCTGCGGCAATACTGGGAGACGGACCTGGGAGATCTCGAAGACGAGGACTGGCGAGATGCACTTGCCTCTCCCAGGGAAGTGGCCATCCCCATGAGACTACGTCTGGTCCAACTGAAGATCCTCCATCGCATATACTTAGATGTGGGGATCTTGGTCAAGATGGGGAGGAGAACAGACCCTTTGTGTCTCAGACAATGTCATCAAACGGGGACCTTTTTCCATATTCTCTGGGACTGCCCCAAAATGCGCACATACTGGGACAAGCTTACAAAGCAAATGGAAAGGGCAGTAGGTAAGACATTGACGGCTTCCCCCCAGCTCTGTCTATTGAATATTTGGGATGCCACGGACCTTACGCAGACCGAGAAAACATGGGCCTCACTGGGATGGGCTATTGCAAAACGAAATATTGCTCAAAGGTGGGGAGTGGGAGTGGTTCCGACTGTACGCGACTGGGCTGCCGACATGGATAAAGCCATGATAGCTGAAAAAGATGTTTTTAAACATAGAGGCTGCCCCAAAAAATGGGATCGCAAATGGGGCGGGTGGAACAGGTACAGAGGAGACATATGCCTGTCTCCGACAGTTGAATTAAGCCGTGAACGACGTACATTAACGAATGTTGTAGATCCTGATAACGTGATTTTACATGGGGATGACTAATGTAATAACATACATAATGATTGTGGGATGCCATGGCTGTACATATCGTGCCGGAGATCAAGGGTCCTATTCTACCCAATGGACAATGCAATTAGTACAAACGTGATTGTATAATGTGAAATGTATGAGTGATTCCCGACTGTCAATCGGTCTGAGATATACATTTATACACTGTGACCTTTATACACTGTTTTACTGCTGCTCTCTGTTTACCTTCGATACAATAAAAAGATTTATAAAAAAAAAAAAGAAATACAAAAAAAGATGTTATAAAGAGGGCATTTATACATGCCAACATTTTAGAAGAGGAAAGTGGGAGATTTAAAAAAACTTAATAGGGAGAATATTTCTTGCATTGACTTCTATTAAATTAGAGGCAGCCAAAATAAAGCCATTTTTGACTTAAAAAATCGGGAGCCTGTGGGGGGGCCCATGGATTGAAAGAAGGGGCTTGCTCTGTACCCCTTTCGCCGATCCCCTTACATCGCTGATTGATAACGAAAACATTTGATGTGTGAATATAATGGAAACTACGATGTATGTGATTACGCTATGGACCCTGTGATTTGTTTTATCTTGATTGTACTACATTACTATGACCACCTGGGAAGGTTGATCGTTGCACTGCACTGCACTTGTCTATATTGTATGTTTTTATGTTGTTTCTTTAATAAAAAAGATTTCCAAAAAAAAAGGAAATGCTTTTCACCAACTGGAGAGCACATCAAGAAACCAGATAATTAGGAATAATTGACTGGGATGAAACTTTGACAAAGAGAAGATACCTTAATCACACCTTTGTACGGTACCCTACATGCAAATATTCAACATGACAGGAGGGGTTTATAAGTTAAATTCACTAGCGAATCCCAAGAGAAGTTTACAGGGAGGTGCCTCAAGAGCGCTTATTGCCGGGGAAACCTCATACACTGAGACATGGTGGCCCTGGGCCCCCCCGAGCCCACCTCCTCCACACCCCCCCCCCAGGACTATGATTATCTATCACATATGGAAGTCTCTGGAGCTCCTCAACACATTCTGCAGGGGAAGTGAGGGGTCCTTTTGCATTACACCACCGCGTAGCAGCTGCAATTTAACCATGTCTCAAGACTTATGCATAGCCAGAAGCTCCTGACATCCTTTTATAAAGATAAATGAACACATATTAAACCTTTCCACCATGCCAGCAGCAGTGGATCATTCTATTCCTTCAGGACCAAACACACGCACACCCAGGGAAACTTCTGCAGTCTCAGAATCACTAGCATTCCTTCCAGCAGCATAGTCAATTCTGGCCACTGCCTCCCTCAACATCGCAACGACTACAATACGCTTAGCTGATGCCTCCAGGCTTGTGCACAGGCAGCTGCAATTCCAAAGATTTTTATTGTTTCTTAACAGGTTTATTTCTGAAATTAGTTTGATTAATAAGACTTAATGTATACAACATTTTCCATACAAAATTTTAAATGCAGACATAAAAAATGGAGAAAAAAAAATAAAAAAATAAAAATTAAAAATGTGTCTACATCACAGTTACAAAATGTATTTCAAATCTGATTCATTAATGCTGTTCTTGTTTTCTTGTACCTTTTTATACTTCCACCCATGACCCTTTGCCTGGCATCTACTTCACCACTTACAGCTTTCAATGTTGAGGCACAGGTGGGTACATTTCAGCAGATTTTTTGAGTATCATGAATTCTCAGGTGATAGTACCCTCCTCGTAGAGTTTAAGATCTAGGCTGGCATGGGTGTGTTTGTACTTAGTAAGGATGTGTTTAGCTCAATGAGAGGATCTCCTTTTAGGAATATTTATTTTGTTCCTTTATGAAGACGAGAATTATGTCTACAATAGAGGTATGATTCAGAGAGATCCCCCAGGTTGCGATAAGCTGCTATGCACATTGCACTTTATTAATGCCTAGTGGGATAAAATGAATTGTTGGTTACCAGTTAAATTTGTATTATTCCTCTAAACTGTTTTAGAAAATGGGGGATTTGGGACAGTGGATTGTATTGCAGATAACCTTTATGCGCATTGTACATTATAAATGTTTGTTGGGGCAAAATGAATTGTTTGCTATTAACTAAATTTTATTATTTTTCTAAAATGTTTTAAACACATTTTGTTTGATGTGGGGTTGTACTGTATTGAATCTTGGTATTGAGCAATTTTTAACGCTTATATGTCTGCTGTATGAATTATAAGAATGTGCATTGCTGTTTTAGGTTATTTAAAAATGTCTATTTTTATAAATTGGGAAATGTTTATAATATTTCTAAAAGAATTTATTTCTTAGAAATACAGTTTTTTTTAATTTGATTTGATTATCTAAAGGTACAACTATTTATTTCCGTATTTATTTCTTAGTACGCCCAATGCACCAGGGCCTGTTGTATCCTCCCTAAAGCAGACCATCTAGCTGTGAGACTGCCAACTAACACCTGGTTGAACCTCACTCATCTAGAGCACACACACACAGGCACGGCCCGTGGTAGGAGTGCAGGTGGGGAGGTGACGCGGGGGAGGGGTAGGGTGGGAGGTAGTAAACTACGGATTAAGGCCGAATACAGGTAAGTAAACATTTAAATAAATCAAACGAATTTCGTTGCGAGCGCTGCATCGCTAAATGTGATGCAGCGCTCACAACGAAATTCGTTTGATTTATTTAAATGTTTACTTACCTGTATTCGGCCTTAATCCGTAGTTTACTACCCCACACCCTTCCCCTCCCCCGCCCCATGTCACCGCCCGACCGGCACTCCTACCACGGGCCGCGCCTGCACACGCATCATAAATATTCCATCACCAGTGAGGAGCGAACCAGATACCTGGACTGCATGTACAACAGTCATTTCATCTCCAGACACTACAACCTGTGAGTTCTCAGGCCTGCTATGGGTCTGCTTCTCTTACTGATCTTATTTCCTGATTTATCCAGTTTGTTCCTAGTGAATTGGGTAGTAGTGCGCTCCATAAATCTGACATATAACATATGTTCACATTGAATGCGCTCCCTTTAATGCGTATGCAAAGGATGTATAGGCAATTCATATTTCTTTTTTTTATCCGACCTACTGTATTAGAGTACTTGTATTTATAAGTGGCAGCTATTTAGCAGGCTGCCGGGTAAATTATAAAATTCCTCTGTGGTATACTCGTCTGCTGCCAATTAGTAGAGATCATTTACTATTTGGCTGGGAACTTTGCAAATAGCAGAGAAACGTTGCTGTTTATCTGGCTCCTGGCTTAATAGTGGACATTATGCACTGTTTGATCGGAAGACGTGCAAATAACAAGGAAAGTTCAATTTTTACCTGGTTTCAGGCTAAATCACAGAGATTATGTATTATTTGACTGGTGGCCTTGCAAATATCACAGAAACTTCACTTTTTACCTGCTTGATGGCTAAATAGCCGACATAATATCATATTTGGATGTCAGCCTTGCAGATAGCAAAGAAACTTCATTATTTACCCACCTGTTGACTAAATAGTAGAAAGGATGTATAGTTTAGCAAGAAGCTGTTCAAATAGCAAAAAAGGTTCACCACTAACCCAGGTGCTGCCTAAATAGGAGACACTATATACTATTTGGATGACAGTCGTGCAGGTAGCAAACAAACTTCACTATTTACCCAGCTGCAGACCAAGTAGTAGACATTATGCACAATTTGTCCGATGGCTGTGCAAATAGCAAAGAAACTTCTTGAGTCACCTGCCTTTTATAATTATCAGGAAGTATGCACGATTTGGCTTTTGGCCATGTTAATAGCAGCGAAAGGTCACTATGCATGTTAGTGCTAAAAGTGGCTTAAATAGCACTAACTCACACGTCTAAATGTCCTAAGAGCCTCTGAAGAGAATGTTTGAATGTTTCTATCACGGTAGAGAATGCAGCTCCATTACACCGAGGGCCAAGATACAGTAACATGGAATGCTCATTATGGAGCTGCCACTTACTCCACAAATGCTCCTGCTCCTTTATGTTTATCTGAAGAGGTGGCTAATGATAAAGATGACTAGATCCTTTGCAAGACTGGTGAAGCTGCTTACTCTCCCAGATCTATGTGTTCGCTCTGACTCACAAAGTCATGTAAATGCACCAGGTCCCAATAGGATTGCCAAAAGGCTCCCTGTTATCAGAACCTCTCTTTTCTCTGCCCCAAGTTTTCATAAAACAAATCAATAGATTCTGGAATCTGTAATTCTTGTTCAGTTCAACTACACAAATCAGAGTGAAACCTAAAGCGTGATTTGTAAAAGGAAAGACTAGAAGTGGAAGTGTTGTATCCCAGTGACATGGTGTCATATTATGACGCTAGCCATATAAGATCTGAGGTGATCTTTTTAAAACACAACTAGCTTTAAAAGACCCCAATATATATATATATATATATATATATATATATATATATATATATATATATATATATATATATATATGTGAAACAGTCCCTTTCTGCAGCGGTTGGAGCGCCTCGCATAGCATCCACCTCGTCACGCACAGAAGGAAACGGCACCACCAAAGAGGTAATTCTACAAGGAATTAATTAATTTTAAACATTACATAGCACCAAGGTGAAATGGCCTACGCGTTTCAGCCGTAGCCTTCGACAGGGCCATAGAGACATTGTAATAGAGTGTACATTTTAAAGGGGCAGACGCCCCCACCCACACCGCAACAAAAACTTTATTAACAAAAATGGGACACAAGCCTCTTACATATAGAAGCACCATCACAAGGGTATATGCGACACAAAGAATTTTTTTTTTTTATCATACTTTTTCTTATAATCACCTATATGCACTTTATGTCAGGAAAGAAAAGAGAGAATTTTTGTGAGAAGAAGGAAGAACCACAAATAATATGTAAGATCATCTTCCCAAATTTCGCAGGTCCCATCGTATGTTGCCATAGGTCAGAGTCAAGTTGCCCCCATTTCGCCTCAGGAGCTAGGGCCAACTGTGCCCGAAACTCATCATCATATTGTGCCCAGGCGTACCCTCCATATGTGATCTGTGCTTTCCTGATCAAGTCCATGTATTTAAATAATGCCACACACCGTTCTGGGAACTTTTCGCAGTATACTCTAGCGAATATTAAGAAAGCTGTGGTGCAATTCTCAATTGTCATTGTCACTTTAGGCCTTTTCAACACCTCATATTCCTCTTCCTTTGATCCTTCTTTGGCCCTAAGCTCCCTGTGTAGAAGTTTAAATATCTCCACGTATTCCCCTTTCCATATTTTTGCCTTCGTGGGCAACATTAAGGGCCAGATGTACGACCCTAAATTGCATGCGCAAATGGGTTTGCGACCCGTTTGCGCATGCAAAAGTACACAGGGCCATGTACAATTCCTAAATAGTGAGTCGCTATTTAGGAATTGCGAGTCGCTATTAGGAAGGGGCGTTCCCTTCCTAATAGCGACCGCAAAGCCAT
This sequence comes from Calotriton arnoldi, assembly GCA_963921515.1. Classification (NCBI taxonomy): domain Eukaryota; kingdom Metazoa; phylum Chordata; class Amphibia; order Caudata; family Salamandridae; genus Calotriton; species Calotriton arnoldi. The sequence continues at coordinate 1,240,402 of CAWUFW010002842.1, forward strand.
GTATGAATGTTTTGCGACCGCAATTGCGGTCGCAAAACACTCGCAAATTACCACCTTCTTCAAGAGGGTGGTAATGGAGTTGCAAGGTCACAAAACACTCGCAAATTACCACCCTCTTCAAGAGGGTGGTAATGGAGTTGCAAATGGGAAGGGGTCCCTAGGGGACCCCTTCCCCTTTGTGACTGGCCCCCAAAATATTCTTTATGGGCAGGCAGTGGTCTCAGGGACCACTACCTGCCCTTAAAAAATGAAACGAAAACGTTTCATTTTATTTTTTTTCAAATGCATCCTGTTTTCCTTTAAGGAAAATGGGCTGCATTTAAAACAAAAACTGCTTTATTTGAAAGCAGTCCCAGACATGGAGGTCTGCTGAGCCCAGCAGGCCACCATCCCTGGGAGTGCACGTCATTCCTAAAGGGGTCGCAAATTGCGAGTGGTTCATGAATATTCATGAGCCTCGCAATTTGCGACCTCATTGGGAATCGCAAACAGTGTCTCAGACACTGTTGCGCAGACCAATTTGCGAGTCACAAATTGCGAGTCGCAAATGCGATGCAATTTGGGACTCGCAAATTGGCGGGTCGTACTTCTGGCCCTCAGTGCATACCCAGTGGCTAAGTCACCCCAATGTATAGCAACTTCTTGATCTTCAATTCCTTACTCTCCAGGCATCCCCCGTCTGTTCCTCCCCCCTACTTGGCCTACCCCATTCCTCATTATTGGCCTTGCTGACCTGCCCCCCTTGCTGCCCAGAAGGAGCGTCCTCTTTGGGTACCTGACTCTGTACTTTGTCTGTAGCTGGTGTAGCGCCTCCATCCTTACCTTCTGGTTCCTTAACATCCATGCCAATCCCCGTGTCTTTCATGTACGTCTCCTTCCTCAAACATGTATCTCCACAGCCCAAATCTCCCCTGCATCAACCCCGGTCGAAAACGTGTGTACCATCTTGCCTCTTACACCCTTACCTTGTGTCAAAGTCAGCGTCTGCACCAAAGCCTGCTGCCCAACCAGTTGGGTCCCTTGCTCACTTTGCCACTGGAATCAAGCTAGCCTGGCTGATGAGGGCTGTTAGCCCGAATCCGGTCCCAGGATGCTTGTTTCCGGTCCAGGGAAGACATGGCTTGGCAGTTCGGGCTGGACTGTTCCCATGAGGCACAGGGTCAAGACTGATTTGCATATAGCTGTGTCTGAACTGGGGTGGCGAAGTGAGCTAAAGAACGATGATGGATTCAACCCAGATCTGTGACTGGGGGTGAGTGTCTGAAAAGTTTCAGCGCTCCATCCATCATCTCTTTGTGTTTGCTTTGTTGGCCCTAGGTTGGCAGGGTATGCCAAGACGTGGGTCCCTTGCTCACTTTGCCACTGGAATCAAGCTAGCCTGCCTTTGTAAAATGAAAGACTAGAATTGGAAATGTTGTATCCCAGTGACATGGTATCATATTATGACGCTAGCCATATAAGATCTGAGGTGAACTTTTTAAAACACCATTAAAGGACCCCATTATATATATATATATATATATATATATATATATATATATATATATATATATATCTACTGGCGGTCGCCAGTAGATAGTTATAGTTAGGACCTATTTTCCATAGGAAATTCACAACATTCTATTTGAAATAACTTTGGCGCCGGTTGACGAATCTTCGCAAAATTCTCAAAACTCGTGGGGCGCTCCGGTCCGCTCCTATTCTGAAAGTTTCGGGGTGATTCGGCAAGCGGGGGCAGAGAAAGAAGGGGGGCCCCAAAACGTGTTTTCTCCATGTTAATTCCCGTAGGAAATTTTAGACACGGCTACAGCCTGAACTGCTGAACGGAATTACACCAAATTTGGCAAAAAGGTAGCGCTTGGTTCAGAAAGCGACCTTTTTTTAAATGGTGTAAATCCGTTCAGTAGTTGCGGAGAAATTCAAAAAGTAAGAGTCAAAAAATCAATTTCCCATAGGAAACTTTAGACACGGTTACAGCTCGAACTGCTGAACGGAATTACACCAAATTTGGCAAAGAGGTAGTTCTTGGTTCAGAAAGAACCCTTTTTGTTAAATGGTGTAAATCCGTTCAGTAGTTGCTGAGAAAATCAAAAGTAAAACCACATATATATCTATGGCCGAGTAGGGTCCGCGCACCCTCCCGACCACGAGCTGCATGCTAATTGGTTGTCAAGTGGCTGTCAACACTCCAAATCAGGAAGTGTTGGCAGTCATTTTGTCCCTCGGTAGAACCGAGGGACAGAAACAAGTGTGCAAAGCGCAAAAGGGGGCAGGGTAGAAACACCCTGACTCCCTAGGTCTGCTCAGGGAGTCCAACAAGGACCCCCATGGCAGAAAAAAGCATTTTTTTTTCAAAATCGGCGGGATGCGCGGATCCCGCCGTGATAAATAAAAAATCTAAGCGCGGTCTCCCGCGCATCGAGGCTATTTTGCCCCCGGGTGGGCCAAGTCCCGGGGGCATGCGGGGGGTGGGTTTATATGTTAGGGGGGGCCTCGAAGGCCCCCCAATCCCCGGGGACCGCCACCCCCCGGGGCTTTAAAAAAAAATGGTGCGGGAGGGCTCTCCGGCCTCCCGCAGCCCCGGGGAACGCCACCCCCCGGGGCTTCTTTTTTTAAATTCAAATTACCTGTGTGGGGGGACTCCAGCCCCCCCACACGCCCCGGGGACTGCCACCTCCCCGGGGCACTAATGAAACAAATGTGGGGGTCCGTTTCGGACCCCCAAAGCCCCGGGGACCACCACCTCCCCGGGGCTCAGTAGATGTTGGGAGTGATGTCACTGACCATGTCATGAGTGATGTAATATGTGACGTCATCAGCAGTGCATTGCGGGGGCGCGAGTTATAGTTCGCTGAACTAACTATAACGGGGGAATTTCACGGGTTTTGTACGAGTGCAATGTCCAACTAACTATAACTGTCCCTAAAACCTATGGTTTTTTCAGTGAATTTGTAAGGTTTTTTAAATGTTAATTTCTAACTATAACGTGCCTGAAACCTATGGTTTTTTCAGTGAATTTCAAAGGTTTTTTAAATGCTAATTCCTAACTATAACATGTCTGAAACCTATGGTTTTTTTTAAGTGAATTTGAAAGGTTTTGTAAATGACAATTTTTAAATGTATTAATTGTTATATTTATTTTTTTGATACTGATTTACTACATTTTTTTAAACTATTTATTTTTAGATATTTTATTTTTTAAATTACATTGTAATTACATTATACATTACATTACAAAATATACTTTCTCAGAATGAATTACTTTAGTTTAAATACTTTGCAAATAGGCAATAGACTTTTAAGTACAGTAGTTACAGTTGAATGGGCAACACAATTTCAAACACTATGCAAAATTGAGCTCAATGTGAATTTCTAGTTAAATGCAATTAGTTACTTTATGGATTACTTTTCTAACCACAGGACTGGATCCTAGATTCAGTCCTGGGACATCTCCTGTAAACAGTTGAGTAAAAGCGTTTTGGTTACAGTAGTGATTTTTAAGGAATATTATTGTATTTTAAAAGTTGACACAAACTTTTTCACATAGAATCACCAATGTTATCCTATGGGAGGAAATTCACTTAGCAGGTAAGTTGTGTTATCGTTTCTTTTCTTACTCAGTGGTGGATCCTGGATCCAGCACTGGTGCATCTCCTGTAAACAGTTGAGTAAAAGCGTTTTGGTTACAGTAGTGATTTTTAAGGAATATTATTGTATTTTAAAAGTTGACACAAACTTTTTCACATAGAATCACCAATGTTATCCTATGGGAGGAAATTCACTTAGCAGGTAAGTTGTGTTATCGTTACTTTTTCTTACTCAGTGGTGGATCCTGGATCCAGCACTGGTGCATCTCCTGTAAACAGTTGAAAGAATGCGTTTAAGTCATACAGGCGATTTTTAAGGAATATTTGTAGTTTGTGAAAATCGACACTTTGAAACTTTTCTGCTGAAAACCAGACAATGGATTCCTATGGAAGGAAATACAAGTTACTGGTAAGTACGGTTAGAATTACTTTTCAGGGTCAGTGCTGGGCTAAAAGATGCAGCACTGGGTTCTCTCCTGATAACAGGTGAGTAAATCGGAATTCGTAGTTCGGCTGATTTTAGAGGAATATTATAAAGTTCCAAAACTCCACACTTAGAAGAATTTCCAAGTGAAACCAGTCAATGTTAGCCTATGGAAGGAAATTCAAGTTACTGGTAAGTACGGTTAGAATTACTTTTCAGGATCAGTACTGGGCTCAAAGATGCAGCACTGAGGTCTCTCCTGATAACAGGTGAGTAAATCGGAATTCGTAGTTCGGCTGATTTTAGAGGAATATTATAAAGTTCCAAAACTCCACACTTAGAAGAATTTCCAAGTGAAACCAGTCAATGTTAGCCTATGGAAGGAAATTCAAGTTACTGGTAAGTACGGTTAGAATTACTTTTCAGGATCAGTACTGGGCTCAAAGATGCAGCACTGAGGTCTCTCCTGATAACAGGTGAGTAAATAGGAATTCGTAGTTCGGCTGATTTTAGAGGAATATTATAAAGTTCCAAAACTCCACACTTAGAAGAATTTCCAAGTGAAACCAGTCAATGTTAGCCTATGGAAGGAAATTCAAGTTACTGGTAAGTACGGTTAAAATTACTTTTCAGGATCAGTACTGGGCTCAAAGATGCAGCACTGAGGTCTCTCCTGATAACAGGTGAGTAAATCGGAATTCGTAGTTCGGCTGATTTTAGAGGAATATTTGCACAATGGTGAAGGAAGGGGGTGGGGCCTGAGGTGACATGTCTGCAAACACGCCCTGTGGCGCGTTTTAAGTTGGAGAATTAATTCCTCCTCAATCCCGAGGCTCTCTAGGGGCCAACTAGCCCACCAGATACCTCCAGTATGCGCCAGAGAGTTGCATTGCAGAGAGGTGTTCAGAGGCCACGCCCCTTTTACAACACTCTGCAACGCAGCTCCGTGGCGCTTACTGGAGGTACCTGGTGGGCTAGTTGGCCCCCAGGGACCCTCATGATTGAAGATGAATTAATTCCTGAACTTAAAACACGCCACGGGGCCTGTTTGCACACATGTCACCTGATGCCCCGCCCCCTCCCTTCACCACTGTGCAAACGCGCCCCGTGGCGCGTTTTAAGTTGGGGGATTAAGATTAAGTCCCCTTGAATACTGAGGGTCCCTGGAGTCCAACTGGCCCACCATGTACCTCCAAAAAGCGCCACAGAGCTGCGTTGCAGAGACGTGTAAAAAGGGGCATGGCCTCTGTACACCTCTCTGCAACGCAGCTCCCTGGCGCATACTGGAGGTTCCTGGTGGGCTAGTTGGCCCCCAGGGACCCCCAGTATTCAAGGGGAATTACTTCCCCTTCTTAAAACGCGCAAGGGGGCGCGTTTGCAGACTGCTGCAGGGAGGGGGCGGGGCCTCCGGCACGATGCCGGCCTTCTCTTTTTTTGTATGGGAGGGGGGCTGCGTGGCCCCCCTTCCCTCGTCCACTTTTGTCCCCGAAGACCCCATCCCCCGGGGCCTGAGGCTGTTTTTTTTTTTTTTTTTAAACGGGAAGGGGGCCGCGTGGCCCCCGTTCCCTGGGCCTGTATTTGCCCCGGGGACCCCATCCCACGGAGCATGCCCTCTTTTTTTTTTTTAAATAAATATTTGGAGGGGGGCTGCGTGGCCCCCCTCCTCAGGCCATTTAAGGCCCCGGGGACCCCATCCCCCGGGGCCGGCCTTTGCTTTTTTTTTTTTTATTCCTTTTTTTGGGAGGGGGGCTGCGTGGCCCCCCTCCCGGGCCACTAATGGCCTTGGGGACCCCATCCCCCGGGGCCTGGCGACTGGTTGGGGACTGTGGGGGGGTCCCCAATCCCCGCACGGTCCCGCCGGCTCCCCGCCTCCTGCGGGAGCCGGCATTGCTTTTCCATAAGGGGAGCTGCTGACATGCAGCTCCCCTTATGGAAAAGCAATCTGCTTTGCTTCATTGAAGCGAAGCAAGTTTGCAATGACAGGGCGGGAGCCGCGAGGCTCCCGTCCTGCCATTGCAAACAGCAGTGTCCCGGGGGTAGGCACCCCGGAACACTGCAGGAGCCGGCCCTGGGGGTGGCGGTCCCCAGGGCCACCACAGGCTCCAGGAGGGGGCTGCGCGGCCCCCTCCCTTCAATTGCACAGCCCTGGGCTTCGGGGTCCGAAACGGACCCCCAAATTTATTTTCTAAGTGCCCCGGGAGGTGGCGGTCCTCGGGCGTGTGGGGGGCTGGAGCCCCCCACACAGGTTATTAAAAATTAAAAAAGAAGCCCCAGGGGGTGGCGGTCCCCGGGGCTGCGGGAGGGCGGAGAGCCCTCCCGCACCATTTTTATTTAAAGCCCCGGGGGTGGCGGTCCCCGGGGCTTGGGGGCATTAGAGGCCCCCATAAAATATAAACCCACCTCTCGCATGCCCCCGGGACTTGGGCCACCCGGGTGCAAAATTGCATCGAATCGCGGGAGCCCGCGCTTCGATTTTTTTTTTTTTAATCGGCGGGATCCGCGCACCCTAAGCGCATCCCGATGCTTTTTTCTGTCCAGGGGGTTCTTGTGGGACCCCCTGAGCAGACCTAGGGGGTCAGGGTGTTTCTACCTTGCCCCCTTGTTGCGTATGGTGACGTGTTTCTGTGCCTCTAATCACGGCGGGATCCGTGCACCCTAAGCGCATCCCGCCGATTTAAAAAAAAATGCTTTTTCTGCCCAGGGGGTCCTTGTGGGACCCCTGAGCAGACCTAGGGGTCAGGGTGTTTCTACCCTGCCCCCTTTTGCGCTTTGCGCACTTGTTTCTGTCCCTCGGTTCTACCGAGGGATAAAATGGCTGCCAACACTTCCTGATTTGGAGTGTTGACAGCCACTTGACAGCCAATTAGCATGCAGCTCGTGATCGGGAGGGTACGCGGACCCTACTCGGCCATAGATATATATGTGACTTTACTTTTGATTTTCTCAGGAACTACTGAACGGATTTACACCATTTAAGCAAAAGGCACGACACTGAACCAAGGGCTACCTCTTTGCCAAATTTGGTGCAATTCCGATCAGCAGTTCGGGCTGTAGCCGCGATGAAAGGTCCCTATGGAAAAATGAATGGGGAAAACGCGTTTTGGGACCCCCCTTTTTTCTCGGCCCCCGCTTGATGAATCACCCAGAGACTTTCAGGATAGGAGCGGACCGGAGCGCCCCAACAAGTTGGAAAATTTCGCGAAGATTCGTCAACCGGCGCCAAAGTTATTTCAAATGGAATGTTGCGGATTTCCTATTGAAAATATGTCCTAACTATAACTATCTACTGGCGACCGCCAGTAGATTATATATATATATATATATATATATATATATATATATATATATATATATATATATATATATATATATATATATCATTTAGACGGCCTGCTTCCCATCAAAACAGACTCCAGCACGCTCGGGCTCTCTGTGAGAGTTATTTATTGTGACCACACACAACCAGGTAACGCGTTTCAACTGCCAAGCGGTCTTTGTCAAACCTGTGGTTGCAGCCATTTTCTTGGGCTTTTATATTGCCAATAAAGTTTCAACAACATTAAAGTGACAGTGCATCATTAGTGAATTAAAGTGACATGTGCAATCCCTATTTCAAGATAAAGTGACCTATGCCATGTGCAAAAAGAGCATTGTTCCTAAAGTGCCATAATTGCATTAACTATATGCCAAATATAGTAAATATAACAAATATACATGATGACAATTTCAAACACATTAAAAATGTCAAATGCATTTAAAAATTTCATCTCATTCATCATTGACATTTCAAATCAGGGGCCAGTGCCCAATGCCACATTATGCTCCAAAGACCACATCTCGGGTCAAACACTCTGTATTAAAGTGACATGTGCATTCTCCATTTTCGGGATAAAGTAAACTGCACCTTGTGCAAAGAGCAATTCATAAAATGCTATAATCACATTAATGCCTAACTTAGTTCAAACGGCAAACATGATTTCCAGGGTAAACGCCCATAGCAATCTTACGCTCTAACAACTCTTTCTAAGGCCAGATACCATGAGTACCATGGGTAGATACAATTTACAAAAAACAGCAATTATAACGCTGTTGCCTCACTCTTGGCCTCCCCTCAATGTAGGGCCAGTTCCCATTTACCCGCTCTCTGTTTCAACAAAGTTAGATCACTTCTAAATTAAAAAGTAATAAAAAGTGCAGTGAAAATTTGAAACTGTGTAAATGGTAATTCATAAATATTCTAGGGAGTGTATTAAAAACCATGTATTTTATCTTTTCTGTCTATTCAGCAATTTTGGAGCAGTGACCCTATGTGTATTCCCAAATCAGCAGGTCACTTAACAGCCATTAACATTCCTATCCTGTTTATAGATGGACATACAGGTCTTCCTCAGTATTATGGCCATTTGGGATCTTGCTGTTGAAACGTAAAATATACCTTGACTCCAACTGCCTCAGGCACCTTTCTCTGTTATCCCCTCTCAGTCTTTGTGGTACCTGGTCCAGCACAAAGTATACTAGATCTTCTACCTTGTTGTTATGAAACTGCTCAAAATGCCTGGCCACAGGATACAATTGATCCCTGTTGTTTATGGCTCTGACATGCTGTAAAATGCGCTGGTGAACTGGTAGAATAGTACTCCCTATATACATTTTATGACAGCTGCACCTAAGGGCATACACAACAAATTGGCTCTTACAGTTCAGTGGTTTCATAATCTTTCACTTCCTGTCTGTGAAAGGTAAGGGCACCTCTGTCGTGTTCTCTCCAAATGTACACGCCTTGCATTTATGACATCTTCTAAATCCCTTACTTTCACTCAGCCATGTTGCCTGTTGCGGGGTCCCTGGGCTGTTTGTTACCAATGCCTGTCGCAATGATCTAGCTTTGCAAGGTAATTAGAGGCCCATTACCTAACTTTTGTTTCAAAACGGGATCACCTTGTAACACATGCCAATGCCTCTGCATTGTGGCTCTTATACTTCGCTGTTGCCTGTTGTAAACTGTGATGAATTGAAATTTGGACTGTGCTCTGTCATCGGACACCCTTGTGCTGGATGTGTTGGCAAATATCAACTGCTCCCTTGGCTTTAAATTCGCTTTATCTCTAGCTGTTTAAAGCACAGCCTTGCTGGTCCCTGTTTGTTCAAAGCGCTTACTCAGCTTTCTTGTGCTTGATGCAGTTGGTCTGGACAGGTGCTGTTTCCTCCTCATACGTAAATTCTCAGCATACGGGATGCTATTGACTAATTTAGGAGGATGAAAACTGCGGGCATGGAGTATTGTGTTACCGGCAGTACTCTTTCAAAAGGTTTTTGTATTCATCTTCCCATCAGTGATGTATACTGTGAGGTCTAAAAACTGTACCTCTTCCTCACTCAGGTGCGATGTGAAATGTAAATTTAAGTCATTGATGTTAAGGCTCTCAATAAATGCCTCTGCTGATATAGTATCACCTCGCCAAATGATGAATAGATCATCGATATAGCGAGTCCATAGGACCACGTCCTCAGACATTTCTTTGGCATATAGCGTTGCGAGTACCTGCTCCTCCCACCAGCCCATATGCAAATTAGCATAGCTGGGGTGAAGCAGGTGCCCATCGCAGTCCCCCTAACCTGTTGATACAGGTCCTTGTCAAAAATGAAGATATTGTTTTTCAGACACCAACTTAACATGTTCACTAGCATTTCTGTGTTCCGATACATGGTTAATGGTCGCATGCTCAGATAATACTGCACCGCCCTTATGCCATCTGTGTGTGAAATCCAAAGTCATCAAGATGAAACCCTCCTCCCAATTGATGGCATAAATCTTTTTGAGAATGTCTCCGGTGTCCTTGGTATACAATGAAAGATTTTTTACGAAATCTTGCAGGAAAAAATCTAAAAACCTAGAGGCATTCTCAAATAAACTTCCTATTGCCGATATAATCGGACGACCCGGTGGAACATTCACATTTTTGTGCACCTTGGGTATAAGATATAGCACCGGAGTTACTGGTGCATCTACCTTCAAAAACTTGTACTTCGCCTGAGAAATAAGACCCATAGATCTCCATTGTGCCAACTCTGAGTGAAAATTGACAGTGGTGGCTAGTAATACATCTTTATCTACCCTCCGATAGCATTGCCTGTCTCTGAGCTGCAGCCTTGCCTCCGCCTGGTACATGGCAAGCGGCCAAAAGACAATGTTTCCGCCTTTGTCCGCCTGTCTTACCACTAAGTCAGATCTTGACTGCAATCTTTTCACAAGATTCCTGTACCCTATATCCAATGTCAATGTCGGACTCTTGGCCTGTTGATCCACATACAGCTGTTTTAAGTCATGGACAACTAGTTCTGTGAAGGAATCAATGGAGTCTTTCGGGACCATGGGTAAAAATACTGATCAGGGTTTGAAAGGCGTGCTAGGTCTACCTTATACACTTAGACCCTGTTCTCTAAGTAATGCATCATCTGTTACTTCATGCATGCCTCCCCTCTCTAGACTATCCAAGTCCCTTAATAAATCAATGTCGGAGACCTGCAGGGCAGTGGTGTTTTCAATTGCCTCAAAGTTCCGCCCCTCTGTTGTCCTACCAACTGCAAAATATTTAGCCAACCTTAGCTTTTGGGTACATTTAAAACAATCTATTCGAGTTTGGACATAGTCCATGTCCTCAGGGGCACAATAGGAAAGACCACGTGGTAAAATGTTGGTTTCTTCTGCATTTAATGATAAATCAGACAGATTAATTATACTGATGTTACTGTCCGTCATGTGCTTTTCTTGTTGTTCAGTTTCTTGGCTGCCTGATCTCCTGGACCTGCGGCTTTTCCTCTTCCTCCCCCTCGGAAAATTCTTTCTTGCCCTCGTAGTGGTCTTGAATTTGTGTTCCTGTCCCATCGCAAAAAACGCAGCTTATCTTCCACAGAGGGTACACTGGTTGCCTGGCGTGTATCCTCATTAGCCGTGCCAGCTTCGGAGTTGAAATCTGACCCCGATTCTTCTTTCATTTGTGCAGTACTGCCTTGTAGACCGTCTGTCATCTTCTGGCGCCAAATGTTCTCAAAGCGCTTAGAGAGGGTGAAGATTTGGCCTCTCTAGTAGTCCAGCTTGTCCCTTCTGAATTTCACGGCCTTCCGATCTTTAATGGTTTGCTCGTACTTCTTCACCCTATCCTGCATTTCTTTCTGTAATTTCTTAATGATGTCCTGCTCGGGTAGTTTGCTTAGTTGCTCAGAGAGTGCTTCAGTTTCTTTAATTAGGGCCTGCCTGTCAATGTCGGCGTATTTGATTAGGATCCTGTGTTAGTAACACCGACGACGGCGGATGCCGAAACGCGTTTGTTGTTGCTGAAAATGAAATAAAAACTTCACGCAATTTGCCCCGTGAGTGCTGGCTTGTTCCGAAAGAAGGGTGGAGGAACTTTGAGCTTTGATTTATTACACGGAACGCCACCGTGTTGCCGGCACCCGCCCGTGAGTGCTCCTGTCTCATGGTGTATAAAGGAGCTTTGATATATATATATATATATGTATATATATATATATATATATATACAACTTACCCTCTTTCAAATTCAAAAACAGGCTCCAGCACGCTCAGACTTGCTTTAAAGGAAGACTTTATTTGCGGCTACTGGTTTCTCAAAACGGTTAAAAGTCACCATTTTTTCTTTTTTATACGCATAGATGAATTCCTAAAATTTAAAGTGACAGTGCATATTATTTCTCTTAAAGTGAAACTAGTGCAAATAAAAATGATCGTCTGAAACCTGCCGGCTGTGCTGCACAGTTAATGCCACTGCACAGACAGACCATACCGAATCATTTGCAAAAATCTAAACATTCATTTGTGTTCCAACTTTGGGGCTCATTACGATGACAGGCACTTCCGCCAGACACTGCCTCGGTTATGGGACTGACCGACACCCGGTCACCACCACCTCCACCACCACCAATACCACCACCAATACCACCACCACCAATACCACCACCAATACCACCACCACCAATACCACCACCACAATCCACCACCACCAATACCACCGCCAATGTCAATACCACCACCAATACTAATACCACCACCACCACTAATACCACCACCACCAATACCACCACCAATACCACCACCACCAATGCACCAGCACCACCAATACCACCACCACCAATACCACCAATACCACCACCATTACCACCACTAATACCACCACCACCACCAATACCACAACCAATACCACCACCACCAATACCACCACCACCACCACTACCACCACCAATACCACCACCACCAATACTAATACCACCACCACCAATACCACCACCACCACTAAAACCACCACTACCAATACCACCACCAATACACGACTAATACCACCAACACCACCACCACCACCAATACCACCACCACCACCAGTACCACCACCACTAATACCACCACCACCAATACCACCAATACCACCACCACCACGAATACCACCACCACCATCAATACCACCACCTCCACCACCACCAATACCACCACCAATACCACCACCACCACCAATAACACAATAACACCACCACCAATACCACCACCACCACCAATACCACCACCACCAATACCACCACCACCACCACCACCAATACCACCACCACCAATACCAGCACCACCAATACCACCACCAATACCACCACTACCAATACCACCACTACCAATACCACCACCACCAATACCACCACCACCAATCCAATACCACCACCACCAATCCAATACCACCACCTCCACCAATACCACTGCCAATAGCAATACCTCCACCAATTCCACCAACACCACCACCACCAATACCACCACCACCACCAATATCACCACCAATACCACTACCACCAATATCACCACCAATAACACCAATACCACCACCACCACCAATACCACCATCACCAGCAACACCACCAATACCACCACTAATACCACCACCAATACCACTACCACCACTAATACCACCACCAATACCACTACCACCCTCAATACCACCACTACCACCAATACCAACACCAATACCACCATCACCACCAATACCACCACCACCAATACCACCACCACCAATACCACTACCACCACCACCACGAATACCACCACCACCACCAATACCACCACCAATAACACCAATACCACCAACACCACCACCATCAATACCACCACCACCAATACCACCACCAATACCACCACCACCACCAATACCACCACCACCAATACCACCACCACCAATACCACCACCAATACCACCACCACCACCAGTACCACCACCACTAATACCACCACCACCAATACCACCAATACCACCACCACCACCACGAATACCACCACCACCATCAATACCACCACCTCCACCACCACCAATACCACCACCAATACCACCACCAATAACACAATAACACCACCACCAATAACACAATAACACCACCACCAATACCACCACCACCAATACCACCACCACCACCACCACCACCAATACCACCACCACCAATACCAACACCACCAATACCACCACCAATACCACCACTACCAATACCACCACTACCAATACCACCACCACCAATACCACCACCACCAATCCAATACCACCACCACCAATCCAATACCACCACCTCCACCAATACCACTGCCAATAGCAATACCTCCACCAATTCCACCAACACCACCACCACCACCAATATCACCACCAATACCACTACCACCAATATCACCACCAATAACACCAATACCACCACCACCACCAATACCACCATCACCACCAACACCACCAATACCACCACTAATACCACCACCACCAATACCACTACCACCACTAATACCACCACCAATACCACTACCACCCTCAATACCACCAATATCAACACCAATACCACCATCACCACCAATACCACCATCACCACCAACACCACCAATACCACCACCAATACCACCACCACCAATACCACTACCACCACCACCACGAATACCACCACCACCACCAATACCACCACCAATACCACCAATACCACCAACACCACCACCATCAATACCACCACCACCAATACCACCACCAATACCACCACCACCAATACCACCACCACCACCAATACCACCGCCACCAATACCACCACCACCAATACCACCACCAATACCAACACCACCAACTCCACCGCCAAAACCACAACCACCAATACCACCACCACCACCAATACCACCAATACAATACCACCACCACCAATACCACCGCCAGTACCACCACCACCACCAATACCACCACCAATACCACCACCACCAATACCAATACCACCACCACCAATACCAGCACCACCAATACCAGCCTCACCAATACCACCACCACCAATACCACCAATACCACCACCACCACCAATACCAATACCACCACCACCAATACCAATACCACCACCTAAGCACCTCTCGCTCACTGGTAATAGCAGGGGCACTGTACGAGGCCGGAGCTGCAGCCAAGACCATCCCTCCCTCCCTCCCTCCCTCCATGCCTGCCATAAAGCACTGCCCGCGCTGCACCAGGAGGTGAAGCCAGGGCCCTACTACAGCTGGAGTGTTTTTTATTAGGCCAAAGATAGCAATGACATTACGCAATGCCACGCTGCACACTCAAATCATGGAGAGGGCAGGAAATAGACCCCCCCATTCCCGCTCTTCCTCCTGAGCCGTGACAGTGTAATCACAGAGCAAAAGGTGTTGGAGCGCTTTGTTAGTGTTTATAGCTCGGATCATATGTAACTCTCACTTCACACTTTGTGTCTGTGTAATTTACAACCCTTACACATCTTCTTCCTGCACTATTTATCACTACTTTGAAGACGTCGCAGGCCGGTCTCTTACTCTGATATTTACAATCTAACAAGTGGCTGAGAAGGCCCTTTATTGCAATGCAATAAGTCTTGCATTTGCGAGAGTTTAAGCTATTAGTATTGTAAATGACAATGCCTTTTATTTATGTTTTAAAATCCAATACATAAATAAACTGCATTGTCATTTACAATGCCAATGCCTCAAACTCGCGTGAATGCAAGACCTATTGCATTGAAAATGCTTGTTTAATTATACAAATAGTGTATAATAGCATATTATTCACTATTGGTGTAATAAATAATGGAGTACATTTATCTGGAATATGACCATCCCTGGCAGATAAGGTAAGTAAAAAATGCTGTAAATGTATGTTGTGTGTGTGCTTGCAGGTGAGAATGTGTTTATATGAGAGAGTGTGTGTGTATGTGAGAATGTGTGTGTATGCGTGTGTGTGTTTGTGGAAGTAAAGTTCAAATGGCGTTTGATGTCACTTCCACTACCTCTAACATTTTGATGAATTGGCGTTCTTGGGGGTCCTACCGTGTCACAAAAGTTTCTGTGGGAATTTGAATGACAACTTCACAGCTACGGTTCAAAAGAGCCTCCGAAATATGGTAGTTACTGTTATCTGCCTCACCATGGCCTCCATTCACTGATTACAGCCTTGCATACAGCATATCAACCTACCTCACAACTTGCTATTCATATACAATAAAAATGCACCTACCTTAATCTACACATAGCATCAAGCAAAACTCTTAGCAAGTACACTAGCTCTCGTCTCACAATCTCACAAATTCTACAGAAATCTAAATTTCATGTTCAACACAAAGTGCTCTCCTCTAGAAACACACATCCAGACCTATTGGTTTTGTCACTACATGACATATTGTTGTGGGCTTTAAAAATGTGTGATGAATTAATTTGTGGATTGTTCTTGAAAAGATGAGGTGAGTTGTATTTTATCATTTTAAAGTTCTAGATGCGTGGCCTAGCAAGAGGGCCCAATAGACGTCTTTCAGTGAGGCTCTCTGTAAAAACTCAGCAGAATAGGGCAGAAAAAGTGATGCAGAGTTGAGAAAATGCACTAGGGGAACCTCAAGAGTCCCTAAAGCAACCCGCAAAGTGAGCGGAAAGTGTCACCCCCGTGTGAGTGCTAATGCTCTATAGCGAAAAGTTGCTGATTAAACATGCCTGCTCAAGCCTGTCACCCCAGAGCAGACACTGCTGAGAGCCCGAAGTCATTTTAAAAGCAGCCCTGTGTTGCAGCACTGCGTTTAAATGTAAATTGTGCCCAAACTCGACTTTGGTGCTAGGGGCACTTAAAAAGTGATAGACTACAATATTTGGGCATTTTAGGTACCCCCAGGGTCTCCCCTGTGTGTCCCGGGAGGGTGGTAGGTGTCATGTCATTATAAGGAGGGCCCTTCTAAAGCATGTTTTATATGCCCTGGGGATAGAGATATTGCACATTTCACTTTCCTCATTGTAGTAAAGTGCCTCCCAAAATCGACTTTGGTGCTAGGAGCACTGGGGAGTGATGATCTACACTATGTTTGCATATTCAGGACCCCTAAAGTCTCCCCTAGGTGTCCAGGGGTGGGAGTCATGTAGCTATAAGCAGTGTCCTTATAAAAGATGCTTTATAGGCCCTGTGTTGGAGAAATTGCACATTTAATTTTCCCCATTGTAGATCCCCAGTCACATAGGATAACATTGCAATAGTTTATGAATGCATAACTATTGTTAGGAATCAAAGAAAATATCATTCAAGGACTTAGGAGAATGGTATTGATAAATCCAACAATATGCTATTGTTGAATTCATCCTAAAATATACTGAAAAGACGTTATAAGACTTTCTTGTCTGTCAGCCAAAATTCAGCCTTCCTGTGGTCTTCCCTGATTGGTCAGACTTAACAGGATATGCCAGGCTGCTTTGATGAAGAGGTGAGTGGCACACCCCGAAGAGAGGCTGTCTGTTGGAGAGAGCTCTGCTACACAGGAATGCCAGAGGGGAGGGGTCGTAAAGCATGAGCTTCAAAGGAGAGATAGGACAGGCAGGGAATGCCAGGTCCATCTACCCCCCAACTCTCTGACCCAGCCAGATGGCAGGCTTAAGGCAGGAATTTGTAGGGAGATGGTAGGGGGAGAAGAGCTATGGAAATGAGCCAAACTAGTGGTTGGTTTAACTGGTTCTTGCTCCTCTGCTGAGAGTTTAGCCATACTAAATTTTGGAGGAATAGTGCTTTCTGGGAGAAGATTAAGCCACACTTTGGAGGAAGTGGTCATGCTCTAGGGTGTTACCCTGCACCTCATTGGACAGGAGTGCTCTCCTGTTTGACCCCAGAGAGCACTGAATAAATATGTGAGAGGAGCAGATCCTCTAAGCTCTGCTGCTTGAAACTAAGTGAAGAAGAAGGATTGCCAAGCTGGAAACTTGATTTGCACCATCAGGCCCTGCATTTTGACTAACTGTGCCTGCTGCATTGTCTGGAACTACAGCCCTTTAGATGTACTTTGCATCAAGAGGAATAAAGAGTGAACTCCCTGCAAGCTACAGGTTAATAGAGCTCACCTGCATCAATTCCACCAAGAGCCCCCTGCCTGGAGTGCATCCAGTGAACTTTTAAGGGTTTTGGGCAAGTGCATTGTGGGAATTGTGGTCCTAAACTTTCAAGAACCATCTTGGAGCTTCCAAACCCTTGGATTTTTTTTGGGACCCTTTGGAGCAGTTTAGAGCAAATTGGAAAAACAAACTCCATAAGGTGACTAAGTGCTAGAAAGTATTTATTCTTTACAAATTCATTTCTCCGGTTCCCTACATTGGATGTTTGTCGTTTTGGTGTCATTTTAAAGATAAAAATTGTTCCTATTTTTATAAATTTGCATTGAATTTTTATTGTGTATTGTGTCTTAATTATTTACTGAACTGCTGTTTTTAAATGCTTTCATACCTGCCTCCTAAATTAAGCCTGCTTGCTTGCAGCCAAACTACCCAGGGTTGAGCATGGGAATAATTTATTGAGACCTGTACTGAGCCCTAGACTGTGTTAGATGCCTTATTGCTATTGGTAGATTCATATTTACCACTATTAATAACCCACTTTACAACAGTGAAATTGTGTGTCTGTGAGAGAGAGCTTGTATGTGTGAGTATGCTTGTGTGTCCATGTGTGTGTGAATGAAAGTGAGCAAGAGAGTTGGTGAAAGAGTGAGTCGGAGTGTTTGAAAACAAATGAGAGTGAGTGAGGTGCAATGACAGTGAGACTGAGTGCTACTGTGTGTGATACTGAGTGAGTTGGAGTGACACTGAGTGAGCCGTGGAATGAGCGAGACAGAAAGAGACATAGTGAAAATCAGTGATGTTGACCGAGTCAGACTGAGTAGGACTCTGTAATTCAATGGGACTGAGTGGATCAGAGTGGGACTGTGTATCTCAGTGGGAAAGAGTAGGTCAGAGTGGGACTGACTGGGTCAGAGTGGAAATGAGTGAGACTGCGGAACTCAGTTTAGACTAAGTGGGTCACAGTGGGAATGAGTGAGACTACATAAGTCAAGGAGACTGAGTGGATCACAGTGTGAATGAACGGGCGAAAGTGGGAATGGGTGAGACTGTGTAAGTCAGTGAGATTGAGTAGGTCAGAGTGGGACAGAATGGGTTAGAGTGGGAATGAGTGAGACTGCATAAGTCAGTGAAACTGAGTGGGTCAGAGCGGGAATGAATGGATACGAGTAGCAATGAATGAGCCTCCACAAGTCAGTGAGACTGAGTGGTCACAGTGGGACTGAGTGGGCCAGAATGGGAATGAGTGAGACAGTGTAAGTCAATGAGATCGAGTGGGTCATAGTGGGACTGAGTGGATTAGAGCGAAAATGAGTGAGACTGTGTAAGTCAGTGAGACTGAGTGGGTCAGAGTGGGTTAGAGTGAGAATGAGTGAGGCTGCGTAAGTCAGTGAGACAGAGTGGGGCTGAGTGTGTCAGAGTGAGAATGAGTGAGACTGCGTAAGTCAGTGAGACTGAGTGAGTCAGAGTAAGTAAAGGTTAATGCAAGTGCAAATGAGAGTAAATTAATTAAACTGTGTGAGTATGAGTGAGAGAGTAAAACTGAGTGTAAGTGATCCCTCCCCTGAACCGTCAGAGAAGAACTCCGCTTCTCTCACTGGAATTCGAGGCAAGGATTAAGCCTCACCACTTCCAAAACTCCCCAACCACTACTGGGTGAAATACCCGTGTTTAGAGTGCATCAATGGTAGGCGTAGCTCGATCATAGACAAAGTCGGGTTTCACTTTCTCTATACTTAAAAAGCAAATTTTCCCTGAAAAGGAATGCTGGGAAAAGTGCATCACTATTTTAGAGCGTTCGAAGCTTTGCAACTGCGAAAAGTAGTGCCCTGCTGCTTTAAAACATCTTACCAACCACCCACTCTCCTTTCTAAATGAGCCTCAAAATAGCTTTTTTAAGTCGCCACAAACTTTACTCATTCTTCTTCGTGGCACCTTCAGAATAGTAATTCAGCCGCTGTCACTCACTGCTTCACAGACTCCATGCTCTTCAAAGAAGCAATCACTTCATTAATTCAGTGTTTTCATTCCATAGTAATATCTCACTAAATTATGCATCAGTTTTTGTCTACTAAGGTGATCTAGCCACGTATGAACTGAATGTAACATAGTTAATGTTTCTCATTATATAAAACAGAAGTATATTATTTCGAAACAAAAACAATTCTATTCAGTGAAGGGTTAACCCTGCTTTCAGACCAAGTTCACAGTGTATTATAGATTTAGAAATCTCTTCTTTTATAATTGCTTCTTATTATTTTTTAATTCTGTTGTACAATCTCCACTCTTAGTTCAGCAACATGTCCGTGGCCGTAGTGGTTCAGCAAATTGTATATGTACACCATGGGAGATGCACTGGTAACCCCTTAATTACAAAGAGGCCAAGAAGCCTGTGCGTTGACAGTTTGTGTTAACACTAGTGTTTGAGGTTCCTGTCATTACAACACATGTGCATTAGATGTCGTGATGTACATTTCAAGTTTTGCTTTGCTTATGTCTCTCAGTACAAGTAGTCGATTTGAAAAAAAAGATATGTTCCTGGCTTGTTTTAAATTGTATTGCTTCATTCTCGTGTTAGTGCACATCTATGTCGTTCCCCCCCATCACCACCCGCACGTTGCTCCTTGGGATACAGAGTCCCTGCTAGATTCATCTTTTAAGAACATGCAAACATTATTTGCACCCCATGCAATGATTACTGCACGCTACTTGCGTACAGGTAAGTACATCAAAGGCAGAGATACTTAAGAAGCTTGTCAACTAAACTAAAGGCGTACTCGTCACAACAGCACAGTCCTGCACAATGTCCACCCGAGTCTGAGGTGAGCTGTGCTGTAAAACCTCCTCAGGTGGTACATACTGCAGAGAAGACGGGATTACATGCTCGGGGCACAAGGTAGGAAACGTTTATTTGCACAGTAATTATGTAAATGTTACACAAAGGATGCCTTGCATATTTCCAGCTCCGTTTTAAAGTGACCAAACCACTGATCTGCCGGACTTAATCAATGAAACATTCTTAATGAAAATATAAAAACATTGACTCATTGGAAGATCAGCAATAAGTAAAAGCGCAAACCCTGTTTAGATCTTACAGTATCTTAAGATAATAAGTCAAGCTCAGTACTACAAACACACTGCGTTATTGCCAAGTCCTACCACTTATCTGCATATTTTCCATTCTGAACTGCAGCATTGTGTTTTAGTTTAACACTGCCTGCTATTTAGGGCTGCCTTATCAATGGAAGGATGATCTTGCTCAATATGCAGCTTCATGCGCCCTGATACTAAATGTGTTTACTTCCTGTTTCACAATTCTGCTTGATCTGGGGTGAGGCCGGAAAAACCAGGAAGTATTTGAAACAAACAGAAGTCTAAATATCTGTTATCAGTTAGACTTGTCCTGTTTGATGGTTAGGTTGGTGGGATATGCAGATGCACTTATAATGTATCTTCAGAATCATTACAACACACATGTAAAGAGGGCTTGGTTTTTTATTGTAAAATTTCAAATAGCAGACACAGAGCTTTCAAAAGTCATGATGTAATGTGGTGCTATAAGGTGACGCTACAAGACGAAGGTGAAGTGTTTTTTTCAAATAAGTTCTGATTGGATGCAAATTCATGCGCAGTTCACATGTCACGTAGAACTCACTTCGTAGTCATATTCTCATTGTTCTCCATCAACATTACTAGTCACTAGATTACATTCTTTATGCACTTAGGCAAGTTGCAGTATGTAAATGAAAGATATTTTCAAATTTCTAGGTTATGATCCTCAGCAATTTTTAAATGTTAAATGACCACCACCTCAGCATCACTCAGCACCAGTGCATCATCATCTCAGCATCACTTTGCACCACCTCAGCAACACAACACTCAGCACCATCACAACATCTCCTCAGCATCACTCAACACCCATTGCCCCTCTCATCACACTGTCACTACCCCCTCTCAACCCTCCCTCACACTCCCTATCTCCTCTCTATACTGCCTACTCACACATGCTACCTTCCTGTACCACCTCGTGCTGTGCAAAAGTCCACCTCTCGCCCCTCCCCCACCCTCTGGGTTCCCCTTCTTCTTGTCCCTCTCTCTCTCTCACCTCTTTCATTCTTCCCGCCACTCTCATATTAGTTCACTTCAGGTTTTCAAGCACAATTTCCTTCCCGTGCCTTTTGAACATTTCCGTCCCTCAAACCCACACTGTCCTCCGCTTCTTAGGGTCTCTTCTGCTTGCACTCTTTATGCATCTATAGCCTACTCTCCCCTTCTTTCTCTCTTTCTCACTCACTCATTCTGCTCCTCTCTCTAGAGTTCAATCACCACTTCATGGACTAACTACCTATCCCTCTCTATCTAGTCTGTGCAGCTCTCACCCTATCTAATCACCATATCACATAATAATTCCACTACACTAATAAACTACACACCACACAAATCCACCCCACACAATTCCAGAACTAACAATTCCAATTCAAAGCACATAATGCCACTCCAAACAACATACATCCACTCCACTCTAAACCAAAACCCATAGATAAAAGACATTGTCATTTACATTACCAATCGCTCTAACTCTCGCAAATGCCAGACCTATTGCATTGCAAATGCTTGTTTGTGTAAGTGTCCATTTTTTGACGGCAGCTTGCACCAAATTTTGAAATACAATGTAATCATACAGGTGTGTTTCTTTAAATTGTTTTAACGTCAACATTACACACACATATGCCTTGCACATTGGTATGCTATTGCTTGTAAGAAAGACTTAAAAATGCACGAGTCCAGTGCAACTGTTAACAGAAAAGCCAAAAGGTGACAGGTAAAAGTGGAGCTTACTGTCGATTCGGTCCATGATGTTGTTGATTTTGTTTGTCATCAAGCAGCAGCAGCAGAGGCAGGACTTGGAAGATCGGGTCCATGGCGGAAAAGGAAGTGTGAAAGTGAGAAAAGGTGAGTTTCTGCTTTATATCCATTCCAAACCGCCAACTGAGGTGTGGAGGTTTTACCGCCACATCGGCGGGAAGGCACATTGTGATTGGACCGGAGGACAAACTGGCTGTCCTCCGTCCGACAGCTGCTTTTGCTTATGGCACTGTCGACGTGGGTGAACATACCTGGCTGAGTCGGCGGCACTCCGGCGGTTTTTCGTCCGCTGAACCGCCAGCATCTAAACTAGTAGGCGGACAGAGAATCCGTCGAAAAAGTGACAGCAGGACCATTACCGCCAAGATCTAAATTAGGCCTTAAGCCAAGTACAGCCCCCCAAGCCTGTCACTCATTGTGATTGTTTTTTATGGCTTTTGGATTTATTTTACTGGGACAAAGCTGTCAAGGACAGAAATGAGGGCCCACATTGCTAAAGATGTTAAAAATGAAACTACAATCCCAAGATTGATTGGGCAGGTGTCTAAAAATGCAGGGTTGCTAAAGGGGCCACTCATGACAAGGAACCACTAAGCACCCGTGCCTAGAACCCTCTCTGCTGTGAGACTAGAGTGAAAAAGGGTTTGTATTCAGATAAAAGCTGAATAAATAGACACTTCTCTCCACCCAGATGCTTTGCTTACCACTCTCCTGCTTTCCCTTCCACTGTTCCACAGAACCCTATTCCTGTGTCTTCACCCAGTTTGCCTCCTACAGGTACCCAAAATCAATGTGCCCGCTTGTACCAATTGCCTTAATATATATGTTCCTCAGTCTGTGGCCCATACACCACTTTTCTCTGAGCACTCCGTTTCCTGCTGCTTGTTGGCGCTGCTGTGTTGCAAGGTCTGAAGTATTAATCACTCTCAATCCCCCTTAAACCGAAGCCCAAACAAGCACCAGGCCTTCCATAAGATGCCCAAAAGACATTCAGCCCTCCAAAGCCATCAAAACATCATGAACATTAAAAATAATATATTCTCATGGTGAAGAAAACATTCCTGTAACATGTATTAAAATATTCCAGGTACCATTTTTATTGGGAGACTTGAGATAATGCTGTGTGGTGGAAAATCTGTGGCTCCCTGCAGATCCAGGAGCTTTTCTCACAGAAATGTAAGGAAAATGTGTGTGTTAGTTAAAGTTTGAGGTTTGCAGAGCATTGTGGGGATGGGAGCACAGAGCCCATGCCCTGGGAGTGCAGCTTCCCCTCACAAAATATTGCATGAATTCAGTCCCTGGTGTCTAGTGTGCTTTTTGCCCCCCTGGGGGATAATTACTCCCACCTGCGAAGCAAGGGGGGGCTGAAAGACTGTTGCCTCATTTTGTTAGGGTTGTGACATAGCCATGTCCATGATGGGTAGCCCTCACCTCTATATTTAAAAAAAAAATTCCCTGACATCTAGAGGGCTTTCTGTCTGCCCCGGGGGGAGAGGGACAAAAAGCCCTTTTAGATACTAGGAATTTTTTAACCTATAAAAATATAAGGGTGTGTGCTTCCCAGCATGGGCAGATCGGGGGTAATTGTCCCCATCTACCCGCAGGGGTGCTAGAAAGACTGAAATAATACATTTGCCTGGGGGGGGAAGCACACACCCTTGCCCAAGGGGCCGCTCCCCCTATCCCTCTATGTCTGGGGGCTAGTGGGTGGATCCCTGCTTAGGGATTGCTCTCCTGTCGCGATCCCCAAGCAGGGATCCAGTAGGCAGAGGTACCATTGGAAAGGGGAGATTCTCCCCTTTCCAAAGATACCTCTCTCAGGAGAATCAGTGCTCGAGGGGTGTGATATGCCCCGAGCACTGATTCATTGAATGTAAAACAGGGCCATTGGCTTGTTTTACTTTCAGTTTACTGTAATGATGTCAGTGTGCCTTGCAAGCCGATCGTTATTACAGTAAACAAAAAGAAAAACAATCATGCTGCTCGGGATGATCTTCCCGAGCAGCTTGATGAAAATAAAAATAAAGGTTTCCCTTTGGTACAGAGCACCAGAGAAGCTTTTATAAACCTCCACAATGTCATACAATGGCCGACACTGGGGAAATAGTGCGGCCGTCGGGAGCACTTATAGGGTTAATGTCAGACCTGTTGGTTTAGCCAATGCTTGCTTTTCAAGTAGAGCACCTCAGCTCTATGCGTCATTTTGCTGGCCTGCTGAAATTACCTCACAAGCTTCTTTGCCGTCAGCTCTTTTCACTTAAGGCAGATTGTTGGCAATAATTTAGCTCTAATTACATTTATAATATGTAGGCTAGTAAAATAGCTCCCATAGTTGACACATCAGTTGCATAACAGTGAGGTGATTCTCAAGTAATTGCACTCCTGGCATTGAGTCACATGGACTTTTGCAACTTGCAGTGCCATTTAAATGCATTGCAATTTAGTTTATCTCTCTCACATAGCCTGCCATTTTACACCGCTGTGGCTTTGTGAGGATGAAAAGCTTTATTACGTGTTCCATTATGCCTTTGAGACACTTCTGAGGCAAACTCATAAACATTTTCAGCACTTCATGATCTGTCACTGTACCCAGAAGCATTATTTCTTAGCAACAACAAACATATTTCTACTTGCCATAAGAACGGTGCCTGAAAGGAACACTGAAATCCAGGAGACAAGTGTGACACAAGAGAAATGGTAACTATCTGAATCATTTGTGTCCTACCATAAAATGTTCATCATAAATCAAGTGGAAGAAGAAATAATAGTAGGTTTAGGAGAGGAGCCATATTACACATCAAAGTAAAAAAGCCAATGAACTTCTTAGCAGATTACTCTGCCAGAAAATACGAGGGCTTGTAAAGCAGTTCTGAAAGTTGCTTTCTGGGAGGAAGAGTTTAACTTTCTTTAGTAGATCAAGGGGGCACCAAGACGTCTTGGTTTTCTAGGTGATGAGGTCCATGAGGGTGAGGTCAGTGTTAATGGTATATCCAAATGATTTAGCATTGTCTGAAAGTTGAGGTTTGAATCTTAAAGTGCTCCTCAGTATCCTCTTAGATTTATCCACAGCATTCAACATCTTTGACCATCTTAAGCTATACCCAGAAGACCTGGGAATAGATGGAATTGAATCCAGCTGGATGCCCTTGTTTTGAAATATACTCAGCATGTTGATATGCTGCATTTCACATTGAAAAATACCTGTTGGAGGTTCTAGACTTCAATTCACCATACACCGTGAAGACCCACAATTATTTTGCCCATATAACCCTTCAGCAGCCAACACAGCTAAGCCGCATCTCTGCCATGCATTGTTTGATGCACCCAGGCCATACAATTAAATGGCAATAAGACGGAAGTGCTTTTATTTGATGGTAAGATGTTTTCAACACACAATTTCTATTCTGGCAAGAGATTTTGGAAGACCCACCTGATACCTCTCAGACTATCAGGAACCTGAGAGATTAGACTACTGAAATGACCAATATTTTTACATATCCATGTATATCTTGACTCAAATATACAAGACCACACCATGAACCGTGACTGGAAAAAACATTGAGAACATACTTCACTTATTCTTCAGAGCCTACACTCATTCCTAGTACGTCAGAGAAACATAGTTTTTTTTTTTTTACTTTATTGAGAATAAAGCATGTTACATTGTATGCATTCAATTATACAGTTTGACATCTATTCTTTGGCAGAGTACCAACATGACAACGGCGCATAGAGAATACATGGCAACCTGGTAATTATACGGGCATGCAAACATCATTTTGGGCTGGCATGTCTATAAGTCATAATATCTCCCAGTCATAGAGTTGCAGGTCTGCCACTGTCGGGGATTGCGCTAACATTCAGGGCCGCGGGGTCTGGGGTTTTGTCAGCGGGTTCCTCAGTGTCGTCTGATTGACGGAGGTATGTCACCAGGGGAGCCCAGATGTCGGGCGGCCTACTCGCCAAAGGCATTAGGTTCCAGTATTCACTCAAGGGCGTCTGGCAGTGTGCTGCGTCTGCTAGCCAGTTTTGGACAGTGGTGCCGGCTTGTGGCCCCAGTGGATCGCCACCCTGCACCTATCCAACACCAACAGCATTGCGACCAGTCTGGGGCTAGCATCCGGGACATCCTTGACATGTCCCAGTAAACACGTAAGCGGGTCAGGTGTGATGGTTTCGGAGGTGATGGCACAAATGATTTTGCACACATCCTGCCAGTAGTTCGCTACCGTTAGGCATGTCCAGGCCAGGTGTGTAAACGTTGCATCGGGTGTCGAACATCGTGCGCATCTCGCATCCACAGCCAGGCCCATTCTGTGAAATGCCATCGGGGTGCGATAGAGTCTGTGCAGAAATTTAAAGTGTATCAGACACAGTCAGTAGTTGGGGAGAGTCTTTTGGTCTGGTTGCAGCAGTATTGCCACTGTTCTGGTGAAGGTCCCTCAGCTAGATCTGCCACCCATGCGCAGCGCGCGCGCTCAGTGTCTCCCGGGGAAGCCGCAAGGGTAAGCGCATACAGCCTAGTGACAAGTTTGCGTGGGGACGTTGTCATGTGGATATATTCAAGTGCTGCATTTGGCAGAGGGGAATCCGGGAATGTGTCATTAATGTTTCTACAGGTTGCTCTGACTTGATAGTACAGCAGGTTATCAAGTGGAGTGGTGTTCTCGGGGAGAGGGAGAAACTGTCCATTGGGATAGAGGTCAGCGTTAGTGCGTATACCCAGCGTTGCAACTGGTCTGCAGTGGAGAAAAAGAGGGATTGTTTGCTAGTTGCATCGCCGTCGCATGTAGAGCTTTGTCCTCTGTGTGTCTGCGGATACCCTGCCACGCCCAGCGCACACATTCAACTGTGTTAATTTCACTTCTGGGGGCCGTGTATGGCAGGAACAGTGCCGTTTGAAGCAGCCAGGGGGAAGCGAGGTCTGTCTCAACTGCCACGTGCCGTTGGAAGGGCGTTGGGTGCAACCAAAAATGAAGGAAACTGGCCTGGGCGCAGAGTGCATAGAGCTTAAAATTTGGAGCACCCATCCCGCCATGCGAGAAATGCACCGTCAAGGTTTCATAGGCGATGCGCGGCTATCGACCGGCCCATATTAAGGTGATCATGTTGGAGCGTAGTCTCTTAAAGAAATGTGAGGTAAGTGGTATCAGAATATTTAAAAACAGATATAGAAACTTAGGCAGAACCACAATTTTGGCTATCGCAATGCGACCCGCCTGGGAGAGTGGGAGATTTTTCCACACAAGAATTTTGGTTTCCAACCATTCCATAGTTTTACCGAAATTTGCTTTCCAAAGCTCCTCCGTGTCTCTGCTCAGCCACATGCCAATATACTTAGTCGGTCCCACGGCCCATTTTAGCGGGTATTCCGTGGGGAATGGCAGTGTTGCATCGGTTAAGGGAAAAAGAATGGACTTGCTCCAATTTATTTGTACCCCAGAATAGCCTCCGTACCGTATCACCTCTCTTGTCATTGGTGGCAGGTTATTCTGTGGCTCACGTATATACAATGCGACGTCGTCCGCGTACATAGAGGTCACCAAACTGCGGGTTGAGAACCCAATGCCGCGCTGCGTATGGTGCTGTCGCAGCCGTGCTCCATCGCAATAGCGAATAGCATCAGCGAAAGCGGGCAGCCCTTCCTTGTGCCCCTAGTGATTGTTATGGGATCCGTAATTTGTCCGTTGATTTTAATGCGCGCCGATGGTAGTGTGTAGAGCAGCTTGATTTTGTGAATGAAGGCTGGGCTGAGACCCAAGCGGCCAAGCAAAGAGAAGAGAAAGGGCCATTCTAATGAATCGAATGCCTTAGTGGCGTCCAGCAAGGCCGCCTCCACCGGCAAAGAAGGGTTGATTTGGTGCATTATAGAAAAGATGGTGCGCAGGTTGTGTGACGTGGCGCGGCCCGGAATAAAGCCAGATTGGTCTGGGCGGGCTATTAAGGGCATGAGAGGGAGGAGCCGATAAGCCAGCAGTTTGCGTATATCTTATTGTCAGTGTTTATTAACGATAAGGGACTATATGAATCGCAGCACTCATGCGTTTTGTCTGGTTTAAGAATAAGAGTGATCAGTGCCTCACGGAAAGTGGGGGGAAATTGGCCAAGCGTGATGGATTCATTATCATTTTGGCAAGGTGGGGAATAAGGATAGGCATGTATTCTTTATAGAACGCGAGTGTCAGCCCATCCAATCCTGGTGCTTTATCGCCCAGGAAGCCAGCGATAACCTTTGCTATTTCCTCGGTGGTGAATGCTTCATCTAGGTATTCCCAGTGCTCATCGCTGAGCCATAGCAGCTCAATCGAGTCGAAATATTGCTCTGTGATATCATGGGGTGTCTCAGCCCCAGCGGTGTAAAGTTGGGGATAAAAAGACGAGATTCTAGTAATTATTTCACTGGGGGACATGGTTATTCCCGCAGTGTCATCCAGTATTCTGTTATATATGAGGAGACATGTGGCTTCCTCAGTAGGTTCACCAGAGTTTTCCCAGGGCGATCACCCTCTCCAAACCGTTGGGCTTGCACCTCACGGCCGAGGTATGCCGCCTCACGCTCAGCTTCAGTGTGGTACTCTATCAGCTCTAACCTTATGTCTGCCAATGTAGCGGGGGGAGGATCAATAATATATCTTTGGTCGAGTATCTTAATCTCTGCCTCTAGCCATTCCAGGGTGCCTCTAATGGATCTAAGCACTCCATATTGCTTAGCGATGCATTCCCCACGGATCACCACCTTAAAGGTCTCCCAGAGGGTAGAGGGCGATTCCACCGAACCAGTGTTCAGTTAAAAAAAATCAACAATGGCACCGCGCAGTTCCTCCCTGAATGCAGCATCACAAAGCGCGGAGGGGGGTAGGCGCCATGCAAACATATGCTGGAAAGTCAACGGGATCCGCACTGCCATGCGCACCGGGGAGTGATCCGATAGGGTGCGCGCCAGGTGCTCCACGGACATGACCCAGCATGCGACATCGCGAGTGACCAGCAGTGTAGCGGTGGCCTGAGGGTGTTGCAAACGAATGCCCGAACGGTCCAATGCGCCTTGTGGTGCAATGTTAAAATCTCCACCCCATATCAGCGGGAGGGGTCTGATTGAGGAGATCAGTTTCCACATATGGGTGTAGAAATCTGAGTCATCTGTGTTCGGGCCATAAACGGCTGCCAGGATTACAGACTGGAAAGCAAAAGACACACAATTGATGGATGGAATTCAGAACAAATCAAAACATTCGCCCCCAGTCAAGAGATCTGGGTTAAATCCATCATTCTTTTGCTCACCATGCCACCCCAGTTTAAACCTGGCCATATGCAAATCAGTCTTGACCCTGTGCCTCATGGGAACAATCCAGCCTGAACTGCCAAGCCAGGTCCTCCTGAACCGGAAACAAGCATCCTAGGACTGGTTTCGGGGTTTCACCCCTCATCAGCCAGGATAGCTTGAATCCAGTGGCACAGTGAGCCCGGGACCCACGTCAGGGCACACCCGGCACACTTAGGGCGAGAAAGCAAAAGACACACAGTTGATGGACGGAATGCAGAACACATCAAAACATTGACCTCCAGTCAAGAGATCTGGGTTAAATCCATCATTCTTTTGCTCACCATGCACCCCAGTTTAGACCTGGCCATATGCAAATCAGTCTTGACCCTATGCCTCATGGGAACAGTCCAGCCCGAACTGCCAAGCCAGGTCCTCCCTGGACTGGAAACAAGCATCCTCGGACCGGTTACGGGGTTTCACCCCTCACCATCCAGGATAGCTTGAATCCAGTGGCACAGTGAGCACGGGACCCACGTCTGGGCATACCCAGCACACTTAGGGCGAGAAAGCAAAAGACACACAATTGATGGACGGAATGCAGAACAAATCAAAACATTCGCCCCCAGTCAAGAGATCTGGGTTAAATCCATGATTCTTTTGCTCACCATGCCACCCCAGTTTAGACTCTCACCTCCATGTGACTGGGGATGAGTGTCTGAAAACTTTCAGCGCTCCGTCCATCATCTCCTTGTGTTTGCTTTGTTCGACCTAAGTTGGCAGGGTATGCCCAGACGTGGTTCCCTTGCTCACTTTGCCACTGGATTCAAGCTAGCCTGGCTGATGAGGGGTGTTACCCTGAAACCGGTCCCAGGATGCTTGTTTCCGGTTCAGGGAAAACCTGGCTTGGCAGTTCGGGCTGGACTGTTCCCATGAACAGTGGTCAAGATGAGGCCAGAATGGTCCTCGGGTAGCCAGAGCTACTATTAGTCGAGATAAAGCTTTCGTCTGAGCTCTCGTGTTACGAGAGAGAAGGAAGGGAAAAACAGCGTATGGTTAATGTATATCACCTACTCCTGAAACCCATCATTAGTCATCACGACATGTCTCCTTTGTAATAGGTTTACATGTTGCCCAGCTATGATATATGTCCATATCACTCCCTTAGGCACCGGAGTCCATGTCTTGTGTCGTACACTTATGGTCTATCACCCATGGATGCATAAATTATTACACTCAGGTCCAAGTCAATTGTTTAATGGATATTACTTGCTCCTGATGCCAATCATTAGTCATCACGACATGTCTCTCTCTTTTAAAAAAAATAGGTTTTACATGTTGCTCAGATTTGATCTATGTCCAGGGGACCAATGTTTTTCTTTTCTTGTCTAGATTCTACTTGCTCACACGGTTACTCGTCCTGATGATGGTCTCTAATTTATAGAGATCGAAACGCCGTCGACCTTTAACAACCAAAACTCCAACTGTATAAATTCCCTTGAGTTTTGCCTATGTTGTCAATGTGATGTAATTTTAAGTCCCCAGCACTTTTTCACCTTTTCACGCAACCTCACTTGATGTGTGAGCACCAGGACTAGATCCTAAAATACATGTGGATGATATAACGTTTATGATGTAATAAATGTCTTGTCATCCCCACAACCTTGTGTCCCGCCATACGCTGTTTTTCCCTTCCTTCTCTCTCGTAACACGAGAGCTCAGACGAAAGCTTTATCTCGACTAATAGTAGCTCTGGCTACCCGAGGACCATTCTGGCCTCATCTTGACCACTGTTCTTTAAAAACATGTATACCACCCCGGGTCGAACCTTTGGGGTTCCCTTGTTCGCTAAATATACTGGACTGTTCCCATGAGGCACAGGGTCAAGACTGATTTGCATATAGCTGGGTCTGAACTGAGGTGGTGAAGTGAGCTAAAGAACGATTAAGGATTCTACACTGATCTGTGACTGGGGGTGAGTGTCTGAAAAGTTTCAGTGCTCCGTCCATCATCTCCTTGTGTTTGCTTTGTTCGCCCTAAGTTGGCAGGGTATGGCCAGACGTGGGTCCCTTGCTCACTTTGCCACTGGATTCAAGCTAGCCTGGCTGTTGAGGGGTGTTACCCTGAAACCGGTCCCAGGATGCTTGTTTCCGGTTCAGGGAAGACCTGGCTTGGCAGTTCGGGCTGGACTGTTCCCATGAGGCACAGGGTCAAGACTGATTTTCATATAGCTGGGTCTGAACTAAGGTGGCCAAGTGAGCTAAAGAACGATGATGGATTCAACCCAGATCTGTGACTGGGGGTGAGTGTCTGAAAAATTTCAGCGCTCCGTCCATCATCTCCTTGTGTTTGCTTTGTTCGCCCTAAGTTGGCAGGGTATGCCCAGACTTGGGTCCCTTGCTCACTTTGCCACTGGATTCAAGCTAGCCTGGCTGATGAGGGGTGTTACCCTGAAACCGGTCCCAGGATGCCTGTTTCCGGTTCAGGGAAGACCTGGCTTGGCAGTTCGGGCTAGACTGTTCCTTTGAGGCACAGAGTCAAGACTGATTTGCATATAGCTGGGTCTGACCTGAGGTGGTGAAGTGAGCTAAAGAACGATTAAGGATTCTACACTGATCTGTGACTGGGGGTGAGTGTCTGAAAAGTTTCAGCGCTCCGTCCATCATCTCCTTGTGTTTGTTTTGTTCGCCCTAAGTTGGCAGGGTATGCCCAGATGTGGGTCCCTTGCTCACTTTGCCACTGGATTCAAGCTAGCCTGGCTGATGAGGGGTGTTACCCTGAAACCGGTCCCAGGATGCTTGTTTCCGGTTCAGGGAAGACCTGGCTTGGCAGTTCAGGCTGGACTGTTCCCATGAGGCACAGGGTCAAGACTGATTTGCATATAGCTGGGTCTGAACTGAGGTGGTGAAGTGAGCTAAAGAACGATTAAGGATTCTACACTGATCTGTGACTGGGGGTGAGTGTCTGAAAAGTTTCAGCGCTCCGTCCATCATCTCCTTGTGTTTGTTTTGTTCGCCATAAGTTGGCAGGGTATGCCCAGACGTGGGTCCCTTGCTCACTTTGCCACTGGATTCAAGCTAGCCTGGCTGATGAGGGGTGTTACCCTGAAACCGGTCCCAGGATGCTTGTTTCCGGTTCAGGGAAGACCTGGCTTGGCAGTTCGGGCTGGACTGTTCCCATGAGGCACAGGGTCAAGACTGATTTGCATATAGCTGGGTCTGAACTGAGGTGGCGAAGTGAGCTAAAGAACGATGAAGGATTCTACCCAGATCTGTGACTGGGAGTGAGTGTCTGAAAGGTTTTAGCGCTCCGTCCATCATCTCCTTGTGTTTGCTTTGTTCGCCCTAAGTTGGCAGGGTATGCCCAGACGTGGGTCCCTTGCTCACTTTTCCACTGGATTCAAGCTAGCCTGGCCGATGAGGGGTGTTACCCTGAAACCGGTCCCAGGATGCTTGTTTCCGGTTCAGGAAAGACCTGGCTTGGCAGTTCGGGCTGGACTGTTCCCATGAGGCATAGGGTCAACACTGATTTGCATATAGCTGGGTCTGAACCAAGGTGGCCAAGTGAGCTAAAGAACGATGATGGATTCAACCCAGATCTGTGACTGGGGGTGAGTGTCTGAAAGGTTTTAGCGCTCCGTCCATCATCTCCTTGTGTTTGCTTTGTTCGCCCTAAGTTGGCAGGGTATGCCCAGACGTGGGTCCCTTGCTCACTTTTCCACTGGATTCAAGCTAGCCTGGCCGATGAGGGGTGTTACCCTGAAACCGGTCCCAGGATGCTTGTTTCCGGTTCAGGAAAGACCTGGCTTGGCAGTTCGGGCTGGACTGTTCCCATGAGGCATAGGGTCAACACTGATTTGCATATAGCTGGGTCTGAACCAAGGTGGCCAAGTGAGCTAAAGAACGATGATGGATTCAACCCAGATCTGTGACTGGGGGTGAGTGTCTGAAAAGTTTCAGTGCTCCGTCCATCATCTCCTTGTGTTTGCTTTGTTCGCCCTAAGTTGGCAGGGTATGCCCAGACGTGGGTCCCTTGCTCACTTTGCCACTGGATTCAGACTAGCCTGGCTGATGAGGGGTGAAACGGGCCCATCCCCTCTCCCACTCAAAATCCCCCAACTAGGTTGAGAATCATGCCGCCCCCTGCCCAAGGAACCCCAACTTGGAAAGTGCCATCAGAACTCGGGAATTATCCCTATGGGGTTCATGGGCTCAGCCAGACTTCCCCCTTGCCAATAAGGCAGAGTGGCCGAACGTTATTGTTCACAGTGAGGAGGAATGTGTATGATTCTAATTGGCAACAATTAAACAGAAGCAAGGCAATGGTATAAAGCTATGGCACTGTTGCATATCAGTTTCATGGCCACCACAGGTGGGACAGCGTTCGGAGCGCCGTTTCACCGCTAGTAGAGTCAATCATTGTCACTAGTGCGGCCATCTTCGGACGATGCGGGTCGGTCTCGAGGGAGGGATTTCTGCAGTTGTTTGGCAAATGTCAAAGTGGCTTTCTGGTCTGTAAAATATCGGGGTTTATCTCCAGAGTCGATTCGTTGCTTGGCAGGGTATAAGAGGGCGAATGTGATGTGCAGTTGCTGGAGTAGCCATTTGGCAGGAAGAAAGTCTCTCCGGGCAGCTTGCACAGTCAGAGTGAAATCAGGGTAGAATGAAAGTTTGTTGCCTTGGTGCCTGACTTCTCCCATTTCTCTTGCCTTCTGAAGAATGGAGTTGCGATCGCGATAATTTAGTAAGCGCACTATTATTGGTTGCGCAGGGGCCCTGGTGGTGGCAGCGGGCCAAGAGACTGATGCACCCATTCGACGATGAAGAGACCGGACAGGCCTGTGCCAAAAAGTTCGCGCAACAAAGATTCTAGGTAGTCTTCCATTTTAACAATTGCAGTAGATTCAGGAATACCTGTGATGCGGATATTGTTCCTGCGGGAGCTGAATTCGAGATCTTCGTTCTTTGCGCAGATGATCTCTAGGACTATATTCATCTTCAGGAGTCGTTGTCGATTCTCCGTGCCAGTATCATCTGTATCAGAGACCCTGGCCTCTAGCTGCATTATACCGGTATCATATGAGTCTACCCGCTGTTTGACTTGGTCGAGGCGGGTTGTCAAGTGGTCAGTCTTAGAGTCAATGGTCTTTAGGCTGGATTTGACCTTGAGTAGTAAGGAGTGTATGCTTTCATCTTGCACCTCTGGCGCATCTGTTTGTGTGGCCTGCTCACCGGCCTCATGGGGTGGATCTCCGCATCTGCCGGTCTTGCGGCCTTCGAAGGTTAGCTTAGGCTGTTTAGCATCAACCTTCCCCATTGTGGCTGTAACTAGGAGGCCCAGCCAGACAAGTGGATTGTCAGCAATGGCAGTGTGCAGAAGAGGGTCTCTTCTGATGTCGTTCGGAAGGCCTCCGAATCGGATTTGGCTTTTCCAGATCCGATTCGTAGCCCTTGTTTCCGACCGAATCGTACACAGGTCCGTATGACCAAGTATGATGCAAAGATCGCGTATGCGCCAACCGAATCGTTTCCGAACCCGATCCTGTCCGTACGACTCGTATGTAGCCGAATCGTGCCGCGCAATGGAGCCGGATTCCGACCGAGCGAGTACGATGCACGATTCGGACAGCCGCATCCACTCGACCTCAGCGAGACGAAACGGCTGTTGGAATCGTAATTCGGGGGGCCGTAGCAGGCCCCCCTTCACCCGGGGCCCTCCGAATCTGTCACGGGGGTGTGCGCATGGGTCTCCCCGATCCTAGCATGCACAGTGTGGCGGGCAAAATGGGGTGCCCGCCACGGTGTGTACGCTTTTCCATACCCACCCCTTTTTTGCTATGGGAGCCTGTGTATGCGTCCGTACACAAGCTCCCATAGAGTGCTATGGGAGTCCGGCCGAATCGAGTCCATAATCATGCGGTTGCATCGTACTCGCTCAGACGGACTCTCACAGCACGGCTCGCTAGGAAAGCCCTCCGGGCCTGATTCGTACGGAGGGCTTTCCTAGCGAGATCGGAATCGGGCCCTAAGTAAGCATGAACCTATGTTATTCAAACGAACAATTTAAATCTAGTCTACTCTTTTTCTGCATGCTATTATGATGCAGTAACTAAGTTTCTTTATGATCTATATCGCAAGACCCTTCAACGTAAAATATGCACCAAATGTGCACTTTTGTGGTGTCAAAATTTGGGGGCATATTAACAACGGCCAGCGATAATTATCACTGGCCGTGCTTAGCGATAATTATATTATCGCAGGCTATCTCTGGTATTTATCGCCCTGGTAGCGCGTTATTAACAACGTGTTACTCCAGGGCGATAAAAATTCCAGAGATAGCGAGGTTATCGCCCTTTTGCAGGGAACATCGCTGGTTTTTCAGCGATGTCCCTGCAAAAGGGCGATAACCTTGCTGATACGACCCACAGGGTCGTATCAGCACAATCCACCCCCTATGTTAGGGATGGCTAAATCAGGATTTTAGCAGACGTTAGGTTTTGGCGAAAACGGCCGTTTTCGCCAAAATCTAATGTGTGCTAAAATCATGTGGGCTGCCTTGTAAATATTGCGATGTAAACATCAGCGATATTTGCAAGGTAGCCCATCTTGGGTACGCCCAGTAACGCCCACTTTGCATCTCACTGGAGATGCAAAGTGAGGCGTGGTGAAAAAGGGTGCTAACATACAATTATGCATGTTAGCACCCTCTTGTAAATAGGGCGCTGGTTTTATCTCCGCTTTTTTGGCTTTGTAAGCCAAAAGAGCGGAGATAAAGCCCTTGTAAATATGCCCCTTGGTTTTATGTGTCAAGTAAGAATTCAGCAGATTATCTGCTTCATCAACCCCCTTTAGTCAATAACCCAATTCCTTACACTGCCTGCATCGCTTAGCATGTTGCCCATGTGTGTAAGTAGTTTAGTAGTTCAGCACCCCACATACGGGCAGCAAGATATAATACAATACAATGATTCTCTCAAGTGGCCTTTATAAAAATAACTCCAAATCAAGTTTCTTGCTGCCTTTAATCCTGCTTGAAGAGTTTCATGGCTACTTGTGCCATATTATAAAACGTCCTAAACTAACTAATATATAAACAGAAGGCAAAACATTTTATATCACTTTAAGCTCACCAAAAAGATTGTATGACCTCCAAGTTGATGGGTTTCATGATGGGCATTGTGGGAAGCAAAGCAGAAGAGGAGGGGGTTGGGGGAATCAGAAACTCTCTCTCTCTCTCTCTCTCCTATTTCTTTCTCCTCAGCTGCCCGCCCCATAGAGACAGGAAAAGAGAGAGAGTGGAGTGGGGAACGCGTGCCTCATTTATTGCAGACCCTGCAATACATACTGGAAGTTGTGTGCCTAGCCTAAATTCCAGTTTACAGCACAGCATTCTCTTCCCCAATGTGAAAAATATAACACTGGCGTGAAGACATATTTCATTCGTTAGCACAGATAAAAGTCTCAAGCAGGGAATTCATACCGAATTTGTGAACAACCCAGTGCCAGTAACTCTGGTGCTCGCTGTGTAAACTTTGACATTTTGTCTACGCTCGCTCTCAGACAGCGGAGAGGAATGTCAAAGTTTCTGCATAAACATTACACGCAAACGTTTATCATCAAACAGCAGTCAGGCGATGCATATAAACAAGAGATAGAATTTGTAGCCTGATTTGTAGTTCTTGAACCAGGATATAAATGGTATGACCCGCCTCCAGACAGCACAGTCAGATTCAGCCGAGACCACTTTGAACCGCAGGACAGGGGTATTTTGGGGCACCTTCTAGCTTCATTTGGCGGGACATTTCACACTTTTTTCAGAATATGGGCCTTTTTTTCCACGAGTAGCAGCCTTGACCTAGGTAGGAAATTTTAGTGATTGGAGACAGAGGTGCCATCTTCTACATTTCCCAGGTACAAGGGTTCGAATTCGACACAGGGTATATGACCTTTAACCCAGGTGACTGGTGAAAATGACGAGTGATATTACAGGAAGTAATCTGTCATAATTTGTAGCACTTTGTTGAAACCACTGCCTATGCCTGCACAGATGTGGGAATGTGGGAAAAGGCTCAGCACAGTTTATCTGAGAACCCACAGCATCTAGAGGTATTTTCAATCTCTCCTTCCCGTTAGGGGATGAGGCTCTTTACATATGAAGCCTTCCAAATATCGGGGCACGTCTTCCGTCATCTTCTCGACTTCTTTCAAGAAACGTGATTGGACTTCCCCGCATTTAAAGGAGCGACTTTTTTGAATATCATTGGATTTGAAAGAAGCTCCTCGCTGGGACTACACACGATGAAGATTCCGTGAGTGGCACCAGGATGCATCGGAAAATATAAGAAATGAACCCACATACCAGAATTAGTGGAACAACAGATTTTTTAAATATATGTATTTGGGAGAAATCTACTTGTCCTGATGAAGATGGTTCTAAAGGTTGGGTAGCCACTGAAACGCGTTGATGCATAAATGGAACTAAATCTGGGAGGCATTGAACTTCAGTGGAAGTGGGGGGTCGAAATAGAATGCTGGTGTGAAAGTTTGGAGTACTTGCCACAACTACGGTAATGAACCCCAAGGGGAGATTTTTTGACCTAATACTCTAGTACGGTGCCCTGTCCCTTTGGAGTATTGGCCCGCTCTCTACTTACCTTGATTTCTCTCAGAAGGCTGCAGTCCAGGCCCTGGCAGCACACTCCTTAGGCAGGCACAGACAAGCAGGGTCGGGCTACGACAGCAAATAGGCCCAGCATCAAAGTAAAAGTGGCCCGATTAGCAAATCACATAACTTAAAAACTGGCCCATATTTCTGATAGGGGCAGTTTTTAGCTTGTGAAGACACACAGAATATGTATTTTGCAAGGCATGGGAGACGGCATGCATTGTCCTTGCTTCAGGCAATGTTTGTGAGTATCAGGGAAATCAACCATAAAACTGACCCTCTATAACCCGAAACAGTCCCATAAGCAGACACAAAAACCTACCTACTTACTGTCCTGTCAGACCAGCCAATCTGGTGCTGTTAGATTGCCTCATAGGCCAGGCCAACCCTGCAGACAGGGCAATCAAAAAGAAGTCATGGCACTGATCTCCTTGAGACCAGAAGGAGAGGGCAGAATTCAAAGCGGTGTGGAACAGGGGTTCCCCGATAAGAAAAGAAGAGGACCCTAACATGCAATTGGGGGTGGACATCCCTTGGTGGCCCACCATCCAGGTCATAATAAGCGTATTGAGTTTCTCACGAGGGAATTAAACATGTTTTTAATTTAGCTGAATCTTTACACTTTACTGTTTGTTTTTCTAATTTTTTTGGGTAAATGATAACAGCTTCCATTAGAATTCCTTATACGAGGAGGCACGGCAACTTAAGAATGTCTTGAAGCAATATTGAGACACTTAATATTAGTAAACTCACACAATTCCACCTGCTGTGCACTGTAGACGTTTTTGTATAATTAATGTGTGGAAGAGGAAGGAGTGTGGTGAATTTGGTGGGTACCACCAGGTGGAGCAGGGATACTGCTTTTGTGTTTGAAGAGATGCTTCTTCAGGTCTTTCCAGAGGTGGAGAAGGGATAGAGCCTGGTAGATGTATACTGTGAGGAGTTCTACACCATTGGATCGTGGCAGAAGATGGCTTGACATTTCGTTTTCACTTTCTGCATTTCTTGATTTCCAGCCTGGCATTGCTGTTGCTGCAGGCCCGGCCTCTTCCACTGGAAGTGTGGAGTTTGGTGGTAGGTAATGTGTTGGACATGGTATCCTTGTTGATGATTAAGCACTTCTTAAATGTGATGTGGACAGACAGTACGAGCCAGTGATGTTCTTCAAGTTTTAACACAATATTTACCTTGTTGAGATTTGATCAGACAGGCTGGATGTTCTGCGGAGGAGCATAGTCGAACAGAAGGTTCTGTTGATTCACAAATTCTATAGAGTTCAATGGCACAAATTCTAGATGATCATATTCGAAGCAAGTCTTTTGTTTGGAGAATTGGTCATTTGTCATTAGAAAAGTAAAGTTATTAAATGTATACTGGTGATATAATTTGAAGATTGTCTTGGGCCGATCTGAGGAGCAAAAGAAAGGCACTGTAAGGGGTAATAGGGATGGGATAAACAAAGTGTATGAAGGGCATGCCCAGGTGTGAGTCCAGTGGTCACTCTGCCACTGGAATGAAGGTGCTTCTCTCTGATGAAGCCCAACATAGCCGAAACTGGTCTAGACATTCCCATCTGGAGGAGTCCTGGCTTGGCAATTCCGACAGCAGTGTTTATTTATTTATGTAACTATAGAGTGTTCAAATACTGTTAAGTTGTTCTAGTGCAAACAGAGCCCAATCACAATAGAAACATTACATCGTAGTAGGGCTTTACAGAACTGAAGATGACTGCTCATAGTGTGAATTCTCAATGAAGGGAATTCTGAATCCTACGTTTGATATGCAAAGATGTGGCCTCCATGTAGGATTTGTTGATTTTAAGTGCAATCAGAGTGCATGAAGTAGCAGGTCAAAGTCTAATTTGCATATCGCTGGTCCCTGTCGGGGGTAGCATGGTAGCCAGAAAAATGATCGATTGGAATTATGGCCGAAGCAAATGCCAGAGGCTGGAATTTTACAAGCAATGCAACCTTTACTTTTGTGTTTCTTATGGAGATGACATCATCAGGGTACCGGAATTCGGAGCGAAGGGTACTGGGATGAGCTCTGAGAGATGAATTAGTGGGGATGACAGTAGGAAGGGAGCTATATAATAGGAAGAGGGAGAAATGGTGGAAACGTTCAGATGAGGCGGACGGGAGAATGCACTTCGAAGGGTGAGAGCTGGTAAGAAGGATATCTCTTTTGGGTGCGCCCAACAGTAGGGTGGTCATACTGTGAAGAGACTTTGCTTGAAAAGATGTTGATTCAGCTCTTGTCAGAAGTGAGGGACGGAGCCTGGCAGATTTGGCCTGGGAGGAGGCTCCACGCCCCTAGCATGTAGCAGACGATGGCTTGTCATGCCGTTTTTACCTTCCTGCATTTCCTGAAGTCTGGCCTGACAATGCTGTTACTGCAGGCCCTGCCTGTCCCACCAGAGGTGTTGATGCTGATCACCAGGTACCCAGTGCAATGGAGATGATTCCTTATAGCCAATTAGGTTTGTCTAAATGTGTTGCAGGTGGACAGTTAGAACCAATGATGTTCTGCAAGAGTCAGTAAAGTATTTACGTCTTACAGATATGGTCAGACCGGCTGGAGGTTCTGCGGGTAGCACAGGCGAAGCGACAGTTCAGTTTAGGAATACATACGATGAACACCAATAGTGCAAAAATCAAGATTATGGCATTTGAGACAAATGTTTTGTTTGGAGAATTGGTTGTTTGCCATTAGGGAAGGTCAACTCCTATATGTATTTGGGAAACTTATCTGGTGATTGCATGTTTTGGACCAACCGGAGGACAGCAAAGGAGAGGTGTGCTAGAGGCAGATGGCTTGCTGTGGTGCCTGGTGGTGGTTCTATGGTTCCTGACCACAAACAAGTAAAGTCAGGGGACTTGTTTTGCAATGATCATGAGGGGCTGTGTTTATTTGCAACGTTGAAGGCTGTCCCAAACACTGTTATTTCTGTACAGTGCCTCTCCTGATTCCTACTTCTAAGATCCGGCCTAGGGACTGCTTTATCTGTTTGTTAGTCCTTTCTAATTGAGATTGTTAGAAATGGGATTTCTGGTTGGCTAGGGCATGTGCCTAAGCCAGGCAGAAACCCCCACTCTAGTCAGGGCAAGGGAGTCACACACTGAAGATAACCCCTGCTCACCCTCTTGGTAGCTTGGCACGAGCAGTCAGGCTTATCCCAAAGGCAATGTGTAAAGCGTTTGCGCAACACACACACACAGCAGCGACCCACTAGGCGCACCACAAAAGAAACCCCACACAAGGTTATATAAAAAATAGCCTTTGTATTTCTCATAAAACATATTAGAATGTAATCATATATATATATACACTGTGCCACCTGGCACTAGGTATTACTTTACAGGGGATTATATACATTACAGGGCCAATCGGGCCACTGTCATAACCATTAAATCATACAAGTAATAAAACAGCCAGTAACTACTGGTAAACACTGTACGTGGCATAAACATATTATGCATAAATCATGAGGTATGAGCGTCATCACAGTAGCATAAAACATTGCGCATACAGATATTAGGCATACATCCTAGGTAGCAACAGTGCAACATTTCTACAACACATCATGCCTCCTCATAGGCATAACCATAACTGCACAGAATGCCACCAATGGTCCTCCGTGCACCTTAGTACACACTTATCCGAGTGCAATCTTGGGCGTGTAACCCCAAGGCCTAATCACGTCAGGGCATACGCCCCAGAACGGTCCCCAGCACATCGCCTTATGCAAATATTGTGGCCATCCTTAATAAGCCCTTGTAGGGGGTGCACACATCATAGCCATAAGCACACATCGAAAAAGCCCCCCCCCCAATGGTGGGCACAACCGTCAGCTGCCGCGATCCTTCGTGGGGCAGCTGCTGGCAGCAAATGTGCAGGAGACCTCTCACAATGCCCTTGTTGGCGAGGGGACCTCACTTGGTCCCTCGTGTCTACCAATGGTCTCTCCCGGGGCCTAGAACAACAGTGCGGCCCGATTCCTGAACAGGGACGCCCCTGGACCAAGGCACTACGGTCCCCAAACACCCCAATGGTGCCAGTATTGAATGTCGGGAGCAGCCCGCCAACTCGTGGTGCCGTCCTTGCCGCTCACCTTCCTTCTGCAGGGGAAGACTCCGGTCGGGACTCGCCGGGCCTAGAAACACCAGAGCGACGGCTCTTCTCGCTGCTGGCTTCCGCGGAGTCTCCGTCGGTTTTGGGCAGTGAGGAAAAGTGTTCTTCTGATCGGTATCATTTGTACCAGGACTCCATTGTTTTTTCATTGCCATTTCGTGTCAAACACTTCCACACGACCCACCTGGTCGTTTCTGCTGATGCCTGAGGAAATTCTAACTAACACGACAAAAACCATCTTGCAGCCTGCATTTCTGCCCAGGAACTGTCGCACACCCAACCCCCTGTTCTTTGCAGTTCGACAGAAAACCATGAGACACTCACGCCCTGTGTAAATGATTTGTTTCCCATCTCCTGCTCCCTGCCTGGTAAACATCCTTGACACCGTGATCAGGTTATCTGGACAATGGTCTGACTGCTGGGCCTTGATCAGGGTGATTGGACAATGGTTTGAATGACCGAGCTTTGATCAAGCTGATCGAACAATGACCTGAATGACCGTGCTTTGATCAAGCTGAGTGAACAATAATTTGAGTACCAAGCCTTGATCAGGTCACCAACTACAAACACCGTCTGGATCTGGTTATCAACTGCAAACACTGCCCTGATTGAACAATGGACTAACAGCTAAAAGACTGGAATGAAAAAGTATAAAAGGCTTGTAAGCTGCGGAGTAAAGCAGCAGCCTCCTCTGTCTTGTTTCTAACGAGCTTGGGACTCTGTTCCATAGCCCGGGCTATTTGAATAAATCTGGGTTCCTCCTGCAGACGAAGGCTCCTGTGTCTCCTTTTACTACGTATGAAGGGTATGGAAGACTTGGGCAATTCCCCTGCCGCCGAGACCCAGTGAGTGGGTTATTCCGGTTCTTCAAATGGCGCCCGAATAGGGACTCCACGAGTACGAAGGTCAGGCCCGGTGGATGTGAGGAGGTGCACGGAGAGACTCCGACGGAGGCGCCCTACCCGAGGGATTCTTGCAATCCGGTAAGCCGAACGACTCGCCCGCTGTTCCTCCCCACCCGGTCTGGGCCACATGACCGCGTCCTCGCTGGAGTCCCCTAGCAAATAATTTCTGGAGCAGGACACAGCCCTACGTCTGCAGGAGAGAACTACCCCTGTAAGGTAAGGGTGGACTGATCACCCACCAAGTCTGTATGATTCTGCTGTTATTGACCTTTGCAAAAGCCAGGCAGGCGAGGTGAATTTTAAAACCCGCCGGTGTCTGTTACCTATTTACAAGCATGCCAGTCAGTAGTAAGTTCAAGAAATTATGTTGTTGTATGTGTACGCAGGACTCCCAGCTGGAGGCGGCTTGTCCGCTTCCTCCAGAAGGGACCCCTGGCCATACGATGTATGTTAAACATGGCCCTTCTGCCATAATGTTTTCCTCATTCTGGGTAAAATATACGAAACAAAGTAATGCAGAATTACAGTGGCCACTTTTCGGCTCCT
This sequence comes from Calotriton arnoldi, assembly GCA_963921515.1. Taxonomy (NCBI): domain Eukaryota; kingdom Metazoa; phylum Chordata; class Amphibia; order Caudata; family Salamandridae; genus Calotriton; species Calotriton arnoldi. The sequence goes on from CAWUFW010002842.1 coordinate 1,284,164, forward strand.
TTAATTCCCAAGTTCTCACCAACTTAGAGGAACAATTAATGAAAAGAAAAACGCGCCCGTCTATGTTTGAATCTGTCCGATTTTGGAGGAAAGAGATAGAGCAGAGAGCTAGAAAGCAGAAGGCTCAAGAAAGAAAACAGGAACGCATGTCAATGGCCGACCACGCCAGAGTAAATTTACAAAATCAAATGACAAAATCGGTAGAAATAGCCAACAGGGAGTGTAGGAGAGTAGGATCTGCTTCACATGGGTACCCCCACTTTTTGCTGATGCTTCACTGGTTTTCGACATTAGTCTGGCTGGGGCCCTGCTATTCAGAACCCCAGCCTAGCTGTTTCCTCTTTAAAAGGGTCTCCATGTGCCTTAGGCACATCACTGATTGGGATCTGGAGTGCCCTTATAAGTCCCTAGTATATGGTATACTATGTACCAAGGGCATAGGTACCTCAGAGGCCTGCCAGGGGCTGCAGCATATATTATGCCACCCCTGGGAGGCCATCCAAACTGACACCACAGGTCTGCTACTGCAGCCTGGGTAAGGTGGTGCATGCACCCCTTACTGTGGTATAGGTTACCTATATCACTAAAAGCATACACACATATAAACCTATAAGTCACTCCTAAGGCAGGCCTTATCAATCCTAAAGGCAGAGTGCATGGTTCCTATGTGAGAGGGTGCCCTGCATGAGCAGGGCCCCTCTGCAGCGTTCGGAGACCATCTCTGATGCTGTTTGTAGTGCAGCCTGACCATATACTCTTAAGCGCATTATATCCTCGCGGTAAAATGCTAACTTTGGAATGGCTGCACCTAAACATGTCGTGTTTGGTGTCAAACATCTTGGAATACTACCCCCGCCAATCCTGGCGGCGGGGGTAGCATTCCACCCTTCTAGAGGGAAAGGCATGTTAACTCTGACGAGTCCGGTAACTTCTTTCCAGAGCCCTGGCATCACAAAATGGATGCTGCTGCCACAGACACGAGTCTGGCCTCCTGCTGCTGGACGAAACTCCGGCAGGGGAGGCCTGGACAATAGGTTTCCTGTCCCAGGGAGGTGTGACCACCTCCCCAGACAGGACAATGTGTATTGGGGCTGGGCGGGAGCACTTTCGGGTGCTTTGAAGTCCTGCACTGGGGGCACATTTGGTGTCCCTGTGCATACCCCAGTTCAAACCGGATCAGGGGCTCGCAGCCCCTGCTTTGGCGCGAACTGGACAAAGGGAAAGGGGTGTAGCCACCCCTCTGCCCTGACCCACCCATAGGTGGGGCCACAGAGTAGTCCATCCCCTATTTTTAGAATAAAGGTAGGAACCCAGTCCTTAGGACTTTAGATTATACCTGGACGAAACTCTGAAACTGAATCCTGGACCTTCGACGCTCTACGACAAGATTAGAGGACTGAAGAATCTCCCTTGGGGTCAAGGAGTGACTCCCCTGCTTGGCAGGCACCAAAGAAGCATCTGTCCGGTTCGCATCACTGAAGCTCCCGTCGGACGCCGAAGTCATCGCATCACCAGAGGTGGATTCTCAGACTTCCCGAGGCTACCCTGAGTCCCCAGCAAAGCTGAGGCCCGTGGCTATCGTGGGTGACTTGAGACCGTGACCCCTGGACACCGAGCACACTTGCAAGTGCACCATCTTCTGGGTCTCCCAAGAAGTCGTGCTTTGGGCTCCGAGTAGCCCTAGCCTCCAGCACCACCTGCACCGAAGATCACTGGCCCCCACTCCACGAGTGTCCTGTAAGCCAGCTCCACGTGCGGCGTCACGAGGCTCCTTCGCGGTCGCTAGCCCGTTGGCTAGTAGCCCTTGACGAAGGCCAATCTTTTCTTTACTTGGCATCCTGGTTGCTCCAGGCCTGCCCTCACTTACCCTCGCTGGGTGAGTTCCCCAGACCTTGCTGGTCTGCATCATCGACGATCTACATCTTACTCGAGACTTGCCGTTGCCAAGGCTTGTTGGGTCCAATCCGGTCGCCGACACCTCAGCACTCGACAGACATCGAGCCACAGCCCGAATCCTGCTCCTGGTCGCCGACAACGCCTCCCGGACCTCGTGGCTGAAGAGTCAAGACGACCGTCACCGCACCTGAAGCACTCGACATCGGTGGGCATCTGTCCATCGCCTTCCTGGTCACTGGCTAGTGACCCAGACTCTGTCCCCTCTGCTTTCAGGTTCTTCAGAACTCCGATCCACTCTTGGATCCACCCGGACACTTTTCTCCTGGTCGCCAGCAGCACTTTGCAGCAGATCGCCATACGAAACGACGACGAAACCCGACCCCGAAAGGCACCTATGCACCCGGCTTCCCTGGGTGAGGTAACACGAGTACTCCGGTGCTCCCGTGGGTAGAGACTCTTCAAAGTCCTAGATCTCAAAGGGTTTTGTCCTAGTCCTATTTTAAGTGTCCCTTTCCTCTATTTTCCCGATCCCGACTTTCTCCATAGAAGTTAACGGCGTATCGCGGTTGTGTATTTACACTGCACGCGTCTCCCGTGGGTCCCCTGTGTCACTACCTTGGGTGGTTCCTTGTGGTCCAAGCACTTCTAGAGGCTCTAGGCCTAGTGTCTAGTTCAGTCGTGGTTCGCATACCACTTTATTGGTATATGGTTTGGTACGCCCCTAGGGCCCAAACGTGTATTTGTGCTATTACTGTGATTTAAGATCTTATAACCTATGTACTTCGAACTCTAGCCTCATAAAGAGACTAGAGGGGTGTGTTTAGTAATAAATACATATATTTTGAATATATACCTGGTGTGGTGCTCTTTCATTTGGTCACTCAAGAGATTATAGACTGGTAAAACAAGCTGCTTTACATTCCTTCAAGACTTAGCCTGAAGGCTGCTCTCCATAGCTACCACTAGGATAGCTTTCAATAAGGTTGTCTTTAACCTACCTACCATAAGAGTCGATTTGGACTGGTGCAAGGTGCCCACTATAATTAGTGGACAGCATATGCCAGGCCAACTTCTCACATTGGTGTGCAGCGTGTGGGATTCCAGCTTGCTATTGTTTTACCAGATAATCTCAATTGAATTGATCAACTGAAAACCACTAAAGGTACCTAAGGTACATATAATTTAAGCTTAGAATAACAGTAAGTTCTACTGAACTTAGAGTTGTGTGTTAAGGGATAGCACAACCCTTTCTACAACTCAAGAGAGTTTAGTAGGCCACACTAGAGTAGGTAGTGCATACACCACACCACACTAGTAATGTCTTTAAAAGCAGGATCCAAAGATGCCTTGCAGGAAGCCATGGAGCTTCCACCCTCCAAGTATGACACACTCCCATTCTTGGAATTGAGAGCTTTGTGTAACGTGAGGAAATTAAGGACAGGCCAAAGTCCCACCACCCAACACCTCCAGGAGTTGTTGGTGGCTTATGATCTTAGTAAGTCCTCAGAGACTGAAGGGGTAGGAGCAGAGGGTGGGCCAGCAGATGAGGAAGGGGCCAGGGGTACCACAACCCCCAGCCCCCCTCTGAAACTGACCAGGAGGGTGACAATGACCCTGACCTGGAAAACCCAATCCCTTCTGGGGAAGATGAAGATGAGGATCTAGAGAACCACACCTTTGTCCCCCAGGAAGGATTATGAGTGTGCTCAGAAAGTCTAGGTCTCCTTCTCAGGAGTCTAACCACTCTGGCACCTCCATAGGGAGCTCTGTTTCTTCTCACAGGAGGGAATCCTCTCATGAGAGAAGAAAGAGACTGGTCCAGTATGAGGAAACTCAACTAGAGATCAGGAAGAAGCAATTGGCTTTAGATAGAGAATCCCTAGATCTCCTTAGAGAGAGAAGAAAGTTGGGACTAGAGTCCCATGGTGGCAACCATGTCCCTAGAGATAGGGAAAGGTCCTATGACCATAGGAACCTGAGCAAGATTGTCCCTCCCTACCAGAGTGGGGATGATATCCACAAATGGATAACTGCTTTAGAGAGGGCCTGTAAAGTACAGAAGGTCCCTCAGGAGCAGTGGGCAGCAATCTTGTGGCTCTCCTTTGCTGACAAAGGTAGAGACAAGCTCCTCACTGTTAGAGAGGAGGATGCTGACAATTACAAGGTCTTGAAGAGTGCTCTTATTGATGGGTTTGGCCTAACCACTGAACAGTACAGGTTGAAGTTCAGAGACACCCAAAAAGCACAGACTCAAGACTGGGTAGACTATGTGGATTGTTCTGCCAAGGCTCTGGAAGGCTGGTTGATGGGCAGTAAGGTGTGTGACTTCTCAGGATTGTATAATCTGATAATGAGGGAGCAGATTCTTAATAACTGTCAAAATCAGCTGTTGCATCAGTACCTGGTTGACTCTGATCTGACCTCTCCCCAAGAATTGGGAAAGAAGGCAGACAAATGGGTCAGAACCAGGGTGAAGCAGAAGGTACAGAACCAAGGTGGGGAAACCAAGAAGCAAGATGCTAAGAACTCTGACAAGGGTGGGGAGAAGGGTAAAGATCAAAAGTCTTCATCAGGCCCCCAAAAATCTTCTTCTGGTGGGGATTCCCAGTCTACCAAGGGTAAAGGCCAAAGAAAACCATGGTGCAAGGTCTGTAAGCAAAAGACCCACTGGACCAGTGATTGCACCAAGTCCAAAGACTCCAGTCCAGCACCCACCAATGCCCCTAAGGCACCTGTTCCCCCTAGTACAGTTGGTGGAAGTGCTCCAGCAAAGGGTTTAGTAGGGTTCACCCTGGGAACTGAGTTGGGCTCTGACCTAGTTAGAGAACTGACTCAGGCTGTGTTAGTCTGTGATGGAGGCATGGATGTGCCCTCCTCTATGAGTCCCAGTAATCTGGGCAAGTACAGACAACAGCCTTTAATCAATGGACGAGAGGCTTTGGCATTTAGGGACACAGGGGCAAGTGTCACAATGGTGACACAAGACCTTGTGCTACCTGGGCAAGTTATGCTTGGTGAAATGTACCAAGTGACCAATGCTAGCAATGTCAGAACAGACCATACTCTGGCAGTTGTTAACTTCTCCTGGGGAGGGGTAACTGGCCTTAAGAAGGTTGTGGTAAGTGCAAACCTACCAGTCGAATGCTTGCTTGGCAATGACTTAGAGACTTCTGCTTGGGCAGAAGTGGAGCTCAGGACCCATGCAGAAATGCTGGGGATCCCTGCAGATGTGTTTGCTGTGACCAGGTCACAAGCCAAAATGTCTAGCACTGAACAGGCCTTGGATTCTGGAAGAATGGACCAAGTGCCTTCCAAGAGGAGGAGTAGTAGGGTTAAGGCAGTGCCTTCCCCCTTGGCTCAGGAGGAAGATCAGTCCCTTGAGGGGGATGATCTCAGCCCTGAAGAAGGAACTGTCCCAGAGGAACTTGAACCTGACCAGGTTGAGTTCTTGGGGACAGGGGGACCTTCTAGGGCAGATCTGAGCCAGGAGCAGCAGAGCTGCCCCTCCCTTGAACCCCTCAGACAGCAAGCTGCTGCTGAGGCTGCTGGGAAAGCTAGTGGTCCCCATACAGTGTATTGGGATGATGGACTCCTGTACTCAGAGAGTAGAGACCCCAAGCCTGGTGCTACCAGGAGGTTGGTAATACCTTTGAAGTTCAGGGGCTTCCTATTGACCCTAGCCCATGATATTCCCTTAGCAGGACACCTGGGCCAGAACAAGACTTGGGACAGAATTGTCCCTCACTTTCACTGGCCCCACATGTCTGAAGACAGTAAGGAGTTTTGTCGCTCCTGTGTAACCTGCCAAGCCAGTGGCAAAGCAGGTGGCACTACAAAGGCCCCCTGATACCACTACCTGTGGTGGGGGTGCCCTTTGAGAGGGTAGGGATTGACATTGTTGGTCCCATGGATCCCCAAACAGCCTCTGGGCACAGGTTTATCCTGGTGGTAGTGGATCATGCCACCAGGTACCCAGAAGCTATTCCCCTCAGGACCACTACAGCACCTGTGGTGGCAAGGGCCCTCCTGGGAATCTTCTCAAGAGTGGGCTTTCCTAAGGAGGTAGTATCAGACAGGGGTGCTAACTTCATGTCTGGGTACTTAAAAGCAATGTGGAAGGAGTGTGGAGTGACTTATAAGTTCACCACACCCTATCACCCACAATGCAATGGTTTAGTTGAGAGATTCAACAAAACCTTGAAGGGCATGATTAAAGGGCTCCCAGAAAAGCTTAGGCGTAGATGGGACATACTCTTGCCCTGCCTTTTATTCGCATATAGGGAGGTGCCTCAGAAGGGGTTGGTTACAGCCCTTTTGAACTTCTGTTTGGCCACCCTGTGAGGGGTCCACTGTGCTTGGTGAAGGAAGGATGGGAGTTACCTCTCAAGCCCCAAAGCAAGATATAGTGGACTATGTACTTGGTCTCCGCTCCAGGATGGCTGAGTACATGAAAAAGGCAACCAAAAACCTTGAGGCTAGCCAGGAACTTCAGAAGGCCTGGCATGACCAAAGGCTGTTCTGACTGTGTACCAGCCAGGACAGAAGGTGTGGGTGTTGGAGCCAGTGGCCCCAGCAGCTCTCCAAGACAAATGGAGTGGACCCCACACTATTGTTGAGCAGAAGGGTGAGGTCACTTACTTAGTGGACCTGGGAACACCCAGGAGTCCCCAAAGGGTTCTCCATGTCAACAGACTAAAGCCATATGTGGACAGGGCAGACATGGGCTTGCTCATGGCTACTGATGAAGGGCAGGAGGAAGAGAGTGACCCACTCCCTGACCTGCTCTCACAGAACCCTGACGATGGGTCAGTTGATGGTGTAGCCTTGGCAGGCAGCCTCACTACCCAGCAACAAACTGATTGCAGGCAAGTCCTCAATCAGTTTAGACATATGTTTTCACTGACACCCAGTCAGACCACCTGGTGCACTCATGAAGTGGACACTGGGGACAGTCTGCCTATTAAAAACAAGATTTATAGGCAACCTGACCATGTCAGGGACTGTATCAGGACTGAAGTCCAGAAAATGTTGGAGTTGGGAGTAATTGAACCCTCAGATAGCCCTTGGGCTAGTCCAGTAGTCCTGGTACCGAAACCTCACACCAGTGGTGGGAAAAGAGAGATGAGGTTTTGTGTAGACTACAGGGGTCTCAATGCAGTCACTAGGACTGATGCCCATCCCATACCCAGGGCAGATGAGCTCATAGATACTTTGGCCTCTGCCAAATATCTCAGCACATTTGACCTAACAGCTGGCTACTGGCAGATCAGACTAGCTGATACTGCAAAGCCCAAAACAGCATTTTCAACCCCTAGTGGGCATTATCAATTTGTGGTAATGCCCTTTGGTCTGAAAAATGCACCTGCCACTTTCCAGAGGTTGGTGAACACAGTTCTCACAGGACTGGAAGCCTATAGTGCAGCTTATCTAGATGATATTGCTGTCTTTAGCTCCACCTGGGAGGATCACCTGGTCCACCTCAGGAATGTTTTACAGGCCCTGCAAAGGCAGGCCTGACTATCAAGGCCACTAAGTGCCAGATAGGGCAGAGTCAGGTTGTGTACCTGGGCCACCTTGTGGGTGGAGGCCAGGTTCAACCTTTGCAGAGCAAGATCCAGACCATCATGGACTGGACTGCTCCCACTACCCAGACTCAGGTGAGAGCCTTCTTAGGCCTGACTGGGTACTATAGGAGATTTGTCAAGGGGTATGGATCAATAGTGACACCCTTGAATGACTTAACTTCTAAGAAAATGCCCAAAAAGGTTCAGTGGACAGTTAGCTGTCAAAAGGCATTTGATGACCTCAAGCAGGCCATGTGCACTGCTCCAATTCTGCAGAGTCCTGATTACTCCAAGAAGTTCATTGTTCAAACAGATGCATCTGAATTGGGGGTAGGGGCTGTACTGTCACAATTGAATGAAGAAGGTCAGGATCAGCCAGTAGCTTTTATTAGCAGAAGGCTGACCCCTAGAGAGAAACGTTGGTCAGCCATAGAGAGGGAGGCCTTTGCTGTGGTCTGGGCTCTGAAGAAGTTGAGGCCATACTTGTTTGGTACACACTTCCTGGTTCAGACAGACCATAAGCCCCTCTTATGGCTAAAACAAATGAAGGGTGAAAACCCCAAACTGCTTAGGTGGTCCATTTCCCTACAGGGGATGGACTTTACAGTGGAACATAGGCCTGGGAGTAACCATGCGAATGCAGATGGACTCTCTAGGTATTTCCACTTAGAACATGAAGACTTAACTGGGCAAGGTTAGTTTAATGTCCCTACGTTTGGGGGGGTTGTGTAGGAGAGTAGGATCTGCTTCACATGGGTACCCCCACTTTTTGCTGATGCTTCACTGGTTTTCGACATTAGTCTGGCTGGGGCCCTGCTATTCAGAACCCCAGCCTAGCTGTTTCCTCTTTAAAAGGGTCTCCATGTGCCTTAGGCACATCACTGATTGGGATCTGGAGTGCCCTTATAAGTCCCTAGTATATGGTATACTATGTACCAAGGGCATAGGTACCTCAGAGGCCTGCCAGGGGCTGCAGCATATATTATGCCACCCCTGGGAGGCCATCCAAACTGACACCACAGGTCTGCTACTGCAGCCTGGGTAAGGTGGTGCATGCACCCCTTACTGTGGTATAGGTTACCTATATCACTAAAAGCATACACACATATAAACCTATAAGTCACTCCTAAGGCAGGCCTTATCAATCCTAAAGGCAGAGTGCATGGTTCCTATGTGAGAGGGTGCCCCTGCATGAGCAGGGCCCCTCTGCAGCGTTCGGAGACCATCTCTGATGCTGTTTGTAGTGCAGCCTGACCATATACTCTTAAGCGCATTATATCCTCGCGGTAAAATGCTAACTTTGGAATGGCTGCACCTAAACATGTCGTGTTTGGTGTCAAACATCTTGGAATACTACCCCCCGCCAATCCTGGCGGCGGGGGTAGCATTCCACCCTTCTAGAGGGAAAGGCATGTTAACTCTGACGAGTCCGGTAACTTCTTTCCAGAGCCCTGGCATCACAAAATGGATGCTGCTGCCACAGACACGAGTCTGGCCTCCTGCTGCTGGACGAAACTCCGGCAGGGGAGGCCTGGACAATAGGTTTCCTGTCCCAGGGAGGTGTGACCACCTCCCCAGACAGGACAATGTGTATTGGGGCTGGGCGGGAGCACTTTCGGGTGCTTTGAAGTCCTGCACTGGGGGCACATTTGGTGTCCCTGTGCATACCCCAGTTCAAACCGGATCAGGGGCTCGCAGCCCCTGCTTTGGCGCGAACTGGACAAAGGGAAAGGGGTGTAGCCACCCCTCTGCCCTGACCCACCCATAGGTGGGGCCACAGAGTAGTCCATCCCCTATTTTTAGAATAAAGGTAGGAACCCAGTCCTTAGGACTTTAGATTATACCTGGACGAAACTCTGAAACTGAATCCTGGACCTTCGACGCTCTACGACAAGATTAGAGGACTGAAGAATCTCCCTTGGGGTCAAGGAGTGACTCCCCTGCTTGGCAGGCACCAAAGAAGCATCTGTCCGGTTCGCATCACTGAAGCTCCCGTCGGACGCCGAAGTCATCGCATCACCAGAGGTGGATTCTCAGACTTCCCCGAGGCTACCCTGAGTCCCCAGCAAAGCTGAGGCCCGTGGCTATCGTGGGTGACTTGAGACCGTGACCCCTGGACACCGAGCACACTTGCAAGTGCACCATCTTCTGGGTCTCCCAAGAAGTCGTGCTTTGGGCTCCGAGTAGCCCTAGCCTCCAGCACCACCTGCACCGAAGATCACTGGCCCCCACTCCACGAGTGTCCTGTAAGCCAGCTCCACGTGCGGCGTCACGAGGCTCCTTCGCGGTCGCTAGCCCGTTGGCTAGTAGCCCTTGACGAAGGCCAATCTTTTCTTTACTTGGCATCCTGGTTGCTCCAGGCCTGCCCTCACTTACCCTCGCTGGGTGAGTTCCCCAGACCTTGCTGGTCTGCATCATCGACGATCTACATCTTACTCGAGACTTGCCGTTGCCAAGGCTTGTTGGGTCCAATCCGGTCGCCGACACCTCAGCACTCGACAGACATCGAGCCACAGCCCGAATCCTGCTCCTGGTCGCCGACAACGCCTCCCGGACCTCGTGGCTGAAGAGTCAAGACGACCGTCACCGCACCTGAAGCACTCGACATCGGTGGGCATCTGTCCATCGCCTTCCTGGTCACTGGCTAGTGACCCAGACTCTGTCCCCTCTGCTTTCAGGTTCTTCAGAACTCCGATCCACTCTTGGATCCACCCGGACACTTTTCTCCTGGTCGCCAGCAGCACTTTGCAGCAGATCGCCATACGAAACGACGACGAAACCCGACCCCGAAAGGCACCTATGCACCCGGCTTCCCTGGGTGAGGTAACACGAGTACTCCGGTGCTCCCGTGGGTAGAGACTCTTCAAAGTCCTAGATCTCAAAGGGTTTTGTCCTAGTCCTATTTTAAGTGTCCCTTTCCTCTATTTTCCCGATCCCGACTTTCTCCATAGAAGTTAACGGCGTATCGCGGTTGTGTATTTACACTGCACGCGTCTCCCGTGGGTCCCCTGTGTCACTACCTTGGGTGGTTCCTTGTGGTCCAAGCACTTCTAGAGGCTCTAGGCCTAGTGTCTAGTTCAGTCGTGGTTCGCATACCACTTTATTGGTATATGGTTTGGTACGCCCCTAGGGCCCAAACGTGTATTTGTGCTATTACTGTGATTTAAGATCTTATAACCTATGTACTTCGAACTCTAGCCTCATAAAGAGACTAGAGGGGTGTGTTTAGTAATAAATACATATATTTTGAATATATACCTGGTGTGGTGCTCTTTCATTTGGTCACTCAAGAGATTATAGACTGGTAAAACAAGCTGCTTTACATTCCTTCAAGACTTAGCCTGAAGGCTGCTCTCCATAGCTACCACTAGGATAGCTTTCAATAAGGTTGTCTTTAACCTACCTACCATAAGAGTCGATTTGGACTGGTGCAAGGTGCCCACTATAATTAGTGGACAGCATATGCCAGGCCAACTTCTCACATGGAGCATGGGGCCCGGGTACAAAAATGCTATCCAGCTCGTGAGGAGAAAAGAAAGGGCCATATGGATGGGGGAGAAGAAGGGGATTCCTTGCTTGATACCATGCTAGAAAGCCCTCCTGCATATGCCCCAATGTACCCTGCCCTGACGCCTCACACCCCACATGTCCCCCCGCCACCGCCCACTCCTGCCCCCACTGCCCCTCCTACTGTTCTTCCTGTCACACCAACCCTCCCGATTTTTCCTATGACACCGACCACGCCCGCTAACCCTGTCCTCACTGCGGGAATGACAACAAGTCTCCATCCGCCCAACCCCTGCGGCTTTACCCCTACCCGCCCTTTTCCTACTTCCCAGTGGTCTACAGTTAAGCAGGATTTATATAAAATGTTCAATTCCCCCCGACTGGCCTCCTTGCGCTCTGCAGTCAGCTTTTCGTCCCTTCGAGAAAATGACCTACAGAAGCAACAGTGTGAATGTTGGATAAAGAACGGGAATATTTATGTCTTTAAAGACATATGGTCCACCTTTTCCCAGTGGACGATTATGGAACAGACCACCTGGGCTGAATACATGTGTACGCTGGTCATGCAAAAATTTGAGAATGCGCTTATGCAGATACCCACTGGATTAATGGACCTTAGGTCACAAATAAGAAGAGGCGATGTTCAGGGAGAGGGGATGTTTGGTGATGTGTCTGCTTTAATGGCTTACCGTGATATGACCGCTTTTTCCAACACCCCTCTAGAGACAGCTATGCCAATGAGAGAGGCGGCCCCTGTCTTTGTTAACGCACTTACCGATGCCCAAAATAATGGCCGAGGGGCTGTTGAGGCACACTGGCGCAGGCTTTGGGTTCATGTTCCTTGGAAAAGGTCAGAAGTAATGCAGTTAAAAGAACAATTACCAGATCCCCGGAAGAATCCGGCTGCCTTTTACAGAGAATTAGGTCAGATTATATCTGCAGGTACTCTCGTTCTTGAGGATATAGATTTACTTTTTGGTACGGTTGTTCCCACTGAAATTTGGGACAAGATTCGACATACTGATCATGAAGTGGCATTGGGAGGTAAATAGGCTGACCTAGAGGCTATGGAAGAAGCAAGGGTAGGAGGGACTAAACCAGAAGCTGCCATCCTGACTTTGCCCGGTAAAATAATAACGTTTATGAAAACACTTTTGCCGGAAACTGTCATTAACTGGGATAAAATAAATGCCTGTAGGCAGCGAAAAGATGAGAATGTGGCGGACTTCTTTACCCGTTTTGAGACAGAATACAAGGGACATAGTGGTTTGGATCCCCGGACCCCAGGTTCTGGCCCAGTGTTTGTCGATAAGTTTGTCAGCAACTTGCTTCCTGAGATTTCCACCAGGCTTAAGAAAGTTGAAAGTACGTGAGTCTGACCAAACTATCACTGGTATCTTGGCTATGGCACAATATCATGAGAATAGGGAGAATGAAGATAGAGACAAGGAAAGTAAGAAGGTTAGGGATCTTAAGACTAAGGCACTTCTGCAGCAGGCTTACCCTCCCCGAGGTCCCGATGCCCGCGGGAATTTCAGACCTCAACCCCAACACCCTCCGAGGGCTCGCCAGTCTACCCCTCCAGCCCTCAACATACGGGAGCCCTCCAAACAGATCAGTGTGCTTATTGTAAGGGGTACGGCCATTGGATAGACGAGTGTCCCGTGTTAGCTGAAAACATCCGAACAGGGAAGACTCGGCCTCGCGCTCCCAGGGAGGGAAGGCCGACTAGGAACCATGGCCCGCCCCATCCACAGGATAAAGAACGTAGGCCCAGGGATCACGTTCCCGTCCGGCACGCGCCCGGCCAATGGGTTTGATGGGTACGAAGCAACACGCACTTATTACAATGATGATTATGACGAAGTTGATGAGATGGGGTCCTACCAAGCATAGGACAGCCAGGAAAGGGGTATTACCAGAGTGCAAATTCCAGTGGATCAAAGGGGCCCGTATGTTCAAATGTCAGTTGTGGGGAACGATCAGAATTTTCTTTTGGATACTGGGGCCACCAGGTCTTCTATTGCACGTCTGTCAGTCCCGGAGGCACCCCTTTCTGGCAAAATAAATGTCTCCGTGGGTTTTGCAGGAACACCTGTGATGAGCCCTGTCTCTGAACCCCTCCCTCTCGATATTGGCCCTGCACATGTTGACGCTCCCTTGGTCCTTACTACAGGTTGCAGTGAAAACTTGTTAGGCATGGATTTACTGAAAGCTCTGTATGCGACCATATCATGTAGTCCCCAAGGTGTATCCCTAACAATTTCTCCCACCGCAGCTTCCTATATGTATCTGTCTGGTCCCCTCCCACCAGAATTGCAGTTTTTACCTTCGTCCCTCTGGGCATCATCAGACACTGATGTAGGGTGTCTCAACATATCCCCTCATGTGGTACGCATCCAGCCAGGTGCACTTCTCCCCCGCCTCCGGCAGTATCGACTACCCGCGGAAGGAGAAATGGCCCTTTTAACAATAATATCTGAATTAATGGACAAGGGCGTAGTGGAGGAAACACGTGGCAATATCTGTAACAGTCCCATTATTCCCGTTCTTAAAAAGACCAATGGAGATGCTCTCTCCCCTAAAATATACAGATTCGTGATTGACCTGAGAGCCCTTAACAAAATAACAATCTCCCAATATCCTGTTGTCCCCGACATTACAGCCCTCTTAACGATGGTCCCTTCTGACGCAACGCACTTTTCTGTCATAGACCCGAAGAACGCTTTTTTCAGCATTCCTATACATCCGGACAGCAGACATTTTTTTGGGTTTCTCCCTTGGTGGGCGAAGCTTTAGATTCTGCCGCGCCCCTCAAGGTTTCACCGAGAGCCCCAGTATCTATAGTCAAGCCCTCAAAAGTCAACTAGATTCCTTGGAACTCCCTGATAACTCCACACTATTACAATATGTAGATGACCTCCTCATTGCTGCAAATTCTGCCCCATCATGTAAAGAAGCTACTCTCTGTTTGTTACGCCACCTTGCCCTCCATAATCACAAAGTCTCTTTAAAAAAGCTTCAGTTTTGTCAAGAGAAGGTGACCTATTTAGGTCATCTCCTCTCGAAGGAGGGAAGGCAGCTCACCGCTGATCGTGTAGCCATTATCAATGCTATGACGGCCCCACGAACACAAAAGCAGGTGCGAGCCTTCATAGGCCTAACCTCATACTGTAGACAGTGGATTTCCAACTTTTCGGCCATGGTCAAACCTCTTCTTGCCCTCACCACTAAAGACATATCAGACAGTTCCTTTCCATGGACTAGAGAGCATGCGCAGGCCTTCCAAGATTTAAAGAGGGCTCTGTGTACTGCTCCAGTCCTCGGTACTCCTGATTATAGCAAGCAATTTTTTCTTTTTGTACATGAGACAGACGGCTGTGCATGCACTGTCTTGACCCAGATGTTCGGAGGTCACCATCGGCCATGTGCCTATTTTTCAGCCACCTTAGATCCTGTTGCAAGGGCTCTCCCAGGATGCCTACGGCGACCGCTGCGGCCGCCCTCATGGTCCGTCAGAGTGCGGGGATCGTCATGAACTCCCCCCTGACTCTGATGGTCCCCCATTCTGTAGATACCCTCCTTAATAACACCAAGACACAGTACCTCACTAGCGCACGACTCACAGGATATGAACTGACACTCTTTTCCAGCCACATTAACATCAAGAGATGCACTGTACTGAACCCCGCAACATTACTCCCACTGGATACTCAGGATGCCCGCTTAGACCCACATGACTGCATATTAAGGACAGAGGAGGAGACGAAGGGATGGGTTGACTTACAGGATACCCCGATAGCAGAACCAGAAGGTACACTATATGTGGACGGATCATGTCTCAGAGGGCCAGATGGTAACACCTCAGCCGCCTACGCCCTCACGACATTAGGACAAGTAGTAGAAACAGCTCAGATTCCGCAGTGCTCTGCTCAAGCAGCAGAATTAGTGGCCCTCACTAGAGCCTGTGAGTTAAGCAAAGGGATGACGGTAAATATTTATACTGACAGCCAATATTCCTTCGGGGTGGCCCACAACTTCGGGAGGTTCTGGAAAGAAAGGAATTTCCTTACTTCCCATGGGACCAAGATTCAACATGGCCCCCTAATTCACCGATTGTTAGACTCCCTGACACTCCCCAGAAAGGTGGCCATTATAAAATGTAAGGCCCATAAGAAAGTGACAGATGATGTTGGGAAAGGCAATGCCCTGGCTGACCAGAAGGCCAGACAAACAGCTCTTAGAAAAAGGGAAGGAATGTATGTAGGAGGTCCCGCTAGGTGGGTGGCAGACGAGGGCATGGTTGAAAACACAGTACAGAGTGTGATCGATATTCAGTCCCATACTACTCCTGAGGAACTACGGGTGTGGAAGGAGCAATTAGCAAAGGAGGGAATTGATGGTTGCTGGGTCCGCACGACTATGGAAAGACAATGGATGTTACCTGACAGTCATGTGCTACCAGTAGTTACGATGGCCCATGGTCCTGCTCACATTAGTGCAAAAGGGATATGTAAACTGTTGGAACCTACATGGTACAACTCTAAGATACCAACATATGCTGAAAAGCTGGTTAAAACATGCATGATTTGCCTAATGTATAACCCAGGAAAAGGCACAGTTACTCCTAAGGGAGGATTCTCTCCTCCTACCTTCCCTTTGAAGTCCTCCAAATAGATTACATCCAGATGGACCGATGTAACAATTTAAAATATGTCCTAGTGGTGGTCTGTACCTTCAGCCGATGGGTGGAGGCCTACCCCGTCAAAGACTGCACCGCTATCACTACCGCCAAAATGCTATTAAAAGAGTACCTCCCACGATTCGGTTTGCCCCACTTGGTCTGGAGTGACAACGGGACACACTTTACGGCTCAAATTATGGAATATATCTGTACAGCATTGGGTATAAAACAAAAATTTCATGCAGCTAACCACCCCAGTCAGCAGGTCTAGTGGAGGTGTACAATGGCATCCTAAAAACTAAAATGGCCAAAATAGTAGCCGAGACAGGTGTCACTTGGGTTGATGCTCTGCCCTTGGCCCTATTGTCTACAAGAACAACAGCCCACACCAGGATAGGGCTATCCCCCCATGAGATTGTGTTCGGGAGGCCTGCCAATGTATGGGGTGTCCCGCGGCCTAAGAAACTGTCTGATGTTGAATACCCTGTATTAACTGATTACCTGTACAGTCTAACTAATACCTTTCGTACTCTTTATCACCAGGTGCATGAGGCCATACCTGACAAAAGCGAGGGCCCAGGACACGTTATCCAACCTGGAGATTGGGTCTTAGTAAGAAACTTTCAACGGACTAAGAGCCTCGAACCCCGCTGGACACAGCTCCGTCAGGTGTTGCTGGCCACCCGCACCGCCGTGAAAGTAGAAGGTCGGAAGAATTGGGTGCATTCGTCCCACTGTAGGCGTGTGCCTCTGCCCCTCCCCTATGATCAGTGGGTGAGGGAAGGACAAGGAGACTCAGAAACAGAAACAGTCCCGACGTTTGTCCCATTCAGCGATGCCAGACTGCATTTTACATCTACGGAAGCAGAGAGTGACAGCATACTGAAAGGAAGGGTGGAACCCTCCCTTAACTCTGCTCAACGTCCAGAACAATTGTTTCCCGACCATACTGACCCTACTTCCGACCGATATAACTTGCGCCCCGAGGAAGGCTTGCCTTTGAGTTCGCCAAGTGCCTATAGGCTGTAGGGCTGTGATCTCCCCGGCCGAGAGTAGTGCTGGTGTGTCAGACTAAGGTACGCCATAGGGCTCTTGGCACCTGCGCCCAGTGAAGCAACCACCAATCACAGACAGCCACTAGAGGTCCCTGGCTTAGCACAATGGCTGCCGTCCAAAACACTCGAATCCAGAAACAATATGTCAGTCTCCGACATAGTAAATGCTTCATGGCCACCGTGGTGACGCTGTTTGTCTCCCTCATCCTGTCTATTCTTGGTTGGCTGTTACTAATCTACCATCCTGTTACCTCACCAACCCCTACCCCAACTCCTGCAGAGCACCAGTATTACACGCTACCAGCCCACGAGTTACCCCGCCGTGCAGAATTCTTCAATAACACCTTCATCCAAATGTTGCATCATCATCAGCTGATCATGAACATTTCCAACTGCTGGGTTTGCGGACTGATGCCGCATTCCATGATACACCCTGTCCCATTCTTTCCCTACCCCTTTTCCATCTCTGGGTCTTGTCTTGCATGGTGGATGTTGATACAGGAGGCCTACACTGTCAATGGTACTGCCAATTCTGCCCTTGGAACATTTCAGGATGACTTCTGGCGGAACAGATCTGGCCATGCCAATGCTCCTTTTGCCCGACCAGCTCATCCACATTGCTACTATCACCAGATGAACTCGGTGAGATGGTAGTATTCAACTCAACCACTCGACGAACATTTTCCAGATTCCGCACAAGAAGGATACTGCCCGATGAACGAGACACTGTGAATGTCATAAATGTGCAAGGCCGTGTCTGCATCCATGGCCTAGGGACTAAGAAAGTTGGTACCAGTACTTGTAATATCACAAAATCTTTAAACTCTACATCTCCTCCGAAGCTGGTGGCATCCCCCAACACCTATTTTATCTGTGGCACTGCCGCCTACACTTGGCTCCCCCGTAACTGGTCTGGTACCTGCTATCTGGCCTTCCTCCTTCCGCCAACGTATTCTACCCATGGGAGTTACCACCTGTTGATGAAGGGCGCTCTGCGTCGCTCACGTAGGGGCGTCATATCAGCCGAGGATACAGCAGGCCAGGAAACCGGGGACTTCCTTAAAGGTTTCCTTCCATTCTGGGGCCCCATGGCAAACAGTCGGGCTGTACGAGGACTGACCAGGGTCCTTGAAGCCACCATCACAGTAACAGCTGGTGCCCTCTCCAACATCACTGCAGAACTACAGGCGGACCGCCTTATAACACTGCAGAATGATGGAGGGTCCCGAAAGTCCCGTATTACCATTTAACAAGAAACTCATTACTGGTTTGGCACTACCCACCAAACATGATACTCCTAGATAGGCCCTACCAGGCAGGCTCAGATAGAATGTCTTAAATTGTCCACTTTCCCTTGTCCTGGTAGCACTTCTCACATAGGCCCAAGCCCAGCTCCCTAGATAACTATATCTTACATAGGCCCAAGCATACCTTCCTAAGATACAAATGTGTAGGCCCAAAAGCAAGTGACTCTTGCTCTCATTTTCATAATAATAATGAAACAGACCTCGTAGGCCTCACTGATCTGCTAGCAGAAATCTGTCCCATCCACCCAGATACAACATTAGCCTGTCTTGTAACTTTCCACAGTTACAAGAGCAAGGGTGGCCCCCACCCACTTGACAACTTGATGGAACATCTGGCAGTGTCACATGCAAGATTCATGATATTCTTAGCTATGGGACTTTCCGCGCTTGCTAAACTGGAACCCAAGGCAGGAACTTGACCAAGAATTAATATATTTAATATTAATTCTAAAGCATTTTTCACGGTAAAAGTTATCCTTTGTTTACTTTTTGCGGTCAGAGAACTCTGACCTTCTGCCACCAGTTCTGTTTTATCCTGATACCACTTCTCACATAAAAGTTTCCAGTAAAGCAGGTGGCCAAGTGGCCTGCGTCACATCTCGTGTCAAGCCTCGTGCACACGTAGGCAAGTTCTGCATTTAACGATAAAGTTCTGCATTCAACTATATAAAAGAGCCTCGCCCACACTATAAGCTTTGAACTCTCCATTGCATCAGAGCTTGACTGCAGTTAGAGGGTTCCCGTGCGATCGATCGTCCGTACTACTGGGCTAGAGCTTCAAACTTTCAAGGTGGTAATATTCTTTTCTTAATAAATTTAGCCTTTTGGCTTTAACGGCCTATCTGATGGCATAGCCTATTGGTTTTGTCAGCCTATCTGATTATTTCATCATTAGCTTATTCAGCCTCTTTAATAATTTAGCCTTTTGGCTTTGACAGCCTATCTAATTCAGCTCATTCTAAACCAAGTCATTGCATTTAACTTAGTTTAAACTGCGTAGTCTTGAATGGTGTTGCTTTCTTAAGAAAAGATTAGCCTTCTAGGCACTAGCCTACCCATCCTCTTTAGAGTTAGGGTTGCTCCTTGGGCAGCTGCTTATAGCATAATATTTTAGTCATATATTTGCTTCTTTGAACAACTGAGTTTGAACATTGTCGATGCATTTATTTTTTCATACTGCTCATATGTAGATGGGCAACATTTAAATTGAATTGTTTTATGCTTTGACCTGATCATGTGTTGATGAACACACATTTAAGTTGAACTGTTTCCTGTGGGTTTGAATTGCTTAATAAAGTGCTACTGTATTTGACATCGTTGTTCCTTCCTTTCAAGAGAACGTGCAGAGCGCAGGTCTTGCTCTCGTGAGCTGGTAAGCCATGTGTGACCACTGCAGTGTCTCTCCATTTACCCCCCATCAGCTGACGACCGCGAAGGTCTCGTGCGGACGGTTCCTCTGCAGTGTGGACCTGGGACACGCCTGCGGCTGCCCATGGCCTCTCCCCGCCTCTCCCCTCCACCGACCGGGTAAGTCAGGGACACTTTTTTTCCCCTGCCTTTCCTCGGATCTCTGGTGTGTGTGGTCCGGTGGATTGGGTCCTCCGGGGTGTCGCCGTGCCCCTCCCTGGTCCCCTGTAGTTTCTGTCGTGCCACGACCGCCGCCCTCTTCCCTCTTTGTGGCTGGTCACATCTCTCCGAGGCTCTTTGGTGCTCTGCTCTTTAGTTGTCGTGGTTTCCTTTTCGCTGCGTTCTCTTGCCCATTCTGTCTTTGGCCTCTTTGTCGTTGCCTTTTTAAGGAATATTGTGCTCTCACTTTCATTGCCGTTTTCACTTCCTCGTTCTTATCTTTGCCCTTTCCCTTGCATATGCTTCTGGTTACTGCTTGAGGTTTGAGTCCTGGAAGACACTTATGTGTGTTTTTCGAATTCTGGCATTGTACACAAGTGCTTCTGCAGCGTTTTTGCGTTTTCGTATTTATTATGTGTGGGTTATTTTCTTTTTTAATTTGCTCCGTAATGCTTGAGGTTTGAGTCCTGGGAAACACTTCTGTTTTTCGAATTCTGGCACTGTGCACGTGCGTTTGCCGCTTTCACATGTTTTGATATTTGGCGCACATTTTTTGTATCTCATTATAGCAGGTCTTTGACGTTGTTTTTCAATTGACTATTTGGATTTAGTTGTGGGCTGTTGCGCCCTTGACACGGTGCACAAGTGGCACGCGTATCTGTAGTATTGTTGCACTTTTAAAATTGGGTGTGTCTCGGCGCCATTTTGAATGCTCTTGCCGCCATTTTGTATTCTTCTTTCAACAGTGCATTTTTCAGTTTTTTCTTTACACTTTCGTCTTCTCTGACTTTTTATCTATTTAGGTTTGTTCCTTCACTCACTCCCTTCCTTCTCACTCTATTGTTCTTCATATATTTCTCTTTCCTGGTCTCCTTCCCGCCTTGCAACACCATTCTACTTTTCGGAGTCAATGCGCCCCTTTTTCCTTAGGTGTCTCTCCTGTGTATTCACACACCCATTCTTCGCTCTCTCTAGTACATCCCTCTCTGATTCTCTTTTGCATTGCTTGGGTGCTCTTCTCTTTTTGACTCTTAAATTTCTCTTGCTTTCTCATCGGCGCTTTTCACTGCTGTTACGTGCGCCACTACGAAAGGAGGAACTAACCACTTTGAAGTCTCTAGCACAGTTTGACCTCCCGTTTACCTTCCTGCTTTCTCCCTCTGCGCAGAATGAGGAAGTAGGCCTCGCAGCTCCGCTGTAGTCCCACCTCGCCCCTCCTTCCTCTGTCCTTCCAGGCTGCTTTCTCAGCCACCACTGTTACATTGATACGTATTCCTTTTTGAAATGCATTTCATTTATTTAATTATTGTTTATTTGTTGTCCGTTATGTCTGTTTCTTGTGCTTCGTTTTGTTATACATTTATTAGCCCTGCTGTCCCACCACAGTTCTCTCCCGCCACCGCCCCCATCTGTTGCTGTTCTGCCAGCTTTCCACTCACTAGCCGAGCGGCAGACTGCTAGTTATTGTTGTTGACTCAATTGCCCCAACTTTTCCTCACTATTACGGGCAGTTGCGCCAGGTAGCTGTTGTCTGGATTGTCTTGCCTTTAATATGTAGCCGCAATCCCGCTAAGTAGTTGCACTTGTCTTCATTGCACATTATCCATACATTGCGCCTCTTTTCTTCTGTCTCTCACATGTTTTGCCTACCATTTGTCCAGGCCAATTGGTAGCCAAAGTGGGGGTGGAGTCGTATCTCCATTCCTCCTGTTAGCTCCCTTAAGCCCCTTCCTCTCAGGTATGTCCCTTGACCCCCCCCATATTATGCTTTGGCCTGATCATCTAACAGTATTTTGATCTGTTTTAGCGAGACAGGAATACCTGGGCCTGCTAATGTATTTTTAAACATGTGAGTTGAGAGTGCTTGAGTTCACCGTGAATATTATTGTTATATTAGTATATCCTGTTTTCAAAGCATTACGTGTTGCTGAAGTCTCATCATCATTCGATGGCGATGAGACCCTGCTAGTTAGAATACCAAAACAAAAAAGAAATTAAATAAATACAGTGGCGCAGTATCACAGTTAATATTACATTTACGTTCCCATAAGTAGCTAAACTTTCTGATTCGCTAAAGCACACAAAGACACCCCCTGCTCCATGTCATGAGGGTAGGTTATAAATGCTTTGAAATACATTGTTACATTTAACTGGAAACACAGGCCTACAATTCTTGTTAATAAAATTTAGGCATTACTATAATAAGCTCACGAGTGGAAGGAAGTACTTATGAGGAGAACATTGGAGCGCAGCCAGAGGGCTACCACTCGGTTTACATTGTTGATGAGCACTGGGAAGGCTCACACACGTAATGATTGATAACGATCATGAAAAACAGACATATAGATGCAGTTACACTACAAGTACCATGATGTGCCTTAGTAGGCAACATGCAAGTGTTGCACCCCACATACAGCCGCAACACAAGGCAATTAAGACCCAAATAATTTACTCCTACCTGCGTCCAATTCAACAGCCCAGGCAGTGAAAAGTGCCACCTCTTCAGGCACGGGCAGGTAGCCCAAGTACAAGCATAGATCTAGGAAGTACAGCTACAGAACACACACAGTTGGAGTTAGCTAGTAGCAAAGATTTTGAAATTGTGTCTCGTGGCCAAGGAAGTTAGTGACATTGGACTAAGAGCAACATACATCTCGGACCAGATGGTAATTATTAGAGAGAAAAGAGGAGACAAGGAGACAAATTGATGGAATGGAATGCACACTAACTACACCCATTTTTTAATAAATGATAAAGTAAAAATAAGTTTATGAAAGGGATGTAATCTTTGTGCAGGACTAATGGGGGAGTAGAGAAGATGAAGTGCCAAGGAACAGGAGTGCGGTACCATGAGAGAGGAGGGAGAGGTAGTGCACATTAGGGTCCACCTCTGAAACTGGACAAATTAGGAGAATAATTTGCAAGCACCAAATGAGACACCACTTGTACTTGTCTGATGGGAAATGTTTTGTGGCTTTCAGTGAATAGAAAAGACTGAAATTGCATTTCACCTAATGGTATGTTATCAGCCCTGTCCTTCTCAAAGAAAATGTACTGCTACCCAAAGAAGGTTAAAGGTCAGTTATTGCCTGGACATTAGAAAGTGTAGAAACAAATTAATGAAGGCCACACCACCAACTTCCATAGGAAAGTAGAGCTATTTTACCTTTGATACAAATACACAGATTAATTCAGCTATATAGAACAATAATATGATTAAAAACATAGGTCCAATACAATTATTATAGGCCTTTAGGAGAAAAGACTAGAATATACGGCGTTTACACAACATGCATGACACACAGAGAACGTGCTTGAGCCTGTGTTTGACTTCATGGTCATAAGTTCAGATGCTACCAGGTCTACTTAGCATTTTATCGTTCTGAAGTGAATAGATGCGGGGTCTGATCAACCCTTCATCATTCTGAGGTGGATGAAATGAGTACCATTGAGTTGAGGGAACGATAAGGATCTGCTGTTTAGCGTCAAAATACCATTCTGAGTAAACGTGCACTTTACAAAAACGCCATATTATTTTATAATAAGCTATATTTTACGTACAATTAAAGACAACACGTGTCTGGATATTACGAGGTATTGAAGGGTTAAAGGATTTCTCTTGGGCTGCCGTTATATTAACGCTGGCCGCAGAGTCTGGGCGTTGAGCCAGGCCAGAAAGACACAATGCAATAGCTTCCTGTGGGTACGAACGAACAGGAAATTAAAATATATGTATATATCTGTATACAGTTAGCAGAACATGGAGAGCTGTGTGAATGGAATAACAGTTTTGATAAAAGAAAATAATAATTTTAGTGTATAAGTTTCCAGTTTAGTTCAACAGATTATGTCAAGTGCGTTGTGAACACTTTTTAAGTTTTAAAGAATGAATTAGGAGAGACTGAGTCTCTTCCCCACCATGGCAGACATGCCTATATTGAACAAAGCTAGAAAAGAGGAACATGAGAAATAAATGTCTAAGATCACACAATTTGGTGAAGGGGGGAGCCGAGATTAGATACAGGGTTTCAGGTCTCGCATTATGAAGTTTAGTAACTGGGTATGTATGTATGTATATATACATATATATATATATATATGCTTCGTTCCTCTATGACCACTGTACTGAAGACACACTACTGACTGGCAACATCTTTGCCTGGCATCAGTTTAAAGAGTTGTGCTGGGTTGAAGTGGTGGTGAAGAAAATAGTGGGTTTTTTGCGGCAGCGGGAAGGCAAAATAGTTTTTTTCACTACGTGCATCACCACTGCTTGAGGTAAAGTCAGCTGAGTGTGCATGGATATATAAATATACGCATGTCCTTCAGTGACACATTTTTCAGAGAGTGTTGTTTGGCCACTAAAAGTAGCTGGGGTATCACCAACAGGGGACGGTGTGTATGATGCAACTGATCCCAGCTTATTTGTTCAGTTGCGGCAACAAGAGCAGACTGTTGGTAAAGAATGAGCCTATACAGATATTGTCCGCTTTTGGCATAAAGTACATGTAACTCAGGGTTTCCATCAATGTTTAGCAGGTCATTTAGCAGGTCTAGTGGCTCAGGGTCTGTGTCCACAGCCAGCCATCATGCTATAAATATCATCTGTAGTGCCAAGTTGTGTATATTTCAAAGGTGGGGACCACATTCCCCAGGCATGTATTGGGTGCATTACCTTTTCTATGGAGAGAGTGAGACATCACTTGTGCTGAGGGCTGATCAGCTCTGACAAGATAGGCCTTAGATTTTGGTAGTAATAGCACGGGGTGGACAAACAGGCGTGCTGTGAAAAATAAAAGAGTATAAGTAACACAATTGTTTTAATGATTGATACTCTGCCCAAAGGGGACAGCAGTAGCATTGTCCAGAATATGGTCCACCATCGAATTCCAGACACACATCTATCTAGATTGCCACCCTTCAACTTTACCTCTATGAAATAAATTTGGATTCCTCGATATTTTAAAGTTTCCAGACATATGATGGGTGGTGATCACTGGGGCCCCTGAAAAAAATGTCATCCAGTTGAATACACCCTACCAGGTACGAACACTGGCCACCCATAGTATATATAACAACTAGATCTAGAGCAATAAGAGGCCAGGAAGCCCTGTCCGTGTCAGTACCACAAAAAGATAGGGCCACACCAATGTGTTGAACGTTTTTTATAGGTGTTAAATTCAGTGTATTTGTATATTTTATTTCTGAATGTTGTGCCTGCACAAGGGCACAGCTACTGTTGCGCACCTAGCCACAGGTCATAGACTGAGAATGTTTGGTGAAGAGTAGACAACATATTGGGTATGACAGGTGGGTTAGGTGTGAACACATTTGAGAAAAAAAAAAAAGGTTTTTGATGTACCTAATAAAACGAAAATATACAATAAACATAATCCTATAAATGATTTTACATATTCATTAAGTATTGTTTTTACCATTAAATCCGTTCACATCCATTTAGTATCATTATTTAAAGGTCCATTATCAAAGTGTCCACTCAGTTGTTAAATGGGTTCCAGCATTACCACACAGACCTACATAACCCATTACATCACATAAAAGTTCATTTCACTATATAGAGGTTCATGCATCTTTTTAATTCATCATACTCAAAAACATATATATCTTCCCTCATTCAAACATTCATACAATTGATCAATTATTTATCCAAAATTATATACTGCTGATCGTGTATGAGGGGGGATTTTGAGGGTTACACAACCAATCCTTCCAAAATTACTTTAAAATACACAAGGGGTCTATATTAGATCAAATGTTACGTCACCATAAGTTTCCCACACGTTTGGATCAAAGCTGGACCATGTGCCCACTGTGATATTAAAGCAGCAACAAATCTCAGCAGTGCCTGAACGGACTACTTAGGAATAAAATAGGCAAGATAAGTACTACAATTAAAAGAAAGAAATAAACAAATAAATATTTAAGAAAAAATAAAAATAGTTTATTGCCTAGGGATCACCCTATTTTCACTAAGGCATATTCCAAGTTCTGATCAACACTTAAAGCCCCATCAGCTTGTCCCTGAACAATTAATAAATATATAAGTACCAGCAACTATACATAGAACCGACATGACCTAAAACTGACACTGAAAGTTCTTTTGTATTTATGAACAAAAAAATAAAAAAATAAAAAATAAGAGGAAATGTGTTTGACTTAACAACGCGCTGCGAAGTTGGTACACCTACATATTTGCTCATGCTTAAATGAAGTTTACATATATGTTTTCTAGGAGTACTATTTCTTGGCCTACTTCTGTAGTCTTGTGAATTCACAAAAGTTGTATATCTGCACAAATCCAAGGACATGGGTGCACTTTATTTATTATTACTTGGCTAGCTTCACTGTGAGTGACTTCATTCTGTTCTTTCACAAGGAGCATATCGACACACAGTTGTTTTATTCTGTGCCAGTAACGACTGTGCAATGTGTGATGTTTGACACTAAAACAATTTTTATTTTTTGCTAATGTTTGTTATAATGGTGAGGGCCCAGCAGCTCCCACAGAAATATTGTAAGAAAAGGATGGGTTGCGCATTGACAGAGCCAAAGGGCTGACCAACAATTTCGGACCTACTGGCTTTGCCAATGCTTGCTTATTTATATGTTGCAAAGAAATGGTACCTACCATATTCCAGTAGTTTACTGAGCATTCTGAGAGCAGTATACATAGCCTCACATTGCTAAATATTGAACATATGTGTACACATTTTTATATTCTAACGACTGTCAGTAGTACAGTCTGAGCTTACAACATTTACTTAGAGCGCTCACCCTAATAATAGAGGCTTTCAATTAATGAACAGTAAATACAAGTTTGAACAGCATTATAACATGGACACAAATATTACCTTCACTGCAGACAGTGCCCTTACATGATCCATAATGTGGTACTGCAAACTAACAGCCAAAGGGTTTGAGCTAGGGGGTTGGGCCTACTTGTCCCAAGAGAGAAAAAAAGATTTTCATCTGTGTTTGCTGTTGGGACAAGCTATAGTACAATGTTTTAATTCTTCTTTTGCTTCTAGAGATAAATGAATTTCTTTTTACAGTCTTGTACAGGGACGCCAATATAATTTTTAGGTTCTTTCCTCCATTTGGAGTTCCCTCCTTACCTCAGCTGGCCAACAAATGCAGCGTGCACCATTGATAGCTCACCTATTGCTAGACATGTTGCTATCAAAGTTTCAATTGTAGAATGTGCTGCACACACCTCCTCCAAGGACTATGTATCAATTGGTAAATAATTTATTGATGCAGATGTACAAAAAGGAATAGCATTAACTGGTTGTGAGTATACAATGGTTCAGATTGCTTCTACTACACATGATATCA
Source organism: Calotriton arnoldi (assembly GCA_963921515.1). Classification (NCBI taxonomy): domain Eukaryota; kingdom Metazoa; phylum Chordata; class Amphibia; order Caudata; family Salamandridae; genus Calotriton; species Calotriton arnoldi. Next base: position 1,311,099 of record CAWUFW010002842.1, read on the forward strand.
TGATATAAAGATAAAGGATGATGATATGTACTGTGACCCTAAGTATATTATTGAAAGGCCTGGGTGGGAGAAAAGGAAGAAGGGAACAGGGGAGGATGTATGCAAAAAGAAAAGGAATACGGTTAGGCCCAAATGGAAAAATATGTTTACCAACGATAATGCTTGGTCCCATGGCCCGTCTTTTTCATGGTTCATCACTTGTAGGACGTGATGGGAAGATCAGCCTGTTTTCCTAATGCTGTATTTCCGCTGCCCCAGGCCACTTCATTTCCCCACATTAAATGGACTTCATCAGCATGCCCCCTACTCAAACTACAAGTACGTGTTGGTTATTGTGTGCATGATCAGCAATTGGACTGAGGTATGCCAATCCAAGAACGGCAATACACAAATTATTGCCAAATGGCTCCTGAAAGAGTTCATACCGCGCTTTAAAGTACCTATGTTTTTGGGTTCTGACAATGGACCGGCGTTCATCTCACATGTGATTGAGGGGTTGTGCAAGGGGCCAGGAGCCACACAGAAAATACATGTGTTCCACGGAAACAACCAAGTGGGAATGGTATCCCAAGCTCATCCTGAAGGGTTGCATGTGCTAAAGAAAAAGGAAGAGTGTGTAAGCGGATACCAACGATACATCAACTAAAGACGTCTGGAAAAATGAATGCCCCAACCCCTCAGTCTACAACCTGTGACAACGAGACATCTTTACCTTTTTCATCACTTTGTTTTCCTCATATCGAATGTGCCTAAGTAATAGAAGTGCTAGTAACCTCTCAAATTACTTGAAGACAGGCACCAACGGTTACTTTTTCTGTTTACAGGTATCATCTCTGAGGCTCTACCTTATTCTTCAGCAGACTTTTTGAAAAGAGTAAAAGTACAGCAGAAGATAAGACATTCTTCCAACTAGTCACACTAGCCACACGTACCAACGATTGGAACAATGCCTCAAGACTTTCAGAACAATTAGAGAAAATGATCATGGGTGCTGCTAGCAGCATTGACCCCCATTCCTGCCATTATAATGACTACGCTCCTTAAAAGTGTGTTGTGATCACAGTATTATACCTGAGATACTGCTTAAATGACACACAGAGATATTGTACCAAAGTGAATAAATAGCCATTGATAAAGAAGGGACAGTTGACAGGGCAGGATGTTACACACCGGCCTACAGACACAGAAAACAGCATGTGTTACAATGTCATACCTGTCTCCAAATACTTGGGCTGTGTCCTAATGTACAAAATGCTCTTCAGTCAGAACACCATGTCCGCAGTTGCACCTCCCGAGAATAGCAGAATTAGCTAAGGGAGAGCAAGGATAGAACAGGGAATGTGAGTAACTTAGCACTTATAGAAGTTGTAGAAGTAACAACAATAGGACTACACTAAGTGCAAGAATTTTGTTCAAAAGAATGAACAAGAGGAGGGAGATGATGGAGGGTCCCGAAAGTCCCGTATTACCATTTAACAAGAAACTCATTACTGGTTTGGCACTACCCACCAAACATGATACTCCTAGATAGGCCCTACCAGGCAGGCTCAGATAGAATGTCTTAAATTGTCCACTTTCCCTTGTCCTGGTAGCACTTCTCACATAGGCCCAAGCCCAGCTCCCTAGATAACTATATCTTACATAGGCCCAAGCATACCTTCCTAAGATACAAATGTGTAGGCCCAAAAGCAAGTGACTCTTGCTCTCATTTTCATAATAATAATGAAACAGACCTCGTAGGCCTCACTGATCTGCTAGCAGAAATCTGTCCCATCCACCCAGATACAACATTAGCCTGTCTTGTAACTTTCCACAGTTACAAGAGCAAGGGTGGCCCCCACCCACTTGACAACTGTGATGGAACATCTGGCAGTGTCACATGCAAGATTCATGATATTCTTAGCTATGGGACTTTCCGCGCTTGCTAAACTGGAACCCAAGGCAGGAACTTGACCAAGAATTAATATATTTAATATTAATTCTAAAGCATTTTTCACGGTAAAAGTTATCCTTTGTTTACTTTTTGCGGTCAGAGAACTCTGACCTTCTGCCACCAGTTCTGTTTTATCCTGATACCACTTCTCACATAAAATTTTCCAGTAAACCAGGTGGCCAAGTGGCCTGCGTCACATCTCGTGTCAAGCCTCGTGCACACGTAGGCAAGTTCTGCATTTAACGATAAAGTTCTGCATTCAACTATATAAAAGAGCCTCGCCCACACTATAAGCTTTGAACTCTCCATTGCATCAGAGCTTGACTGCAGTTAGAGGGTTCCCGTGCGATCGATCGTCCGTACTACTGGGCTAGAGCTTCAAACTTTCTAAGGTGGTAATATTCTTTTCTTATATAATTTAGCCTTTTGGCTTTAACGGCCTATCTGATGGCATAGCCTATTGGTTTTGTCAGCCTATCTGATTATTTCATCATTAGCTTATTCAGCCTCTTTAATAATTTAGCCTTTTGGCTTTGACAGCCTATCTAATTCAGCTCATTCTAAACCAAGTCATTGCATTTAACTTAGTTTAAACTGCGTAGTCTTGAATGGTGTTGCTTTCTTAAGAAAAGATTAGCCTTCTAGGCACTAGCCTACCCATCCTCTTTAGAGTTAGGGTTGCTCCTTGGGCAGCTGCTTATAGCATAATATTTTAGTCATATATTTGCTTCTTTGAACAACTGAGTTTGAACATTGTCGATGCATTTATTTTTTCATACTGCTCATATGTAGATGGGCAACATTTAAATTGAATTGTTTTATGGTTTGACCTGATCATGTGTTGATGAACACACATTTAAGTTGAACTGTTTCCTGTGGGTTTGAATTGCTTAATAAAGTGCTACTGTATTTGACATCGTTGTTCCTTCCTTTCAAGAGAACGTGCAGAGCGCAGGTCTTGCTCTCGTGAGCTGGTAAGCCATGTGTGACCACTGCAGTGTCTCTCCATTTACCCCCCATCAAGAACCGCATGGTCCTAGACGTCCTCCTTGCTGATCGTGGTGGTGTGTGTAAATTGATCGGCTCCAGCTGCTGCGTGTACATCCCAGACAACGCACCTTCAGTGTACTATGCCATCCAACGTCTGCATCGCCTTTCTTCCGAAATTCATCTGGATAAAGGCAACTGGTCCCTCACAGGCTGGATCTGGGGCCTCCTTTCCCAGTGGGGGTGGAGGGTCCTCATCTTCCTTGCCTTGGGAATAACTGTCCTGGTCTCCTGCTGTTTGTGCTTTCAGTGCCTACCAGTGCTCTGTACAATGTGTGTCCAGACCATCCAGCCTCCACCCTCCAACATTCACAACACCAATATGATGATGATGCTCCAACAAGAAACCGATGGCCTTATGAACATTGACATTTCTTAAAGTATTTGCCACTCAATGGCAAAAGGAGGGTCTGAGGAAAAGTGTTCTTCTGATCGGTATCATTTGTACCAGGACTCCATTGTTTTTTCATTGCCATTTCGTGTCAAACACTTCCACACGACCCACCTGGTCGTTTCTGCTGATGCCTGAGGAAATTCTAACTAACACGACAAAAACCATCTTGCAGCCTGCATTTCTGCCCAGGAACTGTCGCACACCCAACCCCCCTGTTCTTTGCAGTTCGACAGAAAACCATGAGACACTCACGCCCTATGTAAATGATTTGTTTCCCATCTCCTGCTCCCTGCCTGGTAAACATCCTTGACACCGTGATCAGGTTATCTGGACAATGGTCTGACTGCTGGGCCTTGATCAGGGTGATTGGACAATGGTTTGAATGACCGAGCTTTGATCAAGCTGATCGAACAATGACCTGAATGACCGTGCTTTGATCAAGCTGAGTGAACAATAATTTGAGTACCAAGCCTTGATCAGGTCACCAACTACAAACACCGTCTGGATCTGGTTATCAACTGCAAACACTGCCCTGATTGAACAATGGACTAACAGCTAAAAGACTGGAATGAAAAAGTATAAAAGGCTTGTAAGCTGTGGAGTAAAGCAGCAGCCTCCTCTGTCTTGTTTCTAACGAGCTTGGGACTCTGTTCCATAGCCCGGGCCATTTGAATAAATCTGGATTCCTCCTGCAGACGAAGGCTCCTGTGTCTCCTTTTACTACGTATGAAGGGTATGGAAGACTTGGGCAATTCCCCCGCCGCCGAGACCCAGTGAGTGGGTTATTCCGGTTCTTCAGCAGTTTCCTCCACCATGGCCACTACCAGCAGGGAGAGGGAGAGCACTTCTTCTTCTCAGCTCTCCCCTCCTGATCTCCTCTCAGTTTCACTTGCAACGGCCCGGCAGAGCACGGAGCGAAGCCTCCGTTGGCTCTGCCCTCTTCGGCCCGCCCTCAATCAGGCTTCACCTGCCTGGCTTCCTCTCCCGGGCGTGATGCCCTGCCTACAGTCAGGCAACAGCCGCCTGGCTTCCTGCCCCTTTCCTCGGATTATGGAGCGGAGTCTCCTTCGGTTCTGGGCAGTTTCCTCCACCACGGCCACTACCAGTAGGGAGAGGGAGAGCACTTCTTCCTCTCAGCTCTCCCCTCTCATTCCTCCAGGACTTGGCACGACTTCCCCGCGATGAAGGGGGAATCACAGCGCTCGTCCTGCGCTCAGCCTGTCTCTACCTTAGAGACACAACACAAGGACCTGGCAGCACTCTTCTCGCGCTGGGCGTGCTTTTTAGGACAATGGCAGTCAGCTTCAAGGAAGCATGGGGGAAAATCCAGCACACGCCACACGCTGGGTCCAAAATCCCCCAGGGAGGAGCTGGCACAGGCAGGCCAGCACACTGGGTCTCCTAGACAGACAATGCAGACCCCCCAGCTACCAAGCAGGGCAGCAGGTCAGTCCCCAGCGGCGGTTCCTCCTGGCAGTCCGGCAGCCTGCTGGCCGCAAGTCCAAAGTAACCACAACAGCACATTACATGGGGTCACAGCCCCAATACTTATACCAGTTAGTGTCTTTGTTCTCCCCCTGGCCCAGGGCTCCGCGCCCGGTCCAAACCAGTTCTGAGGGGCACTTAATATCTTATTTACAGTGCACAACAACCTCCTTCGTAAGTGTAGGCTCTGGCTCCAGACATACCACAGGGGGGCGGAGCCAGCATTGTGGAAGGCAGGCAAGTCCTATTCAGGCCCAGGTGCTACTCCTCCCACTACACCAAATGCAGATTGGCCTATTCAGCCTAGTGCTGACTCACCCAGCCCCTCTGGAACCACTGCACCTCCCCAGCCTCTGTCACTCCAGAGCCAGACATGCAATACTCAACAGGCAGGCACAAAGACACATAGCGCACAGAAATGCCCACTTCTAAAAGTGGCATTTCTAAAATAGTGATAATAAATCTGCGAACACCATTACGCAGCATTTATTACCAGTATTCCAAACATACCAAACTTGACCACTCTACTCCTCTCATGTCAGGAATCACCACTGAAACGCATATCAGGGAATCCCCAATGCATTCCTATGAGAGGGCAGCCTCGCAGTAGTGAGAAACCAAAATGGCTGTTTGTCACTACCAGGACATGCCACCCAGTTAAGGCACATGTCCTACCTTTTACCTACAGCGCACCCTGCCCATAGGGCTAGCTAGGGCCTACCTTAGGGGTGACTGATGTGTAGTAAAAGGGGAGTCACAGACGTGGCAACCACTTTATGTGCCACGTCACAGCGGCAGTAAACTGCGCGCGCAGGCCCTGCAATGGCAGGGGCCTGAGACAGGTTTGAAAGGCTACTTTAGTGGGTAGCGCAAGCAGCACTGCAACCCCACCAGTAGCATTTAATTTACTGGCCCTGGGTATCGGAGATACCACTTTACAAGGGACTGATAGGTAAATTAAATACGCCAAACAGGTGTAGACCAATCTTACCACGTTTACCATAGAGAGCACATGCACTTTACACTGAACAGCAGTGATAAAGTGCCCAGAGTCCTATAACCACCAACACCAGGTCAGAAGAAAAATACCAGGAGGAAGGCAAAAAGTTCAGGGATGACCCTGCAAAAAGGGCCAAGTCCAACAGAGATGATCTCCTTCACACAATGAAACATGCTCAGCTAGAAGATTAAGGAGAAATCTTAGTGTACAGCGCCGCTTCGCTGGCGTGTTGTCAACTGCCTGCCCCAGTCCATCTTAACTCCTGTTCATCTTGGCATGAATATTCCAAGAGATCACTGGAAGGTACAGGTGAATGTAGGAGAACGGGGGAAACCGAGTGGAACATACCAATTAGGGATAAGTTGTTATTTTCATTTTTATTGAAAACAACCACATGAAGAATCCAAGACTAATAAATAAAATAAGACCCCAAAAAAAGTCAAGTGGTATTTGAGATGAGCCCCTTTCAGCCACTGCTCTGTTGGATGGTCATTCACAGTTTGGATCAGTCCACAGGGCAGTATTGTACATAGAGTGGGACAGTGAGTGAGACCCTGTAGGTGTTGACATTGTTACAGTGTCATTCATATTTTGGGTCAGCCCCAGGGCAGCCGTTCAGTGTTTGGAGTGTCAGGCAGTGTGACTAATGGCATTCGGCCTGTTTACCTATGAGCGCATGTTGGGGAGGGGTGGGATCGAGTTGCAAAGGATTCTGCCTCCTGTAAACAATTCATCAGTCCCTTTAAACCAGATCTCCCAGTCGTGCTAGGGATACGCCTCTCTTACTGTCGCGTCCCCCGGACCCACAGATACACAGGACACCGGTAGGGTTAGGTTTCTTTATTGATCTCTTTGCGAGCCGGCTGTGCACATCCGTCCCTGTTCCCCTTTCCGTCGATACTGACTTCCCCACACCCCTGACCGGATGTGGTGTCCGGTTCCCCCTTGACCCCTCTGTCTCTGGCAGGGTCCTAGTGCCCTTCCCCAGGTCACTACATCTCCCCTTTGGTCACAAAGAAATGACGAGCACGTCAACCCGTGGATCGGGTGATGGTCATGGATACAAGCCTGTCAGCTGACGTGCCGGTGTGCTTTCACCCGTTACATTTCCTCAATTAGTCTCTTGGGCCTCCTGCATGCTCTTCTTGAGCCGGTCTCCATTTGTTGCTCTTCCACTGGTCCTTGCTCCTGTCCGTTGCTTTCTGACCCGTTGTGTTCTGCTATTTCCTCATCTTGGTCCTCTTCATGTTTCTCCTTCAGCCCTTTGAAGTGTGAGATATTCCGTGTGATCCTCTGGTGTTCTGATTCCGCCGTGATCATTGGGCCCTTCACTTTCGTTACTGTCAGCGGGTCTTTAGAGAACATGCTGTCAGATTTCTTCTGCTGACGTTGACGCACTATCACTGTGTCCCCTTCCTTCAGGTGAGACGGGATGGCGTGTCGCCTGGCATCTGCGTAGTCTTTCATCTTCCCTTTCGCCTCTCTGTCCTTAGCTGCAATGCTGCTGTTTTCTGGTGCCATGATTGCTTCTACTTGCGGTAGTCTCGTCCTGCATGTCCTTCCCAGTACTAGCTCCGCTCGGGCATCTTCCTGTGGTGCTATGTGGCGTGTTTCTGTAGTCTCGTAGCATCTGACACAGAGCTTGGCCGAGCGATATCTGCGCCAGCTTCGCTCTTTGAACTACCTTTTTGATGCTCCCCATGAACCTCTCTACCATTCCATTCGCCTGCGGCCACAGCGGAGTTATCTTTCTGTGGTTTACTCCTAGGTAGACCATGAATCGGTGGAACTCGTCTCCTGAGAACGGAGGACCATTGTCTGTTTTCAGTGTTTCTGGTGAGCCCCAGGCTGCAAAAATGTCATCCAATATTGGTAGGGTTGCTGTTGCTGATGTTGATGACACCTGTCGCACTATAGGAAATCGCGAGTACTCATCCATGACTACCAACAGATAATGGCCTGTGTCCAGCGGCCCAAAGAAATCAGCTGCTAGTGTTGTCCACACCGCTCTTGGCAGTTCGGACATCTGTAGTGGTTCAGGCTTGGCTGGTGAACCCGTCACTTGACAGAGGTGACATGTCATGATGGTGTTTTCCACCATGCGGTCCAGGCCAGGGAACCACACTTTCTCTCTTAGCAGTTTCTTCGTTGCTACCATGCCTCTGTGTGATTCATGAGCCAAATTGACCAGTTGCCGCCTGAGTGCATTCAAGATCACTATTCTGGTTCCTCGCATCATTATTCCTGTGTCTGTCTCAGACAGCTCTTCATGTATTTTCTTTAAAGCCAACATTTCTTCCTTGCATACTCCTTCTCCCCATGTGCAGTTATTGTTGACGTGCTTCCATCTCTGCCTTCTCATTGTCTCCATGGCCAGCTGCAGCGTTGCATCGTCCTCCGTCTCCTTTGCTAGCTCCGCTATTGTTATAGGTGCTGGTGTGTTTTGTTTCAGTATGAAATTTAGGTACTCTTCTGCCATGGATGTCATTGCCTGTGCCTGCGGCAGCGGGTGTCTCGACATGTAGTCTGCCGGGTTGTGTTCCTTCCCTGGCTTGTGTACAATCGTGAAATCGTAGTCCATCAGCCTTATGCCCCAGCGCTCGATCCTGGGTGGCATTTTGGCGGCCGGGCTGCCATAGATTGTTACCAGTGCCTGGTGGTCAGTTATGATGGTGAATGGCTTCCCGTAGATGAACATGTGGTAGTGTTCACATGCCCAGACCACTGCTAGGCTTTCCTTTTCTGGTTGCGGGTATGCCTTCTCAATGTCTGTTAAGCTTTTGCTGGCATATGCGACTATTTTTCGTGGTGAGTCTCTCCCTGGCAGGTGTTGCGCTAGTATTGCCCCTAGTCCTACCGGGCTAGCATCTACAGTCAGTTCAGTGCACAGGTGCGGGTCAAAGTAAGCGAGATGTTCCACAGTCATCACCGCTTTTCTGATGTCCTCGAATGCCTTGTCGCATTCCTGGGACCAGACGAACTTCTGCCCTTGTCTGGTCAGTTCTCTTAGCGGTGTGCTTACTGTGGCAAAATCCTGTATGTATCGCGCACAGTAGCTGGCAAGTCCTAAAAACGATCTCACTTCTGCCACATCCGTTGGAGGTTTTGCGTTCTTCAGCGTTTCTAATTTGCTGGGGTCTGGCCTCATCCCGTGCTTGGAGAAGATGTGTCCGAAGAACACGAGTTCCCCTCTCCCCAGCTCGCATTTGTCTCCATTCAGCGTCAGGCCCGCTTGCTCCAGCTGTGAACACACTTGACGCAGAGCGGTATCATGTTCTTTGTCTGTTTTGCCAAATACCAAAATGTCATCACTATAGTTGAGGCTGTTCTGCACAGGCCTTATCAGCTGCCTTATTGTCTCCTGGAATATCTCCGCTGCCGATGATATTCCGAAACTCAGTCGCTTGTATCTGAACAGGCCCAGGTGTGTGGAGAATGTCGTGATGTACCGGGACTGGTGATCCAGCTCTAATTGATGGTACCCTTTGCACAGGTCCATCTTCGAGAATCAGCAGGCCCCAGTGAGACAGCTGATCATGTCATTGAGGTGTGGCCCTGGGTGACGTTCCCTTGCGATTGCGGTGTTTGGGATCCTCATGTCTACACAGATGCGGATCTTTGAGGTGTCCTTCTTTGGAACTGCCACAATCGGTGATACCCACGGCGTTGGCCCTTCAGCATGTTCAATGATGTCTTGTGCCAGTAAGCTGGTTATCTCTTCCTCAACTTGTGGTTGTAGGTGGATCGGTACTCGTCTGTGATGTTGGGCCACCGGCTTAATTGACTCATTGATGTGTAATGTTATCTGTTTTCCTTTTAGCTTGCCGAGACCCTTCAGTATGGCTGGGTATTCTTGTAGAATGTTCTCCGTTTCTGACATGTGGTACGTCATTGCTAGTAGCCCCATCACCTGTGCCGTCACGTTGCTTAGCAGGCATGGTGCTGGGATATCACCCTTGAGCACGTGTACTTCTTCTTGGTAAGACTTGCCTTTGTATGTTAGAGTTTCCATGAATTTCCCCATGTTTTCTACTGGTCTTCTGGAGCCCCACGTGAACACATCCACGGTCGACGGTGACAGTGGTGGTTTCGCTTTCATTTTCTCGTATTCCGAGCTGCACATGATATTGCATGTTGCTCCGCTGTCAAGCACGAACTTTGCTTGGTGGTTCCCCACATCAATGTTGACTTTATTTGCTGCTTCTCCACGAGATGAACGTGCTCTGTTGTCTTCTCCTCCTTGGGTGTGTCTGACATTAGATATAGTCTCTCTACTCTCACAGGTGCTGCCGTCTCGTCGGACTCGTCAGAGGAACTGCGATTTGCCGTTTCCATGTATCGTGCATATCTGTTGCTGGTCATCCTTGGTCTCATTGTTCTGCCTCTCTCGCTTCTGAACTGTCTGGTCATGCACGTGCTTGAAAAGTGATTGTCCCTATTACACTTCCTGCACTTCTGGCCCATTGCTGGGCAGGCACCAACATGTGGGAATTCGAGGCCACATCGGTAGCATGTTTGGTCGCACTTTGTTGGGACTGGCGCCTGGAACTCTTTCTTTTTGAAATTCCCAGTGACACGATATGCAGACGCCACTCTCTTCTCCTTTCCCGTCTCCATCTGTTTGGCCTGCGCTGTGGCCCGTGCCTCCGTGCGAGCCATTGTCAGTATCTTTTTCCAGCGTCGTTGGTTCCTTCAGGATGCGTGTTCGGAATTCCACTGATTGACAACCTTCGATGATACGCAATCTTATTGCTTGCTCATTGTCGAATTTGTCAAATTCGCAATACTGCGACCAGTTTCCTCAGTCTCGTCGCGAAATCATCTAGGCTCTCTTCCCCTTGCTGGCATGCAGTGTTGAACGTGTACCTCTCAAAATCGACGTTTCGTTGAGGGTCAAATTTCTGTGTGAGACACTTTATCACTCCCTTGTAGTTGGCTGTTTGAGCGTCGGGGAAAGTTAACAGTAGATCTTCTATTTCGTCCCCAGCGAGATTCAGAAGTAGGTGCAGTTGTTTGTTGTCCGGGACGTCCGTGGCGCTCATGTAGCGCTCAAATTTTCTGATCCACCTTTCCCACCTGATGCCTGCTTGCGGCTCCGACAAGCTAAATGGTAGGGGCCTGCGGAAAATGGCTTGCGTGCTCTTCTTCTCCAGCGTCCTCTCTCCTACTCCACCATTCTCACGTCCCTAGACCATCTTGTTGTCCAGTAACCTGCCAGCTTATTTGAGCAGTACCCCTATATCTTCTTGCTCTCTCTTTCTAAAAACATTTAATTTCTAAAAGTTACATCTCCCTTTCTTTTTGGCCCTTTTTTACACCTACATAAGTCCTCCCAAGATAGAGGTATTTCTGGCAACTTCCTTTATAGACTCTGATTTCTGCCCTCCAGCGGTACCACATTGCACTGCACACTGGTCCTGCAGACAGCTGGCAGCTCTCATGTGTGGCAGGTGATGAAGCTGGCAACACCAGCGGAGCCCACACCCACAGAAGGTCTCTGCAGCAAGGAGGTGTGTCGGTCAGTGTAAGAATATTATCAGAGATACTCTCTGGCACCAAGTACAACTCTAGCTGTACTAGCACCACTCCAGAGCACACCGAGTGAATCTGTCTCCAAAACGCCATCGCTGGGATAGTTGTAAAACAGACTATTTTAGAAAGAGCACATCCTGCTTTTTGATTTATATTGGCTTAAGTGTAAGCATATTTGATGAGTGTTAAAGAAAAAAATTTTTTTAACAAAGGGCAGGGAAATGAATTCTTCATGCATATGATGGAATAAAGCATGTCATCTAAAAGTAGATAATGTCATTATTATATTTCCTTCCAACCATGTAAAACTGTATTCCAAAACCATGTCAATTGTGTGAAAATGCCACTATGCTCAAGATAATAGGGATTTCCAAGTGTTTGATAGCTGAGTCACAGGTGAGCCTCACTTTCCTGAAATGAGTGCGGGTTTATTGTGTGGATTTGCCACTTCTGCTTTCATTCTTTAAGGCATGTAGAATGTTTTTTTAGTAGAAACTGAAAACAACACCATTCATTTCCAATCCGGTCTAGACTTTTTACTATCTTCCATTTTAAAAGCAAAATCAAACAGGTCTACCGTTACCTCGTTTTATTGTGCTAATGCATGAAAACATGGGCATCACAAAGGCCATTTGTAACCACTAGCATAAAACAATCATTTGCAATGCAATAGGTCTCGCTTTTACGCGAGTTTGAGCTATTGGCATTGTAAATGGCAATGCCTTTTATTTATGTTTCGGTTTTTAAAACATAAATAAAAAACATTGTCATTTACAATGCTAATAGCTTAAACTCTCGCAAATGTGGGACCTATTGCAAGATGGTCCAGGCAAATGTTGGGCTTTTATTTGCAATTGAAAACAAAACGGCCCACCCGCTGGCCTTTGCCACAGGGCCCTCGGGCAATGGCCGATTGTCCGCCTAGCCAATCCGACCCCTTAAAGAAGGTAGAAAGATACAAGGGAGGGGAGAAGATTGAAAGAGGGGACGTGCAGTGAATGCGAGGTGCGCAGTAAAGATGTACAGTTACCTGGGACAAGGCAAGGGGTGTACCGTCGCAAACCCGAGCCGATCAAAGTGCTGATTTATTTGCAGATATGAGGCCTTGCGCTTACATTTAATGCCAGCAGTGGTGACCCCCGCCCCCCAGAGCTGCACCCCCCAACCTTCCCGCCCACAGCTCTGATTTCGACGTGGGGAATGGCACAGCCACAGTGATGGGGACTGGAGATCTGGGACAAAATCCGCCGGTTCGAGGAACAACATTTCATCATTTCGGTATAGATACAAGTGGTGCACTGAGCTGAGTAGCAGTGGTTATTTATGGCGTTTAAATAAGGAGAGTCTGGCATAAGCGCTATGTGTAAATAATTATTTCTATTAACGCTTACCGCCGGTTTCCTTCGTTAGCACAGAACACACTGTGTGCTCTCCTGCAATGAATTCATTACCAGCTCTCTCATCTCATATAAACATAGCGTTAAATCCCCTTTCATCAACACATAGAAGCTGCTTTTTCAGGAAGCGCCCAGAAAGCAGTTTTAACTATCGAAGCTCTAATTCAAAACACAACGTATTTTAAGATTGTTCTTGCTGCCTCTGGGCGCTAGCAGACGAAAGGAAGATAAACTGATCTCTTCTACCTTCTCCCAACGGAACGTCCTCCATATGTTGACAAGTTGGAAAAAGCGCCAAAGGTTGTCTTTAAGGCGGATTTGGTGATGTGCGCTTGTGTAGTGCAGAGTTCTTCACACGTTTACGTGTCACTGTGCGGTGGAGCACACCCGCCTTGCAAAATCTCCCATGCAAATATGATTTGATTTGTTGGGTACAGTTCCTAGTAGCGCTTAGAAGGCCTGTCCAGGTTCTGGCAATTTTTGGGGGTAGGTTAAACGTGGGTGTTGATAAAAGCGTGAATGAATCGGATGTTTTTTAAGATGTGTATACTCTATATGTTTACAAACACAATAAAATGCTTCGAATATTTTCGTCCAGGCCACTATTTTCCTCCGAGATATAACCCTGAAAATATCTGCACTAAACACCTCAGCGCCTCATCAGTGGTAGTAGGCGCTATATAAATACCCATGGAAGATCTTATCCCATGGGGCAGAACACCATCGACTCGGTTCCAATGTATTTTAACTGTCCATAAGGATGGCAGGAGACATTACCACATGAATATAAATACCAGCAATTCAAACCCAACGGCATTTGCTAAAAAACAAACGTGTGCTGGAAGTTAAATGACACTCGAGTTGAGGTCATGAAACGTTACCAGAATGTCGACTGGTCTTCGGATTGGGCATTAAAGCTGGAGTGTGCATATGCGGAGGGCAGCCTGAAACGAGCAGTCTGGACTGTGTTATTTTACCCCTCTGACATGGGAGCCTATGGGCCCATGTTCATATCGTGATTCCACCAACTGTTTGGTTGGATACAAGGGGCCCGATTCTGATGCGGGTTGGAAAAGCTTCCCGACCGAGGGCCTGATTCTGATGCGGTTAGGAAGGCCTCCTAACGGCATTTGCTCCTTCCAAATCGGATCGGGAACGTGTCTTCCCGACCGAGGGCCCAATTCTGATGCGGTTAGGAACAAATGTTCCCATTGAAGTCAATGGGAGTTCAACCAAATCGTATCTGGAAGCATCCGGATGCATCCTACTCCGCCGGTCGGACTTTCCCGATCCGAGTGGGTCGGACACCATTTCCCAACCGATTCGGTCGGGAAGCTTTTCCAACTTGCATCAGAATCGGCCCCAAGGTGTCTCCCTATGTCCTGAAGAAGACCCCGGTTTAAGGACTTAATTCTCCTATGTTTACTGATGGGGTTGAAACGTCGACTGTAATTTATCGCCTGTACTGACTATGTCACACAACGTTTGATAACAGTAATTGCATTACTGTATCTATTACATGATTTTATCGTCAATGGATTTTGGCCACGTAGGCTATCAGACAGGTTTTGTGTTTTAAAAGACACTGTAAATATTGTATAAACACTCCCTCTTCACTCTTCCAAAACCTTCAACGAGCACTTCCTTGAGCACTATCCCACCTGGAGCACCTGTGTATAAATAGATCTAAATGGCATGATTATAATGCTGAGATAAAAAAGAGGTGAATTTTCAAAATTGTTTTTCTTAATTCATTGTATGGGTGATGGGATGTTTGTTTACTAGGCTATCCACTGTGACTGCCTGTTAATTGTACTGTCATTGACCTAGGTCCGGTGGCCTTTTGGGTTCTCCCTATTGAAGTGTAACGCACTATTAGTTATGATGAGCTTTAATGCTGCAAATGATACAATTGAATTCTCTGGAATAAACAATGGTTGCGATTGTCCCGGAAGCTTCAAAAGTGAAAGCGTGCACAGCGCTCTGAATGTAAACAAAGCACGTCGTTGTGCTTCAAGTAGGACAAACTCAATAAAGAATATAGTGCTGACTGTGTAAGAACCTCAAGTAAAGGTGCCAGTAGCCATGGGAGGATACAAATGACGACATGGTTCTACTAAGGAGGGACTAACAAGCCTATTAAGGAATCAGAGGCCAGCATTTAGGAAGGGCAAAGACACAAGCCAATGAAAAATGTGGGCGGGGCTTCTCCTCCGTACTCTACCTACAACAGATCGCCAGAGCAGCGATTGCGAGCTGGCTCAGGCTCGACCTAAAAACCAGATCCATTGACTTTGCCTCAGCTCATTTGTCTTAAGTTAGCATTTTGTTTTAGACACTCAGGTGTCTACATAATAACGAATTTCGTTTTTCCTTTAAACTTTGCTTAGTTTGACCCAGTGGTTGTCGGTGGGGGGCCACCGCACCTATTTTTGGGACCAGCACCTATTTTTCCTCATCAGACATTTCCCCAGAGCAAGAGAAGGAAAACACACATAGCGGAAGACGGAGGAAAAAAAAGACGGACAAACCATCTCACAGGGTGAAAGTAGGAACCTGCAGGAGTGAGATAAAGAGAGAGGGAGTGTCTGCTAGTGGAGCTAAATGGCCTGAGGTGAATTCAAGGTTACACAGGTTTGATATTCGGCGCAACGACGTTTGTTTGCATTGGCCTGGGGCTTCTGAGTTGAGCCGTTGGCACCAGCACTCATCCATTTACAAGTGAAGCACAAGCACTGCTCACCCATATTGAATTATTTCGACTCAACAGTTTGATGATCTAGAGGCAGGTCCACAGAAATTATGCGGCAATGAAGGGCCATTTGACAGGGTTGACAAAATTATGCAGCAATAAAAAAGGCAAATTATGTTGCAGAATGTGAGAGTATTATTTTATTTATTTTATTTCAACACATAGTAATAGGACCAAGTTGCACCCCATTAGTACCAGTTTAACACGTTAATACAGCAATCAACAATTAAAAGCTCATCAGTTAACCTTTGCAATGGGTCTGCCATTTCTATTGCATTCTTGCCTGAAATCTCCTCAAAGTTACTACTGTGCCCTCCCTAGTTTGTATGGATGCTCATCATGCTCTTATGAATTTTAGCTTTATGCCCAGGAGAATATGGTTAGAGAAAAGGGCAAGGGCTGCCATTCCCGGGTTTTATCGGCGTGCTGTTTCTGTACATTGAATTAAATGGAATCAATGTCTGCGTCTCTTCAATATATGCTGGGGAATAGGGCACGGGCACTTTGGTGAGGCATAACAGGGCTTACAATTCATGGCACCCTTGGCCTTTTTCCATGCACACTGAAAAAAGACACTACATACCGACAAATAATCCCACCATGTCTGCAGTGGCCCATGGTAAAAAGTTGATGGTCCATCTAAGACAGCCGTAAAGGCAACATCTTCATGATTCTCATTATACATTTCCATATTTTGTTAATTTCTTTGCAATGACTACTCCCTCACATTAGACATCTACAAATGTCACTCCACTCTCTAGCCATTTCATTCAGCCGCAAATAATCTGTTACCGAGAACAGAAAAAGTTTGTGCTATGCATATTTACTTCCCACTGTTTGGTCTTTCCTCTGCACACCATTGCCTTTGCCAGTACAACCGACAAACTGAGCCCTTATTACACCAATAACGCACCTTCCCTGTTTGCGCCATGGTGCACCTTTAAATGAGTGTGCTGTGCACAAACAGGGAAAGTGCGCCCTGTTACAGAGAATTACAGCTGCCCTCAGGACAGCCGCAAACTTGTGCTGCCCTGGAGGCAGCACATTCGAGTGAAATACGAAGGAACTGCTTTAAAGCCGCTCAGTGTTTCACTGTGCAGGCAGCAACCTGCCTGCACTTTGAGGAGGAATTAGAGATCTCCTTACAGGCAGGGGCAGTGAGTGACTGTACTCACCTGCAGGAGGATGTCTGGGGTGGTCCAGGCTACCCTTTTCCCCCTCCAAAGAGCTGCCATCACCACTTTTTGTGGTGCACTTTCATTGCTCCTACTTTTGCTTCTTTGCCTTTGCGCACTCGTCCATAGTACAGTGCGGGTAGAGGCAAAGAGATTCCCTCATTTGCATAGGGTCACACCCCTACACACATGAGGGAATGCCCTCTTGAGATAGCGCTGGTGCTATATGTGCACCAGTGCTATCAGTATTACAGAAGGTACCGCACATGTGTCTGCGCCCCCTAGTGTAATTCAAAAGTGCCCCGGGGGCGTACAAAGTGGACACCCATGACCGTTGCACCCCGGGGCACTTTCTGTAATACGCCCCCTGTTCTTCCAGCTGCATCTAAGTATATTTGAACAAGTGAGAAGCCCCCAGCCATCCACAAAGAGCACAACCGAATTCCTAAAAAAACACCCTCTATACCTCAGTTATTCACTCTGTAGTGCAGTTTGCTTGCTCACAACATGGTTTTAGCCTTCTGTCTGCAAAATGCTCTCCTGAGTGCTACTACTGTGCAGGCCAAGTTCAGATGAATCTTTTTCACGTTACATATTTTCTTCCTTTTATCTTTGCCACTAGCGCCCTCAGTTTAACTAGGAAAAATTGATTTCCTGAACAGAATCAAGTTCAAATCAGAATAATTTTATCCTGGCTAGTGTTTTTTTTCAGGTGCCAAAGGCACCCCAACTTCTATTGCTATTACTGTAATTCCACTGCTTCCTGACACGTCATTATACCTGCCCTCTCGGTACAAACAGGAAACCATCCTGGTTGTGCAGCACCTGCTCTAATCCAGTCCTTCTCTTGACACCCACTTTAAGAAAGTGGTAAACATCTCATAAATGATCATGATACTGCGCAGTCCACAGGCATTTCTTTGTGCACATACATCTGACCTCACATTGAATTATTAGTTAGTCAGTAAACATCCCCTGCGGATCACATTAGGAGATGAGAAGCAAACCTTGCATTGCAAATGTATCTTGCCATCTCTAGTGCTCTGCCGCAAATCCATATAAGCTCAATGGCTTTGTCTACTACCCAGTAAGCTACAGACCAATCCGATTCATCTAGGAAGTTGTCCATTGGCCAGGATATGTGATTTATTGCATTGGGTTTCTTTTTGTGCTATTCTTGACATTTATAAAGCACGACAATCACCCAAAAGGTATCCTGGGGCTTGAGGAGTCTGCCCATAAGTGACCAGTTGAGGCATGCCCAATTACGAACAGAAAGCCATGTTTACATAGCCTTTTGGAAGACAAGATGACTGGAAATGAGATGGAGCTCTACTGGAAAGTGACAACATTGGGTGGCAAGATATAAGAAGAAGGCTCGTCCACCTGTTTTCTTGCAGTGAAAGCGAGGGGGTCTGAAGTAGACAAAGAGTAGCTGACGCAAGAGCTCTAGCACCAACGTAGGGGAAGAATTTGGTTTGAAGGTAGAGAGCGCCGCAACTGTAGAAGACCGAGCAAGCTAGACCAAGAGTCTTGAAGAGGATGCATGTGGAGCCACTGAAGAGTGGCCATATTTGGTGAAATTGCTGAGTGGAGAGGGAGATTGAAAATAATTTTTACTGCCATATTCTGGATTCTGTGAAGTGTTGAAAGAAGTTTTAATGGAAGACTGGCTAATGGTCACAAAGCCCACGCTGGGGCATAATGTGCACATCTCTATCCTAAATAGAATGTTCTGATCCTCCAATTACATTAATCATTCAAAGTGAGGAGCTTCTGAGTTCTTTGGACTATTAGCCGCCAGTGTAAGTATTTCATCACTGGATGAAAATTACCAATTTTTCTCGGTCAAATGTGAATTTAGATTTTATACTTTTGAGAGAGTGCACATAGTGGACTTAGAAGGCCTTGGATTTATGAAGTTCAGATTAATATCTGAATATAAATATATGACTCCACTTTGACTATACTGTGAACTTATTGGAACACGTCTTATTCAGGGATGTTAATGCTGAATGTAGTATCTTTACAGTGCAAAACCTATAAAGTGAATTCCACAGAAATCTCCCCATTTTCATTCAATTGGGGCAAGTAATTTTCTTTATGTCCTTTACATATGAATCAATAAAAAAATAAGACTTCCTGAAATTAAGACAAATCCAATTAATTGCCACCTGTTTCTGGATGTTATGTACTCTCATTGGGTCTGAATCAGCTTCACTGTAGTACATTTGGAGGAAGCATTATAGTTATGAGGATCCAGGATTGCTGGAGTCCTGGATAAGTAAAGGATACAGGACATTTCATGCAGTTGAGGACGCCAGGCAGTTAGACAAGTTGCAAATGTGGGATATTGAGTCTGTTGGGACAGTCAGGGGCTAGAGTAGGGGAGAAATCTGGAAAGTTGGTGTTCCTCACACGTAGTAAATTCAGGACAGGGAGAAAAATCTGGGTTCTGTACAGTAGATCTGACCAGGCCTTCCGAGCTACCATTGAATCAGTACAACCACAATATAATGGAACCATGACCACTGGGGCATGTGGTAAGAGTACAAACGACTTTAGTATGCACAATAGCAGTAACAACGTATCTGCGAAGCCCAGCAGTTCATGGTTTAAAGGTGTCAGGTAAGAGGGTGGTTTAATGTATGCATCCAATGGGGGGAGGGTCGGCATACCCAGGCCTATGCCATCTGTGCCAGCACTGAAACCACACTGAAAACCTTCAAATGTGCTTTGCACCTGGATGAATTCCCCAGACTGCATTATGCTCTTGGGTGAACAACTTCTCAGTTCTGCAACCTTTCTTGGGCACGGCCCATGTAAATGCAGGACTACCAAAATTATATTCAAGTGGTCTGAGAAAGCAAGATAGCAGATCATTGGGACAAAGTGATGTTGGCACTGTCTCGGGTAGTTGGGATAACACTTGAGGGGTTGGGTCTACTGTGCCTTCTGGGAGTACTGGCAAGGCGCAAATATTTTAAAATGCAAGCGCAAATGTTAGCACTGCGTCTGGTCTTGGCAAAGAGACGAGTTTTGCTACACTGGAAATCGCCCAGAGTCCCTGGTGTGGCGGATTGGACTCCTTGAGTGAGCTATGGCAGATGAGCAGCATGTTCGACGCACCAGGAGGGACGATAAAGTAGCTGAAGACCTGGCATTGTGGGGGGACTTGGGACATGGTTAGTAAAATAATGGCCCTGCCTGGGGTCAGGACACAGTGAGGACAGGTAGCACGGTTCCGGAAACCACACAGCAGGGAAGGGCCTCCTGGAATCGGGGGGGGGGGAGCATGACCTGTGATCTGAATGTGTTACTGTGGTTATTCATTATGCTTGCAGAGATGTATCCTGTCTATCATTGCTGAATATGTGCAAAAGTGTTAACAGCTTGAGTTTAAACTGAATATAAATCAATAAACATATTTGAAAAAAGTAGACTCAGAATGCGTAGATGTTGATGGTATTCTGAAGGTATATTATTAAATTATGTAAAAACAGTGCAATAAATCACACCATAAAGCCATCTAAAAATATGCAGTCCATAGACAGTGGTCCTCTATAATAAAGATATAAGTATGCCAACTGTACCCTGGGGATTTTGGTAATATGCCGCTCATTGGCAAGTAAGAACACCACACACAGGGAAAACATGTGCTAAGCAATATCATGCATCTTTGTTGCAGGTGATGCCAGCTATGCTCTCTCTTTTCCCATCTTCTGACACATGCAACCTCCACAAAGGTACAATAGGCCACACACACGTACACAATCACTTACTTGAACACACTTTTGGGAACCTTAGTTGCATTTTAGATGTCTTGACCAAGCAGGGGGTAGTGGGTTTGCCTGTGTACTTGCCAGAAGTTGTGCACATAATTGTTGTAGCCTGTTGTGTGTTGAACAACTTCGCTTTGCAACAGGGCTTACATATCAACATTACCCCTGATCTACAGCCACATCCAGGTACTCGGAGTGGGGTACGGAATAGAGGTCGGGCAATTTTCCAAGCTCAGGCGTGACCAGTCTGATGTTTGTTCTCACAATCCATGTTGCCTCTAACCTGCTATTTTTGTAATGAATTGGAATGAATGGTTTGCTTTACTAGTATGTATTTAACATTTGCACATTTTTCTGTCTAAGTTAATCATCAAAAAATGACATAATGGAGATGCTTTTTCAAAATAAAATGTTGCTTCATCGATACATTTCTGTCACAAATGTAATACTTGGCATAAGTAACATTTCCATTTTTTCAAAGTCTGTTTATGTAAGACTGACATTGTGCAAATGTAACTTCCTTAAAACCGACTGACTACAAGTTTTATAAGCCATTTAAAAAAAACTTTTTAACTGTTAAAAAAGGCTTTTTAACAGTGGGGAAAATGTTGGATTATATTAATTGTCCATAATCCCATTAATAATATATATATTTTTTTAAAAGCACTAATTATTTAGAAAGTTATCATGGTAAAGGTTGTTTTATTATTTTGTTTTTGGATATGATTAGGTAATAAATTCATGTTTCTTGGTAAAATCATTTGTCCTGCATTGTCCTAATCTTTTTTGAACTACTTTAAATGAGTGATTTTTTTAATACAATTTCTGAAGATAAGTTAGAATGTTTAAAATTAGTTAATGTATACATAATACCAAAATATCTTGTATTTGGAGAAAAAATATCTCATATTGATAGAATTTTTAATAGACGGGTAATAGTGGACATAAGCATGTTTGATTTTTTGTACTCATTCCTTTTCAGCAGACAGAGCTGTCCAAGAAACATGTCAGCAGGACCTGGGTCACAGAAGAACATCTCCACTGAAGGACAGGCACAACAGCTATCTACCAGCAGGGAGTGTGCACCTGCCCTGAGACGAACACGCTCCTTCACAAAAAGACGCTGAGGCTGTAGAGCCAACTGTGGGGAGACGGGACAGGATGTGGACAACACCAGCCAGGAAAAGGCAGGTATTGGGGCTTCTCCTGGTCTTGAAGAAGGGCAATTAGTGGTGACGGAAGAGCAGGCTTCACCACCATCTGGGCCAGCACCCACTTCAGCCTTAACTTCAGAGACCCCAGTGCCATCAGGGCACCCAGCTGTACTCCTTGTGCTACCTTCTTCTCCTCCTCCAAATGCCTGCCCAGGGCAAGACCAGCAGTTGAGGGACACTTTTGGCCCTGGTACATAAAGCTCTTGTGTGCGGGTCATGCAAGACGGTAGCAATGAAGCCAGGCAAGAGTATATAATATACCCTGTGGAGAAATTTATAATGTATATTGCAGTCTACTACTAGAGGTAATCCTCCCAGTCTCGATACAACAAAAGCGCCATTGGTTGTCTGTAAGGGTAGCCCCCAGCTTATGTTTCATTGACTGCTCTCAAAGAGTTCTTGAGTCCAATTAAAGAGGTTCAGGGATCGATCTCTTGGGTTATTGTTGGGCTGAGAATATGCCAAGCTGACTCCTTCTAGCATTGTGCGAGTTAAGTTAGCATTTGCGGCACCATTTTATATTTAGCCGCCATTTTTGTGTCATGATCGAAATGAAGCTTCTGTTCCGTACTGTCTATCTCAGCAGAAAAGCAGCCTCGATTGTTTCTTTTATTCAAGGTTGAGCTTCGTTGCACTAATGAATAGCTCGTTCTGTGTTTGCATGCCTTTCCTTGTATGTAGCCCTGCTCCCACTCTCAGAGAGACGGGCACGGGCTGGGATAACCTTGAAGCTAAGATAGTGTGTACCCGGTCTCAGGATGGTAGCTCATCCTTCTGTACCTCCTTTGTTCATCTGTGCCCAGGCTGGAAAATTCCAGTTTGGGCGGGTCTTAAGGGTGTTGGAAATGTATATCTGACTTTACCTTGTGAATGGGGGGCAGTCCCTCGACAGCTGTCTATGGAGGCTGGTCAGACTGGACTCCGCTCGAGCGAATACTAATAAATAACTTGATTTGTATTCTCTACTGTCTGACCGACTCTTCATTTGTATGGAAGGCTGAGAGGTGGTCGTGAGTGACCCGGGTGGCCCTAATCGGGTCACTTCCTTCATTATCCAGGAATTAGTAGGTGAGGTCAAGATAATCTGAGAGTAGGTAACTGAACAGCTCTGAACTTTATGTACCCTCACGACCTCTTCGATAGCAGCCATAACATCTCATCTGCCTTTCCAACCCACTCCACGCCACCTTCTGCTGTACCATTTCAAAGTTCGTCTGACTTACTTGTTTCCCCCATCTTCCAAGTACTGAATTTCCCATGGGGTGTCTGGTTCTGCAATGGCCAACCATGTTACATCTGCACCAGAGGAGGATTTAAATGTTGTGAAAAGTGAACCAGAGGATGTCCAAGTATCTCTGCCCCTAGGCCATGAACTTGATTCTGACATCCTCTGTAGCTTGGGCAATGATTTTAATACTATTGAGGACATTAGAATTTTGTCTGTGGCTTTAGCTGTTATTTTGACTTTCGACTATAATGTAAAGACTGCTCATGTTCTGCATTGTTTTATTATAACTTATTTTCTATGTAAGCCATGTCGCATATAGACTTGGTCTCTGAAATTTCCTGATGTGTTTTTTTATTTGCCAACTTGCTTCCAAGTTACTGTTTCTCCTCTGAAAGAAGGCTCTATTTATTTTCCTTTTGCCCAATCCCAAGGACAGTTTTTTAAAGAAATTGGAAATGTTAAGATTTGTATTACGATAGATAAAAATAAAAAAGGTTCTAAAAATATGTTTCATAATTATCACTGAAAATTGTATTATTTTTCTAGATATGTAGATAACGTATAAATTGCATTAACCAAAATGTACAACCATAACACCAGGAATGTCAACAAAGAACAGAGTATAAATTACACTTTACTGTGTAATTAGTTTACAATCCAAACTTTGTCACAGAATACATTTACACACATGCTATTTTCAAAAATGGTACATACATCATTGTAAAAAAAAAATAGGTTTCAATAAGTGTATTAAGGCAAGATTAGTGAATATTTATAAATTGTCCTTTCATCATCGGGTTTATGCTACTGCTCTGCCTACACAATGCTGGTGGTGAGTGTTGTTAGTCTTCTTGTAGTGGTGGGGTTGAGTTGGGGGTGGTGCAGCAGTGGCAGGTGTTTGGGGCAGAGGTGGTTGGTTTGTGGGTGTTGCAAGGAGATTGATCGCTGGGTTTGAAAGTAGTCTGTCAATTATAGGTTGAGGTGCCTCTGAAGAATCTTGTACATTGTTTTGTTATTTCCTCTATAATCCTCATGGTCAAGACAGGTTGCCTTGCATCTTTTTCCCTCAAACTATGAAGATCGACACAGGACACCTTTGTCAAGAATTGCTAACATTTCACAATGTTATCCAAGTCTGCTTGGCAATCATCTGAGAGAGTCATTTATGTGAGGCTGGGATCTCAAGGAGAGCTTGCCCCCATTGCTTGAAGTTTCCCCCCACACAGTGACCAAGTGTTGAAGAAATTGATCCTCCCAGAATAAAGGATTACACCAATCCAAGCCCCCCCCCAATTGTGTCGCTGTACGACTCGACCTGTAGGTTGACCATCATGGAGAGGATTGCTATTTGGGAGGATTTGGGGGCAAGACTGATGAAGGGGGAGAGCTGTTCCTCACCACAGGGGTCTTCTCCCTCGTATGATTAAGAGAAGACGGAGATGTACCTGCATGAAAGGAGTGTGTAGGAGACTCTTCAGAGATGCATGTAAGATGATGGCAGCAAGGAGGTGAGTCTTGTGTAGGCAGAACAAGCATCATGGCTGCTTAGGTAGTGTCTGGGGACTTGCAATCCTCAGATGTGATCTTGGAGGAAGATTGCCACCCAGGTGTGATGAGGTGCTGTTTGTTATTTCCAGTATGAGGGCCACAATGTCCTCCTTTTCAACCCTTCCTGCTCCTCTTGACTCATGCTTCTCCTCTTCCTAATCGGCAGTGTGGACGGCTGAGATAGCTGCTTGGAGGAGGATTGGATTTTCACCTTGAATTGCCTACCACAATCTGCTTGTAGATGGTTCAGCATCATCATTCAGTGCAATGTCCCCTGTATCTGCAAGAAATACTACATTATTTTTGAAAAGTTATCATGATGGGAACAATAATAAACATATGAAGGTATGGGATAATCTGATATTCAATGCACAGAATTATTACATCTCGCAATGTCGACTCACCAGCACCACACATGGATGACCACCTTGATGTCAGCTGCTCTGTCAATGTCCTTGTAGTTGGTGTTGAAATGGTATCTCCTGACCCAGCAGCTATAGAGAGAATAATAAAAAAAATTATAAATGATTAATGACAAAGTCACAAAGGATCTTTTCCGCAAATGCCTGCTAATCTGAGAAAATAACATTTGGGATTCTGAGAATAAAATGCACTGTAGGATTGTTTGTGATAAGTCAAGAGGGAACTGCTGCAAAGGTGGGTAGGGTTGCCACTCGGAACTATTACCTTATTAGCTAGTGAAGAGCCAGAAGTCACACTCACTCACTAGCTGGTTTCAAGCATAAATGTGGCACCCTAAGGCACCATCCTCAAAACATTTACTGGACTTGCGGAAGATCAAAAGCGGACTGAAACTGCTGTCTGTGACCTGAGAGGAGCCCTGAAGGATTAGACCTGCTCCCTCGTGTACCCAGCACAACAATGTGGACTCGAAGGGTTAGTCGGCTGACACTTGGCTCTGGGGACACAACAAGCTCCAAGAGGCCTTTTCCCTTAAGTGCCCAGCAAACTGGACCTGGACTGGGCTTTGCTGTTGGCCTATGCCTGACACCCTGAGAGTCTGTAAGTGCCTTCCCCTGAGATACCGGGGATCTTAGAGGTGTACTTCTGGGGTTGTGTGGGCACCAGAAGAAAGTTTGTAAACTTTTGATAACTTTTCCTCCAGAGCTTCAGTGAGACTCACTGTAAAAAGTATCTGACTGGCATTTACACAGCATCATATTGGATTTCACCTTCATCCCGCTTAAAGATCCCTGCACCTCTGATAAAGTGACGAAGTCCCATTCTACGTTGAGACTTATAAAATTGCTAGCGAGAAGTCTCTTAAACTCCAGAACACCAGCGGGACAAACTTGCTTCATGTGTTTGGCCTTCAGTTCCAAAGCGCCTGCTAGAGTTTCAGCGGCCTCCCACTTCGGAAGGGATTTTTGTTCTCAAAAAGTGACAAAGTCTCATTCTGCGTTGGGAGTTAAAAGAAATGTTAATGCTTTTGTTGGAAATGGCCCTTTTTGCAGGGTTATCCCAAAAGATTTTGCTTCTTCCTCCTTTATCTTTCCTGACCTGTGGTTGTTGGCTATAGGACTCTGGGCACTTTACCACTGCTGATCGGTGCTAAAGTGCATATGCTCTCTCTGTAAATTGTAATTGTGATTGGTTATCCATGATTGGTATATTTGTTTTACCAGTAGGTCCTTAGTAAAGTGCATTGAGTGTGCCAGGGCTGGTAATTCAAATGCTACTAGTGGGCTTGCAGCACTGGTTGTGCCCCCCCACATGAGTAGCCCTAAAATGGTGTCTCAGGCCTGCCACTGCAGTGCCTGCGCGCAGTTTGTTAACTGCCATGTTGTCCTGGCCAGTGTACACACTTGCCAGGCCTGACCCTTCCCTTTTCTTACACATTGGACACCCCTATGGTAGGCCTAAGGTACCCCCCTGGGCAGGGTGCAGTGTATGTGAAAGGTAGGACATGTACTAGTGTGGGTAACATGTCCTGATAGTGAAATACTGCCAATTTCGTTTTTCACTATTGAAAGGCTATCTTGCCCATAGGATAACATGGGGAATGCTGTGTCCCATGTGTACCTGCATATCTCCCCATAGGAGCAAGATGGAAAAGTGGAATCTGGTATCCCTGAACTCAGAATTTAATAACACATCTTTTAGTGAAGATGGTTTCTAAATTCTAAGTTTGGAAATAGCATTTTTAGAAAGTGGCTATTTTCTTGTTCAGCCTTTCTGTGTGCCTCTGCCTGTTTGTGGATTGACTGTCTGGTTTGTGAGTGACAGGGGCTGGGGGTGGCTCCAGGAGACTGGGTGAGTCAGCACTAGGCTGAATAGACCCATCTGCATGTAGAGTGGTGGGGAGGAGTAGCACCTGGGTCTGAATAGGGCTGTGCCTGCCTTCCACAATGCTGGCTCCACCTCCTGCGGTGCGTCTGATGGCCCTGGCCCACACTCACAAAGGAAGAAGATGTGCCCTGGCAGAGTGCAACCAGAACTGGTTTGGACTGGGTCCAGGACCCCTCACACATGAAGAACAAAGACTTTTGGGGTATAAATATCAGAGCTGAAACCCCTAAATTTTAGACTACTTTGGAATCAAGAGGAATCCCTGCCAAAGAGAACAGCGGAAGAAGACTGAGGAAAAGTGCTGCCATTGCTGTGTATCTGGGGGCTGACCTGCAGTTGCTGTTTCTACTGAGGAGAGATCTAAAGGACTGTGCTGTGTGCTTTGTCCCCTGCTTGAAGAAGGACTTTTGCTGTGTGCTGTTGTCCTGCAAAGAAAGTCTCTAAGGGCCTGAGTAGAGCTGGCCTCCTGTTGCGGAAACACAGGGATATAAAAGTTTCCAAGCTTAGGAAACTTCGTGATCAAGAAGGAATCCCTGCCAAAGAAGAACAGCCAGGAAGACTGAGGAAAAGTGCTGCCATTGCTGAGTGTCTGGAAGCTGACCTACAGTTGCTGTTACTACTGAGGAGAAGGACTAAGGGACTCTCTGCTGTGTGCTGTGTCCTCCTTGCTTGAAGAGGAGCTGTGCTGTGTGCTTTGCCTCCTCTGAAGTCCACCTAACTCTAAGGGCCTGGGTAGAGCTGGCCTCCTGTTACCAAACTCAGGGACACAAAAGTTTGCAGAGGAAACCATCTTTCTAGCGCTGAGTGCGTGTGGCTGCGCTTTGACGGTAGCCCCGTGACCTTTGCCATGCCTGCCGTGTGGTGTGGACTCGGTGTGCTTGTCGGCACACAGCATGGCTCAGCGTGGGGCCTGCCGTGCCTCCACCGCAAATCCTCTGAAGAACTGCCTCGGCGCTCGAAAGTGCGTGCCCGTGCACTACCCGAGGCCGTCACAACAAAGGGCTGAGATCACCGCCGCCGGCCCGGTACAGAGAAGAAAAACGAAGCGCTGTGTCAAGAAATATCACCGCCGCCGGCCCCGGAGCCTCGCCAGCACCGTTCCCAGCCAGTGCTGACGTCAGGGGAAAGCCGCGCTGAGATTGGACTCAGCGCGGTGCATCGCCTAGCAACAGAGGGGCTCGTCAGGCCGGAGCCGCGCTAGGATTGGAGGAAGCGCGAGGCGTCTCTTCGCTCTTCAACGAAGACGCTGTAACCGAAGCCTGGGACCCGCACGGACTGCCAAGCCCCCCTTCGCATCAAAGAGGTAACCGGCTCCTATCTGGGACCAAAGTCGGCGCTGGGGGAATTGTGTGCACTGACACGCTGTTGCCGGCCGCGCATTTGAGAAGAGGGTGATTTCGAGTGGAGCACGTCCCATGCTACGGCAGGACAATAGATAAGGAAGTGTCCTGTTGGTGATCCATAATACAGCGAGGGCGATATTCAGAGACCGTGTCCTGTGTGTGACTGGAGCACGCTCGCGCTATTGAAAAGGGTGATTTTCTAAAAGGGAAAGTGGACAAACGAGGGTAGCACATTCTGTGCTAAGAGTACAGCGGGGGCATTTGGTTGTTAAGGGCACCATTTGTTTTTGAGTGACTTTCCCTACGCTGGGGGCAGGAGTCCTATAGTTATAAGGACTCAACCACTACCCTTATCATTACAAGTACGTTTTATAAAGAGAACATTGCTAAAAAAGAACGTTTTCCACAAAAGAACATTTCTAAAGGAAGGATTAATTGTGTATGTGATTTTTATGTCGTTTTGATCTGCCTAATCTATATAAAGATAATTTTATTTTTATAAGCAACTTGTGTAGTGTCCATTTGTGGTGTTTCACTATATTACTGTGAGTGTTGGTACAAATACTTTGCACATTGCCTTGGGGATAAGCCTGTCTGCTCGTGCCAAGCTACCAAGGGGGTGAGCAGGGGTTATCAACAGTGTGTATCCCCCTTACCCTGACTAGAAGCAAGGGTCCCTATTTGGACAAAGGTACTTACCTCTGCCAACTAGAGACCCCCAGATCTAACAGCTTTTCTTCAGGAAAGTGACAAAGTCCCTTTCTGAAGTGGGATTTAGAAACTTTTTCAAACTTTTTAACTTCCAGACTTTCACCGGGACCAATCCACTTGGTTTATCCAACCCGGGCACCATTGCGGTCAGCCTCAAATCACGCCAATGTCCCAGTCTACTACTTACATAGACTATCATTGGTGCTTTCTGTTTTTTGAAACTTATTTCTAATTACAGCGTTAAAAAATCCTGTTTCCGGTTTCTCTTATTGGATTGTTGTCAGTTTGGTTTTGTTTATTAAATTTTACTCTATTTTTGCAGCGCATGATTTTTATTTTTGTTGTTTTGCCTTTATTACTTTACACATTGACCTAAGTTAAGCCTGTCTGCTTTGTGCCATAGGTACTAGAGGTTTGAGCTCAGGTTAATTTAGTGGCTTTGAGGGTTCACCTTGAGAAAAAAGTGTTATTACTCCTTGAGGTGCGCACCCCAAATAATAATCCAATTTCTTACACTTACCATCTCTACCAGCTGTGTGCTCTATGGTGCCAGGTTTGCTACAGCACAAGGAACAGAAGTAGATGACGTGGCAGGTGATGGATGGGACAACAACACAGGACATTAAAAGTGAGAAAAGTAAGTACATGAGCATATTTTAGCTCCCCTCTCCTCGGAACTGCACACTTTATTTATTTATATTATATTTTAGTTAAATTGAATCTCAAATTGATATTTGAGTATAGTTATTAATAAATTAAAAACGCCATTCAAAAATAGAGTTAGGGTCTAGAAAACAAAGTAATGGGAATCCCCTATAACGTGGTAGTAACCTTGTAAGCATATGGACTATGTGACGTATTGTGCAACAAACTTAGAGGAGGTTTAATGTGCGGAGCATTGAGGTCCGATACCGTAAGCCTTTCTTGAATACTAGTGTATATAGTTTTTCTACTGTCCCTGTTGCAATTAGTGTGTCATCGTATTTCCCTGTTAGGAATTGTGTAGAATAGTATGGATCATTCTCAATGGGGCAAAATACCAGGTGTCTCTAACAGTGCCAATCACCATCTATGAAGTATATATCACCCGGTTTGTCTGATGTCCTGTTCTGGTGCCTAGTTTGCATCGTATCCTTTAACTGTGTTGTAAACTGACCACATTGGAAACCACAACAGAGAAACATTGCAGCACATCTGACTACCTCCCATTATAATCGTACAAGAGTTTGGCGCTCTGTTAAAGTAATATGCGTTGAAGGTAATCAATACCTTTCTCGTGATATTATGGAATCGCCGGTATACATCCTGGGACCCGCCCCCTCAGCCTGGGACAACGCCTGGTGGCCCACCGCACTGGGAAGTCTCCCACCCCCGTGGACTATGTGCGTAACCTCGGCATCATACTGAACTCCTCGCTCACAATGAACCGCCAGATCAACGCTGTATCCTCACCCTGCTTCCACACGCTCTGCCTGCTTCGTAAGACATTCAGATGGATCCCCAGAGAATCCAAACAGACGGTCACTCATGCACTCATCACCAGCAGACTCAACTACGGCAACTCAGTCTATTCCGGCGTCACCCAGAAACAGTTCAGGAAACTACAGAACATTCAAAACGCCGCAGCCAGACTGGTCCTCGACATCCCCGCCGCAGCCACATAACTCAGCACTTCCAATAACTCCACAGGCTCCTGGGCAACAAGAGAATCACCTTCAAGCTCCTCACCCACGCCTATCAAGCTCCCCATGACGCAGGACCAGCATATCGGAACCATCGCCTCATTCCACGTATCCACCAGACAACTCAGCTCTGCCCAACTTGTCTTGGCCATCGTCCCATGGATTCACAATTCGTGCAAGCTGCAACGGCGGAAAGCAGTCCGCATTTACTGCTTTCTGTCATCGCAGCTTGCACGGATTCACGCTGGAGCTTCTACCTATTGGTTTCAGCCGCCTGCGGTGGAACTTCGCTGGTTTTTGATGCGATCAGTAATTCTGCACTATAAGACGCATCATACGGACACCTAATTATCCCAGATGCCGGTTTTCTCTATATTGCTTTGCACTATCGCCCTGATTGAGTCACCAATTCTCATCGCGCACATCTAACTTTCAATTACACCTAGGATCCAGTGATTTCCCCACTGGCCCTTCAGCTGAACCCTCTTGTCACTACATTCCTTGGCACACCGGACGGTTTGTTTTTTCACTACAGCTTCCTTGCTTGTTCCATTACAGCACGCTAAATAATTTGTAACCCGGTCCTGATGATGACCTGGAGTGTTATCAGGTCAAAAAGCCGTCGACTTCCTAGCGCAATTGTTCGGCACACTTCTGTCACATGGTCCTTGAGTCTATTGACTCAACTTATATTGCCATATAATGAATTTGGACCTTTTTAAATGTTTTTTGTATAAATATTGTTATCATTGTTTTCTTGCGCCGTTGTTTTGCTGGCTTTCACTTGTCACTTTGCGCCGTTCACCTTCTTCACGAGCACAATTGTGCACAAGTTGCACAGGTTACATGATCATTAAATGTAATACAGGTCCACTGTTCTATATTTACTGTTTAATATAAACTGCTCTTAGCAATTATGGAACAAATCATTATTGCCTCCCTGCTTCTACTCCTTTCTTGCAAATGTTATGCATATTCCTGAATAATTGCCTTTAAATATTACCTGTTGAGACATTGTTTTTTGCTATACACACTTGTTACCCAGGTCTCAACTGGGTTTATTATCTCCTGTAGCTTGTTCCTGAGCCAGAAAACAGGAGCATCCTAGGGACTTCAATAAAGAGTACAAAAAGAGAAACCTACAATATAGTCGCAGTGGTTCAAGCAATTGCTCAAAAAGTGCCATGAGTAAGTGTATTGCCAGGTAGAGTAAAATAGTGGGTGTATTTGACATGAAAAATGGGAAGAAAAGATTCTGCATTATGTTTGGTAATATCAACAATTTCTCGATTGTTAAGCTATAAGTATGATATTCCTGAGAAAGGGTTTATTTCCGAATGTTATAAAAAATTATAGCAGAGGAGAAATGCATACCTTATGTTAAAGGGAAGAAGAATGCAAGGAACTGACTTTAAAAGTTGGTAATGCAAGTGACAGTGGTTTCCCTGATCTTGTGAGTGTGCATGGAGTCCAAGTCAAAATCATGGATGATTCAGGGATCCAAATTCATTCTAATTTAAAAAGGCAAATTCATATAATAAGCAAATTCCCCTAGCGGATCTCGAAGATAGAATGGGATCACTACTCCCCCACAGCAGATAACCTCTCAACAACTGAACTCACCACCCACTACAACTCAACAATGTCCTCCATACTGGACCAAGTAACCCCTCTGAAGCTGAAAAGGGTAAGAAACACACCTTCGAGATCCTGGTTTAATAAAGGCCTTAACACTGAAAGAAGAAAGCTTAGAGCAGCAGAAAGACTCTGGTGAGCAAATCCATCCACAGCCCACCTGGAACACCTCAGAAGGGAAAGCAGGAAATTCAAAAAACATATCATGATTGAAAAAGCCACCTTCTTCTGCAATGCTCTATACAGGGCCAAAAACTGCACCAAAGAACTTTTCAGTATCATCACCAACAAACCTCCAAGCCTTTCTTAAAAAGCCCTCAGATCTCCAAAGAACGGTGTTTGAACTTCGCCAATTTTTTCACTGATAAAATCACGAAGTTCGAGCTCTCCCTTGAAGATAACAACCAGTCATTCAAGGGGAACCCCCTTCCAGAAAGGAAGATAACAACCTCCCTTCTCACTCCACGGCCACCCTATCAACAATCACTCCTCAGGTAAATAGCAGGAGCAGTCGAACCCAAGGGCCCCAAACATCCCCTAGAAGCTGGAAGATATTCAACTCACTCTCGGAGGCGGACATATCTGTTCTGTTGGCTACTTCCAAACCCTCCTACAACCTAGCGGACCCCTCCCAGCAGCCCTGGCAAAAAAGCTCAATCACGCCCTACTCCCCTCTGGTCCAAGATTATAAACAGCTCCCTGATGACTGGAGGGATGCCAGACTGCCTGAAACTCGGTCAACTTACGCCACTGTTTTAAAAACCAGGTACAGACCCAAATGACCTCAATATCTTCAGACCTGTCTCCAATTTCCACTTCCTAGCCAAAGCCATACATCAAGAACAACAATCTCCTGGATCCTCATCAAATCGGGCTTCCGCAAAGGATGCAACATGGAAACAGCTATTCTGAACATCGTAGATGACCTTCACAAATCCCTGGATACAGACGTATGTTGCCTACTCATACTCCTAGACATATCTGCGGCCTTTGACATGGTCAACCACAAGCTCCTCTTGGAGTCTCTCCAAAAAAGGATTGGTGCGGATGGGGTAGTCCTATGCTGGATCACATCTTTTCTACAAAACCGATCTCAACAAGTAAAAATAGACAACCTAACGTCTGACACAACTGCAACTACCCCAGGTATCCCCAAAGGCACGGTCCTCTCGCCTACACTGTTCAATATCTATATGGAGCCCTTCACAGTCATTCTCAACCAAGCAAACAGTCTATTTCATCTATACGTAGATAACATCCTGCTCTACATGGAAATCTCCACACTAGACGACGTACACCGGTTAAGTGGCACCCTCAAAGGAGTCCAACTCTGGTTAGCTTGCAACCACCTAAAACTCAACCAAGATAAGACTGAAATTCTCCTCATATCAAAGACAGAGCAGTCCCCCCAGATGCAAGAATGTCTAGACTCCATTGACTCTTAACAGCAAGCTAACCCTTGCTGACTCCACCAAATCTCTAGGAATTCCACTGGACCCCAAACTGATCATGAAAGATCATGGAAAGAATAGTGTGAAGTGCCTTCTACAACCCGAAACATTTGAACAAAATCAAACCTTACCTACCACCGAATGATCTTAAATCTGCCACGCAAGTGCTGGTGTTGTCTAGATTAGACTATGGGAATGCCACCCTCACAGGCATTGCCAATTCCCACTTTGCTCCCTTTAGAACCACTCTCAGTGCAGCAGCCGGAATGGTCACAGGAATCAGAAAATATGACCACATCTCCCCTGAAAGAACTGAACTGGCTTCTAATTGAAGCTTGCTGCAGCTTCAGAAATTCCTGCCTTTCTCATAAAGCCCTTCACACTGGGAAACTAGCTTACTCAGAACTCAAAAAGGCAGGTCAGACAAGAAACCTAAGGTGCTCAATACCCTACTCCTCATTCTGCCAAAAGCCCACAAACAGAAAACCGAGGCACGCTCCTTCTCGAACAATGCCCCAAAAATCTGGAACCCTGTTCCAGTACATATCAGGACAAATCCCTCCTTCTTGAGCTTCAAAAGACAGCTAAAGGATCTCCTCCTCAACCAACATCTCAACTACCACGGCATCAATCGCCCATCAAGACATTACCTCATCCCTTAAATCTCCTTGTACACCTTGCCGGCTTTTTTTTACTGCATCATGCTCAACCCTCGACATGTCCTGATTTGATTCAACTGTTCGGATTATACGTGTGATTTGTTGAACATGTACTGATGTAAAGTGCTCTGATACCCTTAGGCCTTGCCAATTCCTATATAAAACACTTTAATAAATACATTTGTTTTGTAAATGTGTTATTTTTGAGCTGACTAATATATGGGCCGGTCGGTATTGAAGTTATACCATTACTATCAAAGTGTGTCTGTAAGAAATGGGCTTTGGAGTGTAGCATAGTAGCATTGTAGGAAGGTTTTAAACTACTGTCAACGGAAAGAGGTGCTGAATAAATCCACCACGCTGAGATAGCAGTGCAGTTGGACCCTAATGCTCATTCCCAATTTATGCAGTTATGGTCTTAGTGACGTCCCCCCTAGAATTTGTTAGCATATGTCAATGGATTGGTACAATTGGCACATAAGGTACATGATATCACAGAGAGTTTGAAGGAAGAAACTTGGTGAAGCTGTTGTCACCGAGCTGATAAAGGTGTGTTGTCTTAAAAAAATCCTCAAAGGAACAATAATTGTGTGTGACCCTCTGAAGGTTTGTAAAGCATGGCATTCAAGCTGAGTGGGCCCACAGTTAAGGTGAAGCACTTTAGCTTATGATGCCAAATGATTCAGTTCTTTCTTTGTGCATGCGGTTGCAAGGGTGTGAAAATAAACAGGAAGTTGCAAACAACTATCATTTAGGCAAGGAACAATATCTGTCTTCCCCATGCCCAAGTTCTTTGCCAAAATTGTAAAGAATTAGATAGAAAGAGCATGAGAAGGTTAGTCTGTAAAAGAGCTGAATTTGAGTGAATAAAGATTGTCTGAAGCTGTGATGGGAGGCCAGAGCAATGTCCTTCCCTTAAACTGATGCTAATGCATATCAATCAATCAGCATTTGTTGAGCGTGGCACTGTTGCTCCTGGGGGTATCTGGGCGCTGGGGTGCCAGGTCTCTGTCGAAAAGCAAGGGTTTGACAAAACGGCAGGAAGGGGGAAGAAACAAGCAGAAAAAGGCAAAACAGAGGGCAGAAAAACAATGGAGCCGAAAAGGCAAAACTGAGGGCAGAAAAACTAGCAGAAAAGGCAAAACAGAGCAGATGAAGGCAAAACAGAGAGCAGAAAAAACAAGCAGAAAAGGCCAAACAGAGGGCAGAAAAATAAGCAGAAAAGGCAAAGCAGAGTGCAGAAAAACGAGCAAAGCAATACAGAGCAGACGAGAGCAAAACAGAGGGTGAAAAAATTAGCAGAAAAGGCAAAACAGAGGGCAGAAAAACGAGCAGAAAAAGGGCAAAACTGAGGGCAGAAAAACTAGCAGAATAAGTCAAAACAGAGGGCAGAAAAATGAGCAGAAAAGGCAAAACAAAGCAAGAGAGAGTAGAGGAGGCAAAAACAGAGGGCAGCAGGTAGACAGGCAGCAGAGGGTAGTGGACTGCGTGAAAGCTGGGCAGGAGAACTGTTGCAGGGGGAGCTGGCACGAGGACCTGCTGGCATATGAAGGCAAGACAGTCGTAATGCAGTTGAGAGGAGGTCATGAGGTCCCAGCAGGTTTGTGATCGACTGCTAATAGGTACCAAAATCAGGTTTTTGGTAATAGGAGCCAGTGGCAGTAAACTGTGATATTAGGAAGTTAGAATGTTTGTGCTAGGGGCAGGTATTAAGGTAAGGGAGGATCATAAACTTTAAAGATGTTTTTCAAAGGGTGGGGCAGAATGTTTTCCGGGATTCATAGATATGTAACTCATATTCATAAGCCTAGATTTGAAGTGTAATTAGTGTCAAGAGATTTTTTGTTAGATTGCTTTCCTAGGGGGCAATGTGGTGTATTATTATTATTATTATTATTATTACTACTACTACTAATACTACTACTACTACTGCTACTACTACTGCTACTACTACTACTACTACTACTACTAATAACAATAATAACAATAATAATAATAATAATACTAATGATAATATATCAGGGCTTTAATAGCCGAAACATATCATTATTATTATTGTTATTAGTATTATTATCATTATTATGGATGATAATAATAGTAATAACAATAATAGTAGTAGTAGTAGTTTGTTCAGGCTATTAAAGCCCTGATAAACATATAGCAAAACAAATTGAATTGAAAATGCATTATTATTCTTTCCTCTTGACATCTTTCTTTTAAAAGATGACACTTTTGGGGTATCCATGTTGAATAAGAAAGAGAATGCAACTCATACCCTTCTTATTGCATTTGCAGGGAACAGCAGTCCAATTAGCAATATATATGAAAAATAATAAACAAATGAGTAACTTTGTCCAGATGTCCCAAATCACAACATAAAACATGTACATAAGGGGTCATCTTCCTGTATAGTACCTGTCCCTCCATCTCCGGACCTCCACTACCATCGCTGACTTCAGGAGAGCACTCAAGACCTGGCTGTTCGACTAAACAGCTCATCCTCAGCACCTGGATAACCCCGGGGTGATAAGCCGCGCTCTACAAATCCTGCTGATAGTTCACAACATAAGTACAATCCACAGCACTACAATAATGTCCACTTTTCACCTGGATGGGGAGTGGACAACAAACAAGCAAATATACCTCTTGTCCTCTAGCTATTACACAAGTGTTTTAGAGATTTCTTTCTATTTGCATTCTCCTAATCTAATATAGCTGACCTAAAATGTTCTTGCGCCTTCAGTTGTCCTTTACTGAACTCAAAAGGGAGAGTTCCCAGTTCCAAACTGATCACCTCGTTCTTCACAATCGTACTGTTTTGGAAAAGTATTCTGATCACTGAGTACTTGCCTTCCTTAATTCTTGAAAGCAGTCTCTCCTGCTGTTTTCTCACCACTATGACACAGACTCTTAAAAAAGTAAATTGCCTGATACTCTGCAATAATCTTCAATGATTCCAATCCTTGCTCAACCCTGGGAGCTTGAATCACAGAACCGTGGAGTAGTGAAAACCCCGCTTACGTAGCGCCTCTTCTAACGTATCAAATTTATAGGATGATTGAAGAATGGTTACCAGAAATCTATACAACACAATCACATACTTTTAGCTTAATATACTTTGAGAAGTGGTTCTACAGAAAAGCCCCAAATTGATAGTTAAATTGAATAAGGCATCCTAGTGCTACCGAAGCATTAACAGCCATTAAGTATCTGTGTAACGCTCTGTGGGGGCCCCAAGGCACTTTTGGGGTGAATATAACTTCCAAATGATTATACTTACATACTCTCTGAAGTTTCTAAACATCACTGGACCACTGAAAATTTATATTGGAGCATACACACTTCATAACCTGAGTTTTCAGTATGTTGATTTGTAATTGAAAGTAGAACAATATTCAACCAATAGGTCCAGTTACAATGTGGTGTAGAAGAGGGTCAGAAGGAGGCCAGAGAAGAGTTTAAGCAATATTTTAGTAGAAGGTTTTGAGGGAGGCTAAGTTTCTACCTAAGATAAAGGAGTATGTATCAACAGGATGGTTCAGAATGAGGACATGGTCATCAAAGGATGAACTATTGTGAAGGATAAGCGTACTGTGAAAGATAAAGTATTATTGGTGGGACTGATTGTTTGCCCCTGTGGGCACAGGAGGTATGTTCACTAGGCCATGCTAGTCAC
Source organism: Calotriton arnoldi (assembly GCA_963921515.1). NCBI lineage: Eukaryota > Metazoa > Chordata > Amphibia > Caudata > Salamandridae > Calotriton > Calotriton arnoldi. Next base: position 1,349,053 of record CAWUFW010002842.1, read on the forward strand.
ATTGCAATGATCAACACCAAGTAGGGACTTAGGACAGATTTCTGCAGGCAAGAATAAGACAGAAAGGAGGAGCGTGCAGCAGGAATGTGTGTGCTAAGTCACATTACAGGTCTTATATATCTCTCATGTTCTGAAGTTACCACTAGAAAGAGCTTATTCAGTATGCTCAATGCACTATGCTCATTACTTGCTAGATGCATGTGATGTGCCTTGCTGACTGTAGGAAAGTGCCTCTTTTGGACATGGTTAGCCCCCATTTTTTGCCTGGACAATGATGTAATTTCGACTGGAAATGCCCAGGGTCCCTGCCAACCAGGAACTCTGTGCCAGATCTCCTTCCCTAAACTGTACCTATTGTTTCCACAATTGGCACCACTTTAACTTACATAAAAGTCCCTTGTAAAAGGCCCTGGTACCAAGGGCGTTGTGGTTAGAGAGGGTCCCTATAGGCTGCAGCACAAATTGTGCCACCCTAAGGGAATCATTACCAAGCACATGCACACTGCCACTGCAGCCTGCGTGTCTTGGTGCAAACAAAACTGAAGAGTCGATATGGCACAGATCCATGTGTGCCATGCCCACAGTCACTGCATGAGCTATAGGTAAGACACCCCTCTAGCAGGCCTCAGCCCTAAGACAGAGTGCACTATTTCTCCTGTGAGGACATATCTGCATGAGCAGATATGTCTGTGCAATATCCTTGTCGATTCCTGAATATTGTAAGTGACCAGGGAAGCCATAGTAAGTACATGGGCTGGACACTTGTCATTACGAGTTCCACAGCTCCATGATGGCTTCACTGAAGTATGGGATGTTCGGTACCAAACATCTCAGCATAATAAAACTGTACTGATTCCAGTATCAGATTTATAAAAAATTGCACACAGAGAACCCCTGAAACCTACCAATCCTTAGTGTGGTCATCGACTGGCCTAAGCCAGCCTGCTACCACCAGACAGTGTTTTGAGCGCATGGGGTGAGTGTCTGCGCGCTCAGAGGTCGAGAACAATGCCTTGCCTGGGTGGAGGTGTTCACACCTCCTCCTGGTCAGGAAAAGCCATCTGTGGTGGGGAGCTTCAAAGGCCTTGCCGCCTTTGTAATGTGACCCCAGCCTCTCCTGTTAGAGGGAGCAGGCCCCTTTCCTGTCCCCTTTTTGGCAGGAGGACAGGCAGGAAAATTTCAAAATAATAGGAGGTGTCTGCCAACGCCACCCCTCAGGTGCTGGAGGTGAGGTGAAGTACACTTTTCAGTTCCCATCATCTTGAAGATGGTGGGACTTATCCAATCAGGGCTAGGTCTATGTCCCCCTCCCACAAGAGGTGGGTGTAATAAAGGGTGTAAACACCCCAAGTAAGGGGCCCATTGGCCACTACCTGTCACTCCCTTGTAACGCCCCTAAATCTAGTATATAGGTGGCATCCCCAGACCCTGAACTTCAGTTCCTGATGACCTAGGAAAAGCGAGACACCACAGAGTCGCACCAGCAGAGAAGACTGCAGAGAACTACTGACTTGGCCAGAGCCCTACTGGCCTGTTTGCAGCCCTCAACGATCCTGCGCCAAAAGACGACCTGTCCTTCAGTCCAGTGACCTCCAAACCTTGGGAGACTGCCTGCCTTCGATAAAGACCAAGATCTCCCGAGAACAGCAGACCTGTTAAAAAAGTAAACATCTTCAAAGTAAAGACTCTGTGACCTGCAGAACAGTAAAGACTGCCCCCGGTTCCACCTTGCACCCGACGCCTCGGGCCTGAGTCAGAGTGGCCCCCTGTCCCAGCAAGGTTCCCCACCACTCCATAGCCCGAGTCTACTGTGAGCTGACCTCTCCCATACTCCCCGACGTACCTGTAGCCTCTGCACAGATCCCCCTCAACTGCAACCTGCTCCGGTGAGCTGTTTCCGACATCAAAAGACACCCCAGCACCCTTCCGCCTTGGGCCTTGGTGAAGAGGCCTTGGTGGAGAGCACCAAAAATGTCCCTACATCCCCGACGATCGCAACTTACCTCTCCAGCTGTCGGTGTTCTCGGACCGGCCTCCTTGCCTGAGCCTGCAGCCCTTTTCCGATTGTGCCTTTCTCACTTGCTTTACATTGGGCACCCGACGCTTTGTTGGCACCTGGTCGCCCCTGTGCCGCTGATGGTGTAGTGCTGGTGCGGCTTTGGGCCCTGTCCAGTGCTTGCCTCAAACCCCGGAGACTGGTCCCCCAAGCCGCTGCTACTTACCTGTAAGAGCCCCTGTCCGATTGCCCCAGTCCCCACTGATTTGTATTGGGTGCCCGACCTCGAACTTGCACCCTACACCCGGCCACCGCTGGTAGTGTACTGTTTGTGAACTTGCCCAGTACTGACCTTAACACTTGAAGACTGCTCTTGTAAGTCGATGTTATCTACATGCATGCTGAATGTTTTCTCCCTCCCATAGGGTAACATTGCAAAGTTTGAAAATTGCACTGTGTCCACTTTTTACATTGAAAAGTATTTCTATTGCAAAACATATTTACTTAAGACAAAGTTCTGTGGTTATGAAAAATAAATATATGCAAGTATTATTTTTATAAATTGGTCTTGGATTTATTCATTGAGTGTGTGTCTCATTTATTGCCACTGTGTGTACAACAAATGCTTAACACTACCCTCAAATAAGCTTAACTGCTCGCCCACACTACCACAAAAAGAGCATTAGTATTATCTACTTTAGCCTCTGTAAAGCCTTTGGTTATCCTCTGGACTCTCTGCATACTATACCTGTTTTTGGTATAGCATATAGGGACAGCTTCCTACACTGACTTTAAGCGACTTTCAGTTAAAATTATTGCTGATGCCAAAGAGAGTTCATAAAATTCACGAAAGAAGATTTTGCAAGGAAATCATATATTTCTGCCATTCTGAATGTGTTTCATGTTGTAGCGTAAATGAATATGGGTTGAAGAAGACCTGTTGGAGGTTGATTCAAGCTTTTTCCCTGAGAACAAACAGTACATGAGACTACATATTACTAAACATCATTGATCAGTAATGGCCGCCAGAAGTATTTCTGTACTAGTTGTCTTTTCGCCTGGGTTACCTGCCAGGGCAACTGTATGGCACCGCTTTGATGTTTGTTTCTGTAATGTTATGATGGGAAAATCTAGAACTTCATCTTTGTAACATAATATGAGCCAGCACTCTGTTTTGACTTGCCTTAAAAAAGACTGTGGTAGTTAGATATAGTGTTTTTTCTTCTAGGACGATCAGTAATGGTCTTGATTGGTGCTTGTGATTGCATCTGTGTAACTATATTGAGGCAAGGCATCACTGTACATGTTTAAAACCCGATTGATACTGTATCACAATGTCCTAGTCTTTAAAAAATTGTGACCATCTCTACCTCTAAGCAGATAACGCTTTGGCAGACTTCAAAAATGGTACATTCATATAGTCTCTCAAATAGTAACTGTACGGCATGCACAAAAAAGATGCCTCCATTCCTCAAAGCCAACTTTATGGACCACAGTTTTCCTCTAGCAACTAATCTGGGATAGAGTTTGTGATGTGAGGCAAGACAGACTGGAGCAGTGAAATTGATTATGCTAAAATAAATGCCCTCTTCTCAGAGCAGACATGACGCCTGAAAGTGTGCTGCTGCACTGAAGAGAGCGCATTAGTAAAGGAAAGAGCTGTGGTTTGGAACTGCAGCTCTACCTTTCACTGGAGTTGGACCAGCCTCACTTTGAAGGGGGAGTAGAGTTCCCTTTTCAGGTGGGTGCAGTGAGTTCCCATTTCCCAGATGCATCCACAGGTGTGTGCTGACTGAGTGGTATCTTCAACCTGGTGGCTAATCAGTGCACCTCCTGAAATCTTCTTTGCCACTGCATGCACATCTGTAATACTTCCCACGCCGATTCTTCCACTCAATTAGGTAACTACTCTGAGCTCCTACCTAGCGTTGCCCCCATTCTTCTCCTGGCATCTCAAATGGCACTCTACTTACGCAATATCTGTCCCCCCTTTTTCTAGTAATGGATTAACACTTCCCTGACGTCTCGCCTCTTCTGGCCTTGTGAAATAATCTGATTGATCTATCTCGCCTTGACGCATGCTTTGTCCTTTGCTAAGCTCAGGTAATTGTCTATCACCTGGACCCTCGCCTTCCTTATTTTCTTTAATTGGGCCACTTATCCGCTTACCCTACTCTCCTCTCCCTTCCCCCCTACACAGCACTATTTTGAAACTTGTGACCATTGTCCTGATGATGACCTGAAATCAATCAGGTTGAAACGCCGTCGACTACTCAGCACAGAACTTTGGCGCTGTTGTGGTCAATTAATTTATCCCGAATCCTAAATACCAATATTGTATATATTTATCTTGTATTTTTGACCACATTGTAACTTTCCTTACTCCATTCGCCGTTCACGCTGTTATTCTTCACCCCTGTGTCACTGCGCCACTCACTATCACTAGCACGCCCAGTGCTTACTTGTGTGTTATGGTCACTGTATATTGAATTGTACTGTAGTGCTGTTATAACTACTTACAAATAATAATTTGCCCTTTCCATTGTGGTCTCCCTTCTTTTTTCCCCTACCCTACGTGATCTATATCACTGTTTTATTGCCCTGTTTTAATGATTTCCAGCTGAGACATTGTTGTTTGTTACAAACTTTGCCCGGTCTCACCTGGGTTAACGGGTTTACTCCTGTAATTTGTTTCTTCATCTGTAATATACAGCACAAAGGCAAAGGATTCCCCAAGATGTATGCACTTCATGTGCATGATCCATAATACAGATGGGGCACCACAAGCATCTGCGACCCCTTTTATAGTACCATAGCACCCCTCTGATGCAAACAACAGATGCTCATGCCTAGGACACTTTGTATAATACAGCCCCTGTTCTATTCCGAGTCAGTGAATCACTCAGAGAGATGGTGAGTCCTATGGCACAGTCTACTTTTAATGAATCTAAAAGTTTCAGTCTTCAATGTACTGCAGTGTAGCTCCTATTTCCCTAATAGGCTCTGCGCATTGGAATAATATATCCTATAGGTTTGACATAGGACTAAGGTCAGTATGTCCCTATCGAGTATATTAAACTTAATTACTTGTGCCAGCTAGCTCAGAGGCCACTAGAATCTCCTTGACAAACAAGAAGGGAGTAGATTCTGGCAGCCGCAAGACATGACCACTTTGTTTCCCTTTAGAATCAGAACGTGTCCCAGAGTCGTGGAAACAATAGATAACTATTTCACTCAGCTCAATCGTGCATGCTTAGTTTTCCCAAGTTACACAGAAAGAACAGACGGGCGTTTCAATAAAAGATTTATTGAACAGTCTTGTTTCTGGTGTAAGTAAAATATGCTGTTACGATCACAAGACAGTATGCGAGATAAATAATATACAGTGTGAGCAGTAGAAATAAATAATACTGCGATAGCATTATCTTTTAGTACATATGCCTTTACATAAATAACACAAACTAAAAATGCGAGTACTCATACGATGCGTTTCTAAGCTAGTTCTACCCCAATGTACCTAACCTAACCTAGGTGTAGGGAGAGGTATGAAGTAGGTGAAGTATTCCTTACTATGGTATACTAAGAGTATGTTAAGCCTAGTATGCCTAGTATGCCAAGAGTCCCTCTAGGTTCTTGTCAGCTCCATACCTGAAGAATGAGAGAGGTAGGAATCTCTTTGCCAGACTCGAACTCCAACACCCCGCAAGGAAAGTCAGATCACTGGAAGCTGGACTCTCTGCGTGCAGGGATGACAGCGTCTTCTCAGTGCGTCAGGCCGGGAAACGGGCTCCTCTGAAGTCGAGGTCTCCTCTAGTTTACAAGGGCTAGGGAAGGTATATTTATACCTGAGAGTACCTAAGAATGTTAGTATTGACGTGAGTCGGACAACGAAAGACGTCATGAATGAACCCCTAAGGAATAATGGTTCATGCATAATATATGAGTCCTTGAAGAAATCAATAGTCCTGGGCTAGGGAAACTCCCGCAGCCTAAGGGTCTGTTCTTCATGAACTCGTTGTGACGTTAGGGTGGACGGATGTCGGAGACCATGCCTGTATTTGGAGTGCACGGTTTAATGCCTAAATAAGGGCTGGGATTTTATGCCTATATAAGGGCAGGGCGAATTGTGCCTATATAAGGACATGATACTGGAAAGCCCGTTATGGACACCCTAAGAGGAATACAACACCCACTCCACTTTCGTGTGTACGATAATACTAAAATGCTAAACATTTAAAATGCTAAACATTAAATGGAGTACCGCACATTTAAAAATATTTCTTAAAAGCATTAAAAAACATAAATAAAAATGCAAAAGGTACTGTACATTTGAAGCAAATGCTTATCATTTCAGGCATAAAGTTCGAAAATAAATGCAATTTGGAATGAAATAAGCAGTAGTATTTACATGTGACAGAAAAAGATCGATAAGTTGTTCAGAAATCAAAGTCATTTCATGTCATGAAAATTAATGAACTGTGTTAGACACACAAGATGACTAAGTGTCCGTGGAAGTACCGCCAAGTCTGTACTATAAGGCTAGTTCTACTTTAAGCAGGTTGAAGTGCCATTTTCGTTCGAAAAAATGGGAAAAAGTTCAATTTTGGTAGAGTTTCAAGTTTTTGTAGAATGAAGGCCAAATTGTTACTGCATCTCTGGAACACTGAATGCTGAATCAGAGTCAGTTTACGGGTCTGGTGTAAACATGAGATCATCTATTTCTATAGACAAAACATCATCCACTGTAGTTGGTGTCAGTTGGAACACCTCGTGAAGCAGATTAATCGCACAGAGATGTGAAGCATCGCTGTCAGCATTGGTCACAGCAGCAATGTTCGCGTCCGTTGTTACCTGTGTGCCTGTAGATCTTTCTCGTTCCTCAGCAGCAGCCGGAAGCGTCTGTGAGATCTCAATGAATGCAGACATCAGGATTGGCAGCCTCTGGGGACAACACAGAGCATGGGCCGTTATCTGGTCCAGCAGAGTATCGATATCCGTTGGATATTAGACAGGTGTCCAACACGCATTCTACACCGCATAGCAGGCATCGTAGAACAGTTAAGATGCAATCTTGCCAGATTGGTCTGAATGACAGGAACCATGTGGGATTAAGGTCCCGTAGACGAGTCATGCCCAATAGCTGTACTATTCGCTCACGGCACTTTCGTTCAAGGAGAGCTTTCTCCATTTCGCTCGGAGTGATGTCTGCGAATAGGCTGGCCATAGCGCAATAGCAGGAAGAAAAATAGAATTCCGGCAACAAGTGCTAGAATTAATGGTATGCCACCAAACACCGAATGTGCAAAGTTCGGGATGATTCCGAGTATTGCCTGGAAAGGTGCTAACAGACCGGAGCAGATGCTCTTAAATACATGTACAATTCCGGTTGTATCAGACATATTGAAGATACGTCCTATCATTTCTACGAAATGTATAGGGCAGTTTGTACGTATTAAAGTCTGTATCTCAGCCGAAGTCCTTGCTATTTGTAGATCATAGGTTTCTTTGGCCGAGGTCAAAGGCACTGTTTGCTGTAAAAGCATGGCTTTCATTCTGCTCAAAGTATCAAATCTTATAAAAGAGACGTTCAGCGAAGGCCATAGAGGCGACTCCCTGACTCTGTCTATTGGGGCAAACAATACTTGCATACAGCAAGTGACCCTGGAGTTGACCGTTACTAGATATGGGATGCCTGGCAGCATGCCGCAGCAACTCTGATCATTCAACATGAGGTAACTCCCATTAGAAAGTTGTCCAAACGTTGGATTAATCACAGCAGCTGGTGTACCCTGCTGATGGCAAGACAAATTTGCCACAGAACCATTACAAGCCCCGTGTAAGGAAATGTCCTGACATATAAGCGAACCGCTTAGTGCACGTTTACAGTTTGTACCGCTCAAAAACACTTCACGATCCCCACTCCAACATCTATATGTATACGGTAAATCCCAAGATGTCTTAATGTATTCCTTACCCAACCTTTCATATTTGCCTGCTTGCATTTGTCTGAGGCAATACTGAAACTGAAAAGTAGTCACAGGTAGTGTGATTTTGCCATGAATAAGCCATTCTGTAGCTGGTTTTTCTGCCACTGTGAATGGTAATTTATCCAGTTTTTCAATGCTCAGCACTGTATACCTTGCTCCTCTTTGTGCCAATTCGATCTGTTTATCAGTGAGATTGTATTCTGCAAACAGAGCCGTTGTGTTGATAAAACACCAAGGCACATAGCCTGCTCACAAAGATTGCAGCGTCCAGCTTAGTAACACAATAGAACGTAATTGAGACTGGCCTTGTAACATCGCCAAATCTTGTTCTAGTATGTCGATAGCAGAGGATACAATGCCGTCCAGTGAATATATTCTGGAGGACAAAGTTGTTAACCCATTGTCGACCACAGAGAGTGTTTTCTCTAAATTAATACGATCAAGTTCACGTTTTCGTTCTGCAGCCTCCATCTGTGATACTTTCCTTGCTTCATTATAGGCAGCATAAATGCCGGCATATATGAAACGTTTTTGACGCGGTTTTCTTGGTCCAAGCAAGAATTCCCTAAGGTCTGCGTCCTTTTTAAGTAAGGTTAAGTGTTGTTTCACATCCTGTAGTGTAGACTTATGCAGCCAATCGAGGCATAATTTCCCTACACTGTATGTTGTTACTACCCCCGGATGTTGTCTTTGGACGTATCTTGGGTCTGCCTATTAATAGTAAAGCCCTGAGTTTTATTCAGGAATCTTTCCTGACAGTTATTCGTGTCTGTGGGCCAGATCAACCATTTTTTCCAATCAGGATTAGATCTGTTGAGTTGTAGTATATTGTCAACTGTCACCACTGCCTGTGTATCGTTATTACTTGCAGGTGCTGGTACAGAAAGTTTGTTCATCTCTTTGATCTTGGCTAATCCAAGACAAGATGTTTGTTGGATGGTTTCATTCAAAAACATTATTTGTTCAGGGATGATACAGGCTCTAAATAAAGCTTCTATCCCCTGCACTTGCCAATCTTTAGTACCCCACACAGTTTTTGTGTCTATTGTGTCCTTCCAAAAGTCGAAACCCTGTCTAGACAGTTGGGCATTGAATAATGCAGAATAAATCTGTTTTGTATTTGTTAACATAATTTTCAGTCCTGTCTTGTTTACATTTTTATAGTAAAACATTTCTGGATCAGATATATTGTAACCTGAAAAATATGGAAATTTACTGGCAAATGTTTTTGAACTACCTTTAGGTGGTGTAGGACAATGTTTCCATTGGTTAAACATAAACACATTTCTTGGATATGCAGATTTATGCAAATAATGATGACCATAGTGGTTATAACAATACAGTTGTTCATAGACTGATGAACCCTCTAAATATTCAGTTTTAGAAAATGCAGCAGATTTTTCTAGGTCATACATTATGTCTTTAACAGTCTCAAAGTCCCAATCATCAGAATAGGTACTGGACGAAATTAGATCACTTAGTGAAATTTTAAACAAATGTGGAATGTTCAATTGTTCCGTCGGACCGAAGATTTCAAAATCTGTTTTGTCCCACACTATACCATCCTGTATAGGAACAGCTGTGATGTTCACTGATGACAAGTCTCTTGCTTCACGATGGGAAGATTTATGAGGTTTCAAAAGTACGTTCACACCTTTTCCTTCAGTGTTCACATGGATGTATTTGCCACTTATAAGCACGCTCACAGTTGTAACCAAAGCTAGCCAGAGCAGGAAAACAAAAAGTCCAGATATAATCCAGAGTTCAATCCAAGTCTGTTTCAGAAAGTGAATAAAGTCTTGTACTTGCTGCTTGAATTTGAATGATGCTGGCGTCGTTTCAGGTTCACTCGGATCTTCTGAGAACGTATCAAAGTTAATGAAATAGCCAGAAGCAGTTCTATCAATTGTTGGAATTGCATCAGGATTTGTAGAAATCACTGGAACCATTCGATCACTTGCTACGTTGGTGTAGACAGGTGCATTTGGACGAACTGTTACTTGGTGTTCAAGAGGGATGAGTTCCATAGCGTTGTTGCTTAGACCTCCATCTGTTACAGCTGAATTCTCGATGGTTATCAGTCTTTCAGTCTGAACCTCTTGGATAGTAGCGAGAGGAGTGCGTCTGCTACTAGGTCGGAGTCCACAAGGTCTACTATTTAGTATTGGCCACATACTGTGGTTTGATCAGGTCGATGGACACAAATCTTTTCTCCTTTCTTCCAGCAAGGGGCGGCAGAAGTACTGTTCTCGTTCCTTGAACTGCTAGGACAGGTACTGGTTGTCTGTAAGAAGGTCCAAATTCCTTCTTGTCCGCAATTTTTTCTCTGACTAGATCCCCAACTTTTGGAATCCAGACAGGCCTTGCTGGGACCGCCGATTTTTCCCCAGTGGTGGTTGGCTGTAGGAATACGTTGCTTTGTTTCGTTCTTAACTCATTGAGTTCCTGTAAAACAGCCAAACGATCTTTGATATCAAAAGGTTTATTTTCCACCACTGTGCCTACGTGTTCAAGGTCTGGTACCCACATTCTTGTCCCAAATAGGACCTCATATGGAGTGACCCCCTAGAGAACTTCTTGGCAGATTATTCAAAGAGCGTTGGACCCCACTAAGGTGTTTGACCCACCCATCACCCGAACCTAATACCCTAGCTGTTATAGACTGCTTTATGTCCCGGTTTTTCCTTTCCACAACCGAATTTCCCTCAGGATGGAATGGAGAGGAGTGCCGCAATGCAACGCCCAGACTGGCCATGGCTTCTTTGTAAGCCCGAGAGCTAAACGCAGGACCCTGGTCAGAATGTAGCGTGCCTATTGCATATGTGCCGATAAAGACTCGCAAATCTTTTATAACAGTTTGAGCGTCAGCTGAGCGCTGAGGCCATAACCATAAGAACCTAGAGCATGAATCCACTGCAACCATGATATATTTATAGTTACCGTCCCTTTGCAAGGGACCGCAGTGGTCCAGGTAAACACAAGCTAATGGTTTGTCTGAAATTAACAGGGGTGTCTGCGCAGGACGTTTTACTGTTGAGACTTTCATCTGTTGGCAAATATTACATTCTAAAACATAGTTTTTAGTTTGTTTCCGAATGCCAGGCCACCAATATCTTTGCTTGAGTAAAGATACTGTTGCTGAAACACCTGCATGGGCAGAAGCTATCCCTTCGTGTGCTGCTAGGATTAGTCCTAATCTGCGTTCCTTGTTTGGAATTACCCTATCCCCCACTCCAGGGATTCGAGAAAAAGGAACGTTGTTCGCATCAATTACATAAGAGTACTTGAGTGGAAACTTTTTGGTAACGCTGCACTGCTGCCTTTGCTTGAAGCATTGACAGCCAACATTATCTCACCGTCTATTTTTGTTTTTGAACGAGTGATCGCAGCTACGGAAGCCGTCTGCACAGCCCCCTTTGCGGCTTCATCAGCCAATGAATTCCCTGCAACGTGAACGCCATCACGTTGATGACTCAGTGTGTGGATCACGTGAGCCTTTGGTAGTTCGTTTTTCAACTGAACTACTTGTTCCCAAAGCATTTTGTGCTTTATTGTTCCACCTTTCGCATCTTTGAAACCATTTTCAAGCCAGTTTTGTATATAGTCATTATACGACTGAACACAGTAAAAGGAATCGCACACTATTAGTGTGGGGAATTCTCGATCTGTACTTTCAAGTGCCAGTTTGAATGCTTGTAGTTCAGCTCGCTGAGCTGTACAATCTCCTAGAGACTGAGTTTTTGTGACCATAGGTCTGAAGATGCCATTTCGCATGCGACCTTTAACGATTGCACACGCTGCACTGTAAGCTTGCTTACTCCCTATTGCGGGTTGTGCGGATCCGTCAGTGTAAATTATGAATTCGTACTGATCGAGAGGCAGAATTTCAGTAGGCAGGGGACATTCATGTTCATATTGCAGGAATGCTTGTGTTTTTAAATCTGGATCAAAAACATATTCAACATCCGTTGCAGCAAGAGAATTAACCCATTGTATCCATCTTGGATGTAATGCTTTAGCATTTGGAATGCTCGCTTTTGTGACCGCTTCTAAAGCTGGTACTGTGGTGACGACAATAATGCGTTTCCCTTGGGCTACGGCTCTTTCTTTTGCTACAGCGGTTTGAACTGCTGTTAGAATTTTTTCAGTTGAACTGAAGCGCATTTCCGCTTGTGTGTACAAATGAGATTTGTACGCTATTGGTATTTTCTCACCCTCATTGAAAGTTAAGTAGGTGAATCCGCATTGACCCGAAATTATTCGGATCACCAAATTGCGTTGACTTACGCGTGTTTGTAAGTGTTTAGTTGCTAACATGTTAGCTTGTAGTGAACGCAAGATTTCTGTGTGTTCTTGTGTCCAGTTTCTGATCGAAAAATCAGGTTTGATTAATGCGTAGAGAGGTTTAACCCTTTCTGCGTAATTTAGAATGTATGTTCTTCCAAAATTTAGGAAACCCAGGATGGATTGTAAATTTTTTTGCGTTTTTGGAGGTTGGAGCAGCGCACATGTTTCTAAAAAGTTAGCTGCCAAGCTCTTGCCTTCACTTGAAAGCTCATATCCTAGAAATAGGACATTGAGATGGGCAATTCTGGACTTTTTAAAGTTGTATTTGTAACCCTCAGAGGCGAAACCCAATATAATGGTGCTCACCCTGTTCAAGTGTTTGTCCAGGTCATCGTCTGTCAGATAAATGTCATCGACATAGGACAATGCCTCATTGTCATAAATTTGTAGTAACTCCGTTACCCTCGCTGAGAATAAACCTAGGCTGTTCTTGAACCCTTGTGGGAGTCGACAAAAGTGACGCTGGGTCCCCATTATGGAGAATGCTGTTAAGTACCTGCTTTCAGGTGCTATGTTCTGACAAAAGAAACCATTTGAGATGTCTAATGTTGTTTTATATTTTTTATGCACAATGTTATTCATTAATGCTGTGCTATGTGCATTTTGCACTGCAAAAGTTTTAGAACAAGTGTTTAGGTGTCTGTAGTCCAAAACTAGACAATATGTATTGTCTGGTTTGGAGACAGGAAACAAAGGATTGTTCATTGAGGAGGTGCATGTTTCAATCAACCCTTGGTATTCAAGTTGATCTAAGATCTCCCTGACCTGTTTTTTAGCTTCTTGCTTTATTGGGTACTGCCGTTGTGCAGTTGGTTCATGTTTCAGATGTATTTTATGGTGAGGTGAGTCCGCATCCCATCCTACATGATTTTTATATAATGCTGGGGCCTGGGCCACTGCCCATTTCCTGGCATATATATATTTTTGGTGAATTGGAATATGGTTGGAGAAGGCAGGCATAATAATGTCCTCGCCATGTGGGCACTCCCTGACAAATTGTGGTGGCCAGTCTTTTTCTGCTAGAAGTATGTCATAGCCCTTTGATAGTCTTTCCCAAAAAAGTGCTTTCACCTGTCTAGGTTTGTCTCCCTCCATCCGGAGTGTTATTTCATATAACTTTTGTGGAGTACTAACCCTGGTGTCTACAGTCTCTACTTTAATGTACTCATTCAAGTCCACTATCTCCAGAAGTTCCTTCAGGTTCTGGCGAACTATTGTGACTTCTGCTGCACTGTCCAGCATTGTCTGAGCCCATTCTCCGTTCTTGAGTTGTGTTCTCAGTATTCTCGGCATGTCTGATCTTTAGACCTGCTACTTTCTTTTTGGAGAATTGAGGTTTTGCTTTAGTTTTTGGAGCGTGTTTGTCGTCTTTTGATTTCACGCGTTCTTCTCTATGTTCTGTCTGTCCTCTTCTTTCCGAAGTCTGTGATGAGATCTGAAAGGGCCGAGAGGAACGTGTATCAGTATCTTGATACCTGTCAGGCTTTCTCAAATTATCCCTATTCCTGAGGTTATACCTCATTTCAGAGGGCTCCTTTTGAGGAGACCTACCTCGGGATTGAGAACGTTTCTCGTTTGAATTTTGTTTATTAGTTTCCCACTTCTTTTTAGAAGATGTAGGAGTTTGTTTAATTGAGTCCTTCTCAGGACTTTCAGATAGCTTCGGCTTCACTGGTCTTCCACCCAAACTATCTCTGCCTAATTCTGCATAAGATTGTTCAATTATTCTGGGTAGCTCAGTTTGATGTTCTGTAACATCAAATTCCCTTAATGTTTGGCGGATCGCCACTGCTGCTGCCTCCCCTTTAATATTAGATAATATTATTGTCGAGACCTGGTCGAAATTTTTCAGTAACTTCATACCTAAATTTAGAGCAGGTTCTGCCCCGTATTAATTTTGAATTTGTTTCAGGACATCAGGTATTACCGCAATTGACGGAATGCCATGTGTTTTAGTATAGATGGCAGCAAAGACTGAGCCCCAAGTGGTGCAGTCTTCCAGTTGTGGTGTGATCCCCATTGGTAAACTGATTGTTAGGATTCTGTTTTTCTCATACGGGCTAGTATTTGGAAATACTGCTTCGATTTGAGTAATTTTTTGAGCTATCCAGAATGGAATTTGCTTACGTTTTGTGGGCATTTTACCCATGACTGGGTATAGAGTCTGTGGTGTAATTTTTAATGTATTCCCCTGTTGGGGAGTTTGATTTGGAATTGTTAATGGTTGCTGGACTGTAAAAGTCTGCATGACATATTGGACCAATTGTCTGTAAATTTTTATTAACTCTGTGAGTTGAGTAAGTAATTCCTCGTCTGACATCTCTTCAATGTCAGGATGAGGTGTGTAGCCGGCTAGAATCGGCCATGTTGCTCCTGGTCTACCTAGTGGACCGAGCCTAGTAATGTTTTTGTGATGTTTTAGGGCGCCTTTAAACCAGAGCTGATGCTCCTGGTATGTTAATGGAATTTCAATATCCTCGAAAGGAATGTATTCCTCTGGTGGATCATCTTCTTTGTAGAAGTGAAACGTGTGTGATACTGGATTGCATTCAGGAAATATTACCCATGAATAGAATACCTCTGTCTGAAAGGATTCATGTGCCTCTATCACGAAAACTGCTCTACCTCCTCTTGGCGGTAGGCCATGTTTTATAAGTTTTAGAGTGATGGCTCTTCTTAAGTTTTGAGGGATGTCTATAACACCCTCCTCGGTTTCATTTAAACCTGTAAAGTTAAAAACTGCTGCTTGGGCTGGATCAGCCGTAGCTCCACCGTTTCCGGCTTCAATGTCGGAGTCAGGCATTTTGTTTTTTGAAAAATGTAGAACAAGTTTCAAGTAAACAAAGATAAGGTGCACAATATTTTGGAACACTGTATCCTTCAACGTTGAGCAAACCAAACAGCTAATATATAGGGTGTTTCCCTATATAGCCGTGGTGCATACTTAACCCTGCCCACTCCAGACGTCTTTTGGAGTATATGGGTAGGGGTCTCTGAGAGAAAAAAGCACGGCTGAGTTACTCAGTATCTTACGTTGAATTACCGCCTTACCAAACCGTTGGGCGCCATGTAGTGTAGCTCCTATTTCCCTAATAGGCTCTGCGCATTGGAATAATATATCCTATAGGTTTGACATAGGACTAAGGTCCGTATGTCCCTATCGAGTATATTAAACTTAATTACTTGTGCCAGCTAGCTCAGAGGCCACTAGAAACTCCTTGACAAACAAGAAGGGAGTAGTTTCTGGCAGCCGCAAAACATGACCACTTTGTTTCCCTTTAGAATCAGAACGTGTCCCAGAGTCGTGGAAACAATAGATAACTATTTCACTCAGCTCAATCGTGCATGCTTAGTTTTCCCCAGGTTACACAGAAAGAACAGACGGGCGTTTCAATAAAAGATTTATTGAACAGTCTTGTTTCTGGTGTAAGTAAAATATGCTGTTACGATCACAAGACAGTATGCGAGATAAATAATGTACAGTGTGAGCAGTAGAAATAAATAATACTGCGAGGGAAGTCAGATCACTGGAAGCTGGACTCTCTGCGTGCAGGGATGACAGTGACTTCTCAGTGCGTCAGGCCGGGAAACGGGCTCCTCTGAAGTCGAGGTCTCCTCTAGTTTACAAGGGCAAGGGAAGGTATATTTATACCTGAGAGTACCTAAGAATGATAGTATTGACGTGAGTCGGACAACGAAAGACGTCATGAATGAACCCCTAAGGAATAATGGTTCATGCATAATATATGAGTCCTTGAAGAAATCAATAGTCCTGGGCTAGGGAAACTCCCGCAGCCTAAGGGTCTGTTCTTCATGAACTCGTTGTGACGTTAGGGTGGACGGATGTCGGAGACCATGCCTGTATTTGGAGTGCACGGTTTAATGCCTAAATAAGGGATGGGATTTTATGCCTATATAAGGGCAGGGCGAATTGTGCCTATATAAGGACATGATACTGGAAAGCCCGTTATGGACACCCTAAGAGGAATACAACAGTACCAGAGGAAAAACTGTGTTCCCTATTGCACTAATAAGCGGCACTTAACTTGAAAGGTGTTTCATTATAGAAGATGCTGTGATTAATTGAGTTGTCAGGGCTGGGTGAACAAATACCAACAAGCCACAGCAGGAGAAAGCTACAGATTTCAGATGATGGTAATATTTAGGCTTAGCTTTATGAATGGTACCATTGCTTTAAAATGGCACACTATACGTATAAGTCTGCGCAGTGATGACAAACTGTGTTTTCATTAAATTAAATGCAAAAAATGTCAGAAGGAAATTATGTTTTCTTATGCGCAAAGAAACCAAGAGATTATATTTGAAAACAAACAAAGAACAGAACATGCTATAAGTGCTGTCTATTGACTGAATGGAAAAGTAATTTATATCTACAATTTATTTGAAAGTCAAATGTCATTGAAAGCTTCACTTTATAATGTTGGTCTAAAAAAAGCTGCTCCTCAAGACTGAAACTGAACTTTACTGTGTTTAGCAGGGACTTATTTAATTATGCATTTAATAATTATTGGTTAGTCTATAAAGCATTTATATCAACTAGTATTGCTTTGGAAACCATGTACTGATATTAATTCAGTAGTTACATGAAGTTAAGTATTTAAGTATATACTAATTACAAGCTTTATTTTAACTATCAATGCTTGCTTGCAATGGCATTACTTCTGTTCATGGATATTTTATCAATATAGTATAACTTTATAGACGTTTGCTTGCATGTGGAAGTATTTCCAAGCTGCTTGCGTAACTGCATTTAACTGTTTATGTTATAGATTTGACATGCATGCATGATTCATGAACTTAATATTACACTATACATTTAGATGCACACATGCATACACCTACAAAGTTACCCTCAGTTTAGTGCTTACTATGTGGAAAGGGCTAAGGTTGACTTATCTTCAGAGTAGCAAAGCCTAGTAAATGTTTGAAGGTGAAAACCAGAGGTTGAGTTGTGAAGTAAGTTGCTACATTAAAAAAAGATACCAGAAGAGACCTTACTGACTAGTCACCTACACCAAAATAAAATACAGTCTGCAGTACGCCTAACAACTACGCAAAGCTGTGTATGAGCTTTGGCTTACTCCAAACTCATGATCAATTAATGGTAATCCCATCCAAACACAGAACACTATAGAATCATGACTAAGCTTATTAGAGCTGAATGAGTGATTCAGAAGAAGTCTTCATAATCTCTCTGTTAGGACAAAGGTCAAAATGAGGCAGAAGTCACCCTAAATAGGAGGTACCTCTGATAGCCTTTATTAACAGCAGCATTATCAACATAATGGCCTTGAAGCAGTTTCAGAAACTGAAACTTTGGCTTCCATTTGAGTAATACTTTGACTAGGATATATGCTTATGGGATACATGCCCATGCTTCTGAAGGGTACATTCTAAGCTGAGATCCAGAATAATTGTAAAGAAGTAGAGGCAGACATATTTGTGATGAGGTAGCTATAGGGTCATAGCAATCGTTTAAGAATCATCCAACTGATTCTGTAAATATATTTGGGGGATTTCTTCTGACAATGTCTGGCCTCTAGCTCTGAGATATTGTCACATACTATTAAACATGTGTTCTAAAATAATGGAAAAGATTAGAAAAATTGGTGTAGAATGGTATCATCAGAAACGATTGTGGTTTTCTCCAATATTGACCACCAATAAAGCAAAACAGCTGGGACAGGTCAGCATATATGTCTACACGAGTGTTCCCAACAAAGAAATAATGAAGGAGTGACACATTACAACAATCATTAACAACATCCTGGTGAATGGCAGTGCCACCAAGTGTTTCTCTGAACCTTACTGGAAAATAGCTAGCTTTCCACCATGACCACAATCACAATGCCCATCTTCCAGATCTTCTTTGTGTGTGCTGATACAAGCAAATAAACTTTGAAGTCACATCTACTGTAGAGGTACTCCAAAATATGATCTAGTTAGTATCTGGTATATCCTAACAAAAAGCAGCACCATAACCAGCTGAGACCAATATTATAACAACAAAAATACAGTGGCCTAATTCTGAATTGCAGGTAATGGGAGGTATGAAGCCCAGCCTTGAGTTCAGGCTCTTCAGCTACATATTTTTGGAATATGGGTCTCAAGATGGCCACTGTCCATCGGAGTGACGGATCACAACCGCTGTTACAAATATTACAGGAACTGCTTTAACCCACCCTTCTTTCATCAGAAAAGGAACACAGCACACTGAGTTCTGTCCTGGTGCTGACAGCATGTTGATCTATCTGTTTCTCCATGCAAGGTTAGATACATCATCACAAGTGCCAGGACGTTGATAAGAGAGATGCTTGGTCAGGCTGGTAGCTTGGCATCAACAAATTACTCTGTTTGCTGACATGGAATGGGGGGGGGGGCAGAAAGGTGAATGAGATACTTTAGAATATCTGTGTATATCTTAGTGGAGAGTGATCCAGTTTAGGACCTAGGGGGCTGGGATCAATACATACTATGTGTCTCAGTGTACCCCTGTACCATCTATCCAAAGGGATTTCAACAGAGAAGACATATCATCATTGTTTCTCTGATCATCAGTCTATGATTATTGGTGGATTTTTGTGAATCTTGGAAGTTGAACACTGATTTTGCCATGTGTCAAAAACTCTTATATGGCACTTTAGTCCCCAAGGTAAGAGAGAACAAGGGAAAATGTGTGTAATCTGATGTTATTTTTCTTCATTAGTGGTATATAGTTGATAAGACAGATATATATAAATATATAGCATCATCAAAAACAGTTATGTATAACTAATGAGACAAATATATACATATAACGTCATCTGTCACATAGACATATACATACATTGTTGTGAATCGCTTCAAATGACAGACATTGATGACCTTGTGTATAATGTTAAACATATAGTGTAACCAATCAAATCAAAACAAAAGTACATGAAAAGATTGAAGGTAGTGTCATGTACTGTTAGTAAATTCGGGGTACCTATTCTAACCCTCTGTTGTGTAGTCCAGATGGTCCTAATTGGCCCTTTCCTTTGGTGGTTGGAGATCTTTTGCTATTCCCCAGTGAAGTCATCATTCACGTCACCGTTTTTGGAAAGATAATTAATTCTTTTTTATGATTGCCGATAGCTCCTGGCCACACCATCTAATACGCCAACGTGTTTCGGCCTTCGTGTAGGGCCTGGTATCTTTTGTTCGTGAAGGTCTTCTTCAGGGCTGGGGGACTTTTTAGTAGGACACTGTATTAGGAGTGTAAAAAAACAAATGTATATTTTAGTCCCTTATTTTCTCATGGGGGATGGAGCTGTGTATAAATTCTAGTGTGAGTCTTTATGCACTTGAACGTACCAATGGTTGATTAATCCTACATGTTTATGCGGCTCATGGACCTTCTCATGCATTTGTTGAGAAGATCGAATCTTGGAACCCTAAGGGCGGAAGGTAGAAATTATGAATGTTTCTCATTTTGGAAGTGATTTTTGTCCCTGTTAATATAGTGAGGCTGGAATGTACCTGAAGTAATCAGGAGGTCGTGGGTCCATCCATGAATCCCAGGAAGTACCTTGGGGCTACTATTTTCCTGAGAACAACCGAAAAGGGAGAGTTGGTTTGTGTGCAGCTAATGGCTCAACAGGTCAGACTTGAATGTCATTAGTGGCATGCAGGGGGCTATTCACTGTTGTGTTTGCTCCCAGTGCCAGTAGAGAATTCGGCTGTGTAGGTATGACATTTGTGTGTGTGTACTCAGATTCAGACCCTTTGTGGGTTCCTTTTGCTCTGGTTTGTTTAGTCATTGTGTTAACCCGATCGCAAGGTGCCCTGTTGTGTTTTTCGCGTTGTGTGCCGGGAAAATCAGGGCATCAGGGTGTGATTCCTGTGTTGCTGTCAGGGAATACATTTGCATGCATGTGCAACTCTTTTGCTGCTTGGCTCATATCGGCATGATGCAGGGGAGGTTTGTGCCAATGGTTACCATGCTTCAAGGTGTCCTCCCTGTGTTAGAATCAAAGGGTGCACTGTGAGCATGCATATTTCTTTGGACTCCTTTGAGTCGACCATTGCCTCTGGTGTTACAAGTGTGAATTGCCATGCGCATATCCCACGCGGTAAACCTATGTTTTACGGTGTCTTGACACCGTTTACCCTATGGGCGCATTTCTCTCGGGCTGTCATCTCTCCTCTCCTTAGGCTCCGTGGCCGCATCCATTAGAATATCTGGCACATTGCTGAAAATTTGGCACAGACTATGAAATGGAAGCATTAATGTTTCTCTACGAGTAAGGGGGCACTCCCTTAAATGTTCATGAAACATTTTTCTGTGACCCTGCTAGTTTAACTTATGCTGATTAGCACACTCACAGAGTATGGCAACTGTCCTCCTGATGACATTTCCATTTAAAACAAGAGAAACCATCAATGATGTTATGAACCAAAGATGAAGTATCTGTCCACCTGAGAAACAGGAAAGGAATCTGTTGTAAATAGGATAGGCTGTCCAGGTAGATTTCCATGTAGATTTACTATAAGTAAGATGTTACAAGGTTGAGCCCCACCAGGAGCAGCCCCCCTGCTGCTCAGCCCTTACTCCAACTGACACTCTCTCTCATCCAACATTCCATAACCAGCTCTCACACCAACATTCCACTCCACAGACACACAGGCTGAGCAGCAGGTATAACAGAATCTAATGCTTATTAGAACATTGGAATGTTGGGAGCTCCATTGAAAACAATAGAGTGCTCAGGGCTTCTAATGCCAGGTAGAAGCCCAGAGCATCAACATTCCAATGTTCAACAAAGGCCTCATGCAGCCCAAGGGGATTTCAACTACCTCGGGCTTCGTGAGGCCTTTGTTTTACAAATTAGAACATTCTGCCCACTAGGGCATGTTTGGGATGGAATTCAGGCTGGAAGGTGTTGACGAGGTTGTTATTTGTGATGTGGGTAATGAATTGTGGGGTAGCTGCTTTTTCAATAATTTTTCCTAGGAATGGGAGTTTTAAAATCGAGCTGAGGTTTTGTAAGTTACTGGGATCAAGGTTTAATTTTTGGATATTTGAAGCTATTTGACCGATTGTTTTAGAGAACAGAAAGGTGCCTTCTTCAAGAGTGGTGTTAACAATTTTAGGAAAGAGAAGTGTAATGTCTTGCAGACAACCTTTTAGCTTCATCAATGGTATGGGGTCCTTTGCACATAAAAAGGGAGTAGGAGAGGAAATTATTTTTGTCATTGTCTGCAGATCTAGCTTTTTGAAAGAAGACCATCTGGGTATGTGGCTCGCAGGGATGTTGAAGAATGAAAGAAAAATGGAGTCTTCCCTAAATTCTTTGCTTATGGACAGAGGTTTCTGAGAGAAGAAGTTAGTGACGTTGTTGACAATACATTGAGAGCTTGGAACGTTTGTTTGGGGAGTTTGGAAGAGGTCTCTTGGCTGACTGGTTGATTTTACTGTTGAAATAAATGTTTTTGGTTGAGGGAATATGTGCTTTCCTGGATGTCCTTTGCTATTTTAGGGCTTTAAATGAGTTTGCTGTACGTGAATTTCTCCAGATATTTTCTAGTTTCCTAGTGATCCTTTAGCTGGCATTTATCTCTTTAGAGTAGCAGAGTGCTGTAGGTCTTTCTCATATTGATTTTCACGTTGGTGGGGCAAATTTGTCAATAATATTTTGTGTTGATCTTAGGCAGAAGTCAGTGATTTGGTCAGTGGACTTAAGGATATTATCAGAATTTGCAATCAGAGTTAGCAGCGTTTGTATGTTCTACTGCTATGCTTTGAATTGGAATGTTTTTAGTGATCGTCTCCAGATTTGTTAGGGCTTCCCTTTTCTTTGAGTGTTCTTGAAAGTTCTCAACTTGCAATGTTTCCATGCACAAGCAAAATAATATATCTGAAGCAAACATAGGCCTTCAAGTAACTGGCTAATCAGGTAAATTATCATATGAGGTCATCACACATGACACATATAACATACAAAACCTCCAAACTTAAACAATTTTCATTTGCAGTATAGGTGTTATATTGTATTGTCATTAATATGAAACTTGCTTACCAATTGCAATGCTCAAAACGCTTATTGTGTGGATTTGTAAGTACTTACTCCATTCATAATGTACAGTTGCAAGAGTATCAGTTGTGGTCTTGGTTATTTGAGAAATACATGTCTTGATTTCATGCATGAAGAATGGAAGTTTGTTCTAATAGTGCTGTAGTAGGCATGCTACAGCAACACTATCAGGATCGAAGGTAATGAGAGACTTCAGATTAGCTTAATCAGGAGAGAGACATTGCAAGGAAAGAGCAGGAAGAAGAGGAATTGAAGAATTTGGAAAGGCGGTCAGTGGTGGCTGGTGCACAATGGTATTTTGGGCATGCTGTACCTCTAGAAAATCTGCATCTCAATACAGTGCCCAGAAGTTGGGTGGATCGTGGATGGTGTTAAACTTGAATCATGAGGCGATATGTCCCAGAGGCAAGGTTAAAAACAACATTTCAAAACACAGTAAAAAAAGAAAATGACTGACTAGAAAAAGTGAATTCTAGAGCAGAATTTAGAAAAACCATGAAGGTTCTTAGAAAAATTCAAAAGTACAATGCAAAGCTATAGGTGCAGCAGTAGTCTCATTTAAATGCATACAGTCATTGCCGTGATGGCTCTTAGTAAAAGGAACAATGGAGAATATAGGCAAAATCAGAAATACACTAAGGGGTATATTCACAAGAACGTGCGATAACTACCGCAAGAGTAGCGTAACGCAACTTTCAATATCGCAGCCTATTGCGGGAAAATAACCCTGTGTCAACGTGGAATTCACAACAAGGCGGTAGCAAGCGATAGTCTGCCGAAACCGCGGACAATGTCCGCGATACAACCACCACGATGGAGATAAAAACACAAACCACAACACCAAAAAACACGCGATGGGCCAAAGCGCGATGAGGAAATCAGCGACAAGCAGCGCCAGGCCTGCAACACACACCTGGCAGGCGTCAAAAATCACCATAAAAGTAGAAAAAACACCCACACACAAACTGACCAACACCCAGGCACCATGGAGGCAGCCGGAGCAGGCGCAGAGGATGAGCGCAACCCCACAAGCACCCCGGACGACCAGCCTGGGACCTCAGGGACAGGGAAGGGCAAGGACAAGAAGACCAGGAAGACCAAGTTCAGTCCGCAGGCGAACAGGATCATAGTCACGGAGGTGATGGAACACCATCAACAACTCTTCGTCACCTCCAACGTGTCATTGGGCACCAAAAATGGAATATGGCGGGACATCATCGACAAGGTGAATGCCGCCGGAGAGCACAAGCGGACAATGGACAAGGTCAAGAGGCGATGGAATGACATCAAGCGGAAGACCAAGGAGAAACTCACCACCAACCAGAAGGCAGCAACGCAGACCGGAGGTGGGGGCCCAGCGCCACAGCTGGAGCTGGATGACATGGAGGAGCTGGTGTCGACAGTCATCAGTGTGGAGACTGTGGCTGGAGTCGGGGGACCGGACACTGCTCGACAGGACACAACACAACCGCAACAGGGTGAGTGACCACCAGGTACTGGGGGACGGGTGGAGATGGCCACAATGGCACACATGCACAAGCAAGCAGGGCACAGTGCACACCCACAATGACCCTGGGTCCTCGCCCAGACCCACAGACTGTCACAATGTACAATGCCATGCTGTCTGAATGTCAACCTGTACCATGCGGCTACATACATGTGGACACATTGTAATACACCATCTCCCCTTCACATCGCAGGGGCATCGTCAACACCTCCTGCAGAGCAGTCCCAGCCACTCTTCACTGATGACGAGGAGGACACCACCAGCATCGACACCCAAACCATCCAAGACATCATTGACCTCATCCGCCACTCACCTCCAGGATCAGGGCAGCCCAGCCACATCGATTAGACCCCACCCACCACCCAAACCACCCAGCAGGAGGCACCCACAGCCCCAGCACTCTCCCAAGACCCCCAGGAACAACACATGGCCTTCCAACACCGTGTGCTGGATGGCCAGAGGGAGACGGCTGCGCAGGTGCGGGTGGGGTTCGACCTCATGGCTACCAAACTGGACGCCATCCATGGGTGTCTACGTCCGCCCCATGGTCTCCAACCAGCCCTGACTGACATCGCTGGAGTCATGACGCGGAGAGAAGAACACCTGTCCGCTCAGAGTGGCTCCAGCGATGCCAGCCGTGAGCTGGCACACATGCGGAGGCTCATGGAGGACATGGTGCGGATGGAGGTGGAAAGGATGGCAGCCACCACTGCACACCATCGAAATGTAGCAGGGATCTACCATGCCCTGCAGTACTTCACCATGGCATTGCTGCCACAAGGCGTGTCGCTGATTAATGCGGCTGCCCCCACACCATCCAAATCTACGCGCCCTGGTGTGTCAGTGCCTCCCAGTGTGGCAGGCGTATCCACTCAGGCCCCTGATGTGTCAGTGGCACACAGTGCCGCAGCCGGTACTGCAACACCCACAGGTGGGGCAGAGCACACATCCGAGGACGTGGATGGGTTGGCTCTCAGAAGGAGGCACTAGCATACATTTCCGCCACCTGGCCTGTTTCTGCTTGGTCCCGCACATGGCCTCATGACCTTCCACTGACCCCCGATACACTCCGATGCACTCACCTTGGACAGCGACATGGACTGCCACATCCTGTTTGACGACCAATGACACGGCGACCAGACTGCGTACTGTACCCTTCCTCTTCCGCAGTACATTTCATCCCCGGATGGACTCTGGCTGGCCCTCCACATGCCCATATTGTGTAGTGTGCTCGGCATTGCCCTGTACCGCTCCAGCTTGATAACTGCACTGGATGTGCAATAAACATCCAGTGACGCACTGCTGTGTCATGTCTTTCATCATTCATGTGTGAATGTGTGGATGAATGTAGGGACAGTGACTTCCCTTGCGTCAATGATGTTCATCCTGTGGGATGCCAGTCAGAGGGTGCTACATTGCATTTTGTGTACCGGGTCCCATGAACACTACAACAGGGACACACGCATCAGTCAATCAATCAATAAAGTCTTTATTTCGATTTACAAAATCATAAAAGACAGAATGCATCGGTAATTAAAAAAAATTTGGAATATAATATACAATCTACAATCGTCCAGGCTTGTGTAAAACCACATGTATGTACAAATAAGTTAAAAACGTTGTTACATAAAATAACAGAATTATAAAAATAAAAACACCTTTAAAAAGCCCATAAAAAGCAATATACATACAAACACGAAGGCTGAGCAGGGCAGTTCTTTCCTATTATCAGCCCAAGATATAGGAACCAAATTTAAATGAAGGGTCGGCAAATAATCATCTCTTAGGTTACCGAATTTCGGGGTCTTAGACAGAAATTTATTTTTCAACAGGCCCATTCCATACTATCTCAACCCTCGGGAATAAAAATGTCAAAAATTAGTGTACCCTCATCTTGTTAGCACGGATAACCCACAGCCAGCTCAAAAATTTTGCCACAGCTACCACTATGGAGTCTTGGGTGTTTGTCCTTAGGATCCTTAAGGCATCTATGGCCAGTCTTGTACCCAAATTCATACAAATAGGTTTGAGCCATTTGGTCCTAGGTAGATCATAGGCTGGGCATACGAACATAATGTGCGCTAGTGTCTCAATTTGGGCCGGGCACGAAATACATTTGTCATCTGTTGGCAAATGCCAACTACTAGTAAAAGCTCTTATTGGAAGTGAACCTACCCTGAACTGGTGATACAGTTTCCTGTCTATTGGCCTGGTAATAACGTCCCAATATGTTTCAAACTTGGTCTCGTGCTTGATCTCCAAGAATTCTCTAGTCAGGGTAGGCCTCATAATAGATGAGAACCGCTTGGTTTTGACCATACTCCAGTAAGCTGCCTTAAAATTCTTTTTAGATGGAAATAGAGCAGCAGCTGGGTCCTCCCACAGGGTGCTCATCCCCATATTAACCAGGGTGGTCTTGATGTTATTAAACCAGGGGATCTTGTATAGACGGCCCAACCCCGAACTTCAAGGAGAGCTTTAGCATACAGAGAAAGCTCAGGTGTGGTCCAGAGCCTTCTCCAGAATGCTATAGGTCTGAAGCGTGCCAAGTCCTCAATACTATAGCAACCCAGATCAAGATAAAGAGGCGTAAGTGGGGTGGATTGCGGAAGGCCTAATAATGTTCTAACAAATTTATTTTGGGCTAATGCCAATGGTGTTAAATCCTCAAAGCCCCAAAGTTCAGCACCATATAATATTGAGGTACTGATTTTTAAGTTGTAAATCTTAAGGGCGGGGGCAATGGGTTTGGTCTGAGAAAGCCTCTGCTCCTTTATCAATACACCGGCTAGTTGTGCATGTTTTAAAGCCAGCATGTCGATCTGGGGTTTCCATTGTAGTTTCCTACCTAGTGTTATACCCAGATAGGTAAAAACATCAGTCTGTTCCAGGGGGACATTGTTCATATACACTCTCGCGGTTATAGCTTTGGATTTGTGGAGCACCATAAACTTTGTTTTCTCCACATTTACCACTAATTCATGGTCGCGGCAGAACACCTCGAAACGGGACAGAGCGGCCTGCAAGCCCTGTCGTGTCTTGGATATTATCAAGGTGTCGTCCGCGAACATGAGAAAGGGTATTTTCATACCCGCTAACACTGGAGCATCTGTGGGATAGGTAGAAAAGTACTGTACAACCCTGTTTATGTACAAGGAAAACAGGGTTGGGGCTAGTACACACCCCTGGCGCACCCCCTTGGAAACCGAGAACCTCTCAGTAACATTTCCCTGCTTTCCCCAGCGGACTTGTGCATAATTTGAATTATGCAGTTTCACTAAAATAGCCAACAATTCCGGTGGCATCCCCATATCCACAAAAGCGCTCCACATTTTTGTACGGGGGACTAAATCAAATGCGGATTTTAAATCAATAAAAGCCGCATAGATTGCACACGCATCAGTCACTTCCTTGTCCGGACATGGACTGAACCACGCCCAGAGCCCACGAGTCATTGTTGCAAGCCCTGCGCTGGTCCAGCGTACGGCAGGCCAGACAACTCCGCTCACGCTCCGAGGGGGGGCCCTCATTGCTACCCGTCGCAGGCGTACTCGCTGGTGGTGTGCAGGTCACTGGTCTAGTTGTCAGCATGTCACAGCCACTCCCTGAGGGCAGGTTTGCACGCACACCACACCCATCCGGCACAGGCGTCACAGGCCATGTGACTCCGCCAACATAAGGGGCCGACGACGTCACATTCCCCTCTGCCAGTGGTGACTGGATGATGGACGCTCCACGGTTCTCAATCATTAAGGGCCCATGAGTTTTTGCGCACAGGGTTAGTGGCACACGAGGCCTTGTGGACGGCACGGGCCTACCACCACGTGGCGCAGACTGGGGTTGCACAAGGTTAGTGGCACACAAGGCCTTGTGGACAGCACAGGCCTACCACCACGTGGCGCAGACTGGGGTTGCACAGGGTTAGTAGCACACGGGGCCTTGCGGACGGCACAGGCACCCCGCCACGGGACGGTGACTTTGGGTGCACTGAGTCAGTGGCACCTTAAGCTGCTGAGCGGGTGTGCAGCCTGCGATGATGCCCCGTCCCGGCGGTCCGGACAGCTCAGGTTTTGTGTGCCCTGCTGGACCGCAGTGTAGACCAGAGCCAGCGGGCAGCGCGGGCCTACCGCCACGTGGCGTCGCTTCCGGGATCCCAGAGTTGGTGGCACCCATTGGGCTGAGCGGGTGTGCAGCCTGCGATGGTGCCGGGTGCACTGGTATGTCCTATGCCATGGAGTAATCATGACCCAGCACCAAACGTGAGACCTGGTGGCCTGCGGAGCGGGGCTGCATGATGTGGAGGGTGCCATGTCCGCGGGCCCAGGGCTTGTGGCTTGCAGCGGCACGTGGTGGGACCTCCTGTCTACGCGCCGGTGGCGGAAGGTGAGCACTGAGGCCTGGGTGTGCATGGGCGGGCATGCTCCGATGGGCGGCGGGAGGGGTTGGGGTGCCTCTGCCTGGGTGTGCATAGGCGGGCAGGCGATGTTGTCTTGTGCAAGTGTGTGTACTGTGCCAGTCATGTATCTGGACTCTGTTTCAGCTGACGGCTCTGACTCAGATGTGTGACCTGGTGTCCTGCTATACATACCGGCACGTGGTTGGAGACACACCGGTGGCAGCAGGTGAGCAGTGTGGCCTGGGTGCGCAGGGGCGGCACTCTCTCTCTCCTCTTCTCTCTCTCTCTCTCTCCCTCTCTTCCTCTCTCTCTCCCTCTCTTCCTCTCTCTCTCCTCTTCTCTCTCTCTCTCTCTCTTCCTCTCTCTCTCTCCCTCCCTCTCTTCCTCTCTCTCTCCTTCGCTCTCTCTCTGTCCTCTGATGTGCGCAGGACACACCTTCTCATCATGTTTTTTGTCTTACAGGCTGTGACCTACGTTTTGCCCCGAGGGGAGCGGCCATGTGTCTTCATTTCATTTCGGTGTTCATTTTAATGAAGTTTCATTTGTTGCTTCGAAAGTGAATGTGTGCTGCTCATTTCTGTGACGACACATGCATGTCACCAGTTGTGATTGTGCGACATCAAGCGGAATATTTTGTACATGTTTAGGTGTGGCTGATGTGGCATGTCTTTGGTCGGGGGGGTGCCAGGGAGGGGTGGTCCTGGGGGTGGTGGCGGTGGGTGTTGTGGCCCTCTTGGGTGTCCGGGCCGCATGATGGGTGGCTCCATGGCATCTGTTGCCCTTCCGATGTAGCCCTGGGCTGTGCTCCCTTTTGGTTTGCAGGCTGCCGTCCGACTTTACACCAGGTCAGAGCAGGTTTAGATTTCCTGGTGCTAACGCGCCTTATCGCATGTTTTGTGTTTTTATCGCCGATGTGGCTGGTCGTTGAGAATGTTGAGGTGTGATGTTGTCACGCCTTTTGGCACGGGAACGCCCACTCTGCATCTCATTAGCGATAGTTGCGCGGGTCCTCTGTGGCGATGTTTTTTGCGGCTGCTATCGCGGGTAAACTGGTGCTGTGGGCTGTTTACACCAGCTTGTGAATGGGGAGGTATATTTAGCACGACTTTGGCTGCGATAAAGTGCCGTTAATTCGGCGATAGCTCCTTGTGAATATGCCCCTAAGTCTCAAATATGCAGCGAAATCAGTAAGAAATAGGGCAGCATCCCTAGTAGAAGGCAAAGTGTCTCAAAAGGGTTCTGGCTCACCCCCAAATTCAAGGGTTTATATAGTCAATTTCTCCATATGAAAGCATTGAAACAGCAAAATCATCATGTTGTGAGCAAAGAATTATATTTTCAACAAATCAGTTTATAGCGTTATGAATTGTCACATAATCCTATAACCTTAGCACTAACCCATTAAATTAATATTATAACAACAAATCTGCCTTCTATGTAGAACAGTGATGTAGAAGGACGGTTTTAGCCAGTAGCCGAGATGGCGTCTTGGTGGATGAATTCTGCCCAGGCTTTAACTCGGTTATGCAGGACATCTCTGAGGCAGGATCAAAGACTGAGACAGCAGATACTGAGACGGCATCTGAGGGAGAGGAAAATGGAGCAGAATCTGGAAGTGATTTTTCAGTCGGCAGAGTTCCATCCGACGACTCATCTTCCTGCGATTCTGAGGGACACGATGATGGCAGTCCTGCTGTCCCTTCACAAGCACAGTCTGTACAGCGGGTGACCATAGCAGGTTAGACCAACCCAGAGAGCAGACACGTGCGGCAGCAAGCACAGATGGTGTGCTCTCTTGGCAGCCCACCAATTTAGTTCAGCCCCAAATTCAGCTTTTCACTTCAAGTGCGAACTACTCCAAATAGTCAAAAAAGGGCTCAGCACTGGGAGGTAAAAAGGCTCAGCAGCTAAGGGGTTAAATGTACAAACGCACTCACATCTACCCCCTGATCATTTTATCATCACTAAAAACCCCACCTATTTACACAACAGTCTGCACCACTTTCTTTCTTTTGCATCCCGATTTTTCCAGTATCTTAAGCTACTCATAGACTTAGGGGTCGATTCCGATCCTGGTCGGAGGCGCACCTAACACCATTCGCCCTGGAAAAAAACCAGGCGAATGCGTGTTTCCCGACCGATTCGTACATACGTCCGAACGAGCAAGTACGATGCGCATAACTGCCCAGATCCCGACCCAGTCGCACTCACCCAATCCAGCTCCTGTTCTCCGACCGAGGCGGATCCGGAAACGCAGAATCGAGTCGCACGGAAGCCAAAATGCAGCCTTGTCCGGCCGGACTAGTACGATGCGCCTTCCGTGCGCGCCGAACCAGTCGCTACGCACGGCACACATGAGAGGCGCACATAAGCTCCGATTCGCGCCACAAGACGATCCACGGCTACGAGACGAACACGCCAGCCACGAGGACGAGGCGAAGCAACGAGAAAGACGAACGAGACGAACCAACCATGAATCACATTGCGCCGATCCTACCAATACTCTACATCTATTACCGGAACTGGTACGGACGCGTACGGCGCAGAAGGTAAGTCAGACACCCACCACACAAACAAACCACACGTACCTGACATATAACACACACACATAGGGATGCAGAAATTACTTACCCCAGCAACAGCAGCACCATAGGGGCGGGATGGCTATCACCAATGCCACATACACACATAGGGGCCTGGATGCCAACCACTAACACCACCCCTACCCATGGGGGGCTGGATGCCTGTCACAACTACCACCCCTACCCATGGGGAGCTGGATGCCTACCACTACCACCACCCCTACTCAGGGGGTACTAGATGCCTACCACTACTACCACCCCTACCCATGGGGGGCTGGATACCTACCACTACTACCACCCCTACCCATGGGGGGCTGGATACCTACCACTACTACCATCCCTACTAATGGGGGGCTGGATGCCTACCACTACTACCACCCCTACCCAGGGGGGCTGGATGCCTGTCACTACTACCACCCCTACTCAGGGGGGGCTGGATGCCTACCACTACCACCACCCCTACTCAGGGGGTACTAGATGCCTACCACCACTACCACCCCTACCCATGGGGGGCTGGATACCTACCACTACTACCACCCCTACCCATGGGGGGCTGGATACCTACCACTACTACCACCCCTACTCAGGGGGGGCTGGATGCCTACCACTACCACCACCCCTACTCAGGGGGTGCTAGATGCCTACCACTACTACCACCCCTACCCATGGGTGGCTGGATGCCTGTCACTACTACCACCCCTACTCAGGGGGGGCTGGATGCCTACCACTACCACCACCCCTACTCAGGGGGTGCTAGATGCCTACCACTACTACCACCCCTACCCATGGGGGGCTGGATGCCTACCACTACTACCACCCCTACTCAGGGGGTGCTAGATGCCTACCACTACTACCACCCCTACCTATGGGGGGCTGGATGCCTGTCATTACTACCACCCCTACTCAGGGGGGGCTGGATGCCTACAACTACCACCACCCCTACCCATGGTGGGCTGGATGCCTACCACTACTACCACCCCTACCCATGGGGGGCTGGATGCCTACCACTACTACCACCCCTACTCAGGGGGTGCTAGATGTCTACCACTACTACCACCCCTACCCATGGGGGGCTGGATGCCTGTCACTACTACCACCCCTACTCAGGAGGGGCTGGATGCCTACCACTACCACCACCCCTACTCAGGGGTGCTAGATGCCTACCACTACTACCACCCCTACTAATGGGGGGCTGGATGCCTACCACTACTACCACCCCTACCCATGGGGGGCTGGATGCCTACCACTACTACCACCCCTACTCAGGGGGTGCTAGATGCCTACCACTACTACCACCCCTACCTATGGGGGGCTGGATGCCTGTCACTACTACCACCCCTACTCAGGGGGGGCTGGATGCCTACCACTACTACCACCCCTACCCATGGGTGGCTGGATGCCTGTCACTACTACCACCCCTACTCAGGGGGGGCTGGATGCCTACCACTACCACCACCCCTACTCAGGGGGTGCTAGATGCCTACCACTACTACCACCCCTACCCATGGGGGCTGGATGTCTACCACTACTACCACCCCTACTCAGGGGATGCTAGATGCCTACCACTACTACCACCCCTACCTATGGGGGGCTGGATGCCTGTCACTACTACCACCCCTACCCATGGGGGGCTGGATACCTACCACTACTACCACCCCTACCCATGGGGGACTGGATGCCTACCACCAACACCACCCCCACTCATAGGATGGGCAATGCATGACACAACCAGCACACTCCAACATAAGGAATGCAAGAAAAAGACATCCCCCCAACACCATGACAAGCGTGTGTAGACTGTGTCAAATGCCTACAACACTGAACATGACTTTGAACATACAATGTGACCCCCTATCACATGTGTCACACATAAATGTGTTTGGCCTCCGCAATGCAAGCAGACCATGACCACTGTGCCAATGGGGTCCAACCCCCATCATCACAGTGACCAAAATATAAGTGTGGGGTCCATAGCTGAAGCACATCTTGAACATTGTGGCAATGGGGTCTAAACCCCCATCATCACAGTGACCAAAATGTAAGTGTGGGGTCCATAGCTGAAGCACATCTTGAACATTGTGGCAATGGGGTCTAAACCCCCATCATCACAGTGACCAAAATGTAAGTGTGGGGTCCATAGCTGAAGCACATCTTGAACATTGTGGCAATGGGGTCTAAACCCCCATCATCACAGTGACCAAAATGTAAGTGTGGGGTCCATAGCTGAAGCACATCTTGAACATTGTGGCAATGGGGTCTAAACCCCATCATCACAGTGACCAAAAGGTAAGTGTGGGGTCCATAGCTGAAGCACATCTTGAACATTGTGGCAATGGGGTCTAAACCCCCATCATCACAGTGACCAAAAGGTAAGTGTGGGGTCCATAGCTGAAGCACATCTTGAACATTGTGGCAATGGGGTCTAAACCCCCATCATCACAGTGACCAAAATGTAAGTGTGGGGTCCATAGCTAAGCACATCTTGAACATTGTGGCAATGGGGTCTAAACCCCCATCATCACAGTGACCAAAATGTAAGTGTGGGGTCCATAGCTGAAGCACATCTTGAACATTTTGGCAATGGGGTCCAAACACCCATCATCACAGTGACTATAAGGTAAGTGTGGCCATGGAAAAAGCTGCAACTGCCAAACAGCATGGCTGAATCCTAGTCACAGAACAACAAACACATCAGTGGCAAAGTAGTGTTCGTGTCCCATAGCAACATATATTGGGTGAGGCAAACAGTGCAGTGCAAATAAGACATACCTTTGGCCATGTGCAGACAAACATCACCCATGGGGGATGACACTGTCAACATTCATCAATAACACAATGACAGAAGTGACCATCATAATGCAGAACACATATCTGATCCAATGGGCACACAAATGTAGACATCCTGTGGAGACTGTAGATGTGAGGTGAACAGATACCATACCATGGCAGCAATGGGACACACAAACCATGATCATCGTGCTGACTGATGACCTAGGAGTCCCAGGAACAGCAGGTGAAACCCACCAAACAACATACAGCCAATGGCACACTAAAGATATGCCAATGCAGTGGTGCAGATGCAGAAACACAAACAGGCAGCCCCACACTGCACATCAAACACAACAGGTGAGGGGGGGGGGTGCCAGTGCCCCCAGGCAACCACACAACACATGATGAGGCCTGAATACCAATTACACAGATGCGCATACAGTGCCACACAAAATTAACTCATGGATCCAAATCCCCTATGTGGGCAATCAGGCATTGTTAGATGAGAGGGAGCACAAATCACACATGTCACACAAGCATGTTGGGACAGCAACTGACACAGCAAGACACAGACACACCACAGCACTACCCCCCGGGTCCCCACAATGTGGTGACCCTGGGCTGCATGAGAATCCCACTGTGATGACAAAGCTAGATGTCGTTCACACTGTGAACCACAGTCATGTGTCCTGAGCAACAAACTACCATCACACCTACACAAGCACAAATCAATCAGCACGGCCAGTCAACCAAGGCCAACATGGAGGCAGGGGTCTAGCCGGGCAACAACTCTCATCTGCACACACTCAACACCACACACCTCGACCTCCAACAATGTGCAGCAGTGAAGCTTACATGCACTGGTGACATTGCACATGCACCCATGACAATCCCAGGGGTGGTGGTGGGAACTAAGGTGCAGAAACCCATCACACATGGCCAGTCAACAAGACTCCTGAATGTCTGACACACTGCACACTACGCTGTACATGGACATGACGGCGATACCACACCAACCAATGGGATCCCGGCCACAGTCCCACACCAATGAAGAAGCCAAGGTCACCCACAAAGAACACACATAGACAAATACCAACATTGCAGCCCTGACCCTGAGGAGTGCCAGCAGTCACACACACACTGAAAGCTAACACAAACTGGAAATTACATGACAGGTGTAAACAACAAGTGCCAAGGGGAATCCTGACTGTGTCCCATCTGCGTTTGCCCACAAACTCAGCCCTGACAGCAAACACACCTATGGGTGACACCCTGATGACCAGTAATGTGCCATGCACCCACATCACAGAGAACCCAGGGAGAAGACTTTGGGGGAACATAGGTCAACTCAGCAAGCATCACAAACAGGAACATCACTAGGGATCCCAGCACGCCCAGCAAAATGGAAGTGAACACACACAGACATGCTCACACAACACACACCTTGGGCTCAGGCAATGTCACAGGATTACACACTGCCATGAGGGGACTCCACTCCTGTGTGAGGAAAGCTGTGCCATACGTTGCCTCAGTAGTGCTCCATCATGTCAGCAGAACACTTGGTCACACAGTCAACAATTAGCACTAAATGAAGGCTCCCGTCATATCAGCCTGGTCATGGGAGTGTCAACGAAATCATCAGCACATCATCATCCAACACACATGTATAGCAAGTTTGTTGTGATCTCACAGGTAGACGCCAGGATGTATATTCAAGTCTTCTTTATTTCAGCCATCAGTCCAAGTTACATCAGTCTTGAATCCAGCCAGCACTGGTGTGGTACCAGCCCCACCAGGAGCAGCCTGCTTAGCTGCTCAGTCCATCCATAACTACAAACACTCATCCACTCAGACACCCAGGCATTCCACGCATCACAGGCACACCAACATTCCATAACCAACTCACACTCTGGCTGAGCAGCTAGAGGCAGCAGGGCTAGAGTACATACAAGTACAACATATCAGGATATAACATTATCCCTTTTTCTTCAAAGAAAACGAAAAATGAATATAATATAACACCAATCAAGAACTATAAACAAGAAAAATGAATCATGGTACAAGTCTCTCGGATGCAGCAATAAAGACAAAACATCGCAGGAGAAAGAACCATTAAAGCAAGAAAGGATGGTAAAGATACAGCAAATAAACAATTGACCAACACTATCCCCCATCCTCCCTAATAAGAAATTATAAAACATTTTTAAGCGTAAGCAAAAGTGTCACATTACAAGAAATACAGTTCAAGCATATTGTATAAAACACTGTAACATAATGTGCAATAACGCAAAGGGTAAAAGTCCCCGAAACACAAATGCCAAAAAGCATAACTTAGAGAAGCGAAAGGTAGAATACCCTGCCACTTCAATCCCAATAGTAAGGGAACAAAGAAGTATATGGGTCGTCACCCATAGAAACGCCCGTGTAGGGATGTACAAATGTACTGCGCACAACTGTGAAAGGGGTAAAAACCCACATCCAAACCCCGCGAAAGGGTTAACCTAGGTACTGTATATGTATGGGACTAACCCAAACCCAAACCCCTTGTAGAGGTTACATATCCCAAGTGGGAGTAGTAAACATAGAAACGTAAAGAAAAACTACCCCACAACATCCCTCATGAAAGGGAACTATGGTTACTACCTGGGATTAGAACCCAACCTGACCCCTCACCTAAGGAATAAGCTGTGATAACCACCCTCAAAGAGACTAGGACGTCCCAACCATAAAACTGTGTTTAACTGTGGCATCACTACAACTAAAACAAAGCAACTGTTAATACACCTCCACTTAGTGTAAACAATAATGAACTGTGCCCCACACCGGTGAGCGATCTCTCACCCGAATATAACCACTCTTGAGTACACACGAAATTTTGAACAGCCCCAAATTTGTGCCAACCACCAGAAACAAGTAAAAACACTATAGATGTAAATGTTGACTTTAACGTCAGTTCTTAAGACAACCATAAGCTTTGTGGAAATTCACATCCCCTTTCTTTGTACTAGAAAATTTTTACATACATTTCTTCCCCAAAGTGACACAGTGTGCAGTCACAAAATGTAGATATTGCAGACAACTCCAAAACTTACCATCCACGTAGGGCCACATCTCATGAGAATGACCCACAAACCCACCCCGTGTAGAGATGGGGAAATGTAAAAAAGAAAAAAACCTAAAATCATACCTCCTAAAGGACATATACAAATTGGCATTTAAATAGTGAATAGAATAGGACTTAGAGCCACAAGCTCGAAATTTTATAAATTGTCACTAGATTGCAGCGTAACCCAAATCAAAGAATTAAAGAAATGCATGAAAACAAACTTTCACATTTTTTCCAATACTACGCTGCACTCGAGAAAAGAATGCCACCTTCATTAAAAAAAATGTAGAAGGGCCTGGCGGCGGTCCGTGAACAAGAGAGCATCCAATACGAAATAGACTCTGTTGAAGACATTTGCGCTGACATTGCGATCTACGAGTTCACCACAAACAGATGCTGTTTGCTCCAACACTTGCCTGGATATGTGATCATCACCGTAAAGTTTTTTTTTAACAAACAAAAAAAAACGTGGTTGTCAGGAAATGCAGGAAGAACCATAGCACTGCGTTGCTCCGGGCTTACAATGGTGCTTCCAAGCCCAAGATGGTGGCACGCTTGCGTCGTTGCACCGGGTGGTTCCCGGCGCGTAAATGCACCAAATACGTCTGTAAGCATTACCAGAGCAGAAACAAGCGTCGCCGAGGATCGCATCGAGCTGGTCACGTCACAAAGCAAGTAAGTGTGCGTGCTCTGCTTGGCTTGTGGAGATGAATTTTCAAATTGAACGGAGGTGGTTGGTTGAACTGCCAAAATGTTAAGTGGACGCATGGGGCCCAAAAATAAATGTAATTAAGCTTAGCCCAACACTTCCAAACCTTCAAAAGTAGGTTGAATAGCAGGAAAAGTAATCTCTGCAAAAGCGGCTTCCACACGCTGTCAACTACACCATATGAACCAACACACCAAAATGTCCACAGAATTTCTCGAACTCTTCTTTTAGAGTTTCATAGACAGCAGTCTATATTTAGAAGAGAGTCCCAATTGTTGTGCAAGATCTAGGGAAGCAATCTCTGCGCACATTGTATGGACAAGCAGCACATGAAGAGACTGATCAGGCACCTCCAAAGTAACGCCAACAACTGGCAGTAAACTGCTTAAGAGTAGGACAGCTTACTGTGCTCAAACACTCACTTTGCGCAGCGTCCTGTACTTTCTTGGAGTCACCGAAGCACAAATCTTTGAATATCCACACTACTCCTGTGTGGCGCTTGTGACACTAAACATGTAAATCCATTTGGGTATGGAAACTGGAAACACACTTGATGAAATGTCCTTGTTTCAGCTTTCTTTGGGTCACCCAAGCACAAATCTTTGCCTAACCAAACCGCTTGTGTTACACATGTGAAAACATTCACTGAGTTAGTCTTTAACACGCCTTTATGTAGCCACTATCCCTTTACGCTGCAGTCTCATGCATGCGGCACATAGAAAAGGATGTGGTAGGGCAGACATACCCTAACAGACCATACCTGTGGTCAAGTCCATGGAGTAAGTTCAGGCTGGTGGGAGGGCCGTCCGATGACTTGGACACTGGTGGGGCTGGCATACCTTTTGCTCCAAATTTTCTACTTGTAGTTTCTTTTGTTCCTCGCTTACTGTAGTAGCTTGTGTGATCTCTTGGTTTCACTTTAAGTTTCTTAGTAGTCCCTTTGTTTCTGTGCTGTACCAAGAGTCTTTAGGGTCCAAGTACTGGTCGTCGCCAAAAATATGTTGTGATCTCTCAGGTAGACACCAGGAGCCAGGATGTATATTCAAGTCTTCTTTATTTCAGCCATCAGTCCAAGTTACATCAGTCTTGAATCCAGCCAGCACTGGTGTGGTACCAGCCCCACCAGGAGCAGCCTGCCTAGCTGCTCAGCCCATCCATAACTACCAAAACTCATCCACTCAGACACGCAGGCATTCCACGCATCACAGGCACACCAACATTCCATAACCAACTGACACTCTAGCTGAGCAGCTAGAGGCAGCAGGGCTAGAGTACATACAAGTACAACATATCAGGATATAACAAAGTTGCACTGACAACACAGATGAGTCCTTCCCCATTGATGCCCAAACTTGCATGTCCAGTGGAGATGGCCACACGGTCAGGGAAGTAGACTAATTGAACAATGGCAAGCACAACAGATGTGCAGGGGTGTAAGCCACAGATGTGATATTGCAAATGTAAGTAGGAAATCCCATTGCCAAATATTGAAAACATGACACCCTCATATGCTGCAAAGGATGACATGGATACACTACAGGATAGGACACATTCCCCGTGGACCACATGGGTTCCTGCACAGTAACACTTCATTTTCATGAGACCAAAAATCACCATCACTGCAGCAAGGGCACGGTTAGCATCATCAACATCATGTACATCAGAAGCAAAACCACTAGAGAACAGAAAGTTGCTTTATTCAGCATTTGGGTGGGAGAAGTGAAAGAAAATATATAACAAAGGCCAATGGCCAGTCCATAATAAGAGTCCAAACAGGGTGCCAGTGCCAGATGTCACCCTACGCATGCCTGCACTGCTACACACCAGGGACAATCCCCTCGGAGGGGCATACGGGGGGGCAGGCCAGGCACCGCAGGGACAGGATCAGGGCTCACCAGAAGGAGGCAGGGAAGGGGTGGTGGGTGCTGGAGAGCCACTGACAACTGCAGTGGAGGTGTCTGACATGGTGTGTGCCGGCACAACTGGGGGGCATGACTCAGATGGTGTGGGTGCCGGCACGACTGCAGTGGGTCATGCAGATGGAGTGGACAGGTTCCCCACTGCAGTGCCCAAGTCAGACGGGGTGGTAGTGGACTCCACTGCAGTGCCTACCTCCAGGGGAGGAGAATGGGGTTCAGGTAAGGTGGGCAGGACAGAGGGGAGGACACCGTCTCCACACCAGTGGCACAGACATGCGCAGCGGGGGTGTGGTGCCGGAAGAGCAAGTGGCAGGGGAGAAGGCCGGATCATTTTGGGGATGGTGTATCTGTGGGTGGGGGAACCTGGGGCAGGGTGTGGTGGGGGCACCTGTGGAGTGGGGGCCTGAGGGATGGAGGAAGGAGACTTGGTGGTTGAGCTGCAGGGCGGCGGCGGGGTCTTGCTCTTCCGGGTCCGGGGGGACTTGCGGATGGGGGCGTCAGTCGGTCTGCGCCTGGGGGAGGGTGTCCGGGGGCGAGGGGCACTCCCCTCCGTGTGGGTGGGCTTCCTCTTCCCCCTGAATGCTGGATCAGCTGTATTGGAGGGGAAGAGGCCGAGGTCACTGAGGAAGACCCGCTGTGTCTGTGGGGTTGCAGGTGAGGCAAGGGAAGGGGCCTTGGAGGGAGAGGTATCTGAGGACTGCGCAGTGCTCGTGGATGCATGTGTGTGTGCCTGGGCCCCATCCCCTGTGAGTGTGGTTTCAGTCCCCAGACTGTGCGTGCGTGTGCGTCTGGATTTTGGCGTGTGTGTCTGTGTGCTGCTTGTGTCTGTGCTGGTGTGTGCCTGTGCCGGTGTGTGTGTGCTTGTGACAGGTAAGGTGCTGGGGAGTGTGGATGGGGCAGAGGTAGGAGGGGTGAGGGACTGTCGGAGGAGGGACACTGCTGCCATCAGGGAGGAGTCCATGGACCTATTGCCCCTCTGTAGGGCAGACATGCCCGATGAGATGCCCTCCATGAACGACACCAGCTGAGTCAACAGAGTGGTGTGGGCATGGAGGACACTCAGCATTGCTGTCTGCCCTACATGGAGCTGGCGAAGGAGGTACACAGACTCCTCACTCAGGGCAGCAGGGGACACAGGGGCAGGGGGTGCGGTGCCTGGCACGAAGGAGACACGCTCCTGAACATGGGAGCCTCCACGGACCTCAGGAATGGGAGCCGATGGGAGGGCGGTGGTGGTGGTGGTGGTGGCGGGGACAGCAACACTAGCTGGGGTGTGGTGGCTGCTGACACCCGCCTCCACAAGGGAGTCATCCTCCGAGCTGCTGTGGTCCTCAGCTGAGGTGGATGCTGCTGAGGACTCCTCGGTGTGGCTCCCCTCGCCCTCCGTGCCACTGGGTCCCTCCGACCACTCCTCGGCTGCTGACCCAGTCTGGCTCTGCGGCTCCTCCTGGTCCGTGGAGCTGTCCCCTCCTGTGGCTGTGGATGTATCTGCAAACAATAGGGAATCAGACAAACATCAGTCACCTGCACCGAACGCACACACCACAGTAAGTACAGCACATTACAGAGCAAGCCCTGGCATCCTTAGTTGAACATTGCCAAAAGTGCCCAAACAGAGTAGGAGAAGCCAATTGTCAGTCTGATGGTCAACCATGGCACTCACATCCCTCCTGGCCTTGCACCCATCTGTCTGGTGTCTGTTGGATGGCAATACCCCAGTGTGGACACATGCACCACCTACACAGTAGTTGGACAGTGCAGAGAACACGGTGAAGCATGTGAACATGCACACATGTAAGTAAGTAAGTCCGTTTTTATATAGCGCAGCTACTCACCCTTACGGGTCTCAAGGCGCTGGGGGCCGTCGTGGAAATTAAGTGAGCTATTTCCCAGAGTCACATGGTGCTGAGCTGAACTGCCGCCGGAGCCGGGGATCGAACCGTGAACCCTGTGCTCCGAAGTCAGCTGTCCTGGCCGCTGCACCACACCTCTCCACTCACCCACATCACAACTCTTGCCACTGAGTCAGTACAGGTGTCCGGATAAAGGGATGCCCAGAGTCAATTTTGAAATGCATGTGATGCATACCAGCACCAGACACCATGATGCACCCATGTCCTGATAGTCGTTGCCACAATGGTGTGCATGTAGCACATGTCACTCCCCTGCAGGATCACTCATTGGAAGTTTCATGCCATGGCACAGGCATGCCTGCTAAGTCATACATCACTGTCTCCAGTCACATGGGCAGGGCAGCCAGACAACAACAGTCTGCACTGTGTCACAATCGTAGGTCATGGGGAATGCAAGTCCTGGAGCTGAACAAGTGCACATGTACATCCCCCACACACCACATCATCTGAACCCTTATTTGTCCACGTCATACCAATTGGACATATGGGAGACCTGTAACACAACCCTCTGAACCTGAGCACCTCACAATCTGCTGTGAATGGGAAACAGCTGCCTACAACTTCACATTCGCATACCCCAGTCTGCACGGTCAGGTGATCAAACACCTATGTGTCACACAAGTATTGTCTCCTATGGTCACATCTCCGGTGGCATGCTGAGCCCCAACCGAGAAACACCCCAGTAGTCCTGACAACGAAGCCACAGCACACTGACACAGAGGCAGACACCTGAGGGGACATATCACTGAGCACAACGTGTCAGCTGATACATGGGAGTGGGAGTACAGAGTGTATTGTTTGGCCTGGAGTAGGCATGACTGTCCTGCCCCACGTGAATGAGGGATGAGCCCTGGACAGTAGGCAGGTGGCTAAGTATGTGTGACACACGTAATATACACACTCCTGGGGCCCAAACATTGTTCACACCCGCAGCATGGGTGTGTGCCAGATACCCCAGGCACATGTGGTGGATCAGCTCAGCAATTGGACCACATATCAAAGTAACACGCAGATTACATGTCAGAACACAGGCATTGTGTAAGCAATGGACCCACCCATGATGCCCACCACAGAGTTAGGGGAACAAATGCTGTCCCCCACCTTGAGCTAAGCAAAATGCAAGGACACAGTACCCAAGTGACACAATTCCCTGACTGTAAGGGCCACACCTGGGTATCAGATGAGGAGTGGGCAGTGCACAATTGAGGGACATGGGTCCTGGACCACATGACTGATGTACTGTGGAAGTTTAACCAGGCCAGAGGAGGGCACATAGCATGGCAGACAAAGTTCACAATACAGTCATGGACTCACCCCCTCCTTGCTGCTCTCTGGCCTTCAGCTGCCCATCCAGATCAGGAAGACCACCGCCAGGATCCTGAGCATGTGGGGGGTCAGGGTCCGGTGTCCGCCCATCCTGCGAGGAGGCGACAGCTTCAGCTGGACCCGTGCGATCCTCCGGGTCCAGCCCCGAAGGTCCTGCCACCTCTTCTGGCAGTTGCAGATCCGGCGCTTGTAGACCCCCACGGATCTCACTGCCCGGACGATGGTCAGCCATATCTGCTGCTTCTGGTGGGCATCAACCTGTGAGGATGACAAAGTGAAAAGGCCATTACTACACATGCAACATATCCGTGCATTACACAGTTGGATATACATGTCTCAATCACATGGGCACATGGTGTACACAGGCAGTGCAACGATGGCTATGGACAGTTTGCCAGCAGTTACTACATGGTATCATTGCCTGGGAAGCAAAACCTTGTTTAAATGCACTGTCACTGCACTATACCTGTTCAGTGCATGTAACTACACACTATGGGGGGTGACAACTACTCAGTGAGCCTGCTAGCCAGTGGCGTGCACACTGTAAGTCTTGCTAGTCAGACAACATGCACATTTAGTAAGGCAGTGGACAGCACACTCACCTGCTCCCCTGCTTTCCCATACAGCTTGCTGTACTGTGGAAGGAGGCTGTCCAGCAGGGCCTGGTTCTCCTCAGTGCTGAAGGCTGGGGCTCTCTCCACAGTACGTGCCATTGCAGGATCCAGAGGGTGCAGATACAGCAGCAGTGGTGGTGGCAGATGTCGTCCTGGAGCATGTAGTGCAGGCAAGTGAGCTCTCAGGGGAACAGCCAGCATTATATGTGTGCTGCTGAGGCAGATACTGTCCCATGTGTCCAAAGTGATAGGTTCAAGTCGTTTGCATCTTCTGAATCTGGCCAATCCATGGAATTGCACCACTTACACACACCCACAGCATCCTCCAAAAGTTCAACTTCATGACACCCATGAATTTGCAACATTGTTGTGGGTGACCAACTGAATTCACAGCATCAGACTCGTTAAAGATTTGAAAACGCGTCCGTTGCCAGGCCAGGCCATAGCCAATGGGTGCGCACCGATCGGTCCACTGCTGTACAACGCGTACATCGGATGACAACGCGTACCCGCTCACATTGTATGCAATGGCCAATGCGTGCGCACCGATCGGTCCATTGCTGTACAACGCGTACCCGCTCACATTGTATGCAATGGCCAATGGGTGCGCACCGATCGGTCCATTGCTGTACAACGCGTACATTGGATGACAACGCGTACCCGCTCACATTGTATGCAATGGCCAATGCGTGCGCACCGATCGGTCCATTGCTGTCCAACGCGTCCCTGTACAAGTCACTGGCATATGTCACCATGCCTGTCACAGGTGAACGTATGCCAGCCACATATACTTCCCAGGGAGTGAGGGGCACACCTACAACACCACAGCCTGTCCACACTGTATCCTAAGGCATGTAAGGCTGCATTACCTATTCCGTGTATGGGGGTGAACATGTTGTTCTGTGGGTGTCACTTGGGGGCAGGCACTCCCAGGCTGTGCACGTGTTCATGGGGACAGAATCCTTGGTGTGTCGTGCACATGACCACTGTGATGTGCAACTGTTCATTTCTGAGCATGTGGCATGGTCACATTTCACGGTTGTGTATGTGTATGTCATGTCACATACCCCCTGAGTCCCATGTGGGACGGTATGTACGTCACAGGGTGACCCATTGCCACAATAGTGATGGCCCTCCACAGTCTGTGTGCATGTTGTGTTTACAATGTCTCTGATTCCATGTGCACAATGGGAGACAGTCTCCACATCCACGTTGTTTGTGCATGGACTTTGATGTTGTGCGTGTGTGTGTCACAGACGTCCATGTCTGTCCTGACGACGCAACAGGGACCACTACCTGTGGGGGTCATGGTTGTTTTGCTGTGGTGTATTCATGATGCACCATGTCATGCCAGTGTCCATGTGGCAATACAGGGTCCCTGGGAATCTACCTGTCGATGAGCTGTGATGCCTGGGGCACATCTGTCCTCACATGTCACTGTGGTGTGTGTTTGTAACGTGACAGCAGTACATGGAAACTGTGACACAGCCTAATGATATCCCATGGCACAACCTGGGACTTGTTGATGCCACTTGTTGAACTGTGATGTTAGATGTTGGCCATGTAGGTGCCATACATGTCCTTACGGAACTGCACACATCATGTACTCGTGTCTC
This sequence comes from Calotriton arnoldi, assembly GCA_963921515.1. Taxonomy (NCBI): domain Eukaryota; kingdom Metazoa; phylum Chordata; class Amphibia; order Caudata; family Salamandridae; genus Calotriton; species Calotriton arnoldi. The sequence goes on from CAWUFW010002842.1 coordinate 1,393,916, forward strand.
ATAATGATGTATCATGTGATATTGAGTATGGTCAATGCCACATATGTGGGGTGACTGACAATCTTTCTTTCTTCACCTATGCACTGCAGGGCACCAGCTGTCCATAGACCATTCCCTGACCTTGCAACCATGGTCGAACAGGACTGCATCCGACGGTACCGCTTCACCAGGCCGCTGATTGAGGAATTGACCGTGCGGTTGGCCCCACATTTGCAACCTGGCCGGACATACCCTACAGCGCTGACCCCCAAGGTGAAGGTGATGGCAGCCCTACACTTCTTTGCCATCGGTACCTTTCAACACACTGTGGCGTCTGCTGGTGGGATGTCACAGATCATGTTCAGACGTGTGCTCCGCGATGTTTTGGAGGCTATGTTGAGATACCTGAACCAGTACATCTATTTCCCTAAACGTCAACAACTCACTGACGTCAAGAGTGACTTCTATGCCCTGGGGAGGATGCCGCATGTCATTGGCTCCATTGATGGGACACATGTGGCTTTGATACCACCACAGGCACATGAGCAGGCATACAGGAAACGCAAACATTACCATTCGGTCAATGCACTGGTGGTATGTCTTGCAGATATGAGCATCTCACACGTGTGTGCCTGTTTCCCCGGTTCTGCATACGATGCCTACGTGATGAGGAATAGTCGCATCCCGAGGATGATGTCACAGATGCGGAACCAGCGTGCCTGGCTTGTTGGTGTGTACTGACTTTGTACCATTGTGTGTGTTCTGCAATGTAGTATTCCACCCTCTTTTCCAACTCAGCTAATGTGCAATTGTCCGTATGTAGGTGACTCCGGATACCCCAACATGCTGTGGTTGCTGACGCCCCTCAGGAACCCTGTGACACCAGCCCAGATGCGCTACAATGAGGCACATGGTCGGACCCGGAGAGTGATTGAGCGGACATTTGGTCTCCTGAAGAGCCGCTTCCGCTGCCTGGACAAGACAGGAGGGGCCCTCCCATTTGCCCCAGCAAAGGTGTGCAGGATTGTCATCGTCTGCTGCATGCTACACAACCTGGCAGTGCGGAAGGAGTTGCCTCTCATCCTGGATGACGATGACCAACATCCGCCACCTGTGGAGGTTCCTGGCCTGGACCACGATGCCAGTGATGATGATGATGATGAGGGTGATTTCCGCACACAGCTCATCACCAACTTCTTCAGCTGAATGTGAGTATCCGGAGATGTCATGTCAATGTTGTGAGTTTGCATGATATGTGTTGGTGGTGCTCTGGTGCTGTTTGAGTGTGTCCATGTGCTACATGACTATGCGTGCAGCGATGTGTCCTCACAGGTAGTCTGTACTCCCCAACAGTGTTGACATGCTAACTTGGTTCTGGGTGGGTATCTTGTGACATGTATTGGGCATGAGTATTGCAGTTCTGTCCTGTTCTTCAGTGCTTTTGACTGTGTGTCATTTCTGTCCTTCACAGGGTACTTTCAGGGTTGTTTGGTCAACTGTGATCCCCCGACACCGTGAATCAACTTCCAGGGTGGTAGCTGTCGTTTCCCTACAGGTGATGTGCGCCACACCCATGGACTTCCTTTCTTCTACACTTGTTGACTGTGTGCCCACTGCCAGGTGGGATTACCTTGCATCTGTAGTGGTTACAACATGTTGCAAATGTGTAATAAACCTGTGCTTCACTTTGTGATGTGCGTTGTCTGTGGTCACACATCTGACTGACATTTGCTTACTTCACCAGTGGGCTAGTTAACACAGACTGTGAATAGGTGTTGTGTCTGTGCATTGCACCGTATTTCCTGAAAACATCAGTGTAGGCGATGAGTCAGATGGCCCTGGTGTGTATGTGTTGTGTAGCCCTGGTGGTGTGTCTCCCTCATATGTGTCACGTCGCCATGACTCACATGCCGGTGTTGTACTTGCTGTAGCAGTTAGCATGCACAGTGTCATTTCGCAGATCATCATCTCCATGACAGAAACAACGTTGGAATCACAACAGAGGCAAGTATGGTGTATTAGTGAGTTTATTGACATACATGTGTGAGTATAGTGCACAGGATGGTGGGTGCTGTACATTGTGATTGTAATCCAAAGTTCCTAGATGATTTGGAAGTCCTGGTAGCAGAAATGTCCAGAGTAAAGTCCACAGTCATCTGATACATTGGTCCAACTTGAACTCCCCATGTCATGTGGGAGAGTTGTGTTGCATTCGACAGGGTGAACAGTTTGCGCACAAAGGTGATTTTCCAAAACAGGTGTTGGCTTCCTGGGGGTTGTGCATGGCCATCGGCCTCTCAGTCGCCCTTCCTCGGACGACCCCTCTTCTTTGGGGGGGACCCTCAAGTGCAGGCTGCTGCGGTGCAGGGGACTGTCCGCCAGAGTCATCCTCCCTCCCTGTGGCAGTTGCAGTTGTTGCAGCACCAGATGTTGTGGGCACACAGGGAGGTGTTGACATGTTGGTGCAAATCTGGTGGAGGCATTGTAATATGTCCCTATGCACCGCCGTCAGTTCTTGCAATGTGTCCCACTTGGACTCCATGCGGGACATGTGTAAGTCCAAGCGGGCATGATGGGCAGCCTGCTGCTGTTGAATGTCCCTGAGGATCCCCACTACCTGGCTGAACTCTACGGTGCTAGTCTGGTACGCATCAGCTATGCGTACCAGTTGTGGGTCATCATGCAGTCCAGACCCCTCTGCAAGCAGCGACCTATGTCTACCACCCCTCCCACCACCCCTGGCGACACGTGCAGGACCTGCGGTGGCACGCACAGGTGACCCTGGGCCCCCTTGGGGGTTGTTGCTGGTGTTGGTGTCCGTAGCTCCACGTTGGGCCGGGGTCCGTGTGCTGGTGGTGGTGGTCCATGGTCTGTCTGTGTCGGCAGGGGTGGTCTGTGTGTTGGCAGTTGTTGGAGGGGTGAGTGCAGGGGGTGCAGCTGGTGGTCCTGCTGGTGCTGCATGATGACTCACTCCGGAGGTGCCAGGTAGGTCTTCGTCATCCGAGGTGGGCAGAGGCTGTTCCACACCAGTGAGCTCAGTGTCCCCCGGAGCCTGGGACAGGGACTCCTCAGCGTCTGCTGCTGTGTCCCCATCATCACCTGTATTTGGAAGAGACACACAATGTATGTAATGTTTCTACAGGCATCAATGGTTCAAACACCTGACAGTTGTGACTGTACCTCTGGATGCGGGCCTGTACATTGCATTGTCCTAAGTTGTCACAGTCAGCTGTTGATATTGGTGTAGCGCATTGTCCTGACAACATGAAGCATTTCAATGTGAATGTTGAGGTGTGTGCATGGACAGCATTGGTGGTATTTGGTTGACATCCGGACATCCTTCCCCCTCCAGCCCAGTTATCTCACCATGAAGCATGCCACCCTTGCAGTGGGTGCAGGTTGACTCTCAGGATGTCAGTCAGTGGTGTCCTGCTGTTGGTTGGTGGCCAGTTCCCAGCATGGCCTTGTGCTCCCCACAACAGAGCACCAGTGTCAGACATCTTTGATGGGGCTTTCCACTCTCTGTGAGGTGTGCATGCTTCAGTGTGAGCTTGCTGGGCCATGTGGGTGGGGGATGTTGAGCTGTGACTACCACTGCAATCATGCTATTGCCTCCACCCCCCCTTCCCAGCATGCCCATACTTCCTTCCTTTTGAGTGTACTTCACTGTGTGTGGGTGTGACAGCAATGGCAAGATGGCTGACAGTGGTGTCCTGCTGTTGGTTGGTGGCCAGTTCCCAGCATGGCCTTGTGCTCCCCACAACAGAGCACCAGTGTCAGACATCTTTGATGGGGCTTTCCACTCTCTGTGAGGTGTGCATGCTTCAGTGTGAGCTTGCTGGGCCATGTGGGTGGGGGATGTTGAGCTGTGACTACCACTGCCATCATGCTATTGCCTCCACCCCCTTCCCAGCATGCCCATACTTCCTTCCTTTTGAGTGTACTTCACTGTGTGTGGGTGTGACAGCAATGGCAAGATGGCTGACAGTGGTGCCCTGCTGTTGGTTGGTGGCCAGTTCCCAGCATGGCCTTGTGCTCCCCACGACAGAGCACCAGTGTCAGACATCTTTGAAGTGGCTTTTGACTCCCTGTGAGGTGTGCATGCTTCAGTGTGAGCTTGCTGGGCCATGTGGGTGGGGGATGTTGAGCTGTGACTACCACTCCCATCATGCTATTGCCTCCACCCCCTTCCCAGCATGCCCATACTTCCTTCCTTTTGAGTGTACTTCACTGTGTGTGGGTGTGACAGCAATGGCAAGATGGCTGACAGTGGTGTCCTGCTGTTGGTTGGTGGCCAGTTCCCAGCATGGCCTTGTGCTCCCCACAACAGAGCACCAGTGTCAGATATCTTTGATGGGGCTTTCCACTCTCTGTGAGGTGTGCATGCTTCAGTGTGAGCTTGCTGGGCCATGTGGGTGGGGGATGTTGAGCTGTGACTACCACTCCCATCATGCTATTGCCTCCACCCCCTTCCCAGCATGCCCATACTTCCTTCCTTTTGAGTGTACTTCACTGTGTGTGGGTGTGACAGCAATGGCAAGATGGCTGACAGTGGTGTCCTGCTGTTGGTTGGTGGCCAGTTCCCAGCATGGCCTTGTGCTCCCCACAACAGAGCACCAGTGTCAGACATCTTTGATGGGGCTTTCCACTCTCTGTGAGGTGTGCATGCTTCAGTGTGAGCTTGCTCGGCCATGTGGGTGGGGGATGTTGAGCTGTGACTACCACTGCCATCATGCTATTGCCTCCACCCCCCTTCCCAGCATGCCCATACTTCCTTCCTTTTGAGTGTACTTCACTGTGTGTGGGTGTGACAGCAATGGCAAGATGGCTGACAGTGGTGTCCTGCTGTTGGTTGGTGGCCAGTTCCCAGCATGGCCTTGTGCTCCCCACAACAGAGCACCAGTGTCAGACATCTTTGAAGTGGCTTTTGACTCCCTGTGAGGTGTGCATGCTTCAGTGTGAGCTTGCTGGGCCATGTGGGTGGGGGATGTTGAGCTATGACTACCACTCCCAACATGCTATTGCCTCCACCCCCCTTCCCAGCATGCCCATACTTCCTTCCTTTTGAGTGTACTTCACTGTGTGTGAGTGTGACAGCAATGACAAGATGGCTGACAGTGGTGTCCTGCTGTTGGTTGGTGGCCAGTTCCCAGCATGGCCTTGTGCTCCCCACAACAGAGCACCAGTGTCAGACATCTTTGAAGTGGCTTTTGACTCCCTGTGAGGTGTGCATGCTTCAGTGTGAGCTTGCTGGGCCATGTGGGTGGGGGATGTTGAGCTGTGACTACCACTCCCATCATGCTATTGCCTCCACCCCCCTTCCCAGCATGCCCATACTTCCTTCCTTTTGAGTGTACTTCACTGTGTGTGTGGGTGTGACAGCAATGGCAAGATGGCTGACAGTGGTGTCCTGCTGTTGCTTGGTGGCCAGTTCCCAGCATGGCCTTGTGCTCCCCACAACAGAGCACCAGTGTCAGACATCTTTGAAGTGGCTTTCCACTCTCTGTGAGGTGTGCATGCTTCAGTGTGAGCTTGCTGGGCCATGTGGGTGGGGGATGTTGAGCTGTGACTACCACTGCCATCATGCTATTGCCTCCACCCCCCTTCCCAGCATGCCCATACTTCCTTCCTTTTGAGTGTACTTCACTGTGTGTGGGTGTGACAGCAATGGCAAGATGGCTGACAGTGGTGTCCTGCTGTTTGTTGGTGGCCAGTTCCCAGCATGGCCTTGTGCTCCCCACAACAGAGCACCAGTGTCAGACATCTTTGAAGTGGCTTTCCACTCTCTGTGAGGTGTGCATGCTTCAGTGTGAGCTTGCTGGGCCATGTGGGTGGGGGATGTTGAGCTGTGACTACCACTGCCATCCTGCTATTGCCTCCACCCCCCTTCCCAGCATGCCCATACTTCCTTCCTTTTGAGTGTACTTCACTGTGTGTGGGTGTGACAGCAATGGCAAGATGGCTGACAGTGGTGTCCTGCTGTTGGTTGGTGGCCAGTTCCCAGGATGGCCTTGTGCTCCCCACAACAGAGCACCAGTGTCAGACATCTTTGATGGGGCTTTCCACTCTCTGTGAGGCGTGCATGCTTCAGTGTGAGCTTGCTGGGCCATGTGGGTGGGGGATGTTGTGCTGTGACTACCACTTTCATCATGCTATTGCCTACGCCCCCCTTCCCAGCTTGCCCATACTTCCTCCCTTCTGACTCTGCTTCCCTGTGGGGTAGTGTGCCCGTGCTGAATGGATGGCTGACAGTGTTGTCCTGGCGTTTGTTTGGCTACAAGTCCCATGTGTGTCACTGTGCTCCCCACAGCATAACCCAGGGTGGTGGTTCTTTGTGGGATAATTAATTTTAGTGTGAGGCAATGCATTTTCCCAGGTGAGTTGTGTGTAGTTTGTGTTAGGGGTGTGTGTGAGAAGAGCTGCTGGTAACTATGGTCATAGCTGTCAGTCCTCCTTCCCACCCAGCCAGATATCCCACCATGGAACGTGCTTCCATTGCAGGGAGTGCAAGTTGTCTTTCAGGATGTCAGTCAGTGGTGTCCTGCTGTTTGTTGGTGCCCAGTTCCCAGCAGGGCCTTGTGCTCCCCACAGCAGTAGCCAGTGTCAGCCATCTTGTCAGTTGTTTTCCACTCCCTGTGATGTGAGCATGGTTCAGAGTGGTGTTGATGGGCGTATTGTGAGGGTGGGCAATATCTGTGACTACAACTCCCATGATGCTATTGGCAACACTGACTTGACCAGCATACACAGAATTCCTTCCTTTCTGTGGGATTCCCTGTGTGGTGGTGTTGTAGTGGTGGCTACATATCTGACTGTGTTTGTTGGTTAGAATTGTGCCACTGCCTAGCTTTATTTGTTGTGGGTTTGTACATGTCATGACACAGTTACATATCACTATGAGATGGCATGTATTGTGTTTATCTGACTGACATACACATCTTGGGATGATTCTGGTTTTGTTGCTGTGGATTTGCTAAAGGTGCATGGTTTGACTATCCCCTTGACAGTGATGTGTGTATGTTGTCACATGATATTGGGTATATTTGTTGTGTACTCACCAGGCTCTGGGATGTTTGATAGTCCATATACGCTCACTGGTGGTAGGATGGCCCACTCCTTCTCCTTCCAGGGCCTGAGGTATACTGGTTTGGCAGGAGGGCCACTGCCGGTGTGTTGTCTCAAGATGTAATCCTTCTTCAGTAGGTCCCTGACCCTCCTGCGCACGTCATACCACCTGTTCTGGATGTCTTCCTTTGTGCGCAAACATGGTGATTGTGCGTTCACCCTGTCGATGATCCTCTCCCACATCTTGGTTTTCTGCGACATGGGGGTCTGTTAGACCAGTGTACCAAACAGCTGTTCCTCTACCCTGAGGATCTCATCTACCAGGACTTCCAATTCACTATCTAGAAACTTTGGATTCTTCTTTGGGGGCATGGTGATGGGTGGTGGTGGTGAGTGATGTGTGTGTTGGTGTGCAAGTGAGGGTGTGTGAGTGTGTGTTTTGCTGGGTGTATGTGAGGGTGCTATTTGTTGAGGTGCTGATGGTGTGTGGCTTGTGTGATGGATGAGCTGTGAGTGTGTGTGTGGTTGCTGTCTGTTGGTGTTCTGTGCTGGCAGGTAATTTGAATTTGCAAAGGATCATGGTAGGGATTTGTGTCCTTTATATGGGTGGAGTTGTGGGTGTGTCTTTGTTCCCTGTTTCCCCCCCCAGTATTTATTGGATTTGTAATTGCTTGTTTGGCCTTTTTTTGTGTTTTTCCCTTTGTACTTTTTGTGCATGTAGGAGACGTTCTTCTGACCGAGTCGGACCCTGCAGTTGTCTCGTGCGAGCTTCTCCGAGTCGTTCACGCTGTGTTTGTGCTGTTTCATGTGCGGCGTACACGTCGGTCGCGGAGTATTGGGTTGCTTCGGCTCGCTGTTTTGTATGCGTGTCGTTCGTACGGCTTGTACTCCGTGCGACTCGGTCGGGTTTTCCACGCGTTGCATCGTACTGCGCGGGTCGGAGTTCGCGGGTACGTTTCGTTCGGGTTCATTCCTGGTGCGTGTCGGTCGGTTCGATTCGCGTGGTTTTCCGGCCGGATAGCTGTTTTCCGCGCGGTTCGGTCGTTCGGCTTGTGTTCCGTACGAGTCGGTCGGATTTTGCACGCATTTCATCGTACTTTGCGGGTCGGGCTGCACCGGTACGTGTCGCTCGGAATAAATTCCAGATCCGAGTCGGTCGGTACGTTTTCCGGCCCGAATCGGAATCGGCCCCTTAGTCTCTGGATTCTTCCAGTGCCAACTCATACCTTTTCCTCTTCGATGTTGTCGTCTCCTTCTTTTTACACTCATATTTTCAAATTATTAGCTCAAAAACATGAGGTAATGTGTCCAAGAGACTAGGTTCAAAACAGCATTTCAAAATACAGTACACAAAGAAAAGGAATGACTGATAAAGTGAATTCTAGAGCAGAATTTAGAAAACACTATGAAGGTTCATTAGAAAAATTCAAAAGTACAATACAGAAATAGTAAAGTTCAGCTGCAGAAATGGTTTCCTTTAAGTGCACAGAGCCATTGCCATGGAGGCTCTCAGAAATAGGAACAATGTGGGATAATAGTCAGAATCAGAAATAGACTAAATCTCAAATGTGCAGCGACATCATTAGGAAATTGGGCAGCATCCTTAGTAGAAGGCAAAGGTTCTCAAAAGTGTTCTGGCTCACCCCAAATTCAAGTGTTTATATAGTCATTTTCTCTATAAGAAAGCATTGAAACTGCAAAATCATCATGGTGCGAGCAATGAATTACATTTTCAACAAATACATTTACAGCGTTATGAATCGTCACATAACCCTATCATCTTAGCAGTAACAGTCTACATGAATATTGATTTGGCGCTCCTGACCTAATGTCATCCGGAGGTGTCAGAACAACGTAGCTACATAAACAACAAAGAACTATTGTGAATGAATGCAATGCCACGTGCAAGCGGAAGCTTATTGAAATATGTTACTAAAACATAAGCAGACTTTCTTCAAGAACAGTGTAAACAATAAATAAATCCACATCTTGCTACACGTAGTGTCAGTCAAAAATATAAACAGAGAATAAACATGATGATGTGACATCCATGTTGAAAAGTTGGCATAGAGGACTGAGGCCTAGTTAGCATAAGCCATAAAAACACCCTTTAACAGGTCATAGCAAATTCATTTTAACTGCAATAGTTCCATGTCATTATACACATGTGAATTCAAGTGTAAATTAATTGTTCTGCATATTATTATAATGCACATTTTGAATTCAACATATAAAAGTATTCACAATATGAAGCAGGCCTTTCAGGTCACGATCACTAAGTGACCCATCAGAGTGAAGCCCCAAAGGAAGGCAGGAGCTTCCAGGGTATTTAAGAACTGACAGTGGTCAATTGCCTCACGACTGCTTAACTGTATGGCTCTACGATAGTCTTGCCCACCATGTACTCCTTGTCTGCACCTTTGTTATTTTCCTTCTTTCTTCCTTGTTTTCTCCACTCTACAGCTGACTAACTCATTTTGACTTTTATGCTCCTGCATCCAATGACCAGCAGACTCTGTTGCGTTCTGAACCTACCTGGCTGGTGTATTAAAATTGTGGCTCCTCTCGTAACACCTCATTAGCTCAATAGCTGCCACACCTCACTTGATCCTCTTCCAAGTCCACAGGCTCTCTGGGTATACGGAGGGTTACTGGTATTTTTGGCCCATTACCAGTAAATCATTACTGAGAACCAGGCAACTCCTGGACTGGAGTGAGGGTGTGGATGAAGGGGGTAGCACCCTGCGTTACCTATCTCCTATCTTATTTTATTAAGTGTTCCGAGAACACATGTGCAAGTATATTCATGTCTAAAGAAATACCAGCACCTTTGAAATTAGTACCCAACCGCTAAAGATGCCTTTGGTGTTTCTTTAACCCGTACCCCCATATTCCACCAACTGGGAGCCTCTGTTACTCAAAAATACACCACTCTACAAGGGTGGAGTCCTTGGGATTAGCATGGGAATCCACAAAATGCATCCTTTAGCTGTCAGACCTCACAAAACAAACACAAATACAGAGTTTACGTGAGGATTGCAGTGAACGGGTATGCGTGATAGAATTGCCTCTTGCATATATGGACCACTCTGTTATTTCAGGAAAAAGCCGGGTCTTTATAGCTGTTATAAATTTCAGGTATTATGGAACAAAGTGTGCCCAGGGCCTGGAAGTTAAATGCCACTAGTGGACTACAGCATCTATTGTGCCATCCACTTCAGTGGCAGTGTAAATATCATTTCAGGCCTACCATTGTAGCCTGACTGTAGCAGTGTGTGAGAAAGCAGATTATTAGTTGGGATGTATGTAATCCACTACAAGTAATAATGTCACTATTCTTGTTAGGTGCAGAAAAGTTTTCAGTAATTTAAACCTGAGCTCAACCCCTGGTAGCTAAGGCACATAGCAGACTGGCTTAATTTAAGAAAATGTGAAAATGCAATTAGAAGTACAAAACAGTAATAACATCAGAAACGCAACACAATAAAAATCCCAATCCAATTTATAAAAATATGGAGTAATTTAATGAACAGAATGACACTAAAATGACAAAATTCCAATAAGTAACAGGAAATATAAATGTTTAAACTTTTAAATAAAAATAGTGCCAAAAACCGTTAAGCACCAACTGCGGTCATCTGATTGCGGCTGAGCAATAACTAGACATGATTTAAGGCCTACCGTGATAGAGTGCAGGTTGGATACAGGAACCAGGGTCATACCCTTCGAAACTTTTACCTTCTAACTTGGGGCCTGATTTAGAGATTGGCGGATGGGCTACTCCATCACAAACATGACGGATATTCTGTCCATTGTAATACAAGTGCATTATATCGTATGGCACTTGAAAATGGCGGATAAGATACCTGTCACAATTCAGATGGGGTATCCATCAGCCAAACTCTTAAATCAGCCCATTAGCTTCTGAAGTGGAAATCAAAAATCCTCAGACGGGCACGGCAGCAGGCTATGGTTGAGAAGGATTTCAGAGGGCTGGATAGCCATCAAATGAGGTCCTGGTAAAGCTATTGACGTTTAGCGAGAGTGGGAGAATTTCGAGTTCCCTCACTGACCGGATACTTTTGGCACCTTGGCCCAATGAAGATTTCTACGTTTGGACTTAATAACTTTTTGGGAGTTTAGATTTCTTCAGAGGGGCAAAGTTGCAAGCTGTATTCAAAGAGGGTTCCACAAGGTCGGATAGCCTCTCCCTGATGTCCTACTGAAATGGATTTGCTGCTGCGGAATAACTCAGAGTGGGAGCAACATGAATCTTTGGCCCACTGGCAAAGATCTTTAGTTGGACTGACTTGGCAGGTTTGTCCTAGTCCTACAGAGGTCTTTGGAGCCAAAACTTTTCTAAGTCCCAGGTTAGAGAATGTTAAGAGGAGTACACTTTGACACAGCCATTGGTTCCAGACATCAGGAACAGCACTTGGGAATCAGGATTAATTCCAGCAGAAGCCACCAGCAGGGTCCAGGACAAGCCCCGTTAGAACTGGTCAGCTGGTCTCTTCAGGAAAGGGATTCTAGCAGCTTGTTGTGCCCCTGTAGTTTAGCAAGAGGTCAGGAAACTGACCAGGCTCTGCACAAGAGGAGAAGGGTTTCACCATTTTGGATTTGGGCAAAGAGGGGCATTAGTGTGACTCGCTGCCACTGTGTGCTTCAGGGGGAAAGTTTGTTGAGAAACCTGTTGTTGGGCAATTTTTAATGACATTTTAAAATCAAAAAAACAATTTAATATTAGTGTGTTTTAATGGTGGTGATTGTTTTTCTGCACTGACACTTTGGGGAGAAAGTTGGTGTTGGGGGGAGGCTCATCAAGCTGGAGACACCGTCCCGGGTAGGTGCTCTAGCTTTTTCCTCCCCTGATTGATAAATGAAGCCCGGGGCTCGAGCGTGCAGGGGACGTGCCACAGTGCCTAAGTCAAGTCTGTCTGTGCCTGTCCACGTCCGGACTGGTCCAGGTGCCAGGGACCCTGCCCCTCTACATCCCACCAAGGTAACTTATTCCATTACTCAACTTTTAACTCTTAGGGAGCCATTGATGAAAAGTGGCTTCATTCAGTTAACTTGCTCAGAGGCGAATTGCATTGTAAAAACTGTCTTTTGCCCCTCCAATCTACTGGCGGCCCTAAGACCTTAAACACGAATGAAACTGGTTGGGGTATGTCTTTGATTAATTGTATGTCCCTCCCCTGTCACAAAGGGGAATTCTGATCTTTCCGAGAGGATTAAAAAACCAGATGTGGTCTTCCTTACAGAAACCTGACTTCTTGCGGAGTCAGGTCCTGATCTCGCCCAAGCTTTGCCTCCTGAGTATTATCTGCAGGAAAGATAGAGAAAACAAGGAGGGTGGGGGGTTCGCAATAGTACTTAGAGACCACCTTCAGTGACTCTTTGAACCCCTCTATCTCCCAGACTGCAAGGCCACAACTTTTGCTATTTCTCTTTCCCCTGTATACACCTTTTCCAGGGGCCCTTCTCTACTGGCCTCCTGGCCCTAGCGAATCCTTTATTCAGGCCCCTCCCGACGCTATATCGCCAATCTCGCCAGCAAAACGTCTAATTTCACTCTACTGGGAGAGCTAAATATTCATATGGAAGAGCCATTGAGTCCTCAAGCAGTGGGTCTCTTGCAAAACCTATCTGCCTTTCAATTTATCCAATTGGTATCCAGGCCAACCCATGAAAAAGGTCACCTGCTTTATTCTATCTTTATGAATGAGTTGTCTTTAAAAGTGTGGGACCCTAACCCGTTAATTTGGTCGGATCATTATTTGATTCCCATGGTCCTCAGAAACCAGCGCCCTCCTCGTCCCCCACTCCAGATACACAGAGAGATCGTAAATGGGCCAAATTATACATCCATAGCTGAAAACAGGTTCTTACCACCACAAGCCCTGACTTGGACCCTGACCCCTCAATGGCGAATTCCAAGGTAGCACATAGGATCACACAATCACTCAACATCTGCACCCCCATGACTTTCTAGAACCCTCATGCTAAAACAAAAATGGCTCCCTGGTATAACCACCAACTAAGAGCACTCAAACAAGAATGTAAAAGGGCAGAGAGAAAATAAAGACAAGATTTCAGTGAAACTAACAAATCAGATTACCGTAATTTAATATGGAAATATCATGTTGAAATAAAAAGTGCACAAATTGCTTATTTTGATGCTAAAATCAATGAAGCATCCAATTCTCTGCCTGAAATATTTCAGGGTGTGAAGGCATTAGTAGAGCCCTCTTCTAGTAGCCACACGTCGGAACCCTCTATCTCCAGATGCAATGATATGGCTAGATAAATCGCTGATATATTTGTATCTTTTCAAGAACCTGTTAACGATACTAATCCTCCCTCCAAGGAAAGCTTTCCGGAACTAGCCATGACTAGCTTAACAGCCTTCCTGAACCTTACCTTAGATCGTCTTACAAATCTTTTCCTTCAAATCAAATCGGGCTCACCACTTGATCCCGCCCCCCCCTATATTCTCGCTAAAGTAGCTGAAGCTTTCTCTCCGACTCTGATGAAAGTGCTTAACTTTTCACTAATGAAAGGAATTGTTCCACTGGCTTGGAAACATGCTATGGGAAAAGTCATACTGAAAAGTACAGCTTTAGATATTCTTCGTCTTGAAAACTACAGACCTATTTCTCTACTCTCTGGTCTGAGCAAAATATTGAAAAAACATATGAACCAGACCCTTTTGGAATTTTTGGAACAGAACAAAAAGCTTCACATGACTCAAACAGGAGTCCGACCCTGCCACACAATGGAAGCTGCCCTTTTGGCAGTGGTCGAGAGATGTAAGATGCTGTTGGACCAAGGGGGCTCCACTGCAATTATCCTTCTTAATTTAAGTACCTCTTTTGACACTGTAAATTATGATATTTTGATTGAAAGAGCTTCCAAAGTCGTAATCTCAGGATTAGCATTGAAATGGCTCCATTTGTTCTTGCAAAATAGGACCTTTCTTATTTTTGAGGGACCTTGCACTTACGACACCTTCCCCTTGAGCTGTGGAGTACCGCATGGCTCATCTCTTAGCCCTACGCTATCTATAAATAAATCTTGTCTCAAGCTAAATGGGGATTGTTGGAAACGGGGTTACCGAGTCCGTTATGGTAGCATGGCGCAAAGCGGGGAAGGCACGCGAAGGCAATGTGTAAGGCAGTTGTGCAGCACACTCTTACTTTGACTCAGAAATGCGGAGCAATAACAGGACACCACACCAGGCTTGCGTAATTAAAATCAAGTTCCTTTATGTCAATCAAGGTTGCATCAGATTAGGCAGATTATTTCAACTTTACATTGCATTTTGTTAACTGGTGCACATTCTTCTTAAAAAGACCCTCAACAGTGTAGGCCACTAAAAGGCCAAAGGAATCATCTCCTAAAAACACAGCACCAATAATGATTACCGGGTGCACTAAGAAATCAGGGCCTAGAACATGCAAAACACTTCAGGCGTATTAAAATCCCTGGTCAATAGGCACATACATCAGGCCTAGACAATCATCAAAGCATGCGGGACAATATGCGGGAGGAAATCCTAGAGGGAACCCCTCAACATGTCCAGCAAACTGGGGCTTCCCTATGATGGGGGATTCCTATGTCTCTCAGGGGAGGTGAGGGTTAAATTAGGCTTGGCCCCCTTCTCACCGGGGCCTCGCCGGGTGCCAAATGTTAGGGAGGGCTTTTCCCTCGTTAATCCCCTGGCAATGCTGGCCCCCGGCCCCCAGTGGCTTGTTCTGGCGCCCTAGGGGCCTCCCGGGCTCACCTGCTGTGTCGTGGCTGGTCGCGACTGGGCCCGTTGGGATTCGGCCCTCGCGTTGAGTAACAGAGCCCCGCCGGGCTGTGGAGCCTTTTCCTCCTGTTGCGGGTCGTTGGGGGCCGGTATCGCACTCCTCCGGCCCCCGTGGAGTCAGTGGTGTGAGAAGGGGAAGGGAGCGGGAGCCGGCGGTCCTTCGCAGACGGCTCCCCGCTTCCCTCTGCTGCACACGGAGTTCTCCTACCTCCGTACGTGCTGGGGGGCGGGCCGAGGACGCCGCCCAATCCCAGCGCGGCCTTGAGTTCTTCCGGGGGCTCCCGCTGGCAGTGGAGCCCCTCCGGCGTCGTTCCTCTCGGGCTCTTGGCAGGGACCAATCCCGTCGCGGCCTTTTCGGGGGCGGGTCTTCCGACGCGGCGGCTCCTCGCGTTGCCGGGCAACGCCTCCCGCCTCCGGCTCTTCAGCCCCGCGCGGCCTTTTCTTCTCCGGCCCGGACAGCAGCGGCCACGGGGATGATCCGGGGGCTCCCGCTGGCAGTGGAGCCCCGCTGGCGATTCCTTCACCGCGCCCACAGCGCGGGCAGCACGTCGTCGCCCCTACCCAGGGGTACAGGTCCCAGGGCTGCAGCGGTGATCTTTGGGGGCTTCGGTGAGGGCGCGGACGGCGCACCTCACCACACGCACGAAAGGGGGAGGTCTCCCTCACCTCAACACCTCTCTTCACGCGGCGGCGGCGCGCGGCGATTCAGTCACAAGGTCAGTGACTGGGGTGGCAGTTTCTCCCACGTGGAGTTGCAGCGCGGGCGCGCTGACAGCCTATTCACAGGGCTGTGTGGGAAGGGTTCGTGGGGACAGTCCAGCTGCCGGTCTGGGTAGATAGGGGGTGAAGGTCTAGCGCTTAGGACACAGCGCTTCGCCTCGTGATCCCCATTCGAAGATTCAACTTGGGCTCCTGTTACTCTTGGTTTCAGGCTCCTGCGAGAGCTTCTTGTCAGAAGTGGCTTAGGGTAATGTCCGTGACAAGCGTTTCTTGTCAGAGAGTTCTTCTTCTTATGAGGGGGGTTGTGAGTTGGTGGTTCTGGGGTTGCTTGATGTTCCTCCCAGCACGCTGAAGGTGGTTCCCTGGGTCCCCTCACACTGGGCAAGGTCAGTGGGTGGTGGGCGTTCCTCAGCTATCTTACGGCAGCAGGGCCTCAGCCCTGTCAGCAGCAGTAGTGTAGGTCTCCCCCTAGGCCCTAAAGCCTATACTCCGGCGCAGGTTCTCCCAGGATCAGCGGTGCCTCAACCTAACTGACTAAAAGGTTTTCCCTCCAAGCCTCTTATACCCCTAGGTCAGGTGACCCTCCTAAAGGCGGCAAAACTTAACTCCTCCCACAGCCCGGAAGGTTCTGGAACCTTCCACCTACCTAGCTATGTGGCCCAGAGGCGGGGACGGGATGGATACTGTATCCCTATGTCCCAGCCTGACTCTGGCTACTAGCGTGTATGTGTGTAAGGCCCTTCTGCAGTAGCAGGGGCCTGTGGCAGCCATCTTTAGTGAGAGAGCACCTGCACCTCAGCACTGACCAGCAGTGGCAAGGCGCCCGGAGACCTAGGTCCAGTAAAAATATGGTGGCAAAAATGAGGCGCAAAAGGGAAAAAAACAGGGCAAGACCACCCTAGGGCTGACAGGTCTAACAGGGATAAAACCGAGCTGATGGTATCAAGAAACAATCTTAATCCGCACCTCAGCCTGGGACAGCTGGAATCCCTTGGTCCCCCTCCTACCCCTAAAATAGCCATCAAAAGTCTTGGAATCTGGCTCGATAAATCCCTGACAATGGAAACGCAGGCCACGAAGCTCTGGGCCAGCTGCTTTGGCATTCGTCAAATGCTTCCAAACATTCTGCACCTTCTCCTCTTGCTCTGCAGAAGATTGGTAGTCCATGCACTCATACTCTCCTGCCTGGACTATGGAAATTCTCTCTATCTGGGAGCCCCAAAGTTGGTTACCAAGATACTGCAGGTGGTACAGAACTCAGCAGCTTGCATTTTGTTGAACATCCCCAGGATAACTCTGCGCGAGAAGCCCTGCTTTCCCTACATTGGCTTCCAGTTGAGCAGACGATTAAATTCAAGGCCCTATGTATAGTCCACAAGGCACTGTTGAACGGCGGTCCCCCTATCCTTCACCCTCTGTTCTCCTACTACACTCCTAGGAGAACCCTGAGGTCTTCCCACACACGACAGGTAGTAGTCCTCAGTATCAAACGGCAGGATGTGGAGGAAGAAGTTTAGGATATATTGCTGCTAAACTATGGAACTCCCTCCCCTATTCACTGCCGACAACCACAAACCAACTGGCCTTCTGCAAACTATTAAAAACCTTCCTCTTTGATACCTTGCATTTTTGAAACCCTAGTCTCATCTTTGTCGCACTAATTATCGATGGGATGCCTATGGGTAGCTATGCACTCTATAAAAGCCCTTAGATTAGATTAGATTAGATTAGAGGCACTGTAGAACTGTTTGAAGTAGGCACAAAGGAACTGCTGGCAAAGTGTGTAGGGTTACCCCTGGAAACTGTTTTCATATTGGTAGGCAGGGGCCAGGAGTCACCCCCACCCACAGGCTAGAGTCAGGCATAAATGTGGCACTCCTGGGCACCCTCTTCAGAAACTACTGGACCTGTGGAAGACAGAAGAGGGACTGCACCTGCTGCTGAGACCTGTGAGGAGATTCAAAAGGCTGGACCTGCTCCCACCTGTACCCAGAACAAAGAAGTGGACTCCAAGAGAGAGTTGGCTGACCTCCTGTGTGACTATAGGGAGACAAGAAGTAGCAAAATGCCTTTTTAGGTCTCGCGCCTAGCGTTGCAGTGCGCAGCACTGCTCGCGCAGCGCGAGACCTCTAGAAAGGGCTTCTGAAAACGACCCACACGCTCGTGCGTGTGGTTTTGTTTTCGGAAGCCCACATTAACTGGAGCGTGCGTTTTTTTCATGGGGACGGCACGCGATTGGTCAAAGGCGGGCGCATGTCCCGCCTTTGCCGCGCCCATTCCCGACGGTGGCCAGAACGCGCAGCAGCGCGCGTTCGTCTGCTGCCGCGCTCCCTCCCCCCGCTCCTCTGTGGTGCGCGCGCACCACTGGCTTTTATTTTTTCATTGCCTGCTCCTATTTATATTGTCCCCTCCACCCTCTGCTACTTTTATCCTCCCAACGAGAAGCAATGGGCTGATTTATTTGCCCTCAGTAAAGCCCGCTCACGGAATGCCAAGCAATCCGCTGGATCACGTGTGGGTCTGTGTGGCCTTTACCAATGTAGCGGCAAAATATATTCTCCTCGGGGTTTCCTTCTGCCTGGCCTGTCTGTGCACGAGGAGAGGAAGGGTGAACGTGCTCCATGAAAGGCGTCTCTGCAGAACCATTCTTGCGTCAGACAAGGATATATACGGCATACATTGGTGTAAAGAGTACAACTTTCTTTCATGAGAATGTCTAGAAGTAATAGTTTGCTCAGTTTTCCAGAGGTGTCGCGAGGCAAACACAGCACAAGGAGCCGCTAGATTTAAAATCAGTATTATTCACAGACAGTCGGGAGGGGAGTATTGCAGCCACAAGCAGGGCCTGGTGCCGCGGGGGAGGGGGCAGGGGCATGCCAGGGAGAATAGGGTTGGTGACAGCACTGAAGTTTGGTGCCACTGCCAGGTGTGCACACAACCGGTAATGCGATAGTACGAGGACTGGTACTGTGATAGTACTGAACTCTGATGCCAGGAGGTGCAGGGGTGGTGGCAGTACTTAAGTCGGTGTCCGAGGGCGCATCCGGTGGTCACAGGCCCCGAGCTCTGGTGCCAGGGTGCCTCAGTCTGGCTCTGAGGCGGAGCTGCCTTTCTCCATCAGCACTGAGGTTATATGCGGTCACAGACCGCACTGAGCTCCTGCCGATGAATATCAATGTCCCGCTGTAGACTCTGCCCGACAGCACACCGTGCTGGGGAAGGGGGAGGGGGGCATGGAGTCCAGACCAGCCCCTTTAAAATAATGATCACGCACAGCGCCTCTGCTGCCAAAGTGCACTCCGGCGCTAGCGCTGGCAGAGCATGATTGGTGCTAGCAGTGTGTAGCACACTGGCGGAAAATACAGCAAGGAGGGGAAGAGCGGTAAATGCATTATTTACCGAACAGCAACAGCAAGCGTGCCCCGGAGGCCCCCAGGAACACACAATAGAGCTTTACTTTAAGCATTTCTCAGCCACTTCACGGCTGCAGAGGCGCTATAAGTGTGAAAACACACATACTCAAGCTCGTCCTTCACACACCCGCAAATCACCTTTAAAAAAAATAATCTAATGCGCTGTTCAAAACCTTACACATGCTGTCACAGATGACATCACGCATTACATCATAGATGACATCACTTGTTTAACCACCAAGAGAGCCTGTCTCCACCACCCTCACACATAGCGCATGTCCCTTCACACAGACACGTCTCCTGTCTCCAACAAGCTGCGCCTGCCTGCCTTTGGCTCACACACAGAGTGCTCCCCTCTGGGCAGGCTTTAGGGCAGTCAGACGGGACTCTGCTCCATAAATCTGTCCCTGCCGCACACTCTGCCCCGAACCTGCCCAAGACGTGCGTCCCCCTAGGATCTGCGGTCTGCGGCTAACGCAACCCGCACACCACCCTTGCGCCTTACAATTATTCCTGTCCCATTCATGCGCTCTGTCCCATCCTTCACCAACTCCAGTCCTGTGATATGCCATTCATTCAACCCCAGTCCAGCATCACTCTATCCTAGTACCCAACTGTCCCAATCATTTACTGTCGCAGCCCTGCCTAGTACCACCACAGCCTCCTTCCCAGGACCCGCACTCTACCCCAGTCGTTCCTGCCCAGCATCCCATCCTGCACTCTATCCCCTGCCTGGGATCTGTCCCACTTCCCCCACACTGCCCACAGTGTCTTCCCTAGCCTCTACCCTAGCCTTGCTCTGTGCTCCTACTCATTGACTCTGTCCCATCAGTCACGATTCCCCAGTCTCAGTCTGTCCACAGTGCTGCCCCAACCCTGCCCTCTGACGTCAGCCCTTTACTCTGCCCCTAAGCAAGCCGCCCCTCCCTTTCATCCTTGACTCTGACCACAGTCCTGGACAGCCCTTCACGCTGCCCCGAACACGCCCCCTGCCATTACGCCTTCACTCTCTCTTGCCCACTCTCTGACAATAACTCTGGCCACAGACCTGCCCCAGCCCTGCCCCCTGACGTCAGCCCTTCACTCTGCCCCCAACCCTACCCTACCGATACCCCTTCATTCACCCGTGTCAATGCTTTCCTCTGCCCACAGTCGGTACTTGGCGAAGGTCCGTTTTGGCCCATGTCTTGCCCAAGAATATTTATTGCATTTTGGGTTGGTGCAGATATTACCAAAGGTCCCTGGAATTTGAAGGCTGGATTATCTAAAGGCAGAACTAACCGGCTGTGTTTTTCTCACTTCAGCTATCACTATTACCACTAAATATCTCGGCCCTGGGTCACCGCTGGGTGAAACATGTGCTGAATTTTTGGGTGGAATTTAACAACTGGATTTTGCAATAGATGGGATATACAGCTTTCGCCAACTGGGCATTTCCTCGAAGTGCTCCCAGGGTGAATGCCCACTGCCCCGTGTCCCCTTCACCCACAAACAAGTTGCTGTTTTCCCGAAAAAGACCTCTCTCAAGTCTTTAGACCCGAGTTTATTTTTACCAAAACACTTCAATCTGCGCAGTTTTGATTTCAAAGTGGGTCGGTGAATGGCCTCCTTGTGGGAGCGGCGCTGCGCTGAGGCGTTTTCGTGTTTTCTCTCTGCCTTTAGAAGCGGAATAAAGGTCTGGTAAACGCATTGGAGTGTTTTGCACAAGCACCTATTACATTACACAAGGTCAGATCCAGCGTATATTTTGTATGTATGTATTTATTTATTTACTTATGCTGGAAAGTGCATTGATAAACACTTATAAGGTCCCAAAGGCCACAGAAAATCAAAACACATAGGTAACAAATACAATTCTAACAACATAAAATCACAACATATCACATACATACACTCAATGATACATAGCTATAATACAATACCATTAGCAAAGGAAATGGCTTTAACTTAAACAAGGCGAGACCTAGTCTCCTCGACCGTAGCCATCATTTCTTGGGGCAGCGTTAGATTGAGGAAGAAGGATTTAGACAGATTTACTTTGAATCCTGCAGCCCTTTCAAAAGGATGAGTTCAGCCTGGATAGCCGGCAGCGAAACCAGCGGGTCGGTAATGGGTAGCAGAACATCGTCCGCAAAAGCTACATTTTATGTTCCTCTGTGCCGAACATGACCCCTCGGATGTCTGGATTCGCCCTTAACCGCGCTGCCAGTGGTTCGATACAGAGAGCGAAGAGCATAGGGGAGAGGAGAGCAGCCCTGTCTCGTACCCCGCAAGAGTTGAAAAGAGTCTGAGGCTTCTCCATTTACCAGGACTCTGGATCTGGGGAGTGGTAATTGGCCTGCACCATTCCTATAAAGGATTCGCTAAACCGAAATCAGTGTAGCGTGCGGTTTAAGGACCAATCGACGCGGTCAAAGGCCTTCTCCGCATCGAGTGAGAGAAGGGCCGCCGGGATATGTTTTTTCTGCACTTTCTCGATCAAATGCAGTATCCTGCACAGGTTGTCATGGGTCTGCCGCCCCTTGATGGAGCTCGATTGGTCGGGGTGAATTAGAGCGGGTAGGACATTTTCTAGACGACTGGCCAGTATTTTGGAGAAGAGTTTAGCGTCCAAATTCAGGAGGGCTATGGGCCAGTTTGAGGCACAGATTTTGGGATCTTTCCCTGCCTTGGGGATTATAGTGATTAAAGCTTCGCCCATGGGACATACCAACTCAGAGGTGCCTCACCCGTACCCACTCAACACCTGCCCACAGAACATACCAAGTCACAGCACTGTCTCACCCGTACCCACTCACCACCTTCCCGTACTACATAGGTGCCTCACCCGTACCCACTCAACACCTGCCCACAGAACATACCAAGTCACAGCACTGTCTCACCCGTACCCACTCACCACCTGCCCGTACTACATAGCAACTCAAAGAGGTGCCTCACCTCTACTTTGAATTTTTACTGCTCTCTTCAGATACCTCTCTGGCTGCTCAGAGTCCCAGACATGTGAGTCACTCTGTGGCAGAAAGGTCAGAGGGCACATTGCCATAAGTGCTTCGGGACCCTGTCAGGCGTATGAAGCGCGGTGTAAATCGGTGTGAAAGACATCACGAGACCTAGTGACAAACAACTAGCGCCTAGACATATAAACTAAGCAACAGTGGTTATTTAAAAACACACACATGCACAGTCTAAGATGTAACGTGTATATGCTAGTATAGTAGTATGCCCTCGCTCTTCATACTACCACCAGCAAAAGAAGAAAGACGGAAGACGTGCATTTCTTTAAGAAACAATAACACCCGTTTACCTCTGAAATCAGGAGTTGCGTGATTTTTGCTGTATTGCAAGTAGCTGCTGGTGTAAAATATTTAATAGGACACACGATGGAATAATGAGACTGGGGGATGGGCGTTAGTCTTGGGCTGGTTGTTATAGTTACTTTGAGGCACTTAGTCTGCCTCGGAGCGCTACATTGACAGAAGATGACCGGACGGGGGAGGGGTAGACAGCATTTTACACTTTGTGGGGTAGATACCTCGTCCCTGGGGGGCGCTTACGCTGTTCTGCGAACAGGGTTGCTCTCAGGGGTTTAGCCTCTCTGCATCAGCATCGTGCACTGGTAGGGGACCGCTTGAGCGGGTGTCCAGGTGGCCCCTGGGATCAGGGACCAAAGCGCCCCCTACACAGGGGATTGACATAACTTGTACGCACAGTGTGTGCCTACACAGCAGCAGTTCTGCCGTCTATGGCGCCTTCAGACACGAGGCTTTTGATATAATGTGAAATACTGCCGTTTTATATGCTTTACTATGCTGTATTAACATGCTGCATTGTAAAAATAACGTGTTTTGTATAGCGTTTCATAACGCGTTTGCTGTTTCTAAACAGTGTCCATGAAAGGTGTTAATATTATGTAACCACATGGCACTCGTACTTGTGGTACGCTAAGCTTTGCTGCGCTATGTTTTATTATTCTGTAGTGTGCGATGCTGCGCCGTTATGGGGTTCTGTGTTGTGCTTTGCAAGGTCATGCTGCGTGTTATCCTGTGCTGCGTCTTGCACTGCTGTGTTTCTCCATGCTATTCTGCGCCATGTTCCACTGTACTGGGATTCTGGGAGCGTTATGCTATTCTTTGTCGTTATTTGCTATTCTGTGCCCCCAGTATTCCATACAGCACGTCACGTGCCCTTGTCACAGCACTTCAGTGTGCCTGGTGGAGGCCTGATGGGGTCTAAATCCGAGCACTGAGGAGCACATGGGAAGGTATGTAAAGGAGCCTCTATCTTCACAGATTCACAAGTGGATAGCAAGTGCACACACTTGTAGGCGTACACCTATGCACTGTGCTTCTACTCATTTTTGCACGTGTTCAAAAATGCAATTAGTGCAGAAAATGCATTGCAAATGTTTGTGAATATCCACAGTTACAATTTTGTCAACACTCGCTTTCCACCAAACCAGACATGTGACTGCAGCAAACCTGGCAACCTGATGCCTCTTCAACACTAGGAAATGGCACTTGTGCGGAGTATACTGTTGCATTATTATTAGCAACGCCAATAGCTCAAACTTTCAGTAATGCGAGACCTATTGCATTGTAAATGCTTGTTCTCTAAGTACCCTGCTGACCAGTAGCAACTGGACCTGGACTGGACCCTGCTGTAGGCCTCTGCCTGACACCCTGTGAGTCTCAAAGTGACTCCCCTGAGGTCCTGGGACAGGGGGACGGGACTTTAGAAGTGTACTTCTTTGATGGATTGTGACTTAAAGGACTAGGTCAGAAGGTAAATTATTTGACCAGGACAAACCTGGTTAGTGTATCTGACCTGCGCTCTACCACAGTCAGCACAAAATATTGCTAGATCCTGGTCTACCGCAACCATTAAATTAACTATCATTGGAGCTTTGTGCTTTTTGGCGCTATTTTCCCTTACATCTTTAAAACCTCATATGTCCAGGTTCTACTTATTGAATTTTTGTCATTTTGGTTCTTAAATTTTATTCTATTTTTCTCATTTGGGTTGTGATTTTTTTTGTTTTGCATTTTGACTTTATTACCGTTTTGGTACTGCATAAATACTTTACACATTGCCCTAAGTTAAGCCTGTCTGCTCCGTGTCACAGCTACCAGGGGGTGAACTCAGGTTAGTTTAGTGACTTTGAGGGTTCACCCAGGCAAGGGTTGTGATTATTCCTTGAGGTGTCTAGTCACCCACCCAAATAATAATCCAATTTCTTAAATTTTCCTTCACAATAGTTTGGTTCTTGATGTTTAGGCCTCAATATTTTGGCCCCATGATTTTTTGGCCTTGATATTCTGATGGAAAACCTTCCCTAAGGCATGTAAAGAATGACTGCAGGAGTGCTATTTTTCGTACCCCAAAATGCCTTTGTGAATATGCCCCACAGAATATATTCATGATTGAGACTATTTAAACAACAGTTAAACAAAGGGTGTTGAATTTACAAACTTTGGATAATCTGTAATTAAAAGTTTAAGATTATATAGCTATATCTGGCTACTTGAAATCAGCTTCTTGGGTAATTTTGGTAGTTTTGGACATTTTTGTTACAGCATCTAGAAGATGACTCTGTGATGAAACACGTGTTAGTTAACTGTTTTCTTTGGAATTGTGAGCCCTGGTTACAACCTCTGTGCTATTTCCGTTTCGTGTGTAAACTTCCAATTTGTGTGGGACTTGTTCCTGTGCCAATTGCACAAGATCTTTTTTCCCATATGCAAAACTGATTCAGCGATTCAGGACTCGTATTTTCCAAAGTCTAGGCCCAATCTCCATTACCCAACAAAACATAAGTCCCCTCTCACTGGGTTCAGTATATTTCCCAAAATTATACCAAACTTACTAAACTCCTAATTTGCTCATTCATCCCTAATATACCAAAATTGACGATGCAATCTTTATATTGTTGATTATTTTTGGCAAACCAAATCACAATAATGAATCACTCCTAATAAAGACAGACTCATTTGTAAATCTATAATGTTTATCTGAATAATGTGAAACTAATGCTCATATACAAGTCATACAGCACGATTCATAGATCGTCACAAGGAGAACAAAATCAGAAGAGAAAATGACAAATTTAAATCAATGACAATGCATAGAGGAGTGGATACGAGAAGAGACAAAAGATTCAGAGACAACATGCATTTGCAAATGAATATGCAAATTCAGATTTCAGTCTATACTAAACCAAATAGGAAATAGGAAATCTACTCTCTGGCCATGAGAGCAGCAAGGCCCCTCAAGAAGATTTGAAGAGGCAAAGACTAAGTCAGGAATCAGTAAACAGGAACAGGACAGCAAACCGACGACAGCGACGATCTCCCACCAAGCAATCTAGTCAGACTCTCCTAACCCCTCCCATTAGTCACCTCAATTATACCCTAAAACCAAAATGTCCAACCCTCACATGTAACAAAGTACAGGTTTTCTTCACATTTGATTGGTTAAGGAAGGGGGTGTATGGTCACACCACTTTCAGCATGACAGCCTATCTAAATGTCCTGTTTTCAATTAATCTATGACCTATGCTTTCACCCCAGGAAATACAATTCCAAACTATCGTCATTTTCTTCCTCTTCTCCGGCAAAATGTTTCAATCACTGTATATCTTTCTTGCTGAGCGCCTCTCCGCAGAGGAAGCTTCCTTCTATTTGTTCTTTCATACTGATTTTGGCAGACACTCAGGACTTGAAGGACAAAATAATGTTCCACTCTCTTCTTCGTGCTCATTTTCCAATATTTTAACGAAATTTCATCCTGACAGTACTTTAACCCATTACTTGTCATGCAGAATAGAAAGTCATGCTTCTAGGGAAACAAACACAGACATTATTATTCACTTATAATGCTTTTTCTCTACGCACCAACCCAATGCTGCACTAATCCCTGCGCAACTCACATTAGTTATTTATTTTTCCTAGCAGACGTTAATAACATGCACATAAGCAGCATTAGTCCTTTTTATTTTCGTTAGTCAAAAAAAATTTGCGGCCTACTCTTAGTACTTTAGTACACGCTTGCACAGTAGCATTTTCCCTCATATTAAGCTTCTTCGAATAATTTTTCACCGCACACAGTTAGTAAATGTTACTGAGGGTTCAATCCGAGCAGGTTTTATTTTCGCGAAAACCCTGCTCCATCACAAAACGGGTTAGTCTGAGCTATTTGCCAACAACTTTTTGCAGGTTAAGATCGATCTGTGCTCCCGTTGCAGTGCAAGGGCATTCCAGGGTGTGCCAATCAGAACACCAGTGCACGTTGCACTCAGTGCAAATCCGATTTTGTGCTATGTGTCTACACAAAGACATGCTCACAGGTTTTTATTGCCAGGAACTTGTGCACAAATTGTAATGTAATGTAATGTAACTTATAAAGCGGGATCTCCTGCCCTGGGGCGTCTTGGCTCGGGTATGCAATTTGTACATGGGAAAATAGAACAGGTTCAATTAACATACAGGTCAATGCTGCCGGACTTAGGAATTTCCACATAAAACCTAATTAGCAGCAAGCTTGTAATCGGCCTTTGTGTGCGAGAGGTGTGGCAAAGCGGCTGACTCCAGAGCATGGAGCTCACGGTTCGATCCCCAGCCCCGGTGGCAGCTCAGCTCAGCTCAGCATCATGTGACTCTGGGCAATAGCTCACTGAATCTCCCCGACGCCCCCTAGTGCCTTGAAACCCTTAACGGGGTGATATGTTCGTGCTTTACAAATATGAATTATTATGAAAGGTGATTTGAAATAAATGATCTATAGTTCCCTACAGGTGCCTCTTTTTGTAGTCAGTGATAGTCTGGTATGTATGCCGGGTGAATTACGGAATAGAATATTGTGGGTATCATTATCGCTGGTCCAACGGACCTGTGTTCCCTTGTTTACATAATCCTGATCAGCGCAATCACGATAATTCTAATAGAGAAGTGCTTTAATTGGAAAATATAAGTGCAGGTACTGAGTATTTAGAGAACAGGTTTGCTCCTGAGAAGTGTTGGTACTCTACCATTAAATGTTTTACATCAGTCTTGAAAAGTGCTGGTACTCTCCCTTTCAAATTAAAGAAGTGCAGGTACTCAGTGTCGGAGAGACCTGCTCATTTAAAGCACTGCTAATAGCAGAAGAGAGACGTACAAGACAGTAAGTAAGTGTTTTTTTTCTGCTAATACTGTTGTGTTCAGTGGCGGCTCCTCCGCTAAGGCGGAAGAGCGTCGCCCCACTAGTTTTTGCTGTATAAAAAAGGAAGATCATGCACACATACCGTTTTCTCCATGCAGGCTGCATTACAGCCTGCTTGGAGAACATGCCCACACCTCCAGCCCCTGGCTCAGCGCTATATCACGGCGCTCAGACCAATCACGATGCAGCATTGCAGTGTTGTGATTGGCTGCAGGGAGCCTGGGAGCCCTGGTGCTTCCTGTCTCCCCAAAGAAGCCAGGAAGAGGACGTAGGAGAGCCTGCCGGGAGGTAAGTGATTTTTTTTTTAACCCATGGCCACCACCACCCCGCACCCCCCCTGCCGCCCTTCCCCCTACCCACCCTACTGCTGCTTCCAGGTAGCAGCCGCCGCTGGTTGTGTTCACACGCTGAGGTACATTCTAGTGTGGATGCAATATTCTCCTTTTTTAAAAATACTCTCCACCTGCATACAAAGTTAATAATAAGGTCCTTCTACCCACTGACAGATATCACAGCGCACTTGTGCTTTGCCTTTGGATTAGGAAAGAGTTTGCAGTTTTTTTCTTCTAAAGAATGTTTACTAACACGGGCCTGTATTGTATGTTTGTTAGCAAATACAGGATCTTTTTGCCAACAGAACACTTTTCAGGAAGCAAACTGCACACAATTGGCATAATCTCACTTTTATATAGCGCGAACTAGACCCGAAGGTATCAGAGCGCTTTACTTGAGCACCAGTTGCATTACACAAGGACACATTCATCTTTTTGGCGCGGGGAGATTGAGTGATTTGCCCAGAATCACAGGATGTTAGAGCCTCCCGCCAGACTCGAACCTGGCTCCCCAGCTTCAAAGTCGGCCGCTCTAGCCGTCAGGGCCAGCTCTAGGGCGGTGCGATCGGTGCCACCGCACCGGGCACTGACTTCGGGTGGGGGCGCCATGTTTATTGTTTTAAAAGCACCAGATGCCACGTTCCTTGTCCCAGCAATTTTCAACCATCAATAAAAATGTCAGGATAACTCTGGTGATTAATGTTCTTCCTGGAGAGAGACCGGAGCTTTGGCTGGTAGAGGACGTTTTGTCTCATCATAGCACAGAAGGTTAATATGCCTGCTGCAAAGAACGTGTCCCATTCAGATCACAAAGTGCATACACTATAAATGGGTCAATGGGTTATCGCTTTTGTCAGAGAGATCCTTTTGTTACTTGTAGTATAAACGTTAAAATCCTAATTTAGAGCAGTGAGCTATTACGGTTGTCAAAGAGCTGCCTGCAAACTGCAAGGAATATATTACAGCTACATGTTTTTTTGCCCAGTCTTTCCTTATCCTAATATTGCCAAAAGGGTTCACTTGGGTAGAAATCAATTCTTATTATTAAAGAAAACCCCTAACAATGGTGTTACATTTTAAGTTCTGAATTTGTGCTTTTCCAGACCAACTGTACTGCCTCCCAGTATGGATGGCATGTGACTCCTACACCTTGTCAGCCTCTGTCTTATGTAACATTTCCTAATCACTGATTTACACACGTATGATTGTCTCCGTGCACTGTATGTGTGATGTAAAGTGTTCTGACACCTTAAACTGGTATGAGTGGCGCTATAAAACTAAATGAATGTAAGAGACACTGTTATGGAGACTTGGGGGGCATTGTCAAATGGGGGTAGTGAGGGAATCCGTGGCGAGGCGTACATTGGGGGGGGGCGCCAACAAACATTGTCGCACAGGGCGCCACCAGTACTAAAGCCGGCCCTGCTATCCGTTAAGCCACATCATTCTGTTGGAGATGGGCGGTCTGGCACCAAGTACGCCGGCAGAACTGAACTGAAGTACCATGGATTTGCAGAAATGTCAATAAAATAACAAGCGATAACCCATTGACCATGTGGCTAGTTTGTCTTTATATTCTCTGTTAGACCATCGGGATCAACGGGAAAGGAGAACTGCCATACTGTGGAATTCTTTTTTGTACAATAATTAGAATATGTCCGTTTTTTAAATGTTTTTCACAAATCTAAGTTACTGGAAATCAGAGAGGAGGGGCGAACCAATGACCTGTACGAACAATAGAAAATGCCCTTCCTCTAGATTCACTCAGTTACATGGTGGGACTTGTTGAAAGAATTTAGAGCCCCCCAACCCCCGCCAGATACATTCCTGTTAGTGATGTGTAACACACGTATCTTGGATAGACCTGAGGGCATATATCATATAGTGCAAGGTAAATGATAAAAAACACTTTAAACAGGATTTTGGGATAGTGGGTTTCTGAGATGCCGTTAAATGTTTGTAACCCCCAAACTAACTGAAGAGCAAGATTCTAGATACCCAAACTTTACTACAAGTGTAGATCAGTAAACCTAGATTCCAAGCATTTCCATCATTCACCTAAACATAATGTATATACTGGCAACAAATGCCCGATCCTCCCTAAGGAGTCGGGTGAGAACCGTTTGCAAGATCTGCAACCAGAAAAGGCAAGAGGCGGTTGTAATGAGTAGGGCCCTAGGTCCTCATGAAGCTGCAATAACCAGTCTGGAACTGGCCCAGGGCACGTGTGCCCGGCCCCTTTTATTAGCAGGGTCACCTTACCGGTGACACATGTGATGGATGGGTGTGGGGTGAGTGTGGAAGCCAGCCCTCAAGGAGTGGCTGGTGGACAGCCGCGGCCGGTGCAGGTAAGAGCAGTGGGGCCGTGTTGGGAGGAGGGGATTCAACAGACGACCACAAGGGGATTTTTTTTTTTTTTTAGAGTTTTATATAGCGCGAACTAGACCCGAGACATCGGGTATCAGAGCGCTTTACATACCACCAGTTTCATTACAGAAGGACACATTCATTTTTGTTAGGTACGGGGAGATTGAGTGATTTGCCCAGAATCACAGGATGTTGAGCGTCGTTGCCGAGACTCGAACCCGGTTCCCCAGCTTCGAGGTCGACCGCTCTAGCCGTAAGGCTACATCCTCTAAATAAATAATTTCCCCTCGTGGTCGTATGTTGAAATCCCCCCCACCCGGCCCCACCACCCCACCACCCCACCGCTCTTACCTGCACGGGACAGGGCATTTGTTATCAGAAGAATCATATTTTTAGTGTCATAAGATAAGTTTAATTTGAACCTCTGTTGCAATCTTATTATACGGGGGGGGCAGAAGCTGGCATCAAGTTGCACCTCTGAAGGTGAGGACAGGATTTGATGCTATCATAGATATTTGAAATCTTATCTGAGAAATTTAAGGAGAATTTATCACAAAGGAGAATTTATTCCAAAGTGCTTGCGTAGAAGCTGTTCTGGAGCTATGGATAGGAGGAGGATGAGGTTTAATACTATATAGAGAAAAGCATCTGTGGCAAGTTGATTTGTTGACTCAGTCAGATTTTGCATGAAAAAGGCATTTTGTAATGTCTGGCTTTTTAAAGGATACCCGCGTGGAGGCGCGCGCACGGCGCAAAACAAGATGGCCGCCTGAATCGGAGCTCCGGTCCGCGACGGGAGACGCCGAGATGATTTTGGCGGTTTCAGCCTTCGTCTGAACAGGAAACAGTGATTTCCTATCATCGGAAGACCCTCTACATGCATGGTGATGTTTTTTGAACTTTTTTCATGCCTTCTTTCGTCATTTTTCTCCGATGGTTAATCTCCTCACTCTCCAGCCGCCATTTTGTCTTTTGAGGAACTGCTTCTCTTTTTCAACCTTTCTTTTTTGAGGGGAGAACCTCACAGCATGTTCCTTTTCATTCAATGACTTTATATATACTTATGGCATGGTGCAAATTGCATATTCCTGATTACTTTGGCTGGCTTTACGTTTTTTGAAGTACTGTCTGGACATCCTTCCTATGACCAGCGTTTTCAACGATATTCTTCTTCATACTTTTGTTGACATTTCACCTTAGTGACTTTTACTTTACTGGTGTGTTTCTACTTTTATGCTGGTATATTCCCTCTGGACCCTTCTATACTAGTTCATATGGGAAGAAGCAAGACCTTACTTTTACAAATAGGAAGGCTCCTTCTGGCGCTACTGGATCCTGCCCGCCTCACGCTATTTCTTCTTCACACACTCCTGACGCGATGGCGCACTCTAATTCCTCTAGGCAGGTAACTTCGCCTACTGCTTTAATTAAAGCTCCACCCTCTACCTCCAAACGTCTTAAGCAAGATCCTCCTTCTCCACCGAAACCTAGCTCTCCTGTTTCCCTGGACATTGTGCTCGACGAAATTCGCGCCCTGCGTCCATTTGTTGAAGAAACAAATACTCGTTTACAAGTCTTGGATGCTAAATGGAATTCCATGGATTCCCGCATCTCAACAGTTGAACAACAAGTTGGAGAGCTACATGATATGTCTACCAAGGTTGCTATCTTAGAGAAGGAGGTCATTCAGTTGAAGAGGTCGGCTGAGGACCTTAAAAACAGGAATAGATGCAACAATTTGCGTTTATATGGTCTTCCGGAGGGCGTGGAGGGTGATGACCCTGTGACCTTCTTCACAAATTTTCTCCCAAAACTTCTGGATCTCCCTCCATCTACGTCTTTGAGTATTCAGCGTGCTCACAGGCTGGGTCCACGTCTAACTTCTTCTTCAGCTCCTTCCAAGCCAAGGGGAGTGATTTTCCTTTTTTTGAAATTTACAGACCTTCTGCAAGTATTAACCGCTACTAAGGCCAAAAAACAATTATCATGGTCAGGTTCGAAGATTTTCATCTCCCAAGACGTCTCTTCAGCGACTGCCAAGCGTCGGAAGGAATTTCTGGATCTTCGGCCTGCTTTACGCACCATGGGAGCAAGATATGGTTTATTCCATCCCTGCTTATTTAAAGTTACTTTTCAAAACAAGACTTCCACACTTGAAGATCCAGTGAACTTGTGGAAATATATTCAGTCTCACTCGGCGTCGTCAATGGATACTGCTGGTCCTTCTTCCTCTACAATTTCGTTGCCATAACTTTTCTTCTTACTGTAACATGCTTACTCTTCGTCATTTCACATGCTAATTTTTTCCTTACAGGTTCTTTACTGGATGTCTAGTATGTCTGTTGATATTTGTTCTTTAACATAATTCTCTCTTTTTTCTTTTTTCTCATTTTTCGTCTCACAGAAGTGTCTTTCATATTACCTTGTGTTTCCATCTCCTGCTCGTCATATACATCTCCCTGTTGCGTTCCGTTCCTCCTGTTTGGGTACGGCGTCTTCATTTGTGCCCCGCTACCCCTTGTACTCTCATTATTCCCTCCCCGAAAGGTACGTATTACAGTCGTTAATCCCCCCTTCCTTTTGTATTTTTGTCATCATAATTCTTCTCCTCTTCAATGATTAACATGTACTGTCTTCTTGGAATATCCTTCTTATTCCTCTTTGCTCTTTCCTTCTTCCCTTTTTATTCCTCTCATCCTCCTCCCTTTTAATTTCATTCTCGTTATTATCGTCTTTTTCTCTTGCATTATTGTTGATCCTGTGCTTATAATATTGATCCAATTCTTTAAAATTCAAAGTCATCTCATGGAATGTTAAAGGTTTTATTAACCCCATAAAGAGGCAAAGAATAATTTCCCATTTAGCTACCTATAATCCCGATATAGTTTTATTGCAAGAAACCCACCTGTCAGAATTAGAGGCTTTGAAACTTAAAAAGCAATGGGTGGGTTTAGTCTTGGTATCCCCTACAACTACGAAGAAGAATGGAGTAATTATTTTAGTGCATAAACGTTTAAAATGCTCTGTTATTTCTAAAGAGACTGACTCTGATGGTAGATGGTTATTAGCTCAGTTACTTATTGATAATATCCCTCTTACTGTTTTTAATGTTTATGGTCCCACTCTGCCAGATCCTTCCTTCTGGCCTAGCATCACAGAAAAATGTATCCAGCACAAAGATGAATTCTTTATTCTAGGAGGAGACTGCAATCAAGTTATGGACCCTTTTGTTGACCGACAATCCCAGGTCCGATTCACACCACACAAAACACATAAACAGTTTCACTCTACAATAGCTCAGACCCATCTGATTGATGCCTGGAGAATCTGTAATCCCGACAGTTCTGAATTCTCCTTTTTCTCCCCACCTCATGGCACTCTATCACGATTAGACTACATTTTTCTTTCCCCTGCCCTATCTCAGAATCTTATTTCCTCTTCTATTGAGCCTATTGTCATCTCTGATCATGCCCCAGTTGTTGCTGTTTTTGATCTGCTTCGATCGGGCCCCAGGTCGTCTAGATGGCGCTTTAACAATTCCCTTTTACAGGATCCAAAGTTCTCCTCTTCCTTTACTTCCTTCACAGAAGAATTCTTCTTTTTAAATTCTTCCCCTGATATTTCTCCGTCACTTTTATGGGACACTTTTAAGGCTACTGCCCGTGGTTTTATTATAGACTTTGTTGCCAAGAGGAAGAAGTTCTTTCTCAATAAGGAGAAACTCTTGCTTGCTAATATTAAACGTCTTGAACACCTTTTTATACATCTTCTTCGGAGTCTTCCCTACAAGAGTTAGTTCGTGCTAAACTAGATTTTAATAAAATAACTAATGATAATGCCTCTTCGTTTCTCCTTCGATCTTCTGCTCGATATTATGGCGGTCGTAACAAATCTGGCAAACTCCTGGCAAACTATCTTAAAACACGGAAGGAACGCGTTCTGATTGAATCCATTCAATCTTCAGATGGACTTACCCTCTCTAAAGATCAGGATATACTAAATGAATTCACAGAATTTTACAAGACCTTATACACCACGGAATCTAACCCGTCATCTTCTTCCATAGATGCATATCTCAATAACGTTTCTACTTCTCCTCATGCCGACCTCGATTTTAGTTTATTAGAATCAGATTTGTCTATTCATGATATTTCCCATTCCTTAAATTCACTTAAGAAAAATAAAACTCCAGGCCCTGACGGCTTTACGGTAGAATTTTTTCTTCATTTTTCTCATCTTCTTGTTCCCAAACTTTTACAACTCTACCAGTTCTTTCAAAAAACTGGTGTTGCACAAGGCTCTTTCCTAGATGCTTCAATCTGTTTAATTCACAAGGATGGTCGAGATCCCAAGCACTGTAAAAACTATCGTCCTATTTCCCTGGTAAACGTTGATTATAAGATCTTTGCTAAATTACTTGCACTCCGCCTTGATCATCTTCTTCCTAAACTTATAGGTTTAGAACAATGTGGTTTCGTCAAAGGGAGACTAACATCTGATAATTCCCGTTTATTTTTTAATGTTTTAAACAAAGCCCCATCTCTTTCCTATCCCCTCGCTGCTGTTTCCATTGATGCAGAGAAAGCATTTGATAGAGTCAATTGGTCCTTTTTATTTAAAGCCCTTCAGTGGCATGGTTTCGGTCCTAAATTTATATCCCTTATATCTTTACTATATTCAGCTCCTAAAGCATCTGTAATAGTGAATGGACTCGTCTCAAACTCCTTCAACTTGCATCGCGGAGTACGTCAGGGTTGCCCTCTTTCACCTCTCCTTTTTATTCTAGCACTTGAACCTTTTTTGTCACATATTCGTCAGAACACATCAATTTCCGGCTTTGAGTATGGTGACCAACACTTAAAGTTGTCAGCTTACGCTGATGATATTTTACTTTTCATTTCCCATCCCGAATCCTCTATTACTCCCCTTTTGCAAGAAATCCATGACTTTTCTCTTATCTCTGGCTATAAGATAAATTCTGATAAGACAGAGATCCTTCCTCTCACTAAATTTTGTTTTAAGCATCATTTTGATGCAACTGGTTTTAGATGGAATAGTTCCAAAATAAAATATCTTGGCATTTGGTTTAATAATTCTATACTAGATTCAGTAAAAATCAATATGAAGGAGGTGACTGATCGTATCTCTAAACTCCTTTTATCTTGGAACCCTCTTTTTCTCTCCTGGTGGGGACGGCTGGATTCAATTAAAATGATGATCATCCCTATTCTATTATATACTCTCTCTATGATACCCATTCACATCCCCATTATATATTTTAACAAAATTGACTCTTTGCTTTCTCAATTTTTATGGAAAAATAAAAAATCTAGAATCTCCTTATCGCTTCTCCGTAAGACCAAAACTCTAGGAGGAGTAAATTTTCCTGATTTTCGTGTTTACCATAAGGCCTTTTGTCTTCGACTAGCTTCTAAATGGCTGTCTACTGAACTCCCTTCTTCTACACCGTTATGGCTTTCCATTGAACGTTCATTGCTCACGCCCTTTTCTTTCAAGGAAATTCTTTCTTTTCGTCCAAGGTTAGGACTTTATCTCTTCCATTATTTAAGCACACTTGTTCCTTACTAAAACCCCACCTCCATTCGGAGATTACTTCTAGAACTTCCTTTCTTCAATCTCCTCTTTGGTATAATCGCCTTATTACTCTTAATAACAAACCACTGTTTTGGAGGTCTTGGAGAGAAAGGGGAATTATATGGGTTCAAGATTTGTTTGACGGGCTTTCCCCATGTTCCTTCCCCCAGTTTCAAACTACCTTTAATTGCCCCCGTTCTTTTTTGCGCAAATTTTCTGTCTTGATGGCAATCATCTTAGATGTTTTCTACTCTTTACCTTCCAATATACCCACTTCCGCGGAAGATCCTGTTCTCACTCTTTTGCGTGCTTGTCCCAGGGCCTCCCTTCTCTATAAAACTCTTCTCTCCCCTAATTTAATTCGTCCAAAGTCTAAGGTTGAGGCTGCTTGGGAGGCGGATTTGGGCTGTCTTTGGAGCATAGATTTTTGGAACAGCCTCTGGGGCAGATCTCTGAAGATTTCTAGGTCTGCATCTACTACTCAATCTCTGTTCTTCTTATATCATAGGTTATACTATACCCCTCTATCTATAGCTAAATTTACTCACTCCGGTGATGGCATTTGTTGGTCTTGCCAATCCCCCTCAGCTGATCTGATGCACCTTCTCTTCCTCTGCCCCGCTGTTGTTTCCTTTTGGAACAATGTCTGGAGGCATCTCTCTGTCATTTTCAATCTTCACATTCCATTATCTAACACCGTCCTTTTCATTGGAAGTTTATCGGAGTCCTTGGGATTGTCCTTACATGATAGGGGTTTATTTGATTTGATGTTGGCTTTAGCCTTCCAACAAATTACACTTAATTGGAAATGCTCATCAAAACTTTCTGTGAAAGCCTGGTGGAATAACGTTTGTCACTATCATAGATTAGATATTGCTTTTGCGTCTTCTGTTCAACATATTGTAAATAGAGATCTATTTTGGTTATCTTTATCTAATTATTTATCTAAATGCTCACTTCAGGTTACTCGTACATATGCTGAAATTTTTTATCCTCCATAGATATTTCTTTACATTTATTATTCCTTCTTGTTTTTTCTTTGCATTTCCTATTGTGCTAATACTTTACTTGCCTCTTGTATAAGATAAGATAAGATACGTTAACATAAGTCATGATCAGTTCTAGTTTAAGTTTTACAATATGTATATTCAATTGTTTTAAGCTTGACATGTTGATAATTTTACTCTCATGATCTTCAATTTAGTATTGTAATATCTTTTCCTCATTTCCTCCCCCCTTCTTCTCCTTTCCCCCTTATCCTTTATTATTCCTAAAATGTAAACGACTTTCTACTTTGCAATCTTTGTCTGCATGCGTTATATTGTATTATGGATACCTATTGTTTATGACCAATTCTTATGTAATTTTACTCACTTAATAAAGTCTATCAAACACAAAAAAAGGATACCCGCGTGTCTTCTGAACAAGAGTTACACTAGATCCATTCACAGTGGCAGTGCAAAGCCTGTCCCTCCTTAAAGCAGAGAATCAATGATTTTAGTAAGTAGGCCTCCATTAAGGTGAAGTCTTTAGAGGTATCAGTACTCTAACGAGTAAAAAAGTAGGTCCTGAGAGTCCAAGAATAAAAGTGCTTGCACCAGAATGATTTTCTGCTTTTGATGAACCCTCAAACTGCGAGGAAAGAACTTCTGATACGAATTCTCGTAAATCTCTAGAACTGCAAGTCTTTGGTTTCTAACCCACGAGTGCAAGGGCATAGTTCAGTGCAACAGAGCTGAGTAAGAAGGGCCCAGTGGACTGCAGTCCCAAGGCCAGCCCGCCAAGCTATCTTTGCGCAGGCAATGTTTTCAGGTTACTATCAGCAGAACCGTTAAACAACTTCACGGACATAGTGGTAATCCAAAATATTCTTTCGTCTCTTTAACAACGCACTCAAAGATTGCTCTAAGAAATCGTGACGTATAGTTTTAAAACAAGCATCTCAAAATTCTTGATCTCGTGCGTAAAATATGAATGGCAACCACAGAGGGAGATAATAAAACAGCAGCTAAATTGTAATTGCCAGTGAGAAAAGTATGAACATTTCCAGCATTTTTTTGAATTTGCAAGTATTCTACACCTACTGCTATTTCTCAGTGCTACACTAATTTAGTTAGCTGAAAAATGAACTAGCACCCCTGCCTGTCGAGTTTCTAAGATAGATCGCACAGCATGCCTTTTAAGCAGCAAGCCTGGCTTCCTGTTAACAGAGTTCTGCAAGGGAGTAAATACGTGTGCTTCGGTGAGCGACAAGAGTCTCAGCTTAGCTCCTTGTTTCTGCAGTTAGCTCTCTGAGTGTGGACCTGGATTGGCAATCTGATGTGACCTCTGGTAATAATCTCTAGCACGAAGACCTCTCCTAATCAATGGTCAAGTCCCGGGGTTTTTATAGGGCTTTGACCACTGAATCGATCAAGTGTTTTGAAAATAAAACATGTTTCGAGACACTTATCTCTTTAGACTAAACTAGCATGCCCTAAAACACATAAGCTTGCTCCACATATTCCCATTAAGTAAGGAGCCATATTATAAAGGCAGCACACGGGAAAAAACCATGATGACATAAGCAAAGTTTAAGCAAGATGTCAGCCTATACTGAAAAGATCCATCATGTACATAACAAAAATGCCAAAACATGTCTGCCTACACTGGAGGTTAACATGAATCTCAGTATTCTGTGTTGGGTGAAGAATTTCACACTTTCTATTAATGATATGAAAGAATTAAAAGCAGGCCTAGCTTGAAAAACAAATTATCCTAACCGAGAACTAACACAGTGCTCACAACACTTCCTTCGCAGCCTGAGATTTTTTTTCCCAATGTGACCGGTGCTCCAAGGCATATCTCTAAAGCCTTTAACAGCCTTTCTTCAGCCCCTTGGTGGGCAGACTGGGTAGGAGTAGAAAGGCTACTAGATGCTCTTTTTTAAAGAATTGGATAGAGGCTGGCCCATCCTGGTATTGAGCTATTCCGCACCTCAATAGACTCAACAGTCTTTCTGTCCCTTTGGGGTCAGATTGGGAGATCTACACTCAATCTGCTTACCCTCGGGTGAGGTGAGTTGGGGGGAGGGAGCCCACTATACGTTAAGGTTGTTTATTTTATTTTTTAAAGAATGGAGCGGCCCATCCTAGCATTAGGTAGTATCCTGATGCCAAAAAGCCGAACAGACATTACGCCTGTTTGGGAATTTATACCTAAATCTGCCCTCCTTTGGGTGGAGGAGCAGAAAGCCCACTAGACACCAGTGTTATCTTTTTTCAAACAAAATAATGGAGTTGGATGGTCAATCCCTGCTTGGACTTTAAGCCACCCTAACACTCTTTCTGCACCCCGGGTAGGGGGCAGATTAGGGGATTTACCATTGGCCTGCCCTCCCTGGGTAATGGGGGACAGAGTGCCCACTAGACACTAGGGATGTTTATATTTATAAACAATGGAGTGGGAGAAGGCCTATCCAGGCATTGGGCTGTAACCCCAGCCCAAAAGCCTCCATCATCCCTTTTGCTCCCCTGAGAGGCAAAATGGGGGATTTACATCCAAGATGCTTCCCCGGGGGTAGAAAGTAGAAATTCCACTAGACACCAGGGTTGTTCTTTCTGTTGTTGTTTTGTTTGGATGGAGTGGGGATTGGCCCATCCTGGGATGGACCCCCCACTGGCACCACACCCATAAAGGCCCAACAGTCGTTCTGCCTGGGGCGATTTGGTAATTTAACCGCAATCCTCCCTCTCGAGGTTGGGGGATGGAAAGTCCACTAGCAGTAGGGCTATTCATATTTATATTAAAAAATTAAATAAACAAACACCCAACAGTCTTTGTGCCCACCCTAATGTCCATGCTGAGGAATTCACCCCAGCCTACCCCCACAGGAGGGCAGAAAACCCACTAGAATCCATGGATAACTTTTTATAAAAAAATAAATGAGGCGGGGACTTGCCCTTAGGGTTATCATGCCACACCCTACTCCTAAAACCCCACTAGGCTTTATGATACCCGAGATGAGGATTGGGGGATTACCTCCAATCTACTCCCTGGTGGGGCAGAACACCCACTAGACACCAGGGCTTTTTATATTAAAAAAATGGGGTGGGGTCTGGCCCATCCAACAATCGGGCTGTTCCTGGAACCCCTAAAGCCCTCAACACCCTTCTGCCTCACCCCAGGAACAAAACATCCAATAGACACCTGAGCTTTTTTTTCTTCTAAAAAAAAAAAAATCAGGTGGGGGCTGGTCTATTCTGGCATAGGGCCATAAAACTGTCCCTAATGGCCCAACAGCCTTTCTCCCCCACACCACCAAACTGCCATCATCAGAAAACTCACTTTACGCCAGGGCTCCTTATATTCACATAACAAAATGGTTTGAAAGTTGTCCCGCCCAGGCATTGCGAGCGCCACCCCCCACAGTGCGGGGTGAGGGGCAGAAAGCCCACTAGTCACCAGATCTGTTTATATTTATATTAAAAAAATAGATTTGGGACTGGCTCGTCCAGGTATTGAGCTGTACTCCCATAAAACTCCAACTGCTGAGGGACAGAATGGGAATTTCATCTCCAATGTGCTTCCCCAGAGGTGCTGAATGCACACTAAAATATCAGGGTTGTTTTTACAAAAATAAATATGGTGGGGAGGTCAACCCGTCCTGGCATTGGCCACCCCAAATCCCTCACAGTCTTTCAGCCAGCTCATATGTTGATCTCAATGTCAATTTGATTTGACGCTGAACTCCTCTGTGAAAAGCATCCTGTTATTCACTGTAACCTTCTAGCAATACCTCTATTAGGACTTATTTGGGGTGCCCAACTGCATTTAACGGTTACTTTGCCTCAGTTGTGACTACTGAGTAGTTCCTCCTTTTCTTCAGTCAGTCTACA
The DNA here is from genome assembly GCA_963921515.1 of Calotriton arnoldi. Lineage (NCBI taxonomy): Eukaryota > Metazoa > Chordata > Amphibia > Caudata > Salamandridae > Calotriton > Calotriton arnoldi. The sequence continues at coordinate 1,434,273 of CAWUFW010002842.1, forward strand.
GTTCTCCCAGCATGGGTCTTGCACAGGTTTTCACCATGAGGAAGGAAGCCAGCAATCACCGATCCTGGCACGCAATACATTCTCAGTCATCCTGCTGGGTCAGCCTTGTTACTGGTCCTTGAGAACACTGGCACGCTGACCTCTGTTTCTGTTTGTCTGAGCTTTGCACCACTGGGACTGGTTTCAGGCAGCTCATGACTGGTGAAACCGCAATCTTTGTCCTCAAGTGTCAGCAAGAAGCAGTAGTGGGGCTGGGAATTCCATGTCTGAGAAACCCAAAACAAAGGCAGAAAAGAGGGAGAGGCTTCCACACTCTGCTTCCTCTCAATCTGTTGGGAGTACCGCCTCTGGAGGGAGGCAGGGACTGCGCATGCACTTCCTTCCATTATCTTCCCTCCTTCCCTTCACAGAAGTCTCATCCAGATTCCAAGGTCCACAGGAATGTCCCTGCTTTTCACGTCACTGTCTTGGGGCAGGCTCTCCACACCTTCCATCTTGTGTCACATACACCCACAGTAAAGCACTACAGATACACTTTGTGCTCACCACAACCCACACACGCAGCATGCACAGTTACACTTTTCATACATGTCACCAGCAACCTACCCAGAGTCCCTTACCCTAGCTGTCTACAGGTGACTGACCTCATATGAAATGGGGAGCACTACAGGTTGCCTTTCCGTAATCCAATTTAAACAGAGTTTACAGTGTAGGGGACTTCATTAGGAACGCTGAAGTAAAAATACAGGAAGTCAAAAAGTGAAAAAACTGTGAGTTTTCGTGGCTTAGAACCCATTTTGCTAAAGATATCACAAAACATACTGTCCCAAATGCAAAACAGAATATCTCCTGATAAATGCCCCCATCAGAGCATTGCATATTGTGCCCAGTCAGCACACATTCCCCAGTTTACACAGTGCCCCAATACACAGATATTGGTTAGTTTTCACAGTTTCCCACTTAAAGCAGATTATTAGCTTCTATAATTGAGGAGTCAGGATACATTGGCAATACCTGTAATGTTCCAATTAGCGCGCATTGCAATTTTCAATAATACCCTTGTTTGCACACATACACTATAAATAATGCAACAACAATATTAACAATATAAAAACAATAATAAGGCTTATTTATACATAGTGCTACATACTTCTTCAATTTCTAACAGGTGTTACTATTACATAATATATGGTTTTGAATTTACTGACGTCGAGGGCTGGAAAGCTAGGTCAGCTTTGCTAACATGTGAACTACAGCAACTCAGGTCACTGTATTTGTAAGCAACAAACCTTCACTTCTGGGGCAATATCATATTGTTGGTTTTGATACGTGGCCCAGGTACCATGCATCGGATGTTTTCAATAAAATGCCAGTGTGAACATGATACCACATTTAGCTCACATTACCAGTCTACATTGTGCCCCAGATTGCAAACATTACCTTCCTCTATAGTGCCGTACTATGCACAATTTGGCATATCTCCATTTCTATATTGTCCTTATTAGCACATATTGGCACGTTGGGAGCTCCATTAAGAGACAATGGAGTGGCTCAAGGCCAATATTGGCTTGTATAGGCCTTCTGTTCCAATATTTCAATTTGTCTCTTTCTGATTCTCCCTGTTTAATTTAGAACATTCGACCCTTGCTGAGTTGAATGTTCTAATAGACTTATAGACCTTCCATCCTGATCTATACCTGTTGTTATTGACTCTGTCTCTTCTTGTAAACCCCCTCCTGCAGCTCGAGCATATAACTTGAGTTCAGGGCCTTTAACAACTGTTACAACCCTTGGCAGGGGGCTGTAATGTTATATTAAACCCGGTTTGAATATAGATGTGTCCATAATGCTACACTATGCATATAATATCGCAATGTTCCTCCATTGGCAGTTTGTGTATGCCTTAGTATGCACATATTGCCTGTTTCCATAACACCACAGTTATCAAATACTGCCAGTTTCCATAATGGCCAAGTACACAAACTGCAGGTATAAAAATGTCTCAGTATACATTAAATTATCCGTTTAGTAGACTTTGCTAGGCTTCATAATGCCCCAGAAGGAACAGATTTCACTTTTCTATAATGCACCTGGTAGCATACATTCACAGTTTGCACAATGGCACAGTAGACACAGAATATCCAAGTTAACACACATTGCTCACTTTCAAAATCCCGCTTACGCACACAGTTTCTGTTTACATGTTATCCCCTTTGGGAAATGTTGCCAGGTGCCATAAATCTTAGGTTAGCATACAATGTAGTGTCCATAGCAACCTTGTATGCACATAACACCCAGCCATCACAAGTTCCAATTCCTATGTACCAGTTGCTACTCATTGACAGCTTCCATAAAATCCCAGTGTACACATTAGGGCCCAGTTAGCACAGCCTGACAGTTTCCACAATGGCCTACTGTGAACAGGTTGCAAGTTTCCATAACCCCTCAATGTAAACCCACTGCAGCTTCCATAATGTCCGAGTATCTGTGTCATGTACATGCATGTACTTTGCTGTGGCAGTGCAGATGTAGATAGTTTACAAAGCATCTTGCAAAGGTAAGAAAAATCTACAAAAAATGTTCTGTGCGTTAAAAAGGTATGTTAAGTAAATCATGTGGGAAAATTCACCCAAGTTCCACTCAGAAAGGGTTGACTTGCTTCCTTGTTCATTGATTTAGTAATCAAAATGTCAGTCGACAAAATAATGGTGGCATAAATATCATTTGCATAATTGTAGACACCTAGAAGTTAATCATAGGATATATACACCCAATGTGACACTAGTTTCTATATTTAGGACACAATATTTCTGTCAGGAAGATATTTTTGCTAATGATATTCTGCCATACAACAGCTCAGAGACCTCTATGTTACAGGTATGAGTAATGACAGGGCTGACAACCTGTCCACATTCTGTTTGTGATCAGGGCTGGACTGGGAACCCAAAGCAGCCCTGGCAATTTTGTAGGACCAGCGGCCTTGGAGGGAAGGAGGGGAGGTTGCAAGTATGACGCACTGCTGCTTTTGGTACTGGGGCCCATATTGCAGTACTGCCGCAAGAACCGCCCCCGGTAACAAAAAAATGGCCCCCACCTTTCCAGCCTCCCAGGAAAACCCCTGATGCCCGCTACGGCCAGTCCCACCCTGTTTGTGATGTGTTCTATATAAATAGTTACCAGAATTGAGATGTGTATTTCATCCCCCCTTTCTCCTCCCTCTATGCCCCTAATGGGAGTCAGTTTTACTGAACAAATCCCACTTGCATTGTTTTCATGGTTGGCAGGTATGGTCAAAGATGATGGGGTCCTTAAAGGTGCTTGGAATGTGATAGAAAGCTGAACAGGACTCTTTTGGTCTACAAAAGACTTCTCGAGCTGTGCAGGAAGGAGAAAGGTCTTGAACATATCCTGAGGACAGAACTAGGTTCGACCTGAAGTTTCTTTGAATCAGTGGACTAGGCTTCAGCTGCTGCCACAACCCCCTGGCATCAGTGCTGTTGACCTGTTACATTAAGCGCCCTATTCCTTCAGTTCAGTTACTAAGTTCCTCAACTTGAGGAAATTGGGTTACTTGGATATTAATGAGTGGTGAGGACAGTCTAAAGAATCTGCCAGAAGGAAAAATCTCCCAGTGAAACTTTCACGTGTTAGCATCTTAGGTCTAGTGTAGTCTCCTAGCGGGAGCAATCACCAGCAGTATTTGGCTAGTGTGTGATAGCTCTGTGAATTGGCTAGCCATGTTCCACTGCGAATGGCATGGTGGACTCCTTGTTTTTTATTTTACATAGTCCTCCAAGAGAAACTACCACGATGAAGCTGCCTTAAGAACTGTTTGGACGGAAATGAATTCCAGGGTTTGTCTTAGTTGATGTTTAACATTTTCAATTAATCATTTTCTAACTTTTTCAAACACTCCAAGATCTTATTGATCATTTTAAGCATCATTTGTCTTGGTAGTATGCAGGTAGAATTTGCTGGAATTTGACACAATTTCACCTACTTTTTTTTTTTAGATAATTTAGCTCCCAAACTATTTTTATTTTTCATTTATAAGGCCTGTCAATATTCTATTGCCCTGCTGTTCAAAATGCTATTTTATATTTAAGTGACCCATCATCTCTTTGGAAGTGATACCCTGTGGCCCACCTATTATAATTCTTTAGATTATGGATCACCATGATGTAGTTAGTGATCTTTTTTGTGTGGTTAATTGTTGTATAAAATTCAGCAAAACACTGGACTTCCAATCTTCTAGCTGACAGAATTGAGAAACTCTTTGGTTACGTAAGGCTAACGTGAGCTCTGCCCTCAGCCTATGCTTGCATCATTTCATGCCGGGAATCTAGGCGCTCGCGTGGTTCTGATGCAATGCAGACAGTGGAGCAATTGCTGAAGGCAGAGCGGGAAAACACCTTGTGATGAGCTGGCATGTGTTGTTAAATAAATAATTTTGGAATTGTAGTTTTCTGCTTGCCTTTTCTTCTTCTGAAATGATACAGAAACCGACTTCTCCCCCCTCCAAAAACACACACAGGCAAGTTTAGAGACATGAATATACACATACAAGAAAATTGATGTGGTTTAGGCTGGCAAAGAAGAGAAGTCTGCTCACCTGCCCAAAAACTTGAATCTACGCAGTCTTATGTGGGTTGTTTTTATATTGTATGTTCACACGTGCAGAGATGTACAAAACAAAAAGAAGAAACCGAAGCAAACATGCAAACATATGCAAATATACTCTAAAGAAGGACGAGTCACTCTTAGCCAACAGCCTTTGGACACAGTCCTCTAGTTCCCAAGCATGATCAGTGCATCGGATTAAGCAGCTAAGGTGTTAACCTTTTTCCATAGAATCTCCATCCCCTGAACTTTGAAATATGAAAATGCTGAGCTCCTTTAAGGGACAGGTCAAAAGTGTATGTGAGTCAATGTACAGTGGTTGCCATCTTTTATTTCTTCCATCTGAGAAAGGCCAAAAACACTGTAAGTAACAGGCATTGTGACATCAGAGGGATTTGCTCTATTCTCATCAAGTTAATATCAGGACAGTATTGCCATTAGTGCTTTGAATATGTAATATATATCTGCTGTGAAAACACCACAAAATAAGCCTCTCTGTTGTTATACTGTTAGGTCTTCAGGTGTGTTCCACAATAAATGTAATGAAGAATTATTGAAAACTGCAGAGTAATGCAACTGTTCCCATTGGTGAACTCCTCTTGATTTCAGCATTTGATTGGATCAAGAACGTTTCCTATTGGTAGTACGTCTTGAGCATGATATATCGTTGGTTAATGTGACAGGGCTACAAGCAACAATGCCTTTGCCTGGTTCACAGTACACCCTCCCTCTGTCCGCCACACAGTTGGAATACTGGTTCGCCTCGCTGATAAGGACTATATGGTGGCTTTTCACCCTTGAGATATCAGCTAACCGATCATTCATGGTCTCAGCTCTAGACATGGACTACCGAATTATGATATTTCCTCTTGGACAACCTTTCCAAGATTCTTGGTCACACCAATCCTTAGAAATATTGCATGTGTATGATATTTATTTGTATTCTTATTTCTTTCTTTTCTCTTCCTCTGTTTTCTCTCATTGCTCCATCTATCCCTCTTTCTGACGTCTTTAACTTATTATTTGATATTTAACCAAAAAAATTTAAAAAGGTGACAGCTGCAAACGGAGTCTGTAGTTCACCATCGTCAGTTTATTTATAACGTGAGTTCGAATATATGCTTTTGAATTCTCTCTTTTCACGGAGCTGCCACGTGTCTCGATTCCCAGACTTCCCAGACTTCCTTTCTCATATATTTAATGTTACAAATCACAACACATCTTAATACAATTCCACAGTCGAGAAGCAGTTTCACATGGCGACTGTCCTTGGCTCTTGGCAGCCTGTCTGTGACACGGTCAGAGGGTTACATCACTATTACACTGCGCATGTCTAGCTCGCATCCATTTCCGTCGCCATCTTTTTCTCTTGTATGCCACATGAGGCCTGTTGGACTTGGCCCTTTTTGCAGGGTCATCCCTAAACTTTTTGCCTTCCTCCTATATTTTTTCTGACCTGTTGTTGGCTGTTTTATGACTCTGGGCACTTTACCACTGCTGATCAGTGCTAAAGGGCATATGCTCTCCCTATGATAAATTGTGTTATGTATTAGTGACTCCATGATTGGATGATTGGTTTACTTGTCAATCCCTAGTACAGTGCACTAAGTGTGCCCAGGGCTTGTAAATCCAATGCTGCTGGTGGGCTTGCAGCACTGGTTGTGCCACCCACAGAAGCAGCCTGTAAAAGTGTGTCTCAGGCCTTCCATTGCAGTGCCTGTGTGCAGCCAAGGGCTGCCATGTCGACTTGGTGAGTGCACCCACTTACCAGTCCCTAAACCTTCCCTTTACTGCATGTTGGTCACCCCTAAAGTAGGCCCTAGGGCAGGGTGCATTGTAAGTATAAGGTAGGACATGCCCTGGTGTGTGTGGCATGTCCTAATAGTGAATTACAGCCATTTTCGTTTTTCACTATTGCAAGGCTACCTGCTCCCCATAGGCCAGAATGGGCAGTCTGATTATTACACCTTATAATCCTAACTGACCCAGGGAACATGGTAGAAAAACGAATTTAGTATGCCTGAACTCAGAATGATAAAATACATCTTTTAGTGAAGTTGGTTTTAACATTCTGTGTTTGAAAATACCACTTTTAGAAAATGGGTATTTTCTTGCCTAAACGTCCAAGCCTGCCTCTGCTAGGTTGAGTATTCCTTGTCTGGAGATTGAGTAACAGGGGCTGGGGGTGGCTACAGGAGACAGGGTGAGTCAGCACAGGGCTTAATAGAGAGATCTGCATCCAGAGGGGAGGGAGGAGTTGCACCTGGGTCTGAATAGGGCTGTGCCTGCCTTCCACAATGTTGGCTCCACCTCCTGCCGGGCGGCTGAGCACTCTGCCCCACATTCTGAAAGGACAGAAGGAGTCCTGTAAACAAAGTGCTCCAGGACTGACCAGAACTGGTTTTGGACTAGGCAAAGGCCTCTCTGCCTTGAGAGAACAAAGAGAAACTGTGTATAGAAAGGGGACCCAGACCCCTAGGAAATTAGATCACTTTGGGAAACAAGAAGAAACCTTTGCTGAGGAGCAGAACCAAGAAGAAACTGAGGAGAAGACTATCCCTAAGCTAGAGGGATCTGCCTGGAGTGGTTGCCTGACTGCCAAAGAAAGGAGAAAGGACTTTGTGTGCACTTTATTCAACTTGTGAAGGATCTCCAAGGGCTTGAGAAAAGAGCTTGCCTCCTGCTGAAGTCTCAGGGACAACAGACTTCAAACCCCAGCTCCCCAAGAGTTCTTTGGAAGTGCCTGCTGCTGTTTTGGGCCTTCTGAGGGACTGCGTTTCGCAAGGAGCTGGAAGCGCGACTCAAGAGGGAGAAGCGTGTCGCCGTCGCATCACGGAGATGACGCCGCTGTAGCTGTCGCATTGCACCGCATCTCAAGAAACGTCCCGCAACCCCGAAGAAGCGTGTCGCCGTCGCAGCCGCTGCCGTCGCATCACGGAGATGTCGCCGCTGTAGCTGTCGCATTGCACCGCATCAAGAGAAGCGTCTCGCAATGAGGAAGAAGCGTGACGCCGTCGCAGCCGCTGCCGTCGCATCGTAGATGTCGCCGCTGTAGCTGTCGCATTGCACCGCATCAAGAGAAGCGCCTCGCATCCACGGAGAAGCGTGCCGCCGTCGGAGCTGCTGCCGTCGCATCACGGAACAAGGGAGTCGCCGCTGCAGTTGTCGCATCGAGCAGAAGCGTCTCGCAACGTCGGAGAAGAGTGTCGCCGCCAAAGTCACTGTCGTCGCATCACGGAACAAGGGTGTCGCCGCTGCAGCTGACGCATCGAGTCGAGACTTCTCGCAACATCGGAGAAGCGTGCCGCATCAGGAAGAACTTGACGTCTTTATTTCTTTGCACCGGATCTTTGCCGCATCTCCATCTCTGCAACACTTTCGTTGTAGAAACGTGACGCATCGTAAGGTACATTGACTCAAAGTGTCGCATTTTAAGATCTGAAGAGAACTAAGCTAAACCTACCATTTTAAGTACAGTATTGTGGATTTTTGTCGTTTATAGTCTTGTGTTAAATCTATATAAAAGATACTTATTTTTATAATACAACTTGTGTGGTGTCCATCTGTAGTGTTGTCACTTGATTACTGTATGTGTTCACAAATGCTTTACACACTGCCTCTGAGATAAGCCTGTCTGCTCGTGCCAAGCTACCAAGGGGGTGAGCAGGGGTTATTTTAGGAGTGTACCCCCCTACCCTGACTAGAGGCGAGGGTCCCTATTTGTCACAAGTACCTACCTGTGCCAACTAGAGACCCCCAAATCTAACATTGGTGGTCAGCGGTGAGGATTCTGGACTTGCATTTGTGACTCATGTACAGTAATTGGTGTACACTACTAGTAAGTGCAGACCAAACGCAATCACATACTATTTTTCCCTGTTTCCCTTTGGACTTTGGTTTTTGAAACTCTGGTTAGTTGTTGCACCTGTTGGGCCTTGTCAAAATGGAAGTCAACTTTTGGCACCTGTACATCTACAAGATAAAGGAACTGAAAGTGTTTTGCAAGGAGAGGGGGCTACCTGTGAAGAGGAGATCCACAAGGCAGGATCTTGAGGCAGCCCTGCATAGCTATGAGGTACTACGCTGGGAAGCAACACTAGCAGATGACTCTGAGGAGGAATCTGAGGGGGAGGATCCCCAGCCAGAATACCAAGAGGGCAGTGGCCCTGAGGAGGAAACATTTTGGGAAAGATTGGCTCGTGAAGAGAGGAATCAGATTCGTGCTCGTGACCGGAGGCTGAGGGAGCTAGACCGGGAGTGCGAGGAGATAGAGCGAGCCTTAGCTGAAAAATAAATGTGTGAAGCTCAAGAAGTGAGCTTGGCTGAGTTGGAGGTGGAGTCCAGCTCAGATGGTGGCAGCAATATTGAATTTTCTAGTGCTGAGGGAGTAGTACACACACCCAGAGATGTGGCGCCTGACTTGGAGGGGGTTAATATACACCAGGAGGTTCAAGGATATGAGGTAGGTCCAGTGGTGCGCAGTGTCCCTGAGGTGGATTGGGGAACTGGCACAGGGGTTCATAGTCCTAGTGGTGGGAGGGACACTCTACTGACTCTAGATGAGAGGTGCAGGGAGAGGGGTTCCCCCATGGTTGAAGTCCTGGTGTGTGAGTGTGAAGACCGCCCAGAAGAGTGTGGGTTGAGTGACAGAGACAGTCAGATACTGTCTTGCCAGTCTCAGGAGAGCGGTGTGGAGTACGTGTGCAAGGCACTGGATGGTGAGGTGAAGGATAGTTTGGTTAACCCTTGTAGGGGGCTGTGTGATGCAATTGTGGGAGAGCATATTGTAAGTCCCTGTTTCCCAGAACTATGCCAACACCTGTTAGAGAGTGGGTTCTCTGACCCCAGGGAGCTCACAATGGAGGCAGACCTTTTGGTGGATTCCAGAGGGTCTGAAGAGGCATTGGGGAGGGACCCTAAGAGGAGTGGCTCAGATGTCTTCCAACCCAGAGTGGTGGGAGAGGTTCAGTGTAGCCCAGCTAGGTCCCGTGGTAATGGGAGGGGTGTAGGGGCTCACGTCCTGTCTCTGAGGAGAAGGAGTGAGTGTGGGGCTGCGTGTCCCAAGGTGCCCGAAACCCAGTCTCAGAGCCTGGATTGTTCTTTAAGGGAACACCAGGTAGGGAGCCTAGGCTGTCCTGAGGGGCCGCCTGTTGAGGAGAATCTCCTAGTGTCTAGAGAACCTGGAGCGTCTGTAAATGGAGCTCCAGTGTTTCTGGTGTCTGGCAGTGCCACTCCTAAGTGGAGGGTGCAGAAGTCCAGAGTGAGGGGTGAGAGGGGGAGAGAATCCCCAGTGGAAGAACCAGTGGGTCAGGGACCAGCCAGAAGGGCTGAGTCACCAGTAAATGACCATGGTGACACCACTTCTGTCCTGGGGGATCTTCACGCGCTGTCAGATGGACAGGGGTCGGAAGATCTGCACCAGGCGGACTGTCACACAACACATGAGAGATGTGTTACCCTCTGGGGGGCATGCATGCTCCCCAGGAAGTCCGGGTGCGCCAGGCAGATTATTACACAACTCTAGAGGAGTGTGATTCCCTTGGGGGGGGTTGGTGTACCCTCCCGGAAGTCCTGGGATGCCAGGCACAGGTCCAGCCTAAGGGTACAGACCCTGGGTTGGAGGGCCAGGTTCAGGGTGTCCCCCCTGACCTGGAGGAAGGGGCAGCTGCTAACAGTGCCCCAACCAGTTTGTCTTCTGGGGGCACCGCTCCAGGTGGGAGGGTGCAGGACCCCAGTAAGGGGGGCGGGGAGAGGACAGCCTCCCACCTGGCCCCTACCCAGTCTAAGGGTACAGACCCTATGCTGAGATCCCAATTGCAGGAATGAACCCCTGAACTGGTGGGCGAATTGTGCAGGACACCTGCCACAGGTGCCCTGGCAATTCTGGAAGGGGGTACCACTCCAGGTGGGAGGGTACAGAGCCCCAACAAGGAGGAGGAGGACCAGGTGTGGGAAAGCCCACCCCAGTCTCCAGTCTAGCCACCGGGTACAGGCCCGGGGCTGGTAGGTCAGTGTCAGGATGTCATACCTGACCTGACAGGAGGGAGAGTGGACAAAGGGTACCAAGCACCTGGGGCAACTGCCCCCGCTCTCTGATGCCACAGAGGTTTGAGAGCCCTGAGAGGCATAAGGCCTGGGTCTCATCCCTGGCCACTGTCAGTGGCCACTGTGGCTTGCTGTCTGTCTGTTGGGACACACCTGTGAGCAAATTAAGGTTAGGTGCTGCACAGGTGGTGTCCACAGGTGAGGAGAAGGGTTCCCCATGGATTAGCTTGGTGGGCCCTGAGAGTATGGACAGAGGGATCCAAATAGGTTCAGATTGGCGTAGAACTGGAGTATGCCCCTGCTGTTGTGGGCCAGGGTCCAGGTTCTATCGCCCAAAGCAGAGAAGCCCATCAGGGTAGTGATTGGTCTCCCCTGCGTTTTTGGCTGGAAGGGGGTTGTGTTGGACTTGGCCCTTTTTGCAGGGTCATCCCTAAACTTGTTGCCTTCCTCCTATATTTTTTCTGACCTGTTGTTGGCTGTTTTATGACTCTGGGCACTTTACCACTGCTGATCAGTGCTAAAGTGCATATGCTCTCCCTATGATAAATTGTGTTATGTATTAGTGACTCCATGATTGGATGATTGGTTTACTTGTCAGTCCCTAGTACAGTGCACTAAGTGTGCCCAGGGCTTGTAAATCCAATGCTGCTGGTGGGCTTGCAGCACTGGTTGTGCCACCCACAGAAGCAGCCTGTAAAGTGTGTCTCAGGCCTGCCATTGCAGTGCCTGTGTGCAGCCTAGGGCTGCCATGTCGACTTGGTGAGTGCACCCACTTACCAGTCCCTAAACCTTCCCTTTACTGCATGTTGGTCACCCCTAAAGTAGGCCCTAGGGCAGGGTGCATTGTAAGTATAAGGTAGGACATGCCCTGGTGTGTGTGGCATGTCCTAATAGTGAATTACAGCCATTTTCGTTTTTCACTATTGCAAGGCTACCTGCTCCCCATAGGCCAGAATGGGCAGTCTGATTATTACACCTTATAATACTAACTGACCCAGGGAACATGGTAGAAAAACGAATTTAGTATGCCTGAACTCAGAATGATAAAATACATCTTTTAGTGAAGTTGGTTTTAACATTCTGTGTTTGAAAATACCACTTTTAGAAAGTGGGTATTTTCTTGCCTAAACTTCCAAGCCTGCCTCTGCTAGGTTGTGTATTCCTTGTCTGGAGATTGAGTGACAGGGGCTGGGGGTGGCTACAGGAGACAGGGTGAGTCAGCACAGGGCTTAATAGAGAGATCTGCATCCAGAGTGGAGGGAGGAGTTGCACCTGGGTCTGAATAGGGCTGTGCCTGCCTTCCACAATGCTGGCTCCACCTCCTGCCTGGCGGCTGAGCACTCTCCCCACATTCTGAAAGGACAGAAGGAGTCCTGTAAACAAAGTGCTCCAGGACTGACCAGAACTGGTTTTGGACTAGGCAAAGGCCTCTCTGCCTTCAGAGAACAAAGAGAAACAGTGTATAAAAATGGGACCCAGACCCCTAGGAAATTAGATCACTTTGGGAAACACTTTGCTGAGGAGCGGAACCAAGAAGAAACTGAGGAGAAGACTATCCCTAAGCTAGAGGGATCTGCCTGCAGTGGTTGCCTGACTGCCAAAAAAAGGAGAAAGGACTTTGTGTGCACTTTATTCAACTTGTGAAGGATCTTCAAGGGCTTGAGAAAAGAGCTTGCCTCCTGCTGAAGTCTCAGGGACAACAGACTTCAAACCCCAGCTCCCCAAGAGTTCTTTGGAAGTGCCTGCTGCTGTTTTGGGCCTTCTGAGGGACTGCGTGTCGCAAGGACCTGGAAGCGCGACTCAAGAGGGAGAAGCGTGTCGCCGTCGCAGCCGCTGCCGTCGCAACACGGAGATGACGCCGCTGTAGCTGTCGCATTGCACCGCATCTCAAGAAACGTCCCGCAACCCCGAAGAAGCGTGTCGCCGTCGCAGCCGCTGCCGTCGCATCACGGAGATGACGCCGCTGTAGCTGTCGCATTGCACCGCATCTCAAGAAACGTCCCGCAACCCCGAAGAAGCGTGTCGCCGTCGCAGCCGCTGCCGTCGCATCACGGAGATGTCGCCGCTGTAGCTGTCGCATTGCACCGCATCAAGAGAAGCGTCTCGCAACGAGGAAGAAGCGTGTCGCCGCCGCAGCCGCTGCCGTCGCATCGTAGATGTCGCCGCTGTAGCTGTCGCATTGCACCGCATCAAGAGAAGCGCCTCGCATCCACGGAGAAGCGTGCCGCCGTCGGAGCTGCTGCCGCCGCATCACGGAACAAGGGTGTCGCCGCTGCAGTTGTCGCATCGAGCGGAAGCGTCTCGCAACGTCGGAGAAGAGTGTCGCCGCCAAAGCCACTGTCGTCGCATCACGGAACAAGGGTGTCGCCGCTGCAGCTGACGCATCGAGTCGAGACTTCGCAACATCGGAGAAGCGTGCCGCATCAGGAAGAACTTGACGTCTTTATTTCTTTGCACTGGATCTTTGCCGCATCTCCATCTCTGCAACACTTTCGTTGTAGAAACGTGACGCATCGTAAGGTACATTGACTCAAAGTGTCGCATTTTAAGATCTGAAGAGAACTAAGCTAAACCTACCATTTTAAGTACAGTATTGTGGATTTTTGTCGTTTATAGTCTTGTGTTAAATCTATATAAAAGAGACTTATTTTTATAATACAACTTGTGTGGTGTCCATCTGTAGTGTTGTCACTTGATTACTGTATGTGTTCACAAATGCTTTACACACTGCCTCTGAGATAAGCCTGTCTGCTCGTGCCAAGCTACCAAGGGGGTGAGCAGGGGTTATTTTAGGAGTGTACCCCCTACCCTGACTAGAGGCGAGGGTCCCTATTTGTCACAAGTACCTACCTGTGCTAACTAGAGACCCCCAAATCTAACATTGGTGGTCAGCGGTGAGGATTCTGGACTTGCATTTGTGACTCATGTACAGTAATTGGTGTACACTACTAGTAAGTGCAGACCAAACGCAATCACATACTATTTTTCCCTGTTTCCCTTTGGACTTTGGTTTTGAAACTCTGGTTAGTTGTTGCACCTGTTGGGCCTTGTCAAAATGGAAGTCAACTTTTGGCACCTGTACATCTACAAGATAAAGGAACTGAAAGTGTTTTGCAAGGAGAGGGGCTACCTGTGAAGAGGAGATCCACAAGGCAGGATCTTGAGGCAGCCCTGCATAGCTATGAGGTGCCACGCTGGGAAGCAACACTAGCAGATGACTCTGAGGAGGAATCTGAGGGGAGGATCCCCAGCCAGAATACCAAGAGGGCAGTGGCCCTGAGGAGGAAACATTTTGGGAAAGATTGGCTCGTGAAGAGAGGAATCAGATTCGTGCTCGTGACCGGAGGCTGAGGGAGCTAGACCGGGAGTGCGAGGAGATAGAGCGAGCCTTAGCTGAAAAATAAATGTGTGAAGCTCAAGAAGTGAGCTTGGCTGAGTTGGAGGTGGAGTCCAGCTCAGATGGTGGCAGCAATATTGAATTTTCTAGTGCTGAGGGAGTAGTACACACACCCAGAGATGTGGCGCCTGACTTGGAGGGGGTTAATATACACCAGGAGGTTCAAGGATATGAGGTAGGTCCAGTGGTGCGCAGTGTCCCTGAGGTGGATTGGGGAACTGGCACAGGGGTTCATAGTCCTAGTGGTGGGAGGGACACTCTACTGACTCTAGATGAGAGGTGCAGGGAGAGGGGTTCCCCCATGGTTGAAGTCCTGGTGTGTGAGTGTGAAGACCGCCCAGAAGAGTGTGGGTTGAGTGACAGAGACAGTCAGATACTGTCTTGCCAGTCTCAGGAGAGCGGTGTGGAGTACGTGTGCAAGGCACTGGATGGTGAGGTGAAGGATAGTTTGGTTAACCCTTGTAGGGGGCTGTGTGATGCAATTGTGGGAGAGCATATTGTAAGTCCCTGTTTCCCAGAACTATGCCAACACCTGTTAGAGAGTGGGTTCTCTGACCCCAGGGAGCTCACAATGGAGGCAGACCTTTTGGTGGATTCCAGAGGGTCTGAAGAGGCATTGGGGAGGGACCCTAAGAGGAGTGGCTCAGATGTCTTCCAACCCAGAGTGGTGGGAGAGGTTCAGTGTAGCCCAGCTAGGTCCCGTGGTAATGGGAGGGGTGTAGGGGCTCACGTCCTGTCTCTGAGGAGAAGGAGTGAGTGTGGGGCTGCGTGTCCCAAGGTGCCCGAAACCCAGTCTCAGAGCCTGGATTGTTCTTTAAGGGAACACCAGGTAGGGAGCCTAGGCTGTCCTGAGGGGCCGCCTGTTGAGGAGAATCTCCTAGTGTCTAGAGAACCTGGAGCGTCTGTAAATGGAGCTCCAGTGTTTCTGGTGTCTGGCAGTGCCACTCCTAAGTGGAGGGTGCAGAAGTCCAGAGTGAGGGGTGAGAGGGGAGAGAATCCCCAGTGGAAGAACCAGTGGGTCAGGGACCAGCCAGAAGGGCTGAGTCACCAGTAAATGACCATGGTGACACCACTTCTGTCCTGGGGGATCTTCACGCGCTGTCAGATGGACAGGGGTCGGAAGATCTGCACCAGGCGGACTGTCACACAACACATGAGAGATGTGTTACCCTCTGGGGGGCATGCATGCTCCCCAGGAAGTCCGGGTGCGCCAGGCAGATTATTACACAACTCTAGAGGAGTGTGATTCCCTTGGGGGGGGTTGGTGTACCCTCCCGGAAGTCCTGGGATGCCAGGCACAGGTCCAGCCTAAGGGTACAGACCCTGGGTTGGAGGGCCAGGTTCAGGGTGTCCCCCCTGACCTGGAGGAAGGGGCAGCTGCTAACAGTGCCCCAACCAGTTTGTCTTCTGGGGGCACCGCTCCAGGTGGGAGGGTGCAGGACCCCAGTAAGGGGGGCGGGGAGAGGACAGCCTCCCACCTGGCCCCTACCCAGTCTAAGGGTACAGACCCTATGCTGAGATCCCAATTGCAGGAATGAACCCCTGAACTGGTGGGCGAATTGTGCAGGACACCTGCCACAGGTGCCCTGGCAATTCTGGAAGGGGGTACCACTCCAGGTGGGAGGGTACAGAGCCCCAACAAGGAGGAGGAGGACCAGGTGTGGGAAAGCCCACCCCAGTCTCCAGTCTAGCCACCGGGTACAGGCCCGGGGCTGGTAGGTCAGTGTCAGGATGTCATACCTGACCTGACAGGAGGGAGAGTGGACAAAGGGTACCAAGCACCTGGGGCAACTGCCCCCCGCTCTCTGATGCCACAGAGGTTTGAGAGCCCTGAGAGGCATAAGGCCTGGGTCTCATCCCTGGCCACTGTCAGTGGCCACTGTGGCTTGCTGTCTGTCTGTTGGGACACACCTGTGAGCAAATTAAGGTTAGGTGCTGCACAGGTGGTGTCCACAGGTGAGGAGAAGGGTTCCCCATGGATTAGCTTGGTGGGCCCTGAGAGTATGGACAGAGGGATCCAAATAGGTTCAGATTGGCGTAGAACTGGAGTATGCCCCTGCTGTTGTGGGCCAGGGTCCAGGTTCTATCGCCCAAAGCAGAGAAGCCCATCAGGGTAGTGATTGGTCTCCCCAGCGTTTTTGGCTGGAAGGGGGTTGTGTTGGACTTGGCCCTTTTTGCAGGGTCATCCCTAAACTTGTTGCCTTCCTCCTATATTTTTTCTGACCTGTTGTTGGCTGTTTTATGACTCTGGGCACTTTACCACTGCTGATCAGTGCTAAAGTGCATATGCTCTCCCTATGATAAATTGTGTTATGTATTAGTGACTCCATGATTGGATGATTGGTTTACTTGTCAGTCCCTAGTACAGTGCACTAAGTGTGCCCAGGGCTTGTAAATCCAATGCTGCTGGTGGGCTTGCAGCACTGGTTGTGCCACCCACAGAAGCAGCCTGTAAAAGTGTGTCTCAGGCCTGCCATTGCAGTGCCTGTGTGCAGCCTAGGGCTGCCATGTCGACTTGGTGAGTGCACCCACTTACCAGTCCCTAAACCTTCCCTTTACTGCATGTTGGTCACCCCTAAAGTAGGCCCTAGGGCAGGGTGCATTGTAAGTATAAGGTAGGACATGCCCTGGTGTGTGTGGCATGTCCTAATAGTGAATTACAGCCATTTTCGTTTTTCACTATTGCAAGGCTACCTGCTCCCCATAGGCCAGAATGGGCAGTCTGATTATTACACCTTATAATACTAACTGACCCAGGGAACATGGTAGAAAAACGAATTTAGTATGCCTGAACTCAGAATGATAAAATACATCTTTTAGTGAAGTTGGTTTTAACATTCTGTGTTTGAAAATACCACTTTTAGAAAGTGGGTATTTTCTTGCCTAAACTTCCAAGCCTGCCTCTGCTAGGTTGTGTATTCCTTGTCTGGAGATTGAGTGACAGGGGCTGGGGGTGGCTACAGGAGACAGGGTGAGTCAGCACAGGGCTTAATAGAGAGATCTGCATCCAGAGTGGAGGGAGGAGTTGCACCTGGGTCTGAATAGGGCTGTGCCTGCCTTCCACAATGCTGGCTCCACCTCCTGCCTGGCGGCTGAGCACTCTGCCCCACATTCTGAAAGGACAGAAGGAGTCCTGTAAACAAAGTGCTCCAGGACTGACCAGAACTGGTTTTGGACTAGGCAAAGGCCTCTCTGCCTTCAGAGAACAAAGAGAAACTGTGTATAAAAATGGGACCCAGACCCCTAGGAAATTAGATCACTTTGGGAAACACTTTGCTGAGGAGCGGAACCAAGAAGAAACTGAGGAGAAGACTATCCCTAAGCTAGAGGGATCTGCCTGCAGTGGTTGCCTGACTGCCAAAGAAAGGAGAAAGGACTTTGTGTGCACTTTATTCAACTTGTGAAGGATCTCCAAGGGCTTGAGAAAAGAGCTTGCCTCCTGCTGAAGTCTCAGGGACAACAGACTTCAAACCCCAGCTCCCCAAGAGTTCTTTGGAAGTGCCTGCTGCTGTTTTGGGCCTTCTGAGGGACTGCGTGTCGCAAGGACCTGGAAGCGCGACTCAAGAGGGAGAAGCGTGTCGCCGCCGCAGCCGCTGCCGTCGCAACACGGAGATGACGCCGCTGTAGCTGTCGCATTGCACCGCATCTCAAGAAACGTCCCGCAACCCCGAAGAAGCGTGTCGCCGCCGCAGCCGCTGCCGCCGCATCACGGAGATGTCGCCGCTGTAGCTGTCGCATTGCACCGCATCAAGAGAAGCGTCTCGCAACGAGGAAGAAGCGTGTCGCCGTCGCAGCCGCTGCCGTCGCATCGTAGATGTCGCCGCTGTAGCTGTCGCATTGCACCGCATCAAGAGAAGCGCCTCGCATCCACGGAGAAGCGTGCCGCCGTCGGAGCCGCTGCCGTCGCATCACGGAACAAGGGTGTCGCCACTGCAGTTGTCGCATCGAGCGGAAGCGTCTCGCAACGTCGGAGAAGAGTGTCGCCGCCAAAGCCGCTGTCATCGCATCACGGAACAAGGGTGTCGCCGCTGCAGCTGACGCATCGAGTCGAGACTTCTCGCAACATCGGAGAAGCGTGCCGCATCAGGAAGAACTTGACGTCTTTATTTCTTTGCACCGGATCTTTGCCGCATCTCCATCTCTGCAACACTTTCGTTGTAGAAACGTGACGCATCGTAAGGTACAGTGGGCCTGATTCACAGAACTAACTTACGTCAAAAACGTAAAGTTAGTACTTTTTGGTATTCACAGAATACACTTACTCATTTTGGTATTCACAGAATGAACTTACTCATTTCGGTATTCACAGAAGTTAGTAGTCCTAACTTTAGGACTCCTAAATGCCTTCTGTGAATACCGAAAGTCTTAAAGTTAGGATTTTTCTCAGTTTAGGAGTAGTAAAGTTAGGACTTTTCTCAGTTTAGGAGTAGTAAAGTTAGGACTTTACTACTCCTAAACTGAGAAAAATCCTAACTTTAAGACTTTCGGTATTCACAGAAGGCATTTAGGAGTCCTAAAGATAGGACTACTAACTTCTGTGAATACTGAAATGAGTAAGTTCATTCTGTGAATACCAAAATGAGTAAGTGTATTCTGTGAATACCAAAACGTACTAACTTTACGTTTTTGACGTAAGTTAGTTCTGTGAATCAGGCCCATTGACTCAAAGTTTCGCATTTTAAGATCTGAAGAGAACTAATCTAAACCTACCATTTTAAGTACAGTATTGTGGATTTTTGTCGTTTATGGTCTTGTGTTAAATCTATATAAAAGATACTTATTTTTATAATACAACTTGTGTGGTGTCCATCTGTAGTGTTGTCACTTGATTACTGTATGTGTTCACAAATGCTTTACACACTGCCTCTGAGATAAGCCTGTCTGCTCGTGCCAAGCTACCATGGGGGTGAGCAGGGGTTATTTTAGGAGTGTACCCCCCTACCCTGACTAGAGGCGAGGGTCCCTATTTGTCACAAGTACCTACCTGTGCCAACTAGAGACCCCCAAATCTAACATTGGTGGTCAGCGGTGAGGATTCTGGACTTGCATTTGTGACTCATGTACAGTAATTGGTGTACACTACTAGTAAGTGCAGACCAAATGTAACCACATACTATTTTTCCCTGTTTCCCTTTGGACTTTGGTTTTTGAAACTCTGGTTAGTTGTTGCACCTGTTGGGCCTTGTCAAAATGGAAGTCAACTTTTGGCACCTGTACATCTACAAGATAAAGGAACTGAAAGTGTTTTGCAAGGAGAGGGGGCTACCTCAGAAGAGGAGATCCACAAGGCAGGATCTTGAGGCAGCCCTGCATAGCTATGAGGTGCTACGCTGGGAAGCAACACTAGCA
Organism: Calotriton arnoldi; assembly: GCA_963921515.1. Taxonomy (NCBI): domain Eukaryota; kingdom Metazoa; phylum Chordata; class Amphibia; order Caudata; family Salamandridae; genus Calotriton; species Calotriton arnoldi. Next base: position 1,453,684 of record CAWUFW010002842.1, read on the forward strand.
GATGACTCTGAGGAGGAATCTGAGAGGGAGGATCCCCAGCCAGAATACCAAGAGGGTAGTGGCCCTGAGGAGGAAACATTTTGGGAAAGATTGGCTCGTGAAGAGAGGAATCGGATTCGTGCTCGTGACCGGAGGCTGAGGGAGCTAGACCGGGAGTGCGAGGAGATAGAGCGAGCCTTAGCTGAAAAAGAAATGTGTGAAGCTCAAGAAGTGAGCTTGGCTGAGTTGGAGGTGGAGTCCAGCTCAGATGGTGGCAGCAATATTGAATTTTCTAGAGCTGAGGGAGTAGTACACACACCCAGAGATGTGGCGCCTGACTTGGAGGGGGTTAATATACACCAGGAGGTTCAAGGATATGAGGTAGGTCCAGTGGTGCGCAGTGTCCCTGAGGTGGATTGGGGAACTGGCACAGGGGTTCATAGTCCTAGTGGTGGGAGGGACACTCTACTGACTCTAGATGAGAGGTGCAGGGAGAGGGGTTCCCCCATGGTTGAAGTCCTGGTGTGTGAGTGTGAAGACCGCCCAGAAGAGTGTGGGTTGAGTGACAGAGACAGTCAGATACTGTCTTGCCAGTCTCAGGAGAGTGGTGTGGAGTACGTGTGCAAGGCACTGGATGGTGAGGTGAAGGATAGTTTGGTTAACCCTTGTAGGGGGCTGTGTGATGCAATTGTGGGAGAGCATATTGTAAGTCCCTGTTTCCCAGAACTATGCCAACACCTGTTAGAGAGTGAGTTCTCTGACCCCAGGGAGCTCACAATGGAGGCAGACCTTTTGGTGGATTCCAGAGGGTCTGAAGAGGCATTGGGGAGTGACCCTAAGAGGAGTGGCTCAGATGTCTTCCAACCCAGAGTGGTGCGAGGGGTTCAGTGTAGCCCAGCTAGGTCCCGTGGTAATGGGAGGGGTGTAGGGGCTCACGTCCTGTCTCTGAGGAGAAGGAGTGAGTGTGGGGCTGCGTGTCGCAAGGTGCCCGAAACCCAGTCTCAGAGCCTGGATGGTTCTTTAAGGGAACACCAGGTAGGGAGCCTAGGCTGTCCTGAGGGGCCGCCCATTGAGGAGGATCTCCTAGTGTCTAGAGAACCTGGAGCATCTGTAAATGGAGCTCCAGTGTTTCTGGTGTCTGGCAGTGCCACTCCTAAGTGGAGGGTGCAGAAGTCCAGAGTGAGGGGTAAGAGGGGGAAAGAGTCCCCAGTGGAAGAACCAGTGGGTCAGGGACCAGCCAGAAGGGCTGAGTCACCAGTGTGACACCACTTCTGTCTGGGGGATCTTCCCGTGCTGTAGGATGGACAGGGGTCGGGAGATCTGCACCAGGCGGACTGTCACACAACACATGAGAGATGTGTTACCCTCTGGGGGGGCATGCGTGCTCCCCAGGAAGTCCTTGTGCGCCAGGCAGATTATTACACAACTCTAGAGGAGTGTGTTTCCCTTGGGGGGGTTGGTGTACCCTCCCGGAAGTCCTGGGTTGCCAGGCACAGGTCCAGCCTAAGGGTAGAGACCCTGGGTTGGAGGGCCAGGTTCAGGGTGTCCCCCCTGACCTGGAGGAAGGGGCAGCTGCTAACAGTGCCCCAACCAGTTTGTCTTCTGGGGCCACCGCTCCAGGTGGGAGGGTGCAGGACCCCAGTAAGGGGGGCGGGGAGAGGACAGCCTCACCACTGGCCCCTATCCAGTCTAAGGGTACAGACCCTATGCTGAGATCCCAGTTGCAGGATAGAACCCCTGAACTGGTGGGCGAATTGTGCAGGACACCTGCCACAGGTGCCCTGGCAATTCTGGAAGGGGGTACCACTCCAGGTGGGAGGGTACAGAGCCCCAACAAGGAGGAGGAGGACCGGGTGTGGGAAAGCCCACCCCAGTCTCCAGTCCAGCCGCCGGGTACAGGCCCGGGGCTGGTAGGTCAGTGTCAGGATGTCATACCTGACCTGACAGGAGGGAGAGTGGACAAAGGGTACCAAGCACCTGGGGCAACTGCCCCCCGCTCTCTGACGCCACAGAGGTTTGAGAGCCCTGAGAGGCATAAGGCCTGGGTCTCATCCCTGGCCACTGTCAGTGGCCACTGTGGCTTGCTGTCTGTCTGTTGGGACACACCTGTGAGCAAGTTAAGGTTAGGTGCTGCACAGGTGGTGTCCACAGGTGAGGAGAAGGGTTCCCCATGGATTAGCTTGGTGGGCCCTGAGAGTATGGACAGAGGGATCCAAATAGGTTCAGATTGGCGTAGAACTGGAGTATGCCCCTGCTGTTGTGGGCCAGGGTCCAGGTTCTATCGCCCAAAGCAGAGAAGCCCATCAGGGTAGTGATTGGTCTCCCCTGCGTTTTTGGCTGGAAGGGGTTGTGTTGGACTTGGCCCTTTTTGCAGGGTCATCCCTAAACTTGTTGCCTTCCTCCTATATTTTTTCTGACCTGTTGTTGGCTGTTTTATGACTTTGGGCACTTTACCACTGCTGATCAGTGCTAAAGTGCATATGCTCTCCCTATGATAAATTGTGTTATGTATTAGTGACTCCATGATTGGATGATTGGTTTACTTGTCAGTCCCTAGTACAGTGCACTAAGTGTGCCCAGGGCTTGTAAATCCAATGCTGCTGGTGGGCTTGCAGCACTGGTCGTGCCACCCACAGAAGCAGCCTGTAAAGTGTGTCTCAGGCCTGCCATTGCAGTGCCTGTGTGCAGCCTAGGGCTGCCATGTCGACTTGGTGAGTGCACCCACTTACCAGTCCCTAAACCTTCCCTTTACTGCATGTTGGTCACCCCTAAAGTAGGCCCTAGGGCAGGGTGCATTGTGAGTATAAGGTAGGACATGCCCTGGTGTGTGTGGCATGTCCTAATAGTGAATTACAGCCATTTTCGTTTTTCACTATTGCAAGGCTACCTGCTCCCCATAGGCCAGAATGGGCAGTCTGATTATTACACCTTATAATCCTAACTGACCCAGGGAACATGGTAGAAAAACGAATTTAGTATGCCTGAACTCAGAATGAAAAAATACATCTTTTAGTGAAGTTGGTTTTAACATTCTGTGTTTGAAAATACCACTTTTAGAAAGTGGGTATTTTCTTGCCTAAACTTCCAAGCCTGCCTCTGCTAGTTTGTGTATTCCTTGTCTGGAGATTGAGTGACAGGGGCTGGGGGTGGCTACAGGAGACAGGGTGAGTCAGCACAGGGCTTAATAGAGAGATCTGCATCCAGAGTGGAGGGAGGAGTTGCACCTGGGTCTGAATAGGGCTGTGCCTGCCTTCCACAATGCTGGCTCCACCTCCTGCCGGGCGGCTGAGCACTCTGCCCCACATTCTGAAAGGACAGAAGGAGTCCTGTAAACAAAGTGCTCCAGGACTGACCAGAACTGGTTTTGGACTAGGCAAAGGCCTCTCTGCCTTCAGAGAACAAAGAGAAACTGTGTATAAAAAGAAGACCCAGACCCCTAGGAAATTAGATCACTTTGGGAAACAAGAAGAAACCTTTGCTGAGGAGCGGAACCAAGAAGAAACTGAGGAGAAGACTATCCCTAAGCTAGAGGGATCTGCCTGCAGTGGTTGCCTGACTGCCAAAGAAAGGAGAAAGGACTTTGTGTGCACTTTATTCAACTTGTGAAGGATCTCCAAGGGCTTGAGAAAAGAGCTTGCCTCCTGCTGAAGTCTCAGGGACAACAGACTTCAAACCCCAGCTCCCCAAGAGTTCTTTGGAAGTGCCTGCTGCTGTTTTGGGCCTTCTGAGGGACTGCGTGTCGCAAGGAGCTGGAATCGCGACTCAAGAGGGAGAAGCGTGTCACCGTCGCAGCCGCTGCCGTCGCATCACGGAGATGACGCCGCTGTAGCTGTCGCATTGCACCGCATCTCAAGAAACGTCCCGCAACCCCGAAGAAGCGTGTCGCCGTCGCAGCCGCTGCCGTCGCATCACGGAGATGTCGCCGCTGTAGCTGTCGCATTGCACCGCATCAAGAGAAGCGTCTTGCAACGAGGAAGAAGCGTGTCGCCGTCGCAGCCGCTGCCGTCGCATCGTAGATGTCGCCGCTGTAGCTGTCGCATTGCACTGCATCCAGAGAAGCGCCTCGCATCCACAGAGAAGCGTGCCGCCGTCGGAGCTGCTGCCGTCGCATCACGGAACAAGGGTGTCGCCGCTGCAGTTGTCGCGTCGAGCGGAAGCGTCTCGCAACGTCGGAGAAGAGTGTCGCCGCCAAAGCCGCTGTCGTCGCATCACGGAACAAGGGTGTCGCCGCTGCAGCTGACGCATCGAGTCGAGACTTCTCGCAACATCGGAGAAGCGTGCCGCATCAGGAAGTACTTGACGTCTTTATTTCTTTGCACCGGATCTTTGCCGCATCTCCATCTCTGCAACACTTTCGTTGTAGAAACGTGACGCATCGTAAGGTACATTGACTCAAAGTGTAGCATTTTAAGATCTGAAGAGAACTAAGCTAAACCTACCATTTTAAGTACAGTATTGTGGATTTTTGTCATTTATGGTCTTGTGTTAAATCTGTATAAAAGATACTTATTTTTATAATACAACTTGTGTTGGGTCCATCTGTAGTGTTGTCACTTGATTACTGTATGTGTTCACAAATGCTTTACACACTGCCTCTGAGATAAGCCTGTCTGCTCGTGCCAAGCTACCAAGGGGGTGAGCAGGGGTTATTTTAGGAGTGTACCCCCCTACCCTGACTAGAGGCGAGGGTCCCTATTTGTCACAAGTACCTACCTGTGCCAACTAGAGACCCCCAAATCTAACAAGGCCCAAACGTACACTATTAATAAAGGAATCATAAATAGATGTTACTTTCTAAAATAAGTGATTTTCACTGTTCACCACCCACTTCTACTCTATCCCATGTTATTTTCTTTTTCGTTAAGCAAAAGCATTAGCAGCGACAGCTCTATTTAAATTCCGGCAAACATATGCAAGGCACGCGGTGCCTCAGGACATAATGTTAGTATTTTTCTGCGCATGCGTGAGAGTTTTTCCCTCTCAAAATGGGTTAGTCACGTTACTATCTACGTAATTCTAATTCGCACATGCGCAAAAGAGTTTTCCATTTTAAAGCGGGCTTTAGTTGCGTTGCGTTCTATTTTGATTAATTAAGCATGCGTAAAGCACTTTTCCCCATATGTAAATGTTGTGTGTGTATATTAATTTTGTTTTCTTTACGATTTCTAATAATTAGTATGGTTAATGAGGGATTTCTTCGAGCAAGTTTTGTTTTCTTGAATCCTTGCTTCATTAATCCCCCCTTTTGATGGCATTTTAGAGCCATCATAAAATACCCATCATTACCAGGTGCCAACTTTATCTATTTAAATTTTAGTATCTTCTTCTTCTTTTTCTACTATTTCTTCTATTTTTATTTTCATTCCCACTTCTTTTATTCTATCATATAAATTCCCTTTCATTTCCTCCAATTCGATTTCTTCCCTATTTCTCTTTCTTCCCATTCTTTTATTCTTTATTCCAGCCACCATTTTTGTTCTTGTTTTATTCTTGCAACATCTATACATCATTGTTAATATCAGTACTATTACTGTTATTGAAATTACTGGTATTAGGATTTTCCCTAATAAACTACTTCCTATAGTGTAAAACCAACTACCTATAGCGGAAATACTTTTACTAAGTCTTTCCCAGACACCGTCAACCTCCAGTTGGGTCAAATTGTCATGAATCTTTATGATATTTTTAATATATCCCTCAATTCCTTTACTTTTGTCTGGGATATATGCACAGCAATGTTGGACTTTCAACATGCCACAAACTCCACCCTCTTTTGCCAATAAAATATCAAGGGCAAGTTTATTTTGCAAAACCATAGATCTGATTGCAACCATTTCAGTATTTATCATTAAAAATCCTCCTGCAGTATCTGTTGATAAACGATCAACTACTGTAGACAATTGTCGTATTTTATGTGAGTTCAATACGACTCCAACTGACGGTATCAGTGCACCAAATATGTCACCTATTATTTCTGAAAAACTTGCTCTTTTACTTCTTGTTAGTCCTTTACTTATTATATTCATTTCATTGTTCTTAGTTATGTGATATACCTTCGGGAATACAATGCCAATGTAACAACTACCATACCATCGTGCGGGCAACCTGTAATAGGCACTTTTACCGCACACATAATAAATTCCTGGGAAAACAGGATCAGTTCCCCCTTTCAGTCTCCATCCCCCCATAATTAGGAAGGTATGTTCACATTCACTAGTACCAATGAAAATGTTATTATGTTCTGTTTTTAGTCTATGTAGGCAGAATTTCCCCAATTTTGACAAGTCTAGGGACATTGCAGCATAAGTGTTGCCTTTCTTATAGTCCCCCTCCTGAGTAGCCCATAGTGGTACATGTGACTTCTGCTCAACAGCTTTCTTTTGAAAATCCTGCCTTCTTTCTTCTACTAAATTTAGAAAATCTTTTTCTTCATCACGCAATATGCAGGTTAAATTATTCTTATGCGCATATGTTATATCTATTTGGTTCGTTGTTAAGAAGAACTCGCCCATAAATTCTGCGTCTTTAGCACTATGCACTGGATTCATATTTCTTCTAATAGGTATTTCTGAAAATACTAAATCTAAATTTGAGTAATAAAATTGTAACTTGCCAGTGACATAGAACAAACTAGACACAACACTACAGGACACACCATAGGTTAATGGAAGATGGTGATATGTCACACCTTCTGAGACAGAAGTTGGTAGTTTCATACAGACATAACAGTCACTCACATCCATCGTTTCCACATATTGATAAAGAAGTTTAGTAAATACATTTAACGACGAATCACTATTTGATTTGTCATGAGGATTCATTTTTTCATTCTTTTGCTCCAAACTTGTGGTAGTCATTCTTTTAGTAACTGCATTCATTCGATCACTTGTATTAGTGTTATTTTTGATATTAGTTACCATTAGAACAGGTATCACAATAGTTAACAATAACCACATTAGCATTAGTAAAAAGACACTGCACAAACAATATTTAACACATCTTCGTTTTAGACTAGATTTCGGAAGTTCAGTCACTTTTGTTTCTGCCATTTTTAGTATTTCCAAAAATATGATTCTTTGTGTGATCCCACACTTCAACAGCTTTTCAACTTTGATTCCCCTTTTTCTTTATTTTCTTTTCTTCTCTTGTTTCTTTATTCTTTCTTTATTTGTTCATCATTTTCCACCTTCTTACGTTTAAGTCTTTTCTTTTAAGGTGGTTTCAATTTGCTTTCATCAATTCCTTCAATAGTAACACCTTCCTGTTCTTCGTTTAGATCAAGATTTTCAAAGTCCTCAAGGATGACATACGTCCACTCAGGAGTTTTATATTGTCTATTTGGAACTTTCACTCTTTTTGATCTTCGTAGAGATTTTCTTCTCGATTGTTCTTGCTCAGTTTGACTTGATATTTCATTTACTTGTTCTTGTTCTTTCCCTGTTCCTTTCCTCAAAATATATCTTAATCTTTTCACTCCACTTGACCTGTTATCTTCTTTTCTGACCCTCTTTGTTTGTACGGCCTTTTCACCTTCTTCACCTATCTCTAATGTTCTTTTATTTTCTTTTTCTTTTGGCTGAACTTTTCCTAGACTTTCTAATTGTTGTCCTTCTGTTGATTGAGTCTCTTCTTGGTCTTTTAGTCCTTCTTTCCCTACCTCTAATTGAGCTTGATCTGGTCTTCCTGCAGTAGATTCTTCTGTTGGCTGAATTTGTTCTGGACTTGTTAGTTTTTCTGTTTCCTCTTGTGTTTGTGCTAGATCTGGTTTTTCTGTTCCAATCCGTTCCGGTCTTTCAATTTCTTGCTCTTCTTCGGTCTCTACAGCAGTTTCTTGAGACCCAGTATCTGGTGCCCACTCTACTTGGCTTGTACTTGGTTGTTCATCATCAATGTTCTCTTCAGAGTCTGTGTCTCTGACTTCTTTGACTTCACAACTCTCCGCTTCTGGCTCTTCTCTCCGCTTTACCAGTGGCTGCTCTTGTCGTTCGAGTGGACTTGGGACTCTTTGTGTATGACTGGCATGTATCCAATTTGGCAAGCCAAAACACTTTACTGCTGTCGTTGTGACCAATATAATCTGATGAGGTTCCTTCCACCTGAGTTCTAAACACGACTTTCTTGTGTGCTTCTTTAGCATAACCCAATCTCCTGGACACAAATCATGAGCTTGATTCGGCTGTGTTGCGATTGCATCTTCTCCAACCTGGTGAGACACAGAATGTACCAGATCAGCTAGTCCCTTACAATAGTCCAATATTAGATCATCAGTTATATTCATCAGTTTGTTTCCAGGTACAAATGCTTGTTTCATTGCTCTTCCCATGAGTATTTCATGAGGACTCAATCCTGTTCTTCTGTCAGGAATACTTCTAAGGCTCATCACTACAAGGGGTAAAGCATCAGGCCATTTCAGTGAAGTGGATGCACACACCTTTCCTAACCAAGATTTTATTGTACCATTGAGCTGCTCAACCACTGCAGAGGCTTCTGGTCGATAGGCACAATGTAATTTCTGCTCAATTTTGAAAGCTGTACAAATTAGTTTGATTACCTCATTATTAAAATGAGGTCCTCTATCTGATTCCAAAGTGACTGGAAATCCGAATCTAGGTATGAGCTCTCTCAACAGTAGTTTGGCAACTGTGAGACTGTCATTCCTTCTCGTGGGATAGGCTTCTACCCATCGAGAAAACAGACACACAATGACAAGGACATACTTCAGCCCGTGGCACGGTGGCAACTCAATGAAGTCAAGTTGCAATCTGGTGAATGGTCCCTCTGCTCTTCCAATTTTTCCCCAACTGACGACTGTCTTCCTACCTGGGTTTTGCTGTTGGCAGGTCAAACACCTCTGGCAGAGACTCTCTGCAACTACCCTAAACTTGGGATTATACCATGTCTGTCTGAAATGTCTAATCATGGCATCCCTCCCAATGTGTGTAGTTCCATGATATACCCTAGCCATTTGCGATAACAGACTGTCTGGCATTACTGATCTTCCATCTGGACACACCCATACTTCATCATCTGCTCTCCTTGTGCAACCTGACTTGACCCAGTGTTCCTTTTCTTTTACATTTGCCTCATCCTGCAACTGTCTAACTTCATCCCATGTTTCAAAAGCAGAGAAAAACATTAGTTGGCAATTGGTAACTTCTTTTTCCAACCCTCTGTTCAAAGACATGGTATGTCGAGCACAAAATTGTGCAATTTGGTCAGCGTACCTATTACCCAGTGTCACATAATCATTTCATGACTTATGTGCGGCACATTTGACCACAGCAATTTCTTTTGGCAATTGTAATGCTTCCAATAGTTCTTTGACAATTTTTCCATTTCTGATGGGAGATCCTGAAGAAGTCAGAAATCCCCTCTGTAGCCACAATTGGCCAAAGTCGTGCACAATCCCAAAACCATATTGACTATCCGTAAATACGGTTACTCTCAACTTCCTCCCAATTTTACAGGCTTTAGTTAAAGCGAACAATTCAGCTATTTGTGCAGACTTGACTCCGCTTAGACAGGAAGCTTCTAGGGTACCTGATACAGTACATACAGCATAGGCAGAACTTCACTCTCCATTCTCCTTTCTCAAGCATGACCCATCGACAAACATTACATAGTCTGACTCTTCTAAGGGGACGTCAAGGATGTCGGGCCTGGGCTTTGTACACATTTCTGCCACATCTAAACAATCATGATCAACTTCCTCTCTCACTTCTTCACAGTATGAATCAGGCAACAAAGTCGCAGGATTCATCATGGTGCATCTTGTCACAATTACATTTTCAGCACCCAATATTACTCTTTCATACTTAGTCAGCCGACTAGAGGTCAAATGCTGAGTACGAGTCCTTGTTAAAAGGATCTCAACTGAATGTGGCACATACACCTTGACTCGATGTCCCATCACAATCGATTCACTCTGTTCCAGACTCACACAAGTAGCAGCTACTGCTTTTAATCAGCCAGGTAATGCTGCAGCCACTGAATCCAGAGTAGCAGAAAAGTATGCTACTGGACGTCGGGACAATATGTGTCTTTGTGTTAACACTGTAAGTGCACAACCTTCTCTTTCACAACAGAACAAAGCAAACTCTTTCGTATAATCTGGCATTCCCAATGCTGGTGCTTGACACAAACAACTTTTCAGTTTTACAAATGCTTCTTTACTTTCATCATCCCATTCAATCGGATCCATCACATCTTTTCGTGTCAACCTTATCAAAGGTTTTGCAAGCAGTGAAAATCCACGAATCCACAGACGACAGTATCCAACCACTCCCAAAAACATCCGCACTTCCTTCTTTGTCTTAGGCAAGCTCATTTGTCGAATCACTTTTATTCTCTCTGATGTTACTTTCCTGAATCCTCTTTCTATCTTGTGTACTAAATATTGAACTTCTTGTTGGAATAATTGTAATTTTTCTGGTAACACCTTGTGTCCACCTTCTGCCAAATGGTTCAGTAATACAATTGTGTCAATGACACAAGCTTCGCGTGTCTTTGATGCCACCATTAGGTCATCAATATACTGAACCAAGACCAAATTTCCTGGCATAACCAAAGTCTCCAAACATTTTTTCAGAATCTGATTAAAAATCGAGGGACTCTCTGTGTACCCTTGAGGAAATCGGCACCATGTCAAAACACGGTCTCCGAACCGGAATGCAAAAAGATATTGGCTATCCAGATGCAATGGAATTGAAAAGAATGCTTGGCACAAATCAATTACTGTGTACCAACGCGCATCCCAAGGTATGTGATAAAGGATTCCTGCTGGATTCGTTACTAGAGGACTAAAGGGCACTACTATTTTATTGATTTTCCTTAAATCTTGCACTATTCTATATTTTCCGCTAGGCTTTTTAAGTCCCATAATCGGCGAATTACACGGACTGCTCAATATTTCTTTTAGAATACCTTGCTCAATCATTTGATCAACCACTGGGGCAACTCCTGCTTTCACTTCAGGACTCATTCTGTATTGTGGGGTGTTTGGATATATCGCACCTTCTTTCACCACAATTTTGATTGGGTCTACCTTTGCCATTAGACCAATTTCTTTTCCTGTAAATCCCACACATCTGACCTCACTGTGGTTCTCAATTCATCAGGTAAATCATTTTCAGTAAGAAGTGAAAACATCTCATCCAATTCTGTTCCCTGTTTCGCTAGCATCATCTTAAAAGCAGCGTCTTCATCAGGTGTTTGGAAAGCAACACCATTAGGCGTACAGAAGATGGTACAATTCATCTTGCACAACAAGTCCCTACCTAATAAATTCACTGGACTCGAATCACACACCACAAATCGATGCATGTCTCTGAAATTACCAATATTTACTTCTATTGGTTTTGTGACTGGGGTTCTTATTTGTTTATTTGAGACTCCTACAACTTGGATAGTTTCTCCCGAGAGGGGTAGGTTCGGAATTTTTGCTGCTCTCACAGTAGAATGGGTAGCGCCAGTATCCACTAGAAAAGTGATGTCATTTCCTTCAACCTTTCCATCAACAAATGGATCTGACTGATCTACCGCCAAGGATGCGCCAAGCACGCACTCTTCCTCCCCCCTCAGGCACCGTCATTGGGACATTTCCCCATCACTCCCATTACTTTGCATCCAATATTGTTGAACCGTCTGTGTATTCTTACCACTTTCTCCACGAAATCCGGTGTTCACACTGTACCTCTACACCTGAGCGCTCACATTGTTGGGCATAGGGGCTTGTGGCACCTGCAACTGAGGAGTAACTACCTGTTGCTGTTGTTGTTGATTCACAACCACCTCATTCTGCATCTGTGGATTTAAAATTTGATTTACCCCATTATTCTGTTGTATATTTCTACACTCGTTCTTTCAATGTCCAAGCTTTCCGCATCCATGACAAGGATATTTCTTTTTCGCTTCCTCTCTATTCATTCGTCCTTTTCCTTTGTTCCCATTTGTCACTTGACTATTCTGATTCTGCCCATTTATCTGGTTATCATTTTGAGAACCAGATGTTGCCTCTTGGTGTTCTGCTAACTTCACTTGTGCCCACATTATTTTCTCTTTTAACTTTTTGTGTTTGGCATCAATGTCATCACTGCAGTACTTTGCATATTTCAAAATGTCGTCAATCGGCTTGCTCTGCCAGCAAAGCATATGCTGCTGAATCATCTGACTAATTTCTGACCTTAATCCATACACAAACCTATACACAAAATGTCCCATATCTTTATCACCAATATTTTCAAATCCACTATACTGCTTAAACACTTGTAATAGCCTCTCATAATACGCGTGCACTCTTTTGGTTCTTGGGTTGTTCTATCTATTTTTACCCAATCTGTTTCTTTGGGAGGAATTTTCCCCTTCAAGAAAGTAATCACTTGTTGATACTTCTTCATCACATCCTCTGAAGGTGCACCTGTCTTTGCATCTCTGGGATATTCTACATTTGGCCAATCAATAGTAATTTTACATTCTGTCCACAAATCAGTTGGTACCACTATATCAAACAAGCCATCCAAATCTTTTAATAGTACCTTTGAGACTTTCACAAACCTCTCTACCTGCTTGTACCATTCAACTGGTTTCTCTCTTAATCTGGGAAAATCATTTGTAAAAGATAAAATATCCTGTCTAGACCAAGGAACATGAACATATCCACCACCAGGAACTTCTCTCATTGGACACACTCTTTCCACTCGTTCTGTTTCTCTCAATGGGTATGCGGATGTTTCATTTGTAGCTGCCTCATCCCTTTTCTTTGTCTATCTACCTCTCCATCGGTCTGCATCTCCCCATTTTTTAAAATACACATTAATTCTTTTATCTGTAATCTTCTTCCTGATGCATTCAAGCTTTCTAAATCCTTTACAGTAAATTCTGATCTATATGGTTTTTGTAATATTTTTGACTTTTCTACATCAATTCCAAATTCTGAAGCCACTTCTACTATTTTCTCATGAAGATTCTTTGCTCTCCACGTTATACTTTTACACAAGAACAACAATTCTTCATTTCTGTATGAACCTAATCTTTCTGGGCTTATAGTACCAATAATCATTTCTTCTAAATCCACTTTCAATTTGGCTACATCTATGTTTGGTGTTTGGGGTTTTTTCTTGTCTAATCCTCTCGCCCACTCCCCTAAATCTTCTGGTGAAAATCCTTTAGAGTTTCCTGCTACCGGGGTAACAATCAATTCCTTTCTCCTTTTATTTACTGGTGAATTTCTTTTCGGAGTTTCAATCACTGTTTCAATATTAGGGAGATCTAGTAATGAGACATTCGAATCGGTTTCACTGGTTTGATCTTCTGACACAACTACCTCTTTTCTAACATTATTATGTGAGACTGTCTCTGTTTGCAATCTCGGGGTCTCGTTTATCCCCATATAATGGAATAACAGGACCAATAGTTACTGGTACTGTCAAGGCTTCAGCATTTAAACCTAACTGATTTATTTTCTGTATTATTTCTTCTTTGGTCTTGTTCAATGTATCCCTTTCTTTTTCCTGTAATGCTCGGGTAACTGTTGGATCATATAAAACCTGTGGAACTAATGGAGTTCCCATCATTGGTGCACTTGGGGTTGTTTCTCTAGCATTTACTTGGTAAGGTGGAGGTCTTTTACCTAAAATGTCCTCCAATAACTCATCATCAGATTCATCACATCCTGATCCTGTTATACTTAAATGTTTCAATTTTTCTTTACACTTGCTCCCTACTTGACCCTCAGCCATCAATACTGGATACAAGCCTTCCGTCACTACAGCTCTTCTCCATCTCTTCATCTGATCTCCTCGTGTATCAAACGGATATCTGGGGAGAAATCCTCTATTTATTCTTTTTCCTCCTCTGCATTTCTCTCGCTCAAATGCCTCGACCTCCCACTCCTCTAAAGCTTCATACTGCGTTAACCTTGGACAAGGTTCTAATGTATTCATCCGATTTCTTAAATTCTGAAGAATCGTCACATTAAACGTACCATGTTCAGGAAATGCTAAAACACTATCATCTTTCGTATATTCTACCCAATTTTCCAACCAAACACAAGTATGATATGCTCGTTCCATCATCATAAAAGAAGCAGGCGTATCAGGAGGTGGCATAAGAATTCCTTCTCTGGTCACTACACGTTTATCCTTTTTAAAGAAATTCTTGATTTTATTAATCAACTTCATTCTTCTGATCCCTGCGTCTAACTACTTTCAGTAAACAAACCCAAAGACTCTTCCGTAGTTTTCACGTTTCCTATTTGCCAACACTAGTCCTATATCAGCGCGACTCACACCAACAATCCAATCAGGGCTCACTACTTTTTCTCTTCCACAACCAATACCTGTGCGGTTCTTGTCTACCAACCAATCAAAGCTTTCAACACACCCTCTTGTTCGACCAATGCCAGCGTGGCTCTTTGTGACGTCAGTATGATTCCTGCCACTGACCCTCCCTTTACAATTTGCTCTTGTCACATGCCCGCTATTTCCACCAATACCAGCGCGGCTCTTGTGACGTCAGTATGACTCCTGCTACTGACCCTCCCTTCACAAGGTAATACGACAGTGTATTTTCTTAATTTTTCTTCATAAATCTCTGTTAGTAACAACGTAAAAACAGCGCTACTCTGTCTGCTCCGCTAAACCAAAGATAGTTTCTTCACTCGCTTCAAAGAGAAAATTCTTCCTTACACTTCGAGTAAAACCCACTGTTTACCCTCCACTTAAGCTCAGGGAGGACCTGTTACTCCTCTAGGGATACTCCTCCTTTGGGTAAGGCCAAAGTTTCACAGGCGGGACCTTTGCTGTCATTCACGCTCCACTCTTATACGATATGGTCCCTAATATAACACCTACAGCCCTGCATAGCTTTTAGGTATTATGACAACAGACGAGTAACCTTCTGCAGTGTGATTTTCCTTACCACACTCTTCTAAATTCCGTTCCCGGGATTCCCAGGTATCTCTGTACCTGTACTTCCAGACAACATAGAACAGGACACTAACGTTTCATTTTAAGAACATATAATCAATAATCAATAATCACCAAACGAATCAATAATAACCATCCCTCTGCTACCAGAACAACTGATCCAGTGAAAGGCCAGGGACTAACACCTCACAAACAAATGAAAATTCAATGGGCCCATGTACACATTCAAGTTTCCTGGCTGTTTCGTTGTGGGTCAAGTTTTGTAATTCACTTTGATCTTGATTAGTTAACTCACTGGAGATTCATTTTTACTCCTGAATTTTTTTTATTCAATGTCTAACTAATCTTCACAGATCAACACTCTTCCTTTGGTCGATGGACCATTAGTTGAGTAGTTGATGGTGATATGAACAAATTAACTAACTAAACTTACAGATCTTAGTGAAATAACCACAGACTCTGAGTAAGAATTATAAGTTTTATCTAAAGTTTCAGTCATAAATTGAATGCTCATTAATACAAATTCACAGTGCAAACACCATCAGGTTTTCATGGGGGAGAAAAATTATTTTAGCAAATACATTCAAAATCACAGACACATTCAACAAATCAATGCATTAAGAGTGGATAGATGAAGAGACAAAAGGCATAATAAATCATACATTTGCAAAGATATGCAAATTTGAGACAGAATAATAATTACCCAAAGGTGATTACGGAATACCAACTCTCTGGCCAAAAGGGCTGGTGGAGGTCTCCTGATTAAGACTCAGGAGACAAAGGCTATAGGACAGGCTCAGGACAGGGTAATACTTACTAAACTTCTCTACAGACCCGACGCACCAAGGCGCATCCCTCACTTACACTCTCTCCCTCCTCGATATTCTTCCGGAATCTTCGATCTAATCAATTGTCTTTCAGAGGTGAATCTTTGCCATCTGTTCTCTCTTCTTCAGCAGCAGTAGTTCTTGCCTCTCTCTTGCACTCGTGCTTGCCTCGCCTCGCTTACATGCATGACAACTCTTTAATATTAAAGTCACTCTAGTTATAGTCTTCATTTCTGCATGTCCCACCCTCAAAAGTTACAAATCTTGATGAAATACGAGCTCTGATTCGGCAGGGACAGGGGAGTTGTCATCACCTTACGCTGACATGTTTAATTTCTTAATAAACTCTTTTGTCTAACAAACCCATCCCCTTTAGCTCATTTAATATTCTGTTGCACTTCCTTCCTCATATATTTATTGTTACAAATCACAACACATCTTAATACAATTCCACAGTCGAGAAGCAGTTTCACACGGAGACTGTCCTTGGCTCTTGGCAGCCTGTCAGTGACACGGTCAGCGGGTTACATCACTATTACACTGCGCATGTCTAGCTTGCATCCATTTCCGTCGCCATCTTTTTCTCTTGTATGCTACATGAGGCCCAAACGTACACTATTAATAAAGGAATCATAAACAGATGTTAATTTCCAAACTAAGTCATTTTCACTGTTCACCACCCACTTCTATCCCATGTTATTTTCTTTTTCGCTAAGCAAAAGCATTAGCAGCGACAGCTCTCTTTAAATTCCGGCAAACATATGCAAGGCACGCAGTGCCTCAGGACATAATGTTAGTATTTTTCTGCGCATGCGTGACAGTTTTTCCCTCTCAAAACGGGTTAGTCACGTTACTATCTACGTAATTCTAATTCGCACATGCGCAAAAGAATTTTCCATTTTAAAGCGGGCTTTAGTTGCGTTGCGTTCTATTTTCATTAATTAAGCATGCGTAAAGCTCTTTTCCCCATATGTAAATGTTGTGCGTGTATATTAATTTTGTTTTCTTTACGATTTCTAATAATTAGTACGGTTAATGAGGGATTTCTTCAAGCAAGTTTCGTTTTCCATCAAGCTGAGATTGTGTGACACAGGGGGCACTGTGCATGTTGGCAGGCTTGTAGCTGACTCATGCAACCTGCCCCTACCTCCAGATAAAAGACCTTTTAAAGCCTGCTCCTGCTGCCTTATAATATATTTCCTTAATGGTTAATTTGTAAAAAAAACATAAGTGCCGGGGCTCTCGTCAGGAGGCAGGTTGCACCAGCCCATTTCTCCTGTTAGTGCCGCCTAAAATAGAACTAACTGCTAACCATGAAAGTGGGGAGAAGATGTGGCGTAATGGCCAGAGCTTAGGAATCATCTTCGAGTCTTGGTGTCGGATGTTCACTTAATCTCCCTGTAAATGAATGAGTCCTTAACTGGTACTCATGAAAAGCACCAGTGTTGATGATTAAGTGCAGGTGCTGAGCACTGGAAACCACTGGCTCAAATTAAGCACTGCATTTCCTACGCATTGTTCACAAATACTGGAGAGTGTGCAGTTAGAGATATATTATTTGCCGTATAAGATGCCTGAATTGGTTTATGATGAGTTGAGCTTAATTGCTGCAAAGTGTTTTAAGATTGAACATATTGCCACACTTTATTTCAAAAGTTGCAACTGGATTATCTAAAATATTGGAATGAAATATATGTTTCAATCAAAATATACTGATCTACTTTTCGAAATTATGTTTTTATTTTCAAATTGCATACTATGGATTTTTTTTTCATAGCAGCTTGGGAGGACTGTTTATCATGAAGTTACACACTGCAATTGGCTGGTGTCAAAAAGGAGCCTCTGTGATGTATCATGTTGGCTTATTTAATTGACCATTCCAAGATGGCAGACACCCATCTTGGAGCTGTAAAAAAAAAAAAGGACCACAAAGCGCAGTGATGAAGCAGATAAACTGCTGAATCCCTAGTTGAAGAGTAAAACCTATTTTGACACCTTTTTGAGAAAAAAATTTCAAACGTGCACAATTTGTGCTCGCTATGCGTTGTGGAAAAAATGAGAATTAGATCATGAAAAGACTTAATTACTGCATCATAAAAGCATGCAAAGAACACAAAGTAGATGAAAATACATGTTGAATAACATAGGTTCATGTTTACTAAAATGTTTTGGAAAATTAATATAAAATGTAATAGAAATGTGACAAGCAATAACCTAGATGTTATACTGGTTTCATTAATCATTTTCTTTAATAAGGAAGCACAAGAAAATTTAAGAATAACTAATGTAGCATTAACAAGAATTATGTGCAAATGGAGAGTTTCATTCCAAACTTCATCATATACTTATGTGAAAATATGCACCAAGTAAAATAGGTGCTGCACTTATACACTACATAATAATGACCTGAAACTTTCACAGTATGATCTTTATATATGTACTAATGTAATGTGACTAACACGAAATGCGTTTTTTGAGATTTTGAGATAAAGTTACATTTTTATTTATTTATTTGTAAAGTTTTATATACAGCGAACATGACCCTTACAGGTATCAGAGCGCTGTACAAAGTGGTGAAAGCATGAGTAAAACAATAAAATGGAACAAATGAGGTAGTTTAACAACCACAAGGTCAAAAAGGGGGGAACACACAAGGTCAAAGGGGGCACGGAGAGTCAGCCAGTCTAGAGGGACCAGTACAGTTTCACCAGGTCAATAGATCAAGATGACACATGAAAAGAGAAGATATTATAATTTGAACAAACAGTATAAAAGAGTATCAAAACCGGAGAAAGAGGAGGATTGAGAAGGTAACATGTTGGTCCTTTTGAAATGCAGTAGTATGTTATAGTTACACATGTCATTTACAGTGGACTAACTTGCCTCAAGCATATACACATCGCAAATCATATCTAAATGTCATAATTCATAATGAAAATGCATATTTGTAATGGTTATTTTCTTGCTTATATTAGCCTAAATTCAAATTGGCCTGTCTGCTTATATTCATGCAAATTGTTTCCTTTTCCTCATGCTCTTCATGGGAGACGATCTCGGTATTTCAAATGTATTGCAACTGTATCCTGTCTCAGGAGTTCTGATGCACAAGGACCATTGGAAACAATTATTGTTACACCAGGAGCATCTGCCCGGGAAGCTGCCCTTTCGAACTTGTTCATGTGCCTTGTTAAACGGTCTTTGTTTAAAGTCCACCTCTACTGAATGATCTGATCATTTACGTGACCTGAAATGCCTGTATTCCTGTAAATTGTGTCTTTTTTATGTCTTATAACAAGCATCTTATTCGAACTGACCAATGGACTGAGTGGTCTGATCTGATGAGTTGACCCAGGAGGTGCCAGCCCGGAACTGAGAAATTATATTATCCATTGTGTTGATGATTGGACACCCAGTCCTTTTGCCACCTTTCCCATGAGGATTCCTTCCTATGGGAATGAGAGACAGCTCTTGACCTTGTGGAATCTCCTGGCTGGCGCATACGCTGTGTGTGCTATTCCCGGACTTCTTTCCCCTTGGGAGAGAATCTTTGAGCTGATATAGTTCATGTTCTTTTCTGAACTCTCCTTCTAGAACTTTGGTAATTGATAGCCCAAGAACAATAAATCTGATTAATCTGTACTCTTAAATTTTAATGCCTGAGACTGATGTATTTACTTCCTAAATTTAATGACAAATTTCTAGCCATTTAAAGATCCTGTTTCTGTCTCTCTATGACTCGTCTCCAGTGAATGATTGTGCATTTCTATAGTCTTGATGATCAATGGGAATTCTAAAAGAGAATTTCTAGTCAACAGGTCCTAATGTTACTATTTTGATAGCCTTGACTGAATTACTTGTATGTATGATCCTAGCTTGTCTAAATTTCTTCAGGAGATTTGGTTTAGCAGTAATAATTCTGTACTTGTATTGCATAGTATTGAGAGTCATATACATGAATCTAATTACTAGTTTGTAAGTCAGCTATCCAATTCCTGGTCCTCATTGGATAACTGCATTGGATTCCCCATATCCAACCCCTCTCTGCATGGTTCAAGATCAATCGGAGGACCAAAATAAAGGACTCAGAGGAGTAGTGCCAGGAAAATTTAAGATCAAAGTATATGGGCCTAGTGGCGCTACAGCAGCAGTATAGCAGAAGGAGCAGCTCAGTAGCAAATTGCAGCTGCCGGACCCTCCTAAAAAAAAAAGTTGAAATTTAAAAAAAGAATGGGTTGGTGCAGAGAGCAACTGAGGAGAGAGAGGGGAAGTGGAAGAAAGTGAAGACTTCGTACAACACATCAGTGACCAGGAGGGCAGAGAAGCAATGGAGGAGCTTAGTCTTGGAAAGCAAAAGTGTTAGTTAAAAAAGCACAGCTGGATAGGGTGGCAGGGAGTAAACAAACATGCTATGGAGCAATATATAGAGAGTATAAAAGGGCAGAAATATGATGGTGGAAAAAGCACACAGAGCAGTGAAAAAGGAATACATGCATGTCTATGGAGTGCTGAAAGAAAATGAAAAAAGTTGTTCCTTGATGTGAGCTGTGGAAGGATAAATGCAAAAGAATGGTAAATAAACTATACTCCAAGGGAGGACCAAACACAAGAAGGAAAGCCATGGATTAAGACCAGACAGATGAAATTGACAAGAAAGCTAACAAATGATAACCATTAGACTGACCCAAAACCCACTCTATGTATTGGATTACAATATTGTACACAATAGGTCTTCGAAACAGTGTGATTGCGCATAGTAAATTTGCACTAAAGTGACTTTACATATTAAATGTGAGCTTTTCTCTTCCACAGTGGTCTTCAAACTCAGGGGCATGACTCCTCCGAAGGGGAGACCATGGCTAACTGCATTTATTTTTATCTCAGGGCATCCAGTAAGCGCTGCACTCTGTGCTACGGTTATGCTTTAGCAGAGCAAAGGTTAGATACAAAAACAAGAGGCGTACCTCCAGCCCAGACAATAAGTGTACCCAGTGATTGTGTTTCATAAGGTGCCACAACTGGCCCACATAATGAGCACGCTTTCAGGGAAACACAAACCTCCCAAAGATTCCATATATGAAAGAATTCTATATTTCAAAACTCTCTTAAAATGATTTACAAATAAAAATAGAGGAAGATGTCAGACGATTGGAAACACAAGGCCACAAACTGTAGATGGATAGTATTTTATGCTGTACTGGAAGCTGTTCTCCCTTCACCCTCCAGTTACACCCAGCTGAATGTGCTTTACACATAGGCCCTCATTATGAGTGGCCCAGTTTCCTGTGTGCTAATCACGGCACAAGATAAAATCTACATTGTGGTATTCGATGTTTAATATGTGTCATAAATATCAGCTATACCTTTTGCCCACAAAACGGGGTATAATGTGACTTTTGGTACTTACTGCACCAAAATCTGCATGTCCTAGTTTATTTAGTAATGAGCACTATGGGTGATCCGTTACTATACCTGATTATCTGATAGTTATTGTCATCAGCCTTCAGGGGAATCACTGAACTTCATGAAGTCCATAAATAAATACATCTACCACATGTTTGACCCAAGGATTTAGTGTGTAGCACATAGATGCTCAAGATGTGAAAGCAAAGCTCTGCTTACATATTTCCAATCCCATTTAAAAACAAATGGAGATGCAACAGGGCTAGAGAGTGAGCAATGGACATAGGAATGATACCAGAAACTAAAGCACAGCTCATCATCACTTGCATGGACTCCAATTAGGTACAGCCCAAGGTAGTAGTTGCAACCTCTGGCACTGTCCATGCTACCCCTGTCTATAGGGGCCTAAAGTGTGTGGAGAATAAAGCGGGGTAATGCAGAGTTTGGTGATATGGGAGAACCTGTAAATTGGCTGTTCTTCTTCCTCGCCAGACTTGCGATTCCGCCATCTCATTCACAAGTGAGAGAAATTAGCTGGTTACTTACCGGTAATATTCATTACTCTGAGTCCAAGTCTTTACCAATACAGTCCTTACCTGCGAGATTCCATTTCCGTCCTGCGGAACCTGTTCCCTAGCTGACGTCAAAAATCCTCCCAACATGGCTGCCACTACCCATCAGGAAGCAGAAAAGGGGGGATCAATTGCATCACATCCTGTATATTTTACAGGCTTCCCATAGAGAACCCAACATACATATAATCAATCCCACACTCAGGAGGGAGGATGGGAAAACAGGACTGCATCGGGGAAGACTTGGACTCAGAGTAATTAAGATTACCAGCAATTAACCTGGGCACTACCTCCTCATACATCTTTCCCGCTACAGTTTTTACCTACGAGAGAATACCCAAGCAGAATCAGATTGAATATAGAAACAACACAAAAAGACCAAGTGAATGATGCAAATCAAACTCTTTAATAAATGTGACTATTCATAACACTGGTGTAATTCATATGTCTGATACAGCCGATAAGACACAATACACAAAAGAAGTAGAAAAACCTTCTCCCAACTGAACCCTGTAATGAGAAAGGAAAGTGTGAGGAGTAGCAGCCTAGCAAATATCCCTCAGGGAGGCCCCCCTAAAAGAAGCCCAGAAGGCAGACAACCATTTAGTGGACGTACCTTCAATCACAGATGGAAGAGGAGTTTGAAACAATTCATAACACAAAATTATAGTAAACTTGATCCATTTACACAGAGTTGATGTGGGAGGACGAGAACCCTTGTTTTGTAAACCAATGAAATACATGGGACCACTCCTGATAGTCATCAGACCAGTGGCAGCTGGCACAGGTAAGATCAGTGGGTGGGGTGGAAAGTCAACAGACTATGGGATAGGTAAAATGAAATAAAACATTTAATAAAACCACTTACCTTGCTTGCTCTTGCTGCATTGCCGTCTCGCGATGCGACAAGCGCAAGGTAAGTGGTTTTATTTATTTTTGTATTTAATTTTACCTATCCCTTCATCTGTCGACTCTCCCCACCCATCCCGCCTCACCGCCTTACTGCCCCACCGCCTCACCGATCTTACCAGTGCCAGTCGCCACTGCATCAGACCTAGGACCCACACCCTCTCCCTCTGACCAAATCAGAAACCTCGGAATCATCATTGACAACAAGCTCATCATGAAATAACAGATCAATGCCTTCTCCTCCGCCTGCTTCCTCACTCTGCGCATGCTACGTAAGCTCTTCAAGTGACTACCCCTACACATGAGACGCACCAAGACACAGGCCTTCATTACCAGCTGACTGGACTACGGCAACACCCTCTAAGTAGAAATTGCCACACACCTCCTACAGAGACTTCAGACCATGCAGAACGTTGCAGCAAGACTCATCCTGTGCCCTTCCTGATGAACCCACATCACACCTCACCTTAGACAACACCACTGGATCCCCGTACAGAAGAGATGCCAATTCAAGCTGCTGACCCACGCACACAAGGCTCTACACAGCCAAGGATCCGTCTACATTAACCACCACCTGAACTTCCACCAACCGTCGAAAAGACTACACTCCGCCTACCTCTCACTTGCCCATACTCCCCGCATTTACCGATGCAGAAGTGGAGGACGCTCCTTCTCCCACATCGCAGCAAAGACCTTGAACAGCCTCCCACGCATCTCCAGAGCATCACCTCACTTCTGGAATTCCAAATGGCCCTCAAGAACCGGCTGTTTGAATAAGCTTCCGGGGCCTGCAGGCGCCAGAATACCCTATCGGGTGATTAGGTGTGCTTTCTAAATCCTAATTGATTGATTGATAGATTGAAAGGTGACAAATAGCATATCCCCTTTTCGAAATGGAGCTGTCCTGAACAAATAGATAGAAAGGGCGTTATGCAAGCCCAAAATATGAAGAGCCTCTTCCCCATCTGAAGAGGGCTGCGGAAAAACACAGGAAGGACAATATCGTGAGAGCAATGAAAGGATGATAGGATTTTAGGCAAAAAAGAACAGCTGGGCTACAGGACCACCTTGTCTGGGAAAAAACAAATGAAAGGGAAACTCAAATTAATGCACCAAGTTCTCCAACCCGACGTTATGAACATATGGCCACCAAAAAGGCCAGTTTTTGTGTTTACAATTTGAGATCCACTGAATCTAATGGTTCAAACGGGGGAAGAGTGAGACCGCGCAGAACCATAGGGAGATCCCATGGAGGAACCGAGGAATGGATAGAAAGGCGTTGTAGGAAAAAACTCCTCAATAGGCGTGAATGGGACCAGCCCTACCATAACTTCACCCCTAAAAGCCTTAATCACTGCCCACTGAGCTCGAATAGTGGATACTGCCACCCGCAATCTGAAACCATCCTGCAGGACACCCAAATCCTAACAGGATCACAAAGAGAAGCCTGTAAGCCTTTGCATCTCTCAAAATTCTGCCAATGCCGACTGTAAGACTTTCGTGTAGCCAGCTTACGGGATTGCTGAATAGCATCCTCAACTTCTAAAGAGCATCTGTTAGAAAGTAAGGACCCTTGCTTCTAGTCAGGATAAGGGGATTACACACTTTAGATAATCCCTGCTCACCCCCTTGGCAGCTTGGCATGAGCAGACAGGCTTTTCCCAAAGGCTATGTGTAAAGTATATGTACCCAAACACACAGTAACACATTGAAAGCACCACATATAGACACCACACCAGTTTAGAAAACTAAAGTATCTTTATCTAAACCAAACAAGACCAAAATCCAACATACATGTATTAAGATATCACTTTTACTTCAAAATAGCACTTGTAGAAGCAAATAGCTCCATCTGGGGCTATTACAATGTTGTGACGGGTATAAATCCAAAGTAGTGCACGGGCCGGGCGCAGAGTCACATGGACCCCCAAACAACATTACCTTGGAAACGTAGTCAACAGACAATGCACGGTGTCGTGGAGGTGAGGCGCCGGTGCCAAGGTGAAGCTGGTTCCTTTCTGCCACAGGGAAGGCGAGGCGACAAGTCAGTGAGGAGGCGAGGCTTCAAATCCAGGACAGGGGAAGTTAGGCTGCGTTGGCGTTGAGGCGTCAGTTCCGGTGAGGCTTTACAACGTCGAAAAGTTCATGGTGTCACCCTAGTCGGTTATTGGCTCTGCGATAACATGATGCTGGCGGTGACGGCGCCGGTGCAAGCGCTGGCGTCGGGAAGGCCGATAACTGCAGGCAGCAGCAGGCGTCGGAGCTGTAGTGCAGGTGGGGCGGTGCTTCGAGCACTTCATGAGCGGTGCTACCGGCCTCGGTTCAGGTCGCGGTGTCACTGGCAGTGTCGCTGACGGCATTCGAGTTGTTTTTCTTGCTTTGCAGCACCAACCACACAATTTGTAAGGCCCAAGAACTGGAATTGGCACCCTTTCGAAGGCAGGAGTCCACAGAGGAGTCCAGGTGCTGGTCAGTGGGTTGCAGGTGAAGTCTTTGTGGCCTGAGACTTCAGAACAGGATGCCAGCACACACAGGCCCTTGGAGATTCTTCTTCAAGCAGGTTCACAGCAAAGTTCCAGTCTTTGTCCTCTCCTTGGCAGAAACAGCAACTGGCCAACCCAGCAAAGCTCACACAGCAAAGGGGCAGTGCTCCTCCTTACTGCTCTCCAGCTCTTCTCCATGGCAGAGGTTCCTCTTGAGTCCAGAAGTGATCTAATTCTCTGGGATTTAAGGTCCAATACTTATACTCCATTTTCTCTTTGTTATCTTTGCGGCAATGGTCTCTGAGCTCAGTCCAAACCAGTTCTGTCCTCTCTGGTGAAGCATGACCACAAGAGGTGGAGACAACATTGTGCAAAGAAGACACAGCCTATTCAGGTGCAAGTAAAACTCCTCCCACCACTCTAAATGCAGCCAAGGTCTATTCAGCCCAGCTACGAGTCATCCAGGAGCGGCAAGACACACCTCAACCCCCATGTGGCTGTCTATAGTGAATGCACATCCCCAGCTACTGTCACTCCAAAACCAGACAGTCAATACACAACCAGCAGAGGCACACAGTATGGTGAAACAAGAAAATGGCTACTTTCTAAAAGTACTTGAAAAAAGAATGAGCCTGTACCTTGCGTTCTTTATTTAGTATACAATTTCACTAAATAGTCAAACCCATCGATTTCAGTTTGAGCAGGTATTTTATTTTAACCTTTTTATTTTCACTAAATTCTTATTTTTTGCTGCTTTTTTGATCAGAAAAAAACATGTGTCTGGTCATATCAAAAATTCTAAACATAAATGTGCTATACAACATATATTTACATAAATTAGTGTGTAACTTTTACAAAATTCTAATACATATACATCCAATACATATATCACAATTGTTATTCTCAATTTTAATCCTGAAACTCTTAAAGCGTCTATATTCAGTATCCCAAATCAATACAGGGGAAACTATTATTTTAGAAATCTTCTCAGATTAAATTTTATTAATTATTCCTCTGTATTTTTATGTGCCGTGTGCCTGTGCCATGTGCCGACGCGTTTCGAGTCCTGGGAGTTGAATACCAGGAATCTCATCAGGGCTTTTGAATTTTAACAGCAATGGTGGTTTCTGAGAATTCTTACTAATCTTCACCTTAAGGTATACGCTTCACCGAAGGACATTTAATCTCAATCACTAGGGATTCTTATCTTTGTCTTTTTATAAGGCAATTGCATCTAGTTTCCTTATATGCCGGGCATTTTCGCTATCGGCTTTTCAAACGCTACCTGGATCACCTCCTCTCTTGTAGGGGCGCTCGCTGATATAGATTAACTTGCGTTCTCTATTCTCTGACTTGGTTGAACTGCAATTGCTTTCATCTCCTGATCCTTCTCTGCCTCCGTTTGGTCAGTTCTGTCCTCTCTGGTGAAGCATGACCACAAGAGGTGGAGACAACATTGTGCAAAGAAGACACAGCCTATTCAGGTGCAAGTAAAACTCCTCCCACCACTCTAAATGCAGCCAAGGTCTATTCAGCCCAGCTACAAGTCATCCAGGAGCGGCAAGACACACCTCAACCCCCATGTGGCTGTCTATAGTGAATGCACATCCCCAGCTACTGTCACTCCAAAACCAGACAGTCAATACACAACCAGCAGAGGCACACAGTATGGTGAAACAAGAGAATGCCTACTTTCTAAAAGTGGCATTTTCAAACACACAATTTAAAAACCACCTCCTTAAAAATATTTGTTATTAAATTCTGAATTCAGAGAGCCTAAACTCCATTTCTCTATCTTGTACCAATGGAGAGTTATACTTGTACAATGTTACAAAGCAACTCCCATGTTAGCCTATGGGACAGATAACCTTTCAGTAGAGAAAAACGAAATATCAGGACATGTAAAACACACCAGCACATGTCCTACCTTTTACATGCACTGCACCTTGCCCAGGGGTGTACCTTGGGCCGACCTAAGGGGTGCCTTACATGTAAGAAAAGGGAAGGTGGGGGCCTGGCAAGTGGGTTCACTTTGAACCACATATGACAGTGGAGGGCCTCCACTGGCAGACCTGGGGTAAGAGAGGTTAGGGTGTGGATACCTCCTCCCACTAAGAACTTCACTACCAATAATGTATCCAAACCACAAAGAACTCTAAGAACTAAATAAATCCTTACGTGTCGTACATCGCAACATGCGGAAAGGAAGCACTTCCTTTTTGTTATTTAACCCTCACACACCCTATTGGTGTCATGCTTCATCATCGGGTTCACCCCAACTCCTAAAGGTCAGGGTGGGCTTGACCGTATTTCAGGGAGCTCTTAGGAAATGTAGGCCAGGGGGACTTAAAGATAAAAATTCTACTCCATTCCCCAGGTATCCCTTTTATTCACGGGGACGTAGTGGATATTAAAAATAAGATAAAAAAGGGTCTTCTTGGAGGTTATGGTCCTATGACCCTAATAAACTGCCAACATGTTTCAGCCCAAAAAAATGTTATTGGCCAGATCGGTCCTGGGCTTTCATCAGGTCACAACAAATATTCCCTCCCTGGTGTTGACCAAAAGTTGTCCTATATTTTTGTGTTGAAGGTACAGAAAGCTGTGACCTCCGTGAAACTAATAGTAGGGAGTATACTTATCTCCCTTCTTCGTGTACGAAAATATTCCGCCCAATTAGAGTGGAACAAACGTTTCTCATGGATCACGGGAGGGGTAGCCTTGTAGTCACACGTACATCAAAGGTCCTGCCCCGTTTTGTACCTATTTGGTATCCGTGTGATCCAGCGGGTTACTAGCAACAAGCATTCATACACAAAATACTCACTTGGGCCCATACATTCATACTACGCTAGCAATTTCCGCTGGTGGGTCAGTTGGTACTCTTTATCAAATCCCTGCTACCAATTACCTTCTGATTGAAGAGTAATGACTTACCGATGGACCCTTTGATAATTGGGAAATTTAAAATGAGTGACATTCCATACAATTCATAATTTTCTAAATAATCACAAAGTCAAGAAGTTTTAAATGTTTATCTAAAGATTTAGCAGAGTAAAATACAAAGCCACATAGTACTTAAATCAAATCTCATGGAGGAAGCACAACAATGATTTATCGATTAATGACGGTCCCTTTGGAAAAGAGAAGATAGAGACAGCAGCGCAATTAAGGTTTGCATTTATATTTACCTAAGTGCGAGAACCAAACCCCTTGGCCAAGGAGTTGGAAAGATAGGACCCTGGAAGGATGAAGAGCAAAGACTCCTCCCGGATCAGGACAGGACCGGTGACCTCTCTACCCATGACGCCTGCGTCGTTCCCCTCTCTGGTACTTCGCTTCTCCTCGATTCTCCCGTTTCTTCCTTCTAATGGATTCCGCCGCCCCCACCTCAGGACCTCTCTGGACAGCGGTTCAGTCTGCAATCGATCAGCCTCTCGGCTCCTTCAGCTGTGCTTAAGCTTGAATGCGTGTAATGCTTGTGCATGTGCGCTCTTGTGCTAACTAATTTGCTAATTCTATATCTATTATACCCTTCTACGCCCATGTACCTTCCCTTAATGTTGCTAACTTATGGGGCCACTACTTCTGATTGGACAGGGACAGGGGGTTGATCCTCACACCATATTCATTTTAATTCATTTCTTAAAGCTCTTTGTTTTAAAATACCGCCCCTCAATTTTAATACATTTGCTTTATTTCCCACCCGTCTCATGACAAAGTTTGTGCCTTTTCATGTACAATGTTACAATTTTATGAGGACATCCATGAATATGACAATATAGGCCATCAGGTCGCGGCCTTGGACGACGTCCAGGTTGACTTCATCCCTTTCCGCTCCGGGCAGTCTTTCAAGGAGCATGCGCAGAACCCACGTCATTCGAGTTTTCAGTTCACCAACCCCAGGCCCAACATTTACGAACTAATAAAGTCAAAGAAGAAAATATTAAAATCACAAATAAAATGTTTCACTGTATACCCGCTCTGTCTATTCTATTCCCATTTACTTATAAACTTATCCCCGCATTAATAGCGTTAATATTTTACAGTTTAAACAAAACATAAGAGCAAGCTGTAGCATGTGAGAACATATAGCAGCCATTTTAAATCACACTGCGCAGAAGCCAGAATTTTCCCACCAAGCAAAGAAAGACGTCACACCACGTGATATGGTTGAGACATGCGCAGTAAAGTTCCCGCGGTTTTAGCGGCCATTTTAGAATAGACAAGCGTTACTTGTTAGTAAAAACACATAAGCAAGCTTCCTTCTAGTTGTGTTTGTGTGTGCAATGGTTAGTATTAACAATACAACTTAATACATTAATACTTTAAGAGGATTGCATCCGAGCAAGTCTCATTTGTGAGTCCTTGCTCCATCAATCCCCTCTCTGATGGCGTTTCTGAGCCATCAAAAATACTACCCACAACCAGATGCCAACCTTTAGCATATTATTGTTTCATTTTCATTTTTACACTTTCTACTTTTCACATCTCCTTTCAATTTTTTGTATAATTCACTTCTTAAATCTTCCAGTTCAATCTCATCAAACTTTCTCTTCTTTCCCTTTTCTGTCACATTATATGATTCCTTCCTTCTACAACATTTGCACCATATTATTATTGAAAATACTATTATTGCTATCCCTACTAAGGGTACTAATATTTGACCTATGAGTCCTTTCCCTATATTAGCAAACCAGGTACCAACTGACCTAATACTAGTGGTCAATCTTTCCCATACACTATCAACTTCCAGTGGTTTTAGTTCCTTTTCAAGTTTAGTTATATTCTGTATATACGTTTCAATTTCTGCACTTTTATCAGGAATGTGAGTGCAACAGTGTTTCGTCTTCAATAATTTACAGACTCCGCCCTCTTTTGCCAATATAATGTCAAGAGCAAGTCGATTTTGCATAACCATAGATCTAATCGCAACCATTTCCGCATTAATCATTAGAAATCCTCCAGCAGTGTCAGTTGATAAACGATCAACTACTGTAGATAATTTACATATTTTCCTTGAATTCAGAATTATTCCCACTGAAGGTATCAATGCACCAAATATATCACCTAAAATTTCTGAAAAACTAGCTCTTTTTCTACGTATTAATTCATTAGTATTTTCATTGCTGCCAGTGTTTCTTTTTACGTGGTATATCTTTGGAAATACTATTCCGAAGTAGCAACTTCCATACCACCGTGCAGGAAGCCTAAAGTAAGCCTTATTCCCACATACATAATAGATTCCAGGAAAAACTGAATCTGTTCCTCCTTTTAGTCCCCAACCTCCAAGAATTAAGAAATTGTGTTCACATTCACTGGTACCGATGAAAATATTGTTATACTCTGTCTTTAACCTATGTAGACAAATTTTCCCTTTCTTTTCAAAATCTAGAGCCATAGCAGCTTGAGCCTTGCCAGGTGTGTAACTACCCTCTGTCTCAGCCCAAGGTGGTAAATGAGCCTTATGCTCAGAAGCTTTCTTTTGGAAATCTTGTCTTCTACTCTCCACTAAATTCAAAAATACCTTTTCTTCTTCATGTAAAGAACATTCTAGATTGCTTCTATGTGCGTGTGTTATGTCTATTGACTTCATTGTTAAGAAAAACTCTCCCATAAACTGTGCATCTTTGCTACTAAGCACTGGATTCATATTCTTTCGAATCGGAATTTCAGTAAATATCACATCTATATTTGAATAATAATACTGTAGTTGCCCTGTTCTATAAAATAAACTGGCTAATACACTACATGATATGCCATAGGTTAATGGCAAGTGATGATACGTTAACCCTTCTGCTACATCAGGTAATTTCATACAAACATAACAATTACTAACTTCCATAGTATCTACATATTGAAATAATAGCTTTGTGAAAACATTCAAACTAGTGTCGTTATCTGTTACTTCATGATGTAATTCTGGTTCATCTTCTGCCTTTAGTTCTACTCTATTACTCTTCATGTTATCTGTTCTTTCCTTAGTTTCGTTGTTAATCTTTTTATCTATTATCATAAGATAAGGAATTGCTACGATCACAACTAACCACACTATAAGCATCACTACCAGGTTGCAGATGCATATAGCACAACATCTTTTACAACCTTTCTGCTTTGGTCTCCCAGTAACTCTATCGTCAGTCATTTTGACAAGGAAGATTGCTCTTCTTATCGTATTCTTCAAGTCTTTTCACGTTCTCAAGGTGGTTCTATTTCTTTTTCATAAGTCAGTTCTGCACGGCTTCCTTCGTCACCACTTTCACTTGATTCTGAGCTTTCGAAATCTTCGAGAATAATATAAGTCCAATCAGGACCTTTATATTTGTTATTCACAAGTTTCAGTCTTTTGCTTCTTCGTTTTTCACTTTTATTTCTTTGTTCTGTTTGGCTTGTTACTTCATTCACTTGTTCTGGATCTCCACTTCTGGTTGTTATGTGGTATTTTACTCTTTTGATGACGCTAGGCCAATGATCACCTTTTCTTGTTTTCTCTGTTTGCACTGTCTCTTTATTTCCTTCTTCAGAAATTCTTTTGTTTTCTAGTTGTGGCACACTCTTGTTTTCTTTTATTTCAGTTTCTTCTTCTTGTTCTTTTCCAGGTCTTACTGTTACTTCTTCTTCTGTTTCACTGTGGATCTCCTGTAACTGATCTTGATCTTGATTTACGATTTCATTCTCGAAATTCTCAAGATCTTCTTCTGTGTATTTTTCCTGATCTAACTGGTTCTGATCAGGGCTTATTGCACTTTGAACTGCTGCAGCTTGACCGGATTCTTCTAAACCTGTCTGTCCCTGCTCAAAGTCTGATTGTTCTTCTTTAATTTGAGCCCAGTTTCCTCTCCCTATCTGTTCCTGCTCAGGTTCTTGTGTTTGTTCTTCTTCTTCTCCCTGAGCTGCTTCTTCTTCACCTATCTGATCTTCTTCAATTTCTTCTAAATTTACTTGACTTCTTGTTCTGTAGTAGATCTCAGGTATTTCTACCACTGGTATCCAGTCCTGACTTGTGCTCGGTTGTTCTTCGTCAGCTTCCCTCAAACCTTGGGCCCGAGATTCTTCAGCTGGGCAACCTTCAGCTTCCTCAGTAACAGGTATTATCTGAGTATTTTCTTCTTCAGGATCTGGTACTCTTTTGGTGTGGCTTACATGAATCCAATGAGGAAATCCTGCACACTTCACTGCTGTGTTCGTAATCAGTATGACCTGACATGGTTCACCCCACCTGGGTGATAGACACGTTTCTCTGGTGTGATTCTTCACTACCACCCAGTCTCCGGGACTCAGATCATGTTCTTGTTCAGGCTATCTGGAAACTGCGTCTTCTCCAACCTGGTGAGAGACAGAACGCACTAAGTCAGCCAGTCCTTTGCAATAATCCAGAACCATATCATCTGATATATTCAGCAGTTTATTCGTTGGTACATGTGATTGTCTCATTGCTCTTCCCATTATTATCTCATGTGGACTCAATCCGGTGTTTCTATCAGGAATGCTTCTGAGTCCC
The DNA here is from genome assembly GCA_963921515.1 of Calotriton arnoldi. Taxonomy (NCBI): domain Eukaryota; kingdom Metazoa; phylum Chordata; class Amphibia; order Caudata; family Salamandridae; genus Calotriton; species Calotriton arnoldi. The sequence continues at coordinate 1,486,279 of CAWUFW010002842.1, forward strand.
ATTAAAACGAGAGGCAATGCGTCTGGCCAATCTAATTATGTTGAAGCACACATTTTTCCCAGTCTGGATTTTATTGTGCCATTCAATTGTTCCACCACTCCAGAAGCCTCTGGACGATATGCACAGTGCAATTTTTGTTCAATGTGGAATGCTTCACAGAGTATTTTCACCACTTCACTGTTAAAGTGTTTTCCTCTATCTGATTCCAAAGTTACTGGAAAACCAAATCTAGGTACTAGTTTGCGTAGTAACAACTTTGCAACTGTAAGACTATCATTCCTTCTGGTAGGGTATACCTCCACCCACTTGGAAAATAGACATACTATGACTAGTGCATATTTCAGCCCTCTACATGGTGGTAACTGAATGAAATCAAGTTGCAGTCTCATGAATGGACCCTCTGCCTTTCCAATTTTTCCAAACCCAATTACTGTTTTTCTTCCTGGGTTATGCATTTGGCAAGTTAGACATCTCTGGCAAAGACTCTCTGCTACTGCCCTAAACTTTGGATTGAACCAATTTTGTCTAAAGAGTCTGATCATTGCATCTCTTCCTACATGTGTGTCTCCATGATACATCCTCGCCATTTGTGAAAGCAGACAATCAGGCATGACTGGTCTGCCGTCAGCACACGTCCATACATCATCCTCTGCTTTTTGGGTACATCCTGTTTTAATCCATATACTCTTTTCGCTCTCATCAGCATCATCTTGCAATCTTTTTACATCATTCCATGTTTCAGGAGGTGCAAACAGCATAAGTTGGCAGCTGATTCCCATTCTTTCCACCCTTTTATTTACTGCTAATCTGTTTTTGGCACAATGTTGAGCCACAAGATCTGCGTATCTATTGCCGACTACCACCCAGTCATCTCCTGACTGATGTGCGACACATTTCACCACAGCCAATTCTTTTGGTGATTGTATTGCTTCCAGTAGTTCTTTTACGAACTGTCCATTTTTAATGGGGGATCCTGAAGAAGTCATGAAATCCCTCTGCATCCATAATTGGCCAAAATCATGCACAACCCCGTAACCATATTGACTATCAGTGAATATAGTTATCTTTTGGTTCCTCCCAATTTTGCAAGCTTTTATTAAAGCAATCAATTCAGCTATTTGTGCAGATTTTACCCCTGGTAAATAGGATGCTTCAACTATTCCAGTTAGTTCACATACTGCATATGCTGCAGTTAGTTTTCCATCTTCATGCCTTTGGCATGAGCCATCAACAACCAGCTCCCTGTCTGGCTCCCTGAGAGGTAGTTCCTGAATATCAGGACGCGGTTTTGTGCACAATTCTGTGACTTGTAAACAATCATGTTCTTCTTCGTCATCTTTAACTTCCTCATGATATGGGTCTGGTAGTAAGGTAGCTGGATTTACTATTGTGCACCTTACAATGGTCACATTTTCAGCACCCAGTATTATTCTTTCATACTTAGTCAGTCGACTAGGAGTAAGATGCTGAGTTCGGGTTCTTGTCAGCAAAATCACAAACGCATGTGGGACGAACACTTTTACAGGGTGTCCCATTACAATTGACTCACTTTGTTCAATGCTCAAACAAGTAGCAGCTACTGCTTTTAAGCAACCAGGCAACGCAGCTGCCACTGGGTCCAATGTAGCAGAAAAATATGCTATAGGACGTCTGGTCAAACCATGTCTTTGGGTTAGGACTGAAAGTGCACAATTTTCTCTTTCATGGCAAAATAATGCAAATTTTCTCTTATAATCAGGCATGCCTAAGGCAGGTGCTGCACACAAAGCATTTCTTAGTTTTACAAATGCACCTACACTTTCATCATCCCATTCAACTGGGTCTTTTGCCTTCTTTTTCATCATCTGAATCAAAGGTTTTGCTAGTAGAGAAAATCCTAATATCCATTGTCTACAGTACCCTACTATTCCAAGGAACATTCTTACTTCTCGTTGAGAGACAGGCATCTGCATTTTCTTTATTAGTTTTATTCTTTCATCTGTTATTCTCCTTCTGCCCCTCTCAATTTGGTGTCCTAGGTACTTTACTGCTGTAGTACAGAACTGTAATTTTTCAGGTGACACCTTATGACCTTCTTCTGCTAAATGATTTAGTAATGCTATGGTGTCAACGACACAATCCTCTCTGGTGTTAGATGCCACTAGTAAGTCGTCTATGTACTGCACTAAGACTGAGCTTCCTGGCATCACCAGTTTTTCAAGACACTTTTTCAATATTTGGTTAAAGATGGAAGGACTTTCTGTGTACCCCTGAGGAACACGATTCCATACATAGACCTTGTTCTCAAATTTAAATGAAAATAGATACTGACTATCTGGATGCAAGGGTATCGAAAAGAATGCTTGGCATAAATCGATCACAGTAAACCATCCTGCACTCCAAGGAATCTGGTATAGGATTACTGCAGGATTTGGTACTATAGGACAACAAGGTTCCACAATCTTATTTACCTTGCGCAGGTCCTGAACGATCCTATATTTTCCACTAGGTTTCTTTAGACCCATGATTGGTGAGTTACAAGGGCTACTCATTACTTCCTTTAATATGTTTTGTTTTACCATTCTGTCAATTTCTTCAATGACTCCTGCTTTTACTTCTGCACTCATTTTATTCTGTCTGGTGTTTGGGTAAATCGCACCTTCCTTTACAGTAATTTTTACTGGGTCTATTTTGGCCATAAGTCCTACTTCCTTTCCCGTAAAATCCCATACTATGGGATTCACCGTAGTTTTCAGTTCTTCTGGTAACTCATCTTTTGTTATCAGGGAAAACATCTCATCCACTTCTGTACCTTGTTTTGCAATCATAAATTTATATACATGGTCTTCATCTGGGGTCTGAATTGCCACACTATCCGGCGTGCAGAAAATTGTACAATTCATCTTACAAAGTAAATCCCTGCCCAATAAATTTACTGGACTGGAATCACATACTACAAATTGATGCATGTCTCTAAAATTTCCGATTTTTACTTCCATTGGTTCGGTAAGGGGTGTTCTAATCTTCTGATTAGCCACTCCCACAACTTGGATAGCTTCTCCAGAGAGAGGAAGGTCTGGGATGTCTGCTGTTCTCACAGTAGACCTAGTAGCACCAGTGTCCAAAAGAAAAGTAATATCATTACCTTTCACATTTCCTTCAACATATGGACCTGACTGATCTACCGGTAAGGATGCACCAAGTACGTACTCCTTCTTCCCCTCTCCTAGGCACCGTCAATTATTATAGGAACTAAAATCGTCCTGCAAAAGAAATTGTGATGTTACATAATCATTCTTACCACTTCCTCCTTGATATCCGACATCTGTACCATGCTTTGCTCTGCTTACATTACCCAGTATAGGTGCAGGTGGTAACTGACTCTGAGGATTTACACCCTGCTGTGAGTCATTCTGCGTCTGTGTATTTAAATTTTGATTTCGGCCATTATTATTCCGAATCTTCTTACATTCATCCTTCCAATGCCCTAATTTTCCGCATCCATGACAAGGAAACTTCTTTTTAGCCTCTTCTCTACTCATTCGTCCTCTTACTTTTCCTCCGTTCCCAGCGTCACCATTCGTTCCAGAATCTTTTCCTTGATGATCATTTGGATTGTCCAAATTAATTCCCTGTCGCTCAGCCATTTTCACCTGAGCCCACATCACCTTCTCTTGCAATTTCTTGTGTCTATCCTCAATGTCATCTCCACAATATTTCGCGTATTTCAAAATTTCATCTATCGGCTTTCCCTGCCAGCACAACATGTGCTGCTTAATCATCTGACAAATCTCGGGCTTTAGTCCGTAAACAAATCGGTAAACAAACTGACTCATGTTTTTATCTCCAATGTCCTCAAATCCACTATACTGCTTAAATACCTGCAATAAACGCTCATAGTAGGCATGTACCGATTCACTGGCTTCTTGGGTAGTTCTGTCTATTTTTACCCAATCTGTTTCCTTTGGTGGTATTTTCCCTTTCAAATAAGTTATCACCTGCTGATACTTTTTCATTACATCATTGGACGGGGCACCTGTCTTTGGATCTCTAGGATACTCCTCACTAAGCCAATCAATTGTGATTTTGCAATCTGTCCACAAATCTGCAGGTACCACTATGTCAAACAAACCATCCAAGTCTTTCAACACCTTTGACACCTTCACAAACCTTTCAACCTGCTTGTACCATTCAATTGGCTTTTCTCTTAATTTTGGAAAATCATTCGTAAATGATAAAATATCCTGTCTGCTCCATGGGACATGTACATATCCCCCTCCTGGAACTTCTCGCATCGGGTACATTTGATCTCCCTTCCCTGTTTCCTTCATTAAATATTCTGAAGTAGTTTTTCTATATCGTGCCTCTTCCTTTTTAGGTCGAGCCTCGAGTAGCGCGCAAGCGCTGCTTAGAGGCGAAGAGTTTTAGTAAGCGAGTTTGAAAAGCAGTCCCAAAAACGCTCGTGCGTCGTGGCTGGCCTTTTTGGGATGGGTACGCGTGGCAAACATGTGTTTCCAATTATCGTGCCCAGACGCGGGCGCGATAATTGGAAACACATGTCTGCCGCGCGTACCCATCCAAAGGCCAGCCACGACGCACGAGCGTTTGGTCAGCTCTGCAGGCTGCCGCGCTCGCTCGCCCCCGCTCCCTGTCCCCCGATGCGCCCCGTAGTTTCCGGCTTTGCTCCCCTTCTGCGGCTCACCGCTCGCGGCCCCGCTCCCCTTATGGTTCACGGTCTCGATCCCCTCATAGTCACTATGGTTCCCGGCCCCGCTCCCCACATGATTTCCGTCGCTCGTTCTTTCTTTCTTGTAATCGCACTGTATTTTCGGGTCATCGAGGAATGCGACTGTGCATAGACTGCTTTCGCTTTTGCTTGTTTTAAATGTCACTGCAGGTTCCCTTTCTGCACCGCATGCTGATGGATGTTTTCAGTTTTTCCCCCCGACCTCCAGTGCGGTTAAATTCCCATCTTTCCCTCCCCGTGTGCTCCGATCCCCTCCCCCCACCTCTTCTGCCTGTGGTTTCCGCTCCGTCTCGCTCAGTAGTGGCAGGGAGATTTACTCTCTGCTACGTAAGGTTCCCGCCTCTATATACTGTGGATTTCTTCCCCGAGTCCCGCCATGATGGTGATTTCCGCTCTATTGTAGTGGGGTGATCGGATTACGTATTTACTTGGCGTTAGAATTCGTCTTGACCAAGATAGTGTCAATTCTGCATTTCAGGGCAGAACGTGAATCTCTCTTAGCGCTTATTAAATGTGAAGCCGCAGGCCCTGCAGATACAGCACGCTGTTGTGTTTCTTTTGTCGGTGGCAGGGGACCTTGTGAATGGATCGGTTTGCTTGTCTCCCATAGTCGCCATACACTGTATAATCTTATTATTCTGAGAACATCTGAGTGCGGTAAATATAAGGTGGCGCCAATTTCCAATTTGATGCTACTCAATTGGCCGAGCTTTAAAGGATGAAGAGCTGAGGTGGCCTTGGCGGGACTCGAACTCGTGCGGTGCGGGCCATACAGATGTGAAGGACCAGAGTTCAACGCGGTCCTTGGGCCACCCTGCGGTGTAACAGGGGCTTCCACTTCCACAGTGCCTGCACCAAGAGCCCCCACACCCTTCACACGGGCTACCCAGCACCCCGTTCCCCCTGCGTGCGTCTGAACACATCTGATATGCAGTGTGCACTGAGCTCCGGTGGACTCTGGGCACATCTTTCTACAGTCTGCATTGCGCCCGTTAGCGGTGTGTACGGTTCTTTACAGTGTGGACTTATCTCCATTGCAGTATGAACGGATATTCTCTACAGTGTGCACTAAGCTCCACTGCAGTATGAGCAGATCTTCTCTGCATTGAGCTTCACTGCAGTGTAAACGGCTATTCTCTACAGTGTGCACTGAGCTCTGCTGCAGTATAACCGGATATTCTCGACAGAGTGCATTGAGCTCTAGTGCAGTATAAATGGCTGTTCTCTACAGTGTGCATGGAGCTGGACTGCACTATAAGCAGATCTTATTGGCAGTGTGCACTGAGCTCCACTGCAGTATGAACAGATATTCTCTACTGTATGCACTGAGCTCCAGCCGAGTCCAGCGATATTCTGTACAGTGTGCACGGAGCTCCACTGCAGTGTAAACCGATATTCTGTACAGTGTGCATTGAGCTCCGCTGAAGTATAAACTGATCTTCTGTACGGGGCCAATTGTTGCTCTTTTGGCTGGCACGCAAGCGCTTGCCCATCTCACGCAACAGCGCACCGACTACTAGTAGGTCCAATAGCAAAGTGTGGTCAGAGTCAGCTCCTGATTGGCAGGACACACTAGGGCTCATGCAAGGTTTCAAGCCGGGGCAGTCAGGTTAGTGCTTTAGGGGACTGTTTAGACACCTGCACAATGGCAGCTGATGAACATTTAAAGTGGTGGGGTGTAAGCCTTGACTCAAATCCCAGTGAGCAAGCCTGACTTTTACTCGGTGGGTTCACTCACAGTCACTTCCCACTTAGTCTTCCTCTCTCACATGTTCTCATTCATTTACCCTCACGTTTACTTACTCTGACTCACTCAGTCTCAATAACTTCCATAGTCTCACTCTGACCCACTCAGTCTCACTCATTTTCACTTACTCTCTCAGTCTCACTCCTGATTCACTCAGTCTCAGTGCACCTCAGTCATTTTTACTCAGTCACATTCTGACTCACTCACTCCCATTCAGTCTCACTTATTCTCAAACCTCTTGGTAGAAGCCTACACACCTACTAGATACTGTAGAGGGAATACTTACAGTGGACAGTCCGCTGATGAAATGTTCTCCACAAGAGCTGCCAACTCGAGGCTTTCTTTCACAGGGCACACGCACCTCTGTTAATATTGCCCAACGCCACCCAAAGGTTGCTTTGTGCAGAAATCTTTCATCTTGCAAAGGTAGTATCTTAATTGGGCTGGTATTCAAAAATAAGTAAGGGCAGGTTTCATAGTTTAAAAGGCTTGCAAAGATAACGAACTGTGAAGAAAATCTAATTGCATGCATTCGAAGCACTGGCCTACCTGGATGAAAAACAGTGTACTAAGTGACCGAGCATGGACTGTATAAAGTGTAGTATTACCTTTTATATGAAAATGACTGTGGTGCGTAGTACTGTGGGCAGGCTGTGCCACTAGCAAATTATGGGGAAAAGTGATGGGTGAAGTACCTGAGTTAATCTCAGCGTCGTTCTCCTTCGGGTGCATTCTAGTCCATCTTTAGTGTTTTGCCCACCATGCCACTGTAGTCTCTTTTGTGTTACATAGCTAAACACTTATAAGGTCCCAAAGGCGAGACCTATTGGCTATGCCAATGCTTGTTCTTTGTCCATCTAGCTTTCCATTTATCTAGCTCTCCCCATTTCTGCAAAACTGTCATTAATTCCTTTACTTGTAATTTCCTTCCTGAGGCATTCATATTTTCCAAATCCTTGTCTGAAAAATCTGCTCTATAGGGTTTTTGCAGCACCTTTGACTTCCCTATCTCAATTCCCATTTGTTGAGCTAAATCTAATAATTTTTCATGAAATATTTTTGCATTCCTTGTGATGTTTCTGCAGATGAACAATAATTCTTCTTCATCGTAAGTATTTAGGCGATCTACTCCTACATTTCCTGCTATCATTTCTTCTAATTCAACTTTTAACTTATAAATGTCCATGATCTTTGGGGGTGAATTCTGTTTGTCCGATCCTTGTGCCCACCTTTCTAAATCTTCAGGTGTAACTACTGTGGCACTCTTAGTTCCTGATGAGGTTACTATGTTTACATCTTTGGAGCAACTAGGTGTTACTCTTCTCGGAGTATTATTTACAGAATCTCGAATGGGCAAGTCCATTAATGAAATTATAGACTCACAATCACTAAAGTGATCCTCAACCATTACTACTGCTTCTGGTTTAGGAACATTCACAGGTGTAGGTACAACTAGAGGTTTGGGATAAATTGCCTTGTCACCATATAAGGGAACCACTGGACCAATCGTTACAGGTATGGTCAATGAATCAGGGTGAACGTTCAATTGTGTTACCTTTTGAATCAATTCTGCTCTGTTTCTGTCTATCGCTTCCTTTTCTTTATCGCGAAGCACTCTACTAACTGGTGAATCATTTAATACTTCAGGCACTAAGGGTGTCCGTAACAAGGGTGCACTTGGGGTGCATCCACTTGTCCCTTCCTGATATGGTGGTGGATTCTTTAATAAATCTTCCATAAATTCGTCTTCGGAATCTCCAAATCTAGCCAAATGTTTGGTCTTTTCTGTGCATTTACCTCCTGACGATTCTTCTGCCATTAATATGGGATACAGACCCTCTGTAAGCATTGCTCGTCTCCACTGTTTCATCTGACCGTCCCTTGACTCGTTTTGGTATCTGGGAAAGAATCCCCGATAACTCCTATTACTTCTGGATCGGTCACGTTCAAATGCCTCAGTTTCCCATTCTTCTAAGGCTTCGTATTGAGTCAATCTAGGTCTGGGTTCTAAATCATTCATTCTTAATCTCAAATTTTGAAGAATCCTCCCATTGAAAGTACCATTTTCTGGAAATGCTAATATTCCATCATTTTTGGTACATTCTATCCAATTTTATATCCATACACAACCTCTCTCCATCATCATAAATGAAGCGGGCGTTTTAGCTGGTGGAATGATAATTCCTTCTCTAGTCTTTATTATTTTGTCCTTTTTAAAATAATTCTTAACCTTTTGTAGAAATGACATTTTTCTCCTTTCTCCATACATTCTGGGTAAATATCTGTTTATTGAACTATATTCTGCAAAACCTAGGAATCTCCTGTCTGGGCGAGTTCCTATTAAAGTCGGATCGCGTTTAAACATACAATTTCCACTATCCACTAAGATTGCGACTTCTATTCTGACAACCAATTAAGTTCCAGCTAACTTTTCTTCTGGACCAATCCTAGCGCGGCTTTTCAGTGACGTCTTTTCTGACGACCCCTCCTTTACAATCTGCGCCTTCCTGTCCTTCGCTGTTTCAACCAATCCCAGCGCGACACTTGTGACGTCAGTACTACTCCTGACTACTGACCCCTCCTTTACAAGAGTCTTTTCACACCCGCGGTTTTAACCAATCCCAGTGCGGCGTTTATGACGTCAGCTTCCTCTCCGGCCGCTGACCCTCCCTTTACAAAAACTTACGCACAGTTTTATTCTCCCTATTTTCTAATTAAATTTAATAACAACATAAAACATTCGCTATCGTGTCAGTTTCGCTAACTTGAAAAGATAGATTCTCTCTCTTCTTAGTAAATCCCTTCCGTTTACTAATCATACACTACGAGTAAAACACTTCCGTCTACTCTTCACGCAAGCTTCAGAAATACCTGTTACTTCTTCAATGTTACCCTTTCTATGTGATATAACATCAAAATTTCACTAGCATATTCCCTTGCTATTACTCACACACATAGAGTCCCTAACAAGTACTGATAGCCCTGCTTAACTTTTCAGTACTATTTCTGCCTGACAGATAACCTCACTGCAGTATGGCTTCCACTTACCAACTGCTTCTCAATTTTCCCCGGGGATTCTAGACAACATAAAACAAACTATAAACAAAAAGCGGATGTTAGTTCATAAAAATAAAATCCTCATTACCCAATTAACAAAGTATAACCATAACCGTCCTCTGCTTACCAGAAAACTGATCCAGCGGGTTATTAGCAACAAGCATTCATACACAAAATACTCACTTGGGCCCATACATTCATACTACGCTAGCAATTTCCGCTGATGGGTCAGTTGGTACTCTTTATCAAATCCCTGCTACCAATTACCTTCTGATTGAAGAGTAATGACTTACCGATGGACCCTTTGATAATTGGGAAATTTAAAATGAGTGACATTCCATACAATTCATAATTTTCTAAATAATCACAAAGTCAAGAAGTTTTAAATGTTTATCTAAAGATTTAGCAGAGTAAAATACAAAGCCACATAGTACTTAAATCAAATCTCATGGAGGAAGCACAGCAATGATTTATCGATTAATGACGGTCCCTTTGGAAAAGAGAAGATAGAGACAGCAGCGCAATTAAGGTTTGCATTTATATTTACCTAAGTGCGAGAACCAAACCCCTTGGCCAAGGAGTTGGAAAGATAGGACCCTGGAAGGATGAAGAGCAAAGACTCCTCCCGGATCAGGACAGGACCGGTGACCTCTCTACCCACGACGCCTGCGTCGTTCCCCTCTCTGGTACTTCGCTTCTCCTCGATTCTCCCGTTTCTTCCTTCTAATGGATTCCGCCGCCCCCACCTCAGGACCTCTCTGGACAGCGGTTCAGTCTGCAATCGATCAGCCTCTCGGCTCCTTCAGCTGTGCTTAAGCTTGAATGCACGTAATGCTTGTGCATGTGCGCTCTTGTGCTAACTAATTTGCTAATTCTATATCTATTATACCCTTCTACGCCCATGTACCTCCCCTTAATGTTGCTAACTTATGGGGCCACTACTTCTGATTGGACAGGGACAGGGGGTTGATCCTCACACCATATTGATTTTAATTCATTTCTTAAAGCTCTTTGTTTTAAAATACCGCCCCTTAATTTTAATACATTTGCTTTATTTCCCACCCGTCTCATGACAAAGTTTGTGCCTTTTCATGTACAATGTTACAATTTTATGAGGACATCCATGAATATGACAATATAGGCCATCAGGTCGCGGCCTTGGACGACGTCCAGGTTGACTTCATCCCTTTCCGCTCCGGGCAGTCTTTCAAGGAGCATGCGCAGAACCCACGTCATTCGAGTTTTCAGTTCACCAACCCCAGGCCCAACATTTACGAACTAATAAAGTCAAAGAAGAAAATATTAAAATAACAAATAAAATGTTTCACTGTATACCCGCTCTGTCTATTCTATTCCTATTTACTTATAAACTTATCCCCGCATTAATAGCGTTAATATTTTACAGTTTAAACAAAACATAAGAGCAACCTCTAGCATGTGAGAACATATAGCAGCCATTTTAAATCACACTGCGCAGAAGCCAGAATTTTCCCACCAAGCAAAGAAAGACGTCACACCACGTGATATGGTTGAGACATGCGCAGTAAAGTTCCCGCGGTTTTAGCGGCCATTTTAGAATAGACAAGCGTTACTTGTTAGTAAAAACACATAAGCAAGCTTCCTTCTAGTTGTGTTTGTGTGTGCAATGGTTAGTATTAACAATACAACTTAATACATTAATACTTTAAGAGGATTGCATCCGAGCAAGTCTCATTTGTGAGTCCTTGCTCCATCACGTGTATCCCGGCATGGCAGTTTAAATCTGCATGCGCAGACCTTGCAGTGGCAGGTCTGAGATACACTTACAGGACTACTCATGTGGGTGGCACAATCAGTGCTGCAGGCACACTAATAGCATTTTATTTACAGGCCCTGGTCACACAGAGTACACTGTACTAGGGACTTACCAGTAAATCAAATATGCCGATCATGAATAACCAATCATAATAAAAATTTACACTGGGAGCACCTGCACTTTGACACTGATCAGCAGTGGCAAAGGTCCCAAAGCATCTAAGCCAGCACAACCGAAATCCAGCATACCATCAAAAATACAGGAGGTAGGGGCAAAAAGTCAGGGAAAACCACTCAAAGGATGCCAAGTCTAACAGCTACCTTTAGCTAACAAGAGTTCCCGTTCAGCAACCAAACCCCCAGATTCAGATGACTGAGCAATGCTTGAGATAACTCTGGTTGACTCAACTGGGATGTCTGTAGAGGAAAAAAATCAAGTTGGAGACATAGCCATTGCTGTCAACACTGGGATCCACGGCCTCCGAACCCACTTAGGTACAACCAAGAGGACTTAGGCCTGATCCTCCTGAATCTTTTGCAACACCCAAGGAATCAGAGGGATCGGCGGAAAACAATAAATAGACTCTGCGGCCACCTCACTGAGAACGCATCTATTGCCCAGGTTTCCCTGTTGGGAACCAGAGAGCACAAGTGAGGCAGAAGAGCATTGCCCGTGGTCGCAAATCAATCCAACCATGGATGTCCGAACCTGAGACAAGTTTTCTGAAAGATTGTGTGTGACAGGCAGAGGGATACAGAGGAGAGGAATTTCCTGCTCAGCCGGTCTGCAGACACTTTCTCCCTTCTCGAAAGATACACTGCCTTAAGAGATTGGAGATTGGACTCTGCCCACGTACAAATGTCCCTGGAAAAGAGATAGAGGGAAAGAACCATACCCTCCTGGCAGTTGATATATGCCACCACAACCTGGTTGTTCAGTTTAATGCATACAGCTTGATGATGGATCTGAGGAAGAAAAGTGACTAGAGCCGCTCTGACTGCAGTTAACTCCCTCCAGTTGGAGGAAGATCGAGCCTCCTGTTGTGTCCACCTGCCCTGAGCTGTGGAGGATCCTAACACTGTCTCCCACCCCAGTTTTCTGGCATTTGTTGATATCAGGCATCAGGCATTTCAGTGTGGTGGTCCGCATCACCGCACTGAAATGCAAAGTCACGCATTATAGGCATAGCGCCTGCCTCGGCTGTCTCTTAGCCGCAGCGCTGCTATTTAATTCCGAATTGCTGACTGAAACTCATAGCTAGTGGAGTGGCAGTGCACCCTGGTGTGCGTGCTGCTCCCGGCAGGCTATGGGGGCTGGCTGAGCTGCTAGCTACTTTGTAACCGTATTACCCTGGATTCCAGACACACCGCGCAGAGGCAACTTCACCACTGACGTCAGAAGAGGTATTGCCCAATGGCTACTACCAAGACATCAGCCCACCCACTGAACTTGTAACACAGAGAGTAATAGGCGGAGGTGTCCTGCTGTCTCCCGTGGTGGGTGGCAGCAATTCTATTGGAGGGAGGCTGGCTGCAGCGTCGGCACACGGTGAAACAACTAACTTGTAAAATGTTGAGCCCCGCAACCGGACCCAAACCCCATGGACCACGGCTGCTAAGGAGTCAAGCACACCACTGTGCTGTAGCTGAGAGGTAACAGTCAGTATCTGAGAAGACTGAAGCTGAGCCCAGCGGGCGGCAGCGGCGAGTTTGCTGTGGAGTCGTTGTTGCGGCCACAAGGCGGCCTGTAACGTAGCTTCGCAAAGTAAGTGTGTGTCAGTGCCCCCCTGAAGTGTGTTATAATTTCTCTCAGTCTAAAATTTTTTGGCGCAGTCATGATCAGCTGCCTGTTAGTGCGCTGTGTTAGCTGAAGTTCAGACACAGTCTAGTCGCTTTGCATCAAACGTCGTATCCAATACTTGTCTCTCTGGCTGCAGTGTCAGTTACACAGTACTTTTCAGGAGTGGAGCGAGCCCTCAGCCGCAAGACATAAGTTGAAGTCGCACAGCACTTACTAACTCGTTTTAATTTGGCGGTGCCAGTGACGGTCAGGGGACTCTGGTCAGTGGTGCCGGACCTGACCGGTCGACAGTCTAACAAAATACTTCCAGTGCCCAGCAGCGTCAATCAGCACAGCATTGTGTAGGTCTCTGTGAGAGCTGTGCTGTGCTGTGGTGTAATCTGTGCGACGAGGGGGGCGGACGTGGGACCGGGTCACAATTATTTTTGGTGTCAGTGAGTCGAGGGGTAATTTTTTAATAAATCTGCCGACTGTAAGTGCCCTGTGAGCCTAAGCTGCTTAGTGCTACTTGTTGCCTAATCAATGCCTGTGCCCGTCTGAGGCGGTGTCCATGAGTCAGCTGTGTTGACTCTCTTAATTTTAAATTTAGGAAGCTCATCTGTCAGGTGCTCTCTGTGCCTGAACGCTGGGTGTCCCCTTAGGAGTGTGAGAGGCATGGTAGGGTGGAGGGAGCACCCCAGATCCCATTGAGGGCTGGAGGTCCTGGGTGGGAGTGGTGTGTTTAGAAGCAGAGTGCCTCGCACATTCACACATGTAGCATGAGCCTACATGAGTTCTATAAGTGTGTCTGCAGCCCGGGTGTCCCCTTCGGAGTGTGAGAGGCATAGCAGGGTAGAGGGAGCTCCTCAGAACTCAGGGGGGGCTGGAGGTGCCAGGGGCAGTAGTGTTAAGTGCTTAGAAGAAGAGCGCCTAGCACATTTACACCTGTAGCACAAGGCTGCATGTGCTCTCTGTGCCTGCAGCCTGGGTGTCCCCTTAGGAGTGTGAGAGGCATGGTAGTGTGGACGGAGTGCCCTAGAACTCAGGGAGGGCTGGAGGTCCTGGGGGGCAGTGGTATGAGGAGCTTAGAAGCAAAGCGCCTCGTACATTCACACCTGTAGCACGAGGCTGCATGTGCACTCTGTGCCTGCAGCCTGGATGACCTCTTAGGAGTGTGAGAGGCATGCCAGGGTGGAGGGAGTGCCTAAGAACCCAGGGAGGGCTAGAGGTCCTGGGGGGCGGTAGTGTGTTTAGAAGCAGAGCGCCTTGCACATTCACACATGTAGCATGACCCTACATTTGTTCTATAAGTGTGTCTGCTGCCTGGGTGTCCTCCTGGAGTGTGAGAGAGTCATGATAGGGCAGAGGGAGCGCCCCAGAACCCAGGGAAGGCTGGAGGTCCTGGAGGACAGTGATGCGAGGTGCTTAGAAGCACCTCGCACCTAAGTGCCCTTCCATTTCTAGTGCTTTGCAGCAGTTTTAATAACTTCTTAGAGTTTCTCGTTGCTCAAATGGGTGCAATTTCTGATATTTATATGTTTCCCTCGTCTTCATTGCTTGATTTTTATTGCGAGAAAATGTCACTAATAGTCGTTGAAATGTCACTCATAATTACACTGAAATTATGAAAATGGCACACATAGCAATCTGAAACCTTGGTAGCTAAGCAACAAACCCCCTCTGCAAACAGATCTCCATCTCCCTCAATGTGTTGGTCAATCTTCCAATAGAGGGACAATCTGGCGAGCTGGTGGGATGCCCCCCAAACCTAAATGATCCCGTAAGAGCTGTGTTTCTGTAGCTTCCTCTCATTGCCTTTCAAGTAGACCCTCAAAAGCAGCAGCAGCAGTAGAAGGCCGTGAGCAGCAAAGGGCAGGGCAAGGTATCATCTCTGGCATGCCACTGGGGATTAAATGTGCATGATGTCACTTTGTACTTTGGTGAATCAAGGATCACAGACACACCCATGAAAACCGCGCTCATGTTCGAGTCAGTCAGTTGCCCCTGGGGGAAGCAGTAAGTAATGGAAATGCATTGCACGGCTAAACATCCGTTTGTGGGAGTGATGTGCGTCAGAGCCCTGCAGGCATTTCTAATAACAATGAAGTATTTATTACTCGGGTACCCCTTCCAAATAGCTTTACGTCTCCATCGTTCTTTTCTCACCTGTCTCTTCTCTTTCCGTGGCTCCTGGGTGTCATCTTCGACTACTCCCTGTGAAGCAAACCCGGATTGTTCGTCGTATTGTGCAAGAAATAAAACGACGTAAAGCGCGCTTGCAGGAAATTATCTGGTGTTTTGGCCACTGCTGTACCAAAGAAGCCTCTTTCAAAGTAAACTCTGTCTCTGTGTAAATAATTTCAGTGATCTTGGAGACTTAGATAAACTGGCCCAAAACTTAAACTTTTCCTCCTCGTTTAAAACCTCATAGCAATCTGGCAGATAAACTGTATGTGTTAAGACTTGCCTACCGTTCCCTGTGCCATGACTTGTGTGTATGTAATACGTGGTTTCTGGATGCGTGTCCTTTCCTGGCCCACTCCAAAAGATAAAGAAAAGAAATGCTACGTCATTTGGACGAGGCATCCGGCGGAAATTTCCAGAAACTTTGCCCGAGGTACAAAACAGTTTTGCAATGATATTTTCAATGAGCCAAAAATGCTAAATAACATTTGCATCAGCCACAAAAGTGACAATGGCACCGACTGACTAGTGCCAGAATTTAATTTTTCCAGAGGCTAGTCAATTCTAATGTTAATTGATTTTTTTTAGACTGTACCAATATTAATACTAGTATACACTTTGTATTATCATCTGGTGGCCATTACAGCAGCTGCCCAGACAGACCAGACCACCCCTGGCATTTTCGCCCATTTCGCTGCTCAAGGGTGAACTTTTGGATTTACAGGAAGAGCTTGAGTACCACCACCTCTGTAGTGCACATTATGGAGGCATGAAATTGGCATCAGCTCAATGAGTGGACTCTCATTCATGTGCACGGGTTCATCGCCTTCAGAGTCAGTGTAGTGGTAGAGTAGTGTAAATCGCATGAGATCCAGTTTATTTAATTAAAAACAAAAATAATCACATGGGAACATAGCCTCATGCAAATGAGAGGAGATCTCAGAATGTGTGCCTCGAATTACAAAAACAGCCCCATGTGAAAAAAATCCCTGAGAATGTATGGTATCTGTGTGCTGCCTAAGAAGTGGCATTACGTCAGTGTATTGTGCTGATATAGCGCTTTATCCCCCCTGACGTGGTGTAAACTGCACTGATTTGCATTGGGATCCTGGCTACCCTGTTCAGAGTGTAGGGCTGAGAACGTTATGGTTACAGAATGACTGATGTAGCAGGTGTTGGGTGAGGTGTGTGAGGTTTGGTGACGCGCTCTTAATATGGTGCGGCAGCATTGCAGCACTTAATCAGTATGCGTTAAGGAAGGGTATGGTAATAGATATTTTCGTGCATGCATAAACCGACTGAATATGAGGTTGGTTATAATATAGTAGTTAAGGATGCAGGAAGAGCAAGGTTTTTCGTGCTCTTAGGTTTTTAAGATGGATGCAAATTACTTTCACTCTTGTAAGGATTGAGTTCTATATCTTGGCTGTTTTGACTGTGAAAAAGTTTTGTCCAGAACTAGATTTATTGAAGGAAGACAGAGAAAGGAGAGAAGCCAGCCTAAGTCATAGAGGTCTGGATTGGTGGTAGGTACCAAGCTTTTCCTGAAGGAATCAGGAGCAGTGAATGGTTGATAAGCAATGCACCTTGCTTTTGAACATGATTGGTTCAGAAATTCAGTATAGAACTTACTTGGGTGGAAGGTTGTATGACAGAAGCAAGCATGGCTAAACCATGGTTGCCTCAACAACACGGTCCCAACAACAAATCTTGCTTAACCACGCATTCCTTTACCATCCATGCCTTTACCACACAATTTCTTTGTAAAGGTATGGTTGGTAAAGAAATGCATGGTTAAGATGTATTCGCCCTAAAACTGCCCCAGCCCTGAAAACTGTCCCTCCCCTTCCCTGAGCCTTAAAACTCGACCCCACGTCTTAAAAACTAACCCGACCCCAGCCCCCCGCCCTGAGCCGTAAAACTGCCCCATCCCTGAAAACTGTCCCTTCCCCCTCCCTGAGCCCTAAATCTCGACCACCACATCCTGAAAGCGATCCCGACCCAAGGCCCCTGCCCTGAGCCCTAAAAACTGACCCTCACCCATGAAAACTAAAGAGAGCCCAAAAACTCGGACCCCAGCCCTAAAAACTACCTTGACCCCCCCAAGCCCTAAAACTAGCCCCAGCCCTAAAAACTACTCCCATTCCCCAAAACCCAGCACCAGCCCCATTTACCAGACCATGTCCCTGAGCCCTTCCTGTTCCTCTTCCCGCCCATCCACACATCTAGACCGCAAACTGCCTTAAGCACGCATGTGCGTGGTTAAGGCATATGCGTGGTTAAGGCAAGCATGGTTCCGCTTGCGGGGAAACGGCACGCGTTGCTCAACCCGCGTTTTAAAGGCCGATTCCCGGGTGGAACCTGCTTCGTTATCATACCCAATGTTATTGTCTTCTGTGCAAGTAGATATTTTGCAGAGGCCGCACTTTCAATTGGTTTTCCTACGAGTAGACCATTGTAGGTTGAGGGATAGTTAGATGGGCACTCTAGGTTGGTGCCCTCTTTTTAGAATGATTTTATTTAAGAATATATCAGTTCTTTCGGGAATAGACAAGACTCCAATCAGTGGTTGAGGATACCTCTTACAGGGGTGGGAATAGTATAGCATTTTACCTTCCAGACTGCAGCTCTGTAGTTTCTAGAATAGTATTGCAGGGTAATTTTGTATTTTATATTTAATTGTTAGACCTTTCCTGAGTCGATCTAGTGTCATTACAGAATAGTTTTTTTGCATTTGAATTATGTCAGTTGTTGCACAGCGATCTTAGGCTTTTTCTGCACCACATGGGTAGACTGATGGGCCGCCCACATCGGCTTAAATCAGGCTAATAGTTTATTCTAGAGGATGAACCTGGAATAGCATAGCCATGGACATAGCTTCAGAGGGAGTGTTTGGGGTGTGGTTCTCCCACCCCTCGAAATAATTTCATTCTTGGCTTGGACTCAGGGTCTAGGGGCCCTGAGATGGGTTTGATATATCTGTGTTAGTTTTTTTCTACATTCTAATTTCACTAAGAGGTTTTAGCTTGTTCATTTTTTGGATCGGAAAATTAAATACATATAGTGACCACTTTACCAAAAAAGTAGTAAATCTGCACCCATAGAAGCACTCCTTGAATGGGTGCAAATTTACTACTTTCTGGAACTCTCAAACATTGGCGGTAGTAGACTTGGAAAGCTGTGTCAGTGTTAGCTTTTCAGGCATACCATTGGCAATCAAACACCCAAAAGGCGATAGAACGAATTCTTGCAAATAGTGTAACCACTGGCAATCACTTGTGGTAGCATTCCAATCCTTCATTTTTAGCCAACTGTGCCACTCTATACAGAGGTCCACCGAATTCAAATCAGATACTGACCCTGTTCCTCATGGGAACAGTCCATCCCAAACCTTGGTTCTTCTCTTCCATCCACCCTGCGGCCCACCAATGTGAGATTCATACACCCCAGAATCTCACTGGCTTAGCTACTCCCCTGAGCACATCAATAATACTCCGAAAGCTTAACAACCATGAGAGCTTTTATTGAATATGCATTGTACTTTTTGATTTATCTAAACCCATTTTGGAAGTTGTATTGAATTTCCCTCTCCCCCACCCTCCAACCCTAATTATGAGTCAAGTGACTTATGGTAGCTAGTAATATTGTTAAAATCAGGGACTCTGAATTTGGTGCTTATGATATGTGCCTAAAACAGTAACATAATTAATTGCTTGCTGCGGAGGATCTGGCCATGTTAGCCAAATGGCGCACCTGTGCCATTTGGCTCACACTGGCATATTGTTGCCCTTCTGAATTTTTAGTTTCTTTGCACCTGAAGCCCCATGTTTGTCACACTTTTATCTTCCTGAACCCCATGTCTTCCAGCCAGTTACCCAATTCTACTCAAGTTCCAGAAAAATGGCTAATCACTTTAATGGTTGAGGCGGCACCCCCACATATCTTGATACATTCCAGATAGATGTAGCATTGTCTCTGTCGATGTGAACTTCTCCTGAACTGTAGAAAGGGAAGTGAAGAGGTGTGGAAGGCTAACCTATGCTGAGTGACAGAGTGCAGAAAAGATCAGCTCCCGCACTTGTTTACATACCTCATACAGCTCTTCTGTGCAAGCTCCAGAGAAGTGATGTGCCTTTTCTGCATTGTTGTGTGTTGCTCCACATCACCTTCTGCTCCCACCCTGCCCAGCGTTGTCATCAGTGATGTAATTTCAGATGTTGCAGTGATGTTATCAATTATGTCATAGAACATGTCATGAGTGATATAGTATGGAAGGTAATTAACAGTACACAACGATGGTGTGAGTTATAGTTACTTTAGGGCATGAGTTATAGTTATTTGAGAATGGTGAATTTCAGTGATTTTATTCATTTAAAATGTTATGTTTTTAACTGACATTATCACCTAACTCTAGCGTCCCTTTAACCTTTGTTTTTTTCATTACATTTCAAAAAAATGTTAAATACCAAACTATAACTGCCACTTCAACCTTTGTTTTTTCAGTGAATTTCTAGAGTTTTATATTGTAAGTTATTTATAAAAGGCAAGCCTATTGGTTTTGTCAAACATTTCAATAAAGAATTTATAATAAAAAGACATTAAACATGGGTCAGTCTTTTCTTTTACATTCCTCAGGTCACATAATGCAGCCATCGAACCAAACACAAGGGGTCCCTCCATCCCAAGCTGAAGACCAAAAGCTCTAGCTCAGGGAATACTTCAAAACACAAGTTACCTTTCCTAGGGTCCTATTATATAGACCCCTAGGAAACATAGGCTTATTTTTTTTAAAGTATTTCTGGGGGGGCTGATGTACTCTCAGCAGCCCCTCACAACACTTAAAACATGCTGGTGATGGTGATGCCCAGATTGGGGGCACCACCACCAGCAGAATATATGTAAATTAGCCCATAAAAGGCATTATAGGGCGCTCCTTGGTTGGAGCACTGAATAATAAAGCAGCGACTCCGGATGCTCATTCATTATTCTCCCTTTTTAATAAAAATATAGTTTTGTTGTGTGTGTGTCTCAGTCCCAACCAGGACACCCACAGCTTGAGTAATTTTTTTGGGGGGGATTATGGGGGACGCCCCAGGACTCTCGCGGCTCGGCTAGTTCCCTAAAAGAGGGCGCAGGAGTTGGCAACACTACATTTTGAAAAAATATATATCACTGGGGTGCCTACCAAGGGCACCGAACAACATTTTTTTTGGGGGTGTCCCAATCCCACCCACAGCTTTAATTATTTAGGGGGGCTGTGGGGAAAGCCCCTGGGCCCCTGCAGCTCTGTTGGCTCCCTGTAAGCTGCCACATTCTATGGGGCCACGCAGGAGCCAGACATTTTATTTTAGACAATGGAGTGCCCCGGTGCACAGCCAGGGCAC
Organism: Calotriton arnoldi; assembly: GCA_963921515.1. Lineage (NCBI taxonomy): Eukaryota > Metazoa > Chordata > Amphibia > Caudata > Salamandridae > Calotriton > Calotriton arnoldi. The sequence goes on from CAWUFW010002842.1 coordinate 1,506,951, forward strand.
CCAACAACATTAGCCTTGTTTTAGGGATGTGTGGGAAATGGCAATGGACCCCACAGCCCTGACAGCTCCCCTGCCAGCACACATCCCAGGTGCAGTGGGAGCCCGCACATTGTTCCCATCCGACCGGAGGGGAGCAGCTTTTCTTTCTGCTTCTGCCGTGCATGTGAGAACGCAGACAGAGAGAAACATTTCTGCTCCCGCCAGGTGTGAACTCAGAACACAGGCAGTGAAACAATGGTGTGCCGGGGGATGGGGTCCCCGGGACACCATAACTGAACCAGCTCCAGGGGATGAAGTCCCTGAGACCTTACCATGGCTCGGGGCCCTCCCCAAAATTGTATGCACTGTCCCAGGGAATAGGATCCATGCCCCCACCCCATACTTTTTCACTCAGTATAGGAGGATTGGATCCCTGGGGCCTGGAAATGGCCCGGGGAGGGGCTTCAGGGTAGACCATTGTTTGGGGGGGGTCTCAAAATAAGTTCAAAAAATGTTTTTTGTGTCGTGGGTGCCATGTTACTCCTGTGGGACTCAGCAAGACCTCCCTTGGCGATCTGCATGACTCCTGGGGGACTCAATCCAGGCCCTTTGTGGTCCTGGGGGTCCGTGCAAGCATCAAAAAGTAAAGTTTTCACTGTCCCACAGAACCTTGGACTACTGTTTGTGCAACAGTACCACAGGAGTGACGTGGCATTACCGAAATGTTTTGTTTTTAATGGAAGGAAAATGTGGGGTATGTGTCTGTTGGGCGGTTGCACGACAGTGGAGGGTTGGTCAGCAATAGGGTTTTGACTGACCTCGGGGGTTGTGCTATGGACCCTCACATGTACAATCAGTAACTCTACGCTGCATATGACTAAGGTGTTATCAGTGATTTCACCAATTGTGTCATTTGAGAAGTCATCAATGATGTGATTTAACATGTCATGCGTTAACTAATATGTGAGTTCATAAGCAGTGCATGATAGGGGTGCAAGTTTTAGTTTATTCACTAAGATCTAACTTGGGTATTTCACTGTTAGCTTATGTCTCTTTACAACACTAACTGTAATGTCGCTTTAACCTTTGTTTTTCCAGTGAATTTTTAGAGAGCTTTTACTAGTAAGCTAAAATCTTAGTACCTCTCTGTGAATTCCTGAGGTTATTTTAATGTGTATTAGGACAGTATTACCATACCTAACTATAACATCACATTAACCTTTATTTTTCCGTGAAAATAAATATATATACATATTTATATATATATTCCTAAGATTTGACTTGCAAAGTAAAAGACTGAAAACTTACCTGTGATGTACAAACTCCCAATTTAACTTCAATAATGTAATGACACCCGATGTAAAAAAAAAACTTGATAGAACGGTAACATACTATCATGTAGAGTTTTTTTTAGATTTAGCCTATTTTGTGATCTATACACAGATCTGCAAGTAAGGAGACAAACTTTGTGTGGAACAGATTAACTGTTTCTCAGATGTGATGATGCACATGTCACTGGAAGAGCGAGGGGTGCGATTAATATCAACCACATTTCAGAAAGAGTAACAATGAGGAAGGCTTCTAGTTGTTGAGTAGTAAGGATTTAGAAAACATTAGATCTTTAATAAGCCTTAGATGGTGTTTAATCAAACTATGTGGAGAAATGATTAAATGTCATTGTTGAAGATAATTCATTACCCTCACAATTTAAGAGCACTGAAGCATTTCCAGGGGCGCTCTTCCAGAGTTTTTCTGCCATGAGACAGGTACCAGCGTATGATTAAGATTAACTCTAGAAGACTTGCATCAATCAATCAATCAGTCTGTTTGTAGAGTGCTGCTTGTCACCCGGGAGGGTATCCAGGCGCTGGTGGGGTCAAGAGGTTCAGTGGAAGAGCCAGGTCTTCAATGATTTTCTAAACTCTGGTAGTGAGGGGGGCGGGCGGTCTGGAGGTTAGTTACAAATAGTTGTCTGTCAGATTCAAAAGCCTGGACAACAATCCGGCTGGTAGTGAGAGTGGAATGCTCAAGTCTGGGGATGGTGGAGTAGGCAACGGTACAGCGAAGGGGTTCGCATTTCTCTGCTTCACATCTCTAAAGGTAAACATGTGTTCTTGAAAGGTCTTTTTGCAGGACATCTTCTGTGCTACAGCTCCTTACTCGCGTTTACCATGGAAATAAGTGCTAACCCTTACAGACTAACCTCTCTGCATGTTCACATGGTGTCAGGCTGCAGCTTAGGGCATTTGAGGGACAACAAGCCCGGCCCCTTGAGGCTTCCCAATGTCTCCCTACCTTATGGCAGCTAGGCATGACAGTTGTATTGAATTGTGTGCAGTATAAACGGATTCACAGCAGATGCCCCATATTTATTGCATTCAAAAAGTAAACAGTGCTTCGGGAAGACTGAAAAATCTCAGTCACTGGCAATTTCTCGGATCCCATTCCAGTGTATCGTTTTTGTGTCTACCGCTCCATTCCCGACGGAGAGCTGCCATATCCAAATCAGATATGGTCCATCTCTATTAGGTATAGTCTCCTATGACATAACAAGCCAGGCCACCTCGAGATGGGAACACAGACCTCTTTCTGCCTATTTGGTGTATTAGGTAGAAATATGATAGCCCAAAAGAATTAGATGCCCAACGACTCACCACAGAGGAGCGCCTCCAGGTCCTTCATCCAGTCTTCATGGTCCCTGCCTGCTGAGGGACTTTGATAAGACGATCCTCAAAGGAAGAATGCAGTTGGACACACAGGATTTCTATTATTAATATTCATGAGTTAAATTTGCATACGATGGACCTGAAAGGGGCGCCATGTGAACATTCATTGGTTGTATCAAAACACTGATTTGATGCAGCTTTGAAGAAGCGTCCCGACTACCCAAGCCGAAATAGACAAGACACAGTGCTTCATTGTAAAAATATAAGTGCTAGGGCTCTCTCAGGAGGCCACTGCAGCTTGCATCATGCAGTGCCCCTGCCGTGCTGCCAATGATAATAACAACACAACTATTGACCATCACACTCCTACAAGTGTGACAGTTCAGACTATTTCAGAGCCCCAAAGCTATAAGAATGGATTGGACGGCAGGTCATAGTCTTTTTTAATGTATAATGAATTAATAATTAACTACTGTTGTGGTCATCTCTAAATTAGCTAGACAATGCCACCTTGTGGCAGACTGTCACAAGCGCCAGTTTTGACAATTAAGTGGTGGTGCGGAGCACCAAAAACCACTGACTCAAATTAAGCACAGGACAAGAGAGGTCAATTCTCCTTCATTGCGAGTGAGAAGCGCCCATTTGGAGGTCACATTGAGCTCTCACTCACAGCATGCTAAGTTACACGCCTGGCCAGAGGTGCAAACTCTAAGGGCCTGATTCACAGAACTAACTTACGTCAAAATCCTAAACTTACAACAATTTTGGTATTCACAGAATGAACTTACACATTTGAGTATTCACAGAATGAACTTACACATTTGGGTATTCACAGAATGAATTTACAACAATTTTGGTATTCACAGAATGAACTTACACATTTGGGTATTCACAGAATGAACTTACAACAATTTTGGTATTCACAGAATGAACTTACTCATCCTAACTTTATGTCCGCCACCGGGCCGGAAATTCCGGCCCGAGTGCGGACATAAGGTTAGGATGAGTAAGTTCATTCTGTGAATACCCAAATGTGTAAGTTCATTCTGTGAATACCCAAATGTGTAAATTCATTCTGTGAATACCCAAATGTGTAAATTCATTCTGTGAATACCAAAATTGTTGTAAGTTCATTCTGTGAATACCCAAATGTGTAAGTTCATTCTGTGAATACCAAAATTGTTGTAAGTTCATTCTGTGAATACCCAAATGTGTAAGTTCATTCTGTGAATACCAAAATGTGTAAGTTCATTCTGTGAATACCAAAATTGTTGTAAGTTTAGGATTTTGACGTAAGTTAGTTCTGTGAATCAGGCCCCATATATTTGTCCGTTCAGAGATGCGTGCCCAGGACCTGTTGGAAGATGGAGGGACTTCCGGGAGCCATGCTGCAACAAGGGGGCACTCCTGCAGACCCCTTCAGTTAAATGGCAAGCGGTGCTTTGGCCCTCTCAGCGTGTCGCCCCATTGTTTTTATAGGGCATATAACTACTTTAGTGAAGTTTTTGGTTTTATTGTCTTTATTTTGCACGTCCCATGTTGTCATCATTGGTAGCAACTGTTGTGTGACTTCACTTCTTGTGATCAAATAAGCTAATTAGTTCTCACTCAAAAAAAACTTTAAACACTTGAGAGCTGTATACCCTCTCTACTCCCATGAGGCCCAATTCACACTTTATTTCCCTGTATGTGTATTTTACTTACTAACTTAGGTGTCAACTACGTCTGAATTTCTCCGAATAAATGGCACTAATGTAAAAGTTTGTGAATCGGACCCCTTTAATCTTCAAATCTAGCTCTGCACTCAGGCATTGAATGCTTAATCGTACCTACGAAAGATATGTGTGGATTTTAAAGCAGATCATGTGGAAAGAAATTTATATTTTTATTAGTCAATCTGGATGTTACCTATCTGTCACTGAAGTAGGTCGGGTAACAAGCAGTTCATTTAAGCTACTTTAGTAAAGTCACATCTTTGTGTTGAATTCAGTAATACAAACATTGAACAGCAGGTGGCAGAATCAGAAAAGCAATACCACGGGATCAGAAAAAAGGGCAACTTAAAAAGTATGCCTCCTTTTTGAGGGCTCACTGCTTTGCACGTTTAGTAACAAAGACATCATTGAGAGAAATGAATGAAATTCTGTATTGCATTGTACCAGACTAACGTTCAAAAGATTATTTTTGGCAGTGTCAATTTGGCAAAAATCCTACATTCCATTTAGAGAAATGCTTTTTATAGCTGGGCATCATTACCAAGTTCTACGACTTTACAAAATCCACAAAAGCAGCCCCTGTGTCCATAAGCGGCCGAGCTCAGCCTCCTTCGTGAAAGAATGAGGCTGGCAAGGCAAGGATAGGTTCGGCACCGAGTGCGGCGCAGTGCACAACCGCACATTTCATGTGCTTTCTGCATCCATAAAGCAGAGCTGCACAACTGGGGAGGATTACGTCGATTGTGCTGTTTCTGGTGCCATTTTGCACCACCATTTCGGATTACAAAAACTGCAGTGGTAATGGTAGATGCTTGCACTGTCATTAGCACTACCTACAAAGTGTGATAAAAGCATCTGATTTGAATCGACTGAGTAGGTCAAAAGTGACATTCTGCTCTGTGTAACGTGTGCCTGCACGTACAGATTATATTGTTTGTCCCTGGGACTTTTACTTTTATCCAACGTAACTTCAATAAATGAATAGACGAGCGGAAAGCCCACGTGATGGCACTTCCTGGGCCCTACCTTACGCCCAACCCATGTCTGTGTTTTTCCGCAGAATAGGCTGAGGCCCGACATCACACCGGAGAGGTGACGCACCCTGGAAACTACGCTACGCTGGAGGAATGCCAACACCGGCAGTGAAGCAGCTATAAAACATCATGGGAGCGGAGTCAGCGGACCCAAAGCCTTCGATGGACCTTGGCCTATAGTGGTTAATTTGTTAAAAAAAAAAAAAAAAGTGCCGGGCCTCTCGTCAGGAGGCAGCTTGCACCAGCCCATTTCTCCTGGTGCCGCCTAAAACAGAACACTGTCCATGAAAGTGGGTTAGAGGATGTGGCGTAATGGCAAGAGCTGCCGACTTCAGAGCTGGAGAGCCAGGTTCGAATCTGGCGTCCGCTCAACATCCTGCGATTCTGGACAAGTGACTTAATCTCCCATTGCCTACCATAAATCAATGTGTCCTTAACTGGTGCTCTTGAAAAGCGCTGGTGTTGATGATTAAGTGGTGCTGAGCAACGGAAACCACGGCTCCAATTAAGCACTGGGCATACTCAATACTCCCACACTTGAGATTTTCACGCCCACTACCAGCCTGATTGTTGTTGAGGCTTTTAAATCTGACAGACAGTTATTTGTGAGGGCGTTGCACACCCTCTAAACAGGGCCGGACTGGCAACCGAAACCGGCCCTGACAAACTGCTCGGCCGGCCCCCCCCTGGGGTGAGGGGGGGTGCAGCCGAGAAGTTTGCGAACGCCGGTTTCGGCCGATTCTGTTACAGGGGGCCGATATTGCCGACCCCCGATAACAAAAACGGCCCCCCCAGGTGCCCAAAACCGGCCCCCACCCTAGCGGCCCACCGGGGAAATGCCCGGTGCCCGCTACGGCCAGTCCGGCCCTGCCTCTAAAGTTAATCTTAAAAATACGCTGGTACTTGACGCACAGCACAAAAACTGTGGTATAGCGCCTCTGGAAATGCTTTACTGCTCTTAAATTGTGAGGGTAATGTGTTACCTTCAACAACTATATATTTAATCATTCCTCCACATAGTTTGATTAAACAACAACTATGGCCTATTAAAGAACGATTTATTTCTAGATCCTTACTACTCAACAACTGGAAGTCTTCCTCATTAATACTCCCCCTGAAATGTAGTTGATATTAATCACACCTGATGCAGCGCAAAGCTTACCAAAGTTTACTTTACCCTTACAACAAATCTTGAATCACTAGGCCCATTTCATCACATTATCCTCAAGCCCCAAAGACTCGAGCGATAACTGATTCACTTTAAACCATGGCCCTCCAATGGATCTTTTTGTTGAGTTGCCAGGGACTAGAATACTTGGAAGACGTGAATAATTATTCTATGAGGACCTGGAATAAAATAATTGCTATCTCAAGTCTTGTTTAAACCCCTTTTCAGCAATTTGTATAAATGCCTTGAGATAAGGAATATGACTAAAAGAATGAGATAGAATCGATAGAGATAATTTCATGGAAAACATTTATCTAATGCCTCGTATTGCATAGACAGGTCAAGGAAAATGCATTTCGAATTTGATTTTATGACAATACTTCTATTACAGATAGCCTCACAAAACACAATACAGATTAATATTTGACAGCTGGAAAATATTCTGTAGAGAGAAACAGGATAAATCTAGAGGTTCAATTTTTAATCATACAAACCAAAGCAGAGCTGATAGTTTCAAGTTCGTCCCAGTGAGATCTGGTCAAGTCTGGGCTCTAACACAGCATGTCACAGTAAGAGTCAGATAACCTCTCAGCCGAAAGGTTATTTTCCTGCACAACTTTACCAGCCGGCAAAGTACAGGATTCGAGGTCGCAGCTCGTTATAGTTCAGTTCATTAAAGTCTATATCACCCAAGGTAAGTGATATGAAGCATCGAAAAGTCAATAGTGATCAAAAGTCTGACCGACAGCGTGGCAGGCAGGAAAGAAAATGACAGCCAGCCCCCGACTCCTCCTCCGATGGGGCAATTATACCTTGAAATGTTCCTGGTGTACACCCCTTAAAGTATCAATTCCATCAGTCCTTGGGGCTCTCATTGGTCATTCACAGTGGGCTGTTGTGGGGTGATCAATGAATCACACAAATCCGGAAGAATTAAGTAATCCTTTTTGCATATTCCATTAAGATTCATTAAGTTAAATTGTATTACCATTTCTTCACTTTCACGGAAATGGGTGATACCTTACATTGCTCACAGTCCGTTTGTTCCCAGGCGCTTTTCCCTGGGTTTGCAACAATATTGATACATTTCTATCAAATATGCTTCTTTGCGAGAAGTGAGTCCATTGTTAATCCATACAGGTAAAAAACTTAACAGAAGGTTCTCATAGGGCTTTCAGTGACTGTCTCACATGATTTCACATTAACGTAGGAAAATGAAAAGCATTTGAGGCCTACATAAAAAAATAGCTGAATCACTACCGTTCAATATTACCACTAATCACACATTTACTAATGCATTTCGACTTTCTCCATTAGTTCAATTATAGTTGTTTTTCTCTTCAGGAACTACACATCAATATTGTGTACTACAAAAAAAAATGTCTATAGACATTATTTGTATGTTATCATTGTCAAGCAATTTTTATTAATGGTTCACTTTCAAATGCGTAACGTTAGAGAACTTCAGGTTTGCAGTATGTCAATTTTCCCCTAAATCAAGCAATTTTACATTTCAAGAACTTCATTAGCTATATATATATTTTCATGTTCAATGCACATTTAAGTGTATATTGTCACAAAACTCTTGATCTTAACTATATATTTTATTTTCTCATGTACGTATATACATTTATGTGTAGTTCTCATTGTTTCTCTCATTGTTTATTCTTTTTTAGTTTAATCATTTTAGAACACACTGCATGCTTTTACGATGCAACATGCATTCTTTGATTTAGCAGGTTAACATGTCTTCATCAAGCAATATTTTTTGAAAGGATCTTTACTGATAAGAATTGATAAAGGTAGAAGTCAGATAACGTCCATGCTCCATCACACCCCTCACTCTTCTAGCTACAGGTGCACCATCACATCTGAGAAACAGTTAATCTGTTCCACAAATTTTGTCCCCTTAGTTACAGATCTGTGTATAGATCACAAAGTGAGACAGGTGTGTATCTCTTCAAATAGAAAACTCCTGGCATTTGCCTTACAGGCTAGCATTATAGCCTTGCTAAACAATACCATTTCTAAACAATACATCTGCCCATCCCTAAAGACCACCCTTTAACATTTGGCAAACAACTCCCCAGCAATTCTCGCTCGAACTTGTATTCCAGTCCCCTCACAATCACTCCAACAACCTCAATTTCTTGTATAACTCAACTGATGGCAAACTCCCATCCCCTCACCCCTGTCCCCACTCTAGAGCTGACACACCTGCTCAGCAGTGTACCCAACCTTATTGTGGCCTGCCAACTATCTCCGTACCTGCCTCTCAGAAAACCCCTTTTTGAAGGCGGTTTTCTGCCCCTACCGCCGCCATATGCTCTCACCAACCAGCTGCACAAACCTATCCCTTATCTGCAAAAATACAATTCCATTCCTGTGAAGGAAAGATGTACTCCATCATCGCAATCCAAAACAGTTTAAGGGTTGCCATCATCACAAAACAAATGGTCACCCTCAAACTGTATGTCAGCATGTCCCAATTATAATATTCATTCCTCCCTACAAAAAATTGTCATCTTACTGGTAACTTTCCTTCTCACTCTACCTATTGTAGCCAAGTTTCTGTCCTCTCTCCATTCCTTTGTAGGGATCAAAGCCGTCCATATCAAAGTTGTGTCTGACCATAGTCTGTTCCACTACTTTAGGTCCCATTTCATACTTTTTATGATCACCAAACCTTTCAATTCAAACAAATCATTTTCACCAAGATGAATGAGCATTAGGTCTGGGCAGCCCACAATTTCACAAAAAGCAGCAACAACTCCCCCCACCTCATCCCCCTTTCTCCCCGCCATTTAATTTGGGACTTATCATCCTCAAATTCCAGCTGTTTGTCACAAGTCCTCTGGTCCGCTTGACAGGCTGCCTACTTAAACAAGCATTGGCATAGCCAATAGGTCTCGCCTTTGGGGCCTTATAAGTGTTTAGCCAGAGCTATTGACTTTGCCAATGTCTTCAAGCTGTGCTGTAGAGAAGTGTGGCTGCTGTGCGGCATGCTGAAAAGTTATAATAAAAAAGTGTCAGAAGCATTTTTGTTACTTTATATATGACCAAGAAGGCATTATGTAAAACTGAACGACCATATTAAAAAAAGTATTTACAATAAAAAATTTCCTCAGTTTTCTTTTGTTCTTGCAATGCTGGCAATGGTTGTTTGTTAAAGCTTTTTTGTGAGGGGGCATAAACAATCGGAGGGTGAAGGTTGGGAACTAGTACCTGTATTATAACACTAGCAGCGGCCAGACGCTAGGGGAGAATCAACAGATGCCAGATTCCGAGAGCAGGCTGAGGTGGTGCTGAGTGATGCTGAGGTGGTAGTGGTGGTGGTGGTGACTGTTGCGGAGACGATGCTGAGGTGATGCTGAATGATACTCAGGTGTTGCTGAGTGATACTGCTGTGGTGCTGAGTGATGCTGTGGTGGTGCTGAGTGATATTGTCTTGGCGCTGAGTGATGCTGTAGTGGTGCTGAGTGATATTGTCTTGGCGCTGAGTGATGCTGTGGCAACGCTGAGTGATGCTGTGGCGGCGCTGAGCGATGCTGTGGTGGCGGTGCTGAGCGATGCAGTGGCGGTGCTGAGCGATGCAGTGGCGGTGCTGAGCGATGCAGTGGCGGTGCTGAGCGATGCTGTGGCGGCGCTGAGCGATGCTGTGGTGGCGCTGAGCGATGCTGTGGTGTCGCTGAGCGATGCTGTGGTGGCGCTGAGCGATGCTGTGGTGGCGCTGAGCGATGCTGTGGTGGCGCTGAGCGATGCTGTGGTGGCGCTGAGCGATGCTGTGGTGGTGCTGAGCGATGCTGTGGTGGTGCTGAGTCATCCTGTGGTGGTGCTGAGTGATGCAGTGTTGGCCCCGAGTGATGATGTGGTGTCGCCGAGTAAAGCTATGGTGGTGCTGAGTGATGCTGTGGTGGCGCAGAGTGAAGTAGTGGTGGCGCTGAGTGATGCTGTTGTGGCGCTAAGTGATGCTGTTGTTGTGCTGAGTAATGCTGTGGTTGTGCTGAGTGATGCTGTGCTGGCTCTGATTGATGCTGTGCTGGCTCTGATTGATGCTGTGGTTGTGCTGAGTGATGCTGTGGTGTTGCCGAGTGAGAGATAGAGTGAAGATATAATGCCCAATTAGAGAGGGTGGTGAGAGAGAAAGAGAGAGAAAGGGTGTACATAGAATAAAGAGTGGAGCGGGATAGAGAGAGAGAAAGAAGGGGAGAGAGAGTGAATGAAGGAGTTTGAAAGAGAAACAGATAAAGGGGTGAGAGAGAATGAAAGGCTAAAAAGATAGAGAGGGGAGAGTTAATTAAGTAGAGAGAGAATTAGAGAGGGGAGAGAGAGAGAAGGAGAGAGACAATAAGAGTGGGGGTGTGGAGTTTAAATAGAGTGAAGAAGGGACGCGGAAAAGTAACCTTAAATATAGCTTTGTGCTTTGCGCGAATAAATATAAAAAAACAGTGAGAGACAAAAATACTGGTAATTAGGCTGTGACTCCCAATACAAAACAAATAGCGATATAAGGTGAAATCAACCCACCGAAGCAATATTTCTAACTAGACAAAAAAAAGCTTGCATTTCAATGCTAATCGCTGTTGTTTTTCATGTGACTGTAGTCCAGGGCCCTCAGTTGGTAATGTGAGCTGCTGCTGCGATTGAAACATCAGAGTCCAGAGAGTTAATGAGCCATGACGAGGAAATGAGGAAGAGATAGGAAACCCAGATGCCAGCTGCGCGTGCACGCCATCGTGAACTCAAGCTGGTCGCCAGCCGAAAGCCAGTGTTTGCACTTCCAAAACCCGCTTACTAAAACTCTCGGCCAAACCAGCGCAAGCGCTGGTGCAGGTCGAGACCTAAAAAGGAATGACCGCAAATCCAAATCGCAATATTTTTGCACGCTAGGCCAGGAACATATCCTCTAACGAAAAAACAACAGTTACATGTTATACACCACTCTACATCAAGGCCAGATCAGGGCACAGGGAAGGTTGGCAATCCCTCAGAATGCATTACAGCAAGGCCATAATGCCTGCTCCTGGGCTCCCACTCGCCTCCATAGCTGTCCAAATCCTAAAGCAGTGCATTCCAAATTCTTTCTCTGGTAAATGCAACTTATGCAACACCTTTCGTAGCACAAACAATAACTGTGAACTTGACACTTTCTGACCACCTTCATGATCTAAAATCCTGACCTCACAAAGTGTCTCCACCACCAAACTGGGCACACATCCTGTCCTGGGTATTCCCTCAACAAAACTCTCTTACCCTTTCTCCTGTGATCCATCTTAGATGTTCTCAATAAGACCTCAATTACTGCACCCAACTACTTAATGTCCTGTCTCTCCGGACCTCTAGTCCTGCCCATCCCCACCAACTCAGAAACCTGAAGGGCCCAGAAAAATAACTAGACCGTCATCAAAAAAAAAAAAAAGCCTCAGTCTCATCAACACATACCCATTGCATCTCAGGAAGAACCTTCTGCAGTAGAGCCATTAGTATTGGCTGTCTTACACCCTACACCCCCCCCTCTCTTTTGCCCATCCCTCCAGTATTCTGCAGCCTAACTCCCATACTGAAGGTTCATAACCCCCACAAAACCTGCCAAAAAAGGCTACCCCTGCCAACTTGCCAGCAGTTGTCACTGGGTACATACCCTTCTAAGTGTGCATTATGATAAAATTAAGCACATTCCTTGACACATAGTACTGCTCACCTCACCCACCAACCTTTTCCTCACTTATAACGCTATGAATTCCACCCAGGTGTGCATATATGCCTTTTCAGTAGGCGGCACCAGTGAGCCTTCCACTAACTGAAGCATCCTTAATGTCCTAGCTGCCACAATTCCTCGGGCATCTCTGTTTTTTTCTGCACTTCTCCCGGCACCAGAACTTCCTGCACCTCGAACGAGACAATGCATCCGCAATGTCATTGGCCACACCCACTTAATTCCCGGCTCTAAAAAACAGGTTTTCATTTAAACATCCTAACACAAACACTCTCAATAGTCCTAGTTCTGTCACATTTCTGGCAGATTGCCTACTGACAATGTTAACAACCATCATGTTATCTACATTGAAAGCCACATTTTCTTTTATAAAACACAAACTGCCTCACAACACCAGTGCAACCAACAGTGGAAAGAATTCTAAGAACGCAATGCTCCTTCCTTCGGTCTTCAAAGCTGCAGGCCACTGCTCCACGCACCACCTCCCTTGCCAGTACAAGCCAAAACCTCAACTGCTGGCAGAATCTAAAAACATCTGTATGGACCACCTGCTTCCTCCCATAGCCCTTCTGGAGGCAATTCAAGAATGCTGTACAGATCCTTAAATTTGCCTTAACCCTAGCAGACTGTGATGTAGCAGCGAAAAGCCAACCATTAAGAGACCCAGCATTTTCTTCCTCTCCAGCATCTCCCGAAAGAACTTCAGCATCTTCCACTTCTTTTCGTCTAGCAACCATGTCTACACTACTTGTATTTCTATCTCTTTCCTTCCTGCTGTACAATTTCCCCGGCAACCCATACCAACCTTCCTTTAGTGTCCTTCCATCATTCTCCTCAGGATCTCCCATAGCCTCACCTCTATTCCCACCCAACCCTTCCTCCATTCCTTTGCACAACCCTTCTCTAAATCTTCCCTAATCTTCTGCCTGTTGTTTCACTTTCATTAGCTGCTTCTGTAGCTCTTTCCTCCCTCTCCCCCACCCCTTCTTCCTGTACTGACGCTAGGCTTCCTGACCTCACATGGAAGCCCAGTACTCTTTCTGTGCATACACTGCCTCCCCTCCCACTTCCTGTCGTCAGCTGCTGTAATGCATTCTGAGGGATTGCCAACCTTCCCTGTGCACCGCAGCCTCACCTAAACACATGCAGCCTGCGGCAGCCACCACCTCGAAGCCGGCCACTCCCTGCCATCTACTCAGTGCAGGTGATTCTGCCACCACAGCCCGGCTTGAAACTAAAGCTAAGTTGATGCGCCCCACCTTCCTATGCTGGAGCCTTCTCTACGACCACAGGTGCGCCACTCACTGTAACCTTAACATAGCTGCCAAGGTTTCAGTTTGCTTATGTGTGACATTTTCATAAGTTCATTGTCATTCTGAGTGACATTTAACAACTATGAGTGACACTTTCTTCTCTCGAGCGAAATCAAGTAATGAAGCTGAGGGAAACATATAAATATCAGAAATTACACCCATTTGAGCAATGAGAATCTCTAAGAAGATCCTAAAACTGCTGTAAAGCACTAGAAATGGAAGGACACTGTGGCACCCAACTGTACCAAACAGTATGTGAAGGTCCCAGCGTGAGTGACAGACAATGTTTCAGTGTGTAGGATGCAGAAACACAGCTAAGTACTTTCTTTGCTGCCATGATCAAACAGCTGGAACAACCTCTTTTGTGAGATTCTTTAAGTGCATTAGGTGCATGATCTTAACTTCAACATTGGAGACATGACCCCAGTAATTACGCCAGACACGTAGTCCCGGTCTGTTCCAAGCACACTCTGACTCAGCACAGTCTGATCAGCACCATACACAGGATTGCAGGCATGTCCCTCGAGGACCTAGTGTTACTTTGCCTCGAGCTTCAGGATGCCCGCTCAGCAAAAGTGGTAGGTGGTAGGCCAGGGACAGGGGGGCCCATCCATGCATTTTGCAGGCCCCCCCCCAAGTTTCGTACCACCACTGCCCTCACTGCTCTCTGCAGCAGTGCCACTCACAAAAGTCAAACCACCGAAGAACCCCCCAGTGCTCCTCCTAACACTTCAGGTCTGAAATCGCCTCGCCTCCTCTAACTTTACTCTACGGGGAGGAGCAGGCCAAAACGGCAACTGTTACCCCCTCTGAGTACCTCGTCACAGAACATCCCTACTGTGGCACCCAAGCCTGCTATAAAACACCTGGCTTAAGCAGATCTTCCCTACCTGCTACCCTGAGCACTAACAGTGCCTCCACATCCTTGCTAGGTGTCGCCCCCGCCATAATCCCTGACTATGCCTCACTGTCCCACACTATGCTCTCCTCATCTGCCGTACTGAGACTGCCTGCTCCCACTGAAGAGACCAACATTCCTCTTAACCTTCAGAGCGGGCTAGCCTCTTTGTCTCCCGACACCTCACCACTGCCAGCCCTGCCCACTCATGCCAACTGGCCAATGCCCCATTTACCAGTCACTGGACTGCACCACACACCGAAAAGCAAGTCCATGGTCAAGGCTCCCCTGTCGCCTGCCCCCAAGGCTCCATTTTATCCTGAAGAGGGTGACAGCTTGTCCGCTCCCTACACAGTCCGACACTTTCAGAAGGAAAGCAGACAGACACCTGCAGCAGCACTTTTAGTAGGGCATTCCAGTGGCCATGTGACGGGGACAGGGGAAACCAGGCCTTCACACTGTCCAATTGCGGGCCTCCAAGTTGGCTACCGTTATTTCTTGCCTCCAGGCTGTGAATACCGTGTATGCACTGTTGCTTACTGTTGGTCGCCTACAGCCTGTGACGTCCTGCCCCCACTGTGGCAGTCAAAACTTCTCCCAGTGCCAAGTCGCCTCAGGATTTGCCCATTTGCTTAAAAAGATATTATCCATTTTGTCTACTGACCCATTTAAAATAGTTGGCATACAGTTCTCCAAGACTCCCTTTGGAAATTCTAGGTTGAGTGCCTGAATATGTACTTTGCTGGCACTGATGTAGCTGAGGACAAGAAAAGACCAATGCTTCTTCACCTTGCTGGAGAAGGCATTTTCAAATGATCTTTCATGCTCACTGAATCTGGGCCTAAATTGTCCTGTGCTAAGGCAGTGGCACACCAACCACAACAACTTTATTTTGGCTCATTTGAACCATAAAAGTACACAGTGCAGAGCAATATGTATAATTAAAACATTAAAATAGTCATTGCATTTCATAGCAATAGATAAATAGTCATACAGCAGCAATCGTCAAATGAATCTCACAAAGCTTGGATGAAACCAAAGGAACAAAAACCTCGGAAGGAGTCATAATAAAGAAAAACTCATAAGGGGTCCGCTAAGTCCCCCTGGGTTATCTAAGCAGAAAATCAACCATGTTAAGAACAGTCAATACTACTATTAAGAACATGGTTATCTATCATAAAAATAAAATAAAATCCATAAAAAAGATTCATGAAACATCATATAAGAACTGTAGCCCTCTGCTTAATAGCACAAACAATATAAGTGTCAGCGGAGAAACAGATTTTGATCGTGGGTAAGGTTTGCAGATAAATAAAAGTGGCTCTACAGTAACGAATGTTGGCTGCTCTTAAGATGGACAGCAAATAGCTATTCCTAAACAACAAATAAAATTTACAGAATAGAATAAAATGTAAAGTAGCCTGAGGGGATAGGTGATCACATGGGCATAAAGGAATTTGTGAAAAATAAGTGCCTTGTGACGGAAAAGCAGAAAGAAAGTGCACTGTACAAAGCCTAAGCCTCATCAATAAAAATTTGTTGTGTAAGTCTCCCACCTATACTAAGTAAGGTGCGTGACTTTCAGCCCCACACTATCCTCCAGACATCCCTCTAGAAACGCATACTTCAACGTCCTAATTAAGGTAGCTGAAGCAGTGCTCAGAGAAGTAAACAAGTCCTCCCGTCCCATCATGAGACTAAAGTTCTGTATATACTTCAATCAAGGAATACTCGAACAGTGGTCAAGTGTTAAGCAGCCTGCAAGCACAGCCCTATTGAAAGATGTCTGGCTTTTGGTCCAGATTCTAAGCCACAAAAGGAGGGGTTGAATTTTAATAAGGTCGTTGATATAGACAATCCTTACCTCCATGTGACAAACAAAAGAACTAGTGCTTTGGGGACAGCTAGCACTCTCAATGAAACTGTTCTCGATTTTTACCAGGACCCCCTGATCTTCAATGTTCCACACCCCTGCCCCATATGAAGCAATAGCACAGCATTTGGCTTTGTAGACTGTCGAGAGTTCTTTAATTGGTTTCTGACCAAGTTTGCGGGCAAAATTAAGGACGGCCTCCACTGATTTGGAGAAGGCAGCAGCTCTACTAGTCTTCAGTGGTCCCATGAGAGTCGAGTGTCAAAGAGGATGCCAAGTAGGTAAAGGTGGGTACAGAGCCAACCTTCTTGCTGTTCACTACAAAGGAAACATTATCCTTCTTCTTTCCCCCAAAAATCATTATGTGGGCCTTGTTTTGGTTGACCATGAGATCTAAGCTGGCTATAAACTCACAGAAACCATCAAGAAGACATTGCAGACCATTTGCAGTCCTAGCAATTTGGACTGTATCATTCTACACAAGGGCAGTCAACCCTGAGATTAACCAGTTTATCCTCCAGGATGTTTATGTAAATGAAAAACAGAACAGGGGCCAGGACCCAGCCCTGGCGTGTGCCCCTAGCCAGGCTGAAAGATAGTGTGGTTTCCCCGCCTGGACCGTACCTTACACTGGCAGTGACATCATTGTGCAGATGTCTGAGAAAGTTAACAATGTAGAGATCAAGCCCCATATCAACCATGAAGTCCCACCATTTGGATCTGTTTACAGAGTCGAACGCAGAACTCAAGTCCATAAAAGCCAGATACAACTTGCCATGCTTCGCCACAGTGTATTTGGCAATTAGAAGATATAGATTTAAGGATTGCTCGACTGTGTCAAGGCCGGAGCAGAAGCTGAATTGGAGATCCGAAAGTATGCTACGTTCCTCGGCCCAAAGCTGCAAACGGTCCAACAGAATTCGACCCATGATCTTCGCAGTGGAATTAATCAGGGAGATAGGGCGATAGCAGTGGGGGTCATTATCGAGCCCTTTTTAAAAATAGGAACAATGATTGCGTGGGACCAGTTCTTTGGAGGGCCGTTCACTAAAGCAGCGTTAAGGACATTAGTCAATAAAGGGACCCACAATAAGATGTTTGCTTTAAACATGTCTGAAGGTAGGTCATAAAGTGTCCCCCCAGGGGAGACGTCCCCTCAGTGCACAGCAGTATATCCAAAGAAGAGGAGTAATTCTGTTCAAATCACTGTAGGTTGTATAAATTGAATTTATTTTCCTTCATAAATTCTTTTTTGATTTTTTGTAAACAAAATCCATATTAATTCCAAGGAGAACAAATATTTTCATTTGGTGACAAATTTTGGATCACAATTTATTGGTCCCAATACATTTCGGGCTCGAGGGAGCCCTTCATCAGGGGGATGTTCAATATCTGTGTAAATGAAGCACGAAAATAGCTGGGTTACCACCACAATCTATACGTGGTCTCTAATGAGTATAACAAGGATAACATCAATATTGGAAAATTTCTTTGCAGGTAACTCTATCTAGAACGTGAAGTGGTGGCCATGCAAAAATGTGCGCGTTAAACTATGAAAAAAACTTCTTCGAAAGGAGTTTTTTTCATAGTTTAACGCACACATTTTTGCATGGCCATCACTTCACGTTCTAGATAGAGTTACCTGCAAAGAAATTTTCCAATATTGATGTTATCCTTGTTATACTCATTAGAGACCACGTTTAGATTGTGGTGGTAACCCAGCTAGTTTTGTGCTTCATTTACACAGATATTGAACATCCCCCTGATGAAGGGCTCCCTCGAGCCCGAAATGCATTGGGACCGATAAATTGTGATACAATATGTGTCACCAAATGAAAATATTTGCTCTCCTTGGAATTAATATGGATTTTGTTTACAAAAAATCAAAAAAGAAATTATGAAGGAAAATAAATTCAATTTATACAACCTACACGTTTAAAGTGATTTGAACGGAATTACTCCACTTCTTTGGATATACTGCTGTGCACTGAGGGGACGTCTCCCCCGGGGGGACGCTTTACGACATATTTACAGAGACGCTCATGGATCAGTGAGCGTTACCCGATCTGCACACAGAATTGTATTGATCTGATTAACTTTTAGTTTTACATCGCCTTACAAACTAAAAGGTGTGCATGTACCACCATTCATAGTATGACTGAGGGTAGCCCATCTGGACCTGGAGCACGCCCAACCGGACAGCTAGCCACAGCCCGCATAACCTCTTCCAGGTCAATAACTGGACCCGCATGATGCCTTGCGGCATGCTGGGACACATTTGGACTTCTGTTGAGTAAGAGATTGTCATCAGGGCTCTCTTGGGTACCTGAGTAAAGCTTGGTAAAATGGGCAACCCAGGATTCAGATGGAATAACAGTATCAATGCTGGGTTCTCTTTTTGGATCATAAAAGCAGCGATTAACTGTTTCCCAAAAGGCTTTACAGTCCCTGATTTCGCTTGCCTTGACCAATGATGAGAATGCTGCCTCTCTGGTAGTGATCTTTCTGGTTTTGAGGGCGTCTCTATACAGAGATCAGCATCTCTGCATTGCGCCCTGATCTCTAGGGGATTGTCTTAAAGCAGCGAGTAGGTGGTTGTGCGCTTGGGTGCAACTGGCATCAAACCACTTTATAGGTGGCTTGCGTCTCCTGTTAAGCGAGACTAATAAAAGATCGAATGCTGCTCCTCAGATCTGGTTAAAACTATTGAGGAGGACAGGGCTCCACCCCTGTGGGTAATTGGCTGAGAGACAAATCAGGAAGTCAGGGTAAGTGGAAACCACAACAGCTGTTCTAAAAGAGAAAGTTCATCGACCTTGGACCATGCTTTAATTACCCCATGATTCTTGGAAAATGGTAAACGGATATGGTGAGCCACTACTGGGATCCTAGTGATCAGTGAGCCGTGAAAGGAAAGAGACAGGAGTTTGTGATCACTAAGGGGAGAGTCAGCCAAACTACCGTCCAGAGCCCAATCTCTTAGTGATTTAGAAAATTGATTTGACTAGGTGTACCTCGCCCCACAAATGCCAGTGTAGTGTTAGTTGTTGAGCTTAAAGTGTCAGAAGAAAAATTGAGATAAAGTTTAGCCAACAGCAGATTCAACTCACCACCAAAAGGCCAGTGTGCAAAATGAATGATAGAGACCCCACCCTCATCCGCCAGCCCACAAATATTTTCCTGGGAATACTGACAGATTTTCAAGTTAAAATCCCCCAATAGAACCAAGGCACAGTCACCATGTATGTTGCTTATACAATTCTCGATGTCCTAAAGCAGAGAGCGTGCTAAGTCGACCTTGGAGTGGTCAAAAGCATTGTTGTAAAGGTTTATCAGCAGTAATCTACTGACGGGACAATGAAACAGAATCATCTGATAATATACTGAGTCACACTTTATCCAAAGTACCTTTGGAAAAGAGGAAAGAGAAACAAGCGTGATCAGACCACCCTTGACTCTACCCATATTGCTACTAGCTACTGCTGGTGTGTGGTATGTGGCAAACCCATCCTCATAAATAGGGTCAATAAGCCACGTCTCTTGGAGGCAAATAATAGCATAGCATTCAATGAACTTAAGCCAGTCTGGCGTATCCCATTTACTAGCTAAGCCAGCGGCGTTCAAGGCTAAACCAGCAGTGGCACGCATTTTGTACCTATGGCAAACTCAGATTACGATTTCTTCCTGCTGTGCCAAGTGAAGCAAGGCTAGGAGGAATCAGTGGATGCCATGATGCGTGCCAGACTCAAGGAACTTGTCAGCACATACACCTTGTATTACAAGAACAAAGGCATTTGGAGCCCATTCACTGAAGGTTGTGCATCTGCAAAACTGGGATCACAGATCCTGAGAGAACATGGCAAGACTCTGCCAGACATCCTGACACTAGCTGACCACTCGTGCATTTCAAGAGTCACGCATGGAAGCAGCCCTCATTCCTCAGATAATTACAAAATCTGTCATCCAAATTACAAAAGCCATCACTCAACCTAAATTGATACCACGTATGGTAAAAAAACTATTGTTTTTGGTATAGTGGAGGAGCACTCCCCCATTCTGGCGCATATGCAAATCCAGGAAAAAAATGTTCAGCCTGTGGCAAACTGAACATTTTGCCAAAGTCTGCTGCTCCTCTCGCCAATCAAAATCAACACCCAAAAAACAGTGAATGACATTAGGTCCACTCCACCTGAACCATCTACGTATGATGTGGACAATGGTGAAGAAGGCAATAGTTTTGCACACAAAGTATACGTTGTTGTACAAGAAAAAGCCAGAGTTGATCTCAACTGAGATGTCAAATTTGCATCAGCGGCCGGACTATAACTGCTCCTATTGACTCAGGAACATTGATAAATGTTATGTATAAGTCTCAATTTGAACGCTTACATCCATCTCCGACTCTGAAAGTCACCAAAGGTCAAGTCTGCGTATTTGAAAACACCTTGTGTGTACTATTGTGTATTTACCACAGAAGTTGCACATGAAGACCATCACATCATACCAAAATTTCAGTTACTTAAAACAGGACTCAGACTCTTTTCAGTTCTCAAACAGCTGCACAGCTCTACCTGATTCAGTTTGTATCTGGAGTACATGCCTGTGACTTAAGCAATCTTCCAAAAGACTTTGATGAACTCCTTCATGGCTTAAGATGCCACAAAGGGAATACAGTTCAACTGCTCATTGATTGTTCCATTCATCCAGTAGTGTTGCATCTTCGCCAAATACCGTTCCACCTGGAGTAGAAGCAGAACTGTTTCAACTTGAGGCTGCTG
Source organism: Calotriton arnoldi (assembly GCA_963921515.1). Lineage (NCBI taxonomy): Eukaryota > Metazoa > Chordata > Amphibia > Caudata > Salamandridae > Calotriton > Calotriton arnoldi. The sequence goes on from CAWUFW010002842.1 coordinate 1,528,091, forward strand.
ACATCATTGAGTGAGTGGAAGGGCCTAGGATGTCCCTTCATCATTGTTGCATGAAAACAAGGATAGCCCAATGAGATGCACATATGCATTGACATGCACCTCCCAAAAGCAGCCCTCCAGAGGGAATGCCACCTCATACCAAAAGTAGATGATCTTATAGCCGAGGTGAATGGGGCCAGTTGGGTCTCCAATTTGATCTTAACTCGACTCACCCTCAGCTCCTATTAGAGCCAAAATTCAGATATATCATGCCGTACTCAACACAGCTTGGCTTCAGGAGGTACAAGAGACTCTGGACCTGAGTGCAATCTTGGCAGATGGGATACGCCGTCACAAACGTGATGGATATCCCTTCTGTCATATTACAAGTTTCATTGGATATAATGGAATTGTAATACGGAGGATGGAATATCCATCACGTTTGTAAAGGAGTATCTCTGTCCACCAAGATCATAATCAGGCCTTTAATCTTGGTATCTCCAGCACAACAGAGGTTTTCTAAAATAACGTCTGAGAGGTCCTAGTGATACTAACAGGTGTCATAAATGTCAGTGAAGATATTCTGGTGCATGCAAAGTCGCTTGATGAATACAATACTCAACTTTGTGCCATTCTAACGAGCATGAAAGAAAGTGGATTAACACTCAAACGCCACAGGGGCGAGTCCTGAAACCAAGCATAATTTTCTTTGGGTATGTTTCCCTACTGAAGGAGTAGCCCAGCACTTCCACTTGTGTTTATGTGGACATTTTGTTTCATTTAGCGCCTGACTCTTTTATTCCCAGGGTTATCTTCAAAGCCCCCACCACGTAGAGAAAAGTTGATCCTCCTGCTACAGGAATACTGTTTTTCAATTGTGTAATGGCCAGTCTTGCAAAACCAACCCTGCTGACTTCCTGTCAAGACACCATAGACAGGTCACTGTCACAGAGATGAAATGTACAGTTGAGACTGAAGAATATGTCTAACTGATCTTAGAATGATCCCACTTATTGCTGATGTCCCTGGATCCACATATGAGGATAACTGTTTGCAGCTAACCATTCTTGTGACCTAAAATGAGTAGTGGAGGTCACTAATAGCCAATAATTCAGCTCCCACACCAAAAGCTCATCAGGCCTTATGACTCTTCTCAGTGTAATGCACAAGTTAGTCCTATCCCCTGAAGGCTGCCTTCCCTGATTAGTCATTTCTCAGGCCTTCGAGCCTGAAAAATGAGGCACCAAATCATCGTCAAAACAAAGCACTAGCTCCCCGACAAAGTTTGTTTCCAGATGCTACAAGAACTGGTCGTGGTAACAGTCAGAGAATGTCTCCACTGTCAAGGTTCTGGTCCGCCAGACCCTCCTGCGCCCGTAATCAGGGAAAGCAGGCCGCCACATCCATGGGTGAGAACAAGTGCAGATTTTGGAAGGTTACCTCATGGTTGTCATCTGATGGTCGTGATTGAGGAATAATGTTCCAAAATTGACTTTTTGAATACCACATCTGCTGAGCTTGCTGAGTATTTTGCATCTTTTATGTAGAACACATCAGAATGATACCTAAAAGATCTCAGGTGAATGGGGAAGCTAAGTGCTTCATGAAAACAATTAACAAGTTAATTCGAATTGCCAATGCATCTGGGAAGAACATTGAATTAGCTATTTATGCTTTTCTGTGCAAATGATCCTTTATTTCTCATGCCTTTACTGGTCAGGCCGCGAGTCAGATTTGTTTGGGCTGGATAGTTAGTGATGTGCTTCCTGTGGCGTAGCTAGACCTTTTGCCGACTGTGGCAGCCCCTGCATTTGCCGCCTCCGGGGGGGACTTTGCTGCCCCCAAAACTCATGCTGCGACACCCTTGCTACGCCACTGTGTGCTTCTCTATCTTCCATCCTCAAACTATTCCCACTTGGATGATGTTACTGTAGTAAAACTCAGGAGAAAAAGAAACGAGATAAGCATCACTTATCATCGTAACCAAAGCGCCTCCATTTCCAAAGGGGTCTATGTATTAGTAAAGAATCATCACTCTGGCAGCAAGTTTCAGCTTTCCTTCAAACTTTCCCCATAAAGAGTAGTGAAAATCAAAGGCACAATGAAAACTGCAAAGAATGTGTAATGCCAAATAGCTTGTTCTTTAAGAAGTGCCAACCATGAGTTGGAAATCCAGGTGGTGAGATTTGGACACTCCCAGTGGGTTGGACCTGATGGGGAGTCAGCAGTCAAATGAAACTTTAGGTGTGCCATTATTTCCCTTTCAAGGTGCTTGTGACTTAACATTGTTGTAGTGTTCCTCTGAGACAAGAGACCCATTGTTTGACAATTCTGATACTCTGCAAGCATCCAGTGGAGTAAGAGAGCCTTAGTGGGTCCCCCGGCAACCTACCCTGAAGGGGCCCCTCCACCCCTCACACTGCCAGCCACTTCCAATCTCCCTATATTCTAGTACCTAACCACTGCTACCCAATGCCCACCATATCAATCAGCATTTCAGTAACATAATCAACTCCAAAGTCATCAACATGCAGAGTGGCAGATGGGCGTACGAGAAGCAGTTTTCTATGTTATTAATATACAAAATCTGAGTTGTCGGGTGAATGTCTGTGTCCTTCGCCTCAAAGAAACTTAAACAATGCAGCCCTTAAGAAAAGGGTTGCTAGAGGGTTACTTTGTAAGGAAAGTTCAGATACACATGAAATCCATTTGAGCAAGACGTGATGACTTAGGGCCTGATTACGATCTTGGCGGACAGGGTTACTCCGTCGGGATATCCATCATGTTTATTATGGAGGCCCCCGTACCCCAAGATTGTAATCAGGCCCTAAATTCACAGACATTTATGTAGCACCCAACACCTTATGAGAGTCTCTTGGTGTTGTCATCATCACTACTGTCACCACTGGATTAAAACTGGTTTCCCTTCCTTCTCATGTTCACTTTCCTTGCTCTGTATTTTAATTTTTACAGAAAGATAGTCCACCTGGTGTGGTGCTACCCACAAAGCACTGCTACAGAAACATTGTTTGATGCCATGGCCTAGGAGCTAAGTGGGCTGGGCTCAAATCGCAGCTCCATCTCAAATCTTGTGATCCTGGGAAAGTCAATGGACTTCACTGTACCTTGGTTTCCATGTCTGCCAAAATTGGGAATGCATAGAGATAGTTCAGTTCGCAGGTGAGGTACTTAGGGCATAAATACCATCAGCATCATGCAAAGAGCAGTCTAGCAAGACTATTTTCAGGGGAAGAGGCAGAGGTTGGTTCTGCTTAAAGAATATTGGAGAAAATAGGACCAAACAGTGATTTTTACACCATAGTTTTCCAAAGAGATTAGCTATTAATGAATAGGAATTAGAGACTGCTCAGAAGGGGCATTGGTTGAACTTTCAAATATTTGTGTATCTGCCACAGTAGCGTTAGCATTACTTTTCAACATCAGCCTGAGACATTTGATGCACAAAAGATTAATAATTCTGTCACACAAGATAGTATGCCTGATGCAGTGGGCTCATTATTGTTCCTTTGCCAGTTGTTACCCAACAAGATGTGTGTTCCGAGAAAAATGATGCCATCAGCATTTCTGATTCTGTAGACAAAATTATATGTAAGAGTACACAATTAATGCCAGACTATTTCCAATGTAATTGCCTGTTGCGTGCATATTCCAGGGTGCTGCTCAAATACCCTGAGGTGGTGATAATAATATGATGCACTAGGGTCCCTGGTCATTAACTCTCCAGATCTGTTCTTTTCCCTTGGCACTCATTAGGAGACCTGGCTGGGGGCCTTAAAGGATGGGGACTGGAGGGAGACGTGTATGGCACCACGGGAGCTGGCCATTTCCTCCCGGCTTTGTATGATCCAAATTAATATTCTCCATTTGACTTATTTGACTCCGCAGTGGCTGTGGAGGGCGGGTAAACATCCGACACCCGCATGTCATCACTGCAGTGCCACTACCACAGATTTCTACCATGTAATTTTGTTATGCCCTGTAAGACAGTGATATTGGTCCCACCTTCTGGGGGTCTTGTCTGATATGCTGGGTAGGCCGATAGATCGCTCTCCTTGGATTGTGGTGCTGGGGCTGTTGGAGGATTTGGGAGGTAGGAGGTCTGAGTGGTATCTGGTGGGCCTGGGAACATTGTAGGGGAAACGTGAGATAGCTCGGAATTGGGCATCTAAGACCAGGGGCAGCTGCTCCGCTAAGGCGGAGGAGCGTCGCCCCACTGCTTTAAGGCAGTACTGAGGAAAAATAAAATGATAATAACAAAACGTTATAATAATTTTCTTTTTCCATTCCTAGGTGTGGGGTAGTTTGCCCACTCAAAATGAGCATGAATGTTTGACCGACCGTCTTGGGCCAGCCAAACATTCATGCACACTTTGCATGTTCCCCACCAGGCTGCATTACATAGCCTGATGGGGAACATACACAGGCTCCCTGTCCCCATCTGAGCGCCGAACCATGGTGCTCAGACCAATCATAACGCTGCAATGCAGCGTTGTGATTGGCTTAGGGGAACTTTGGGGAGCAAATCACAGCACTGCATTGCAGCTTTGTCATTGGCTTAGGGAGCCTGGGAGCCCGGGTGCTTCCCCTGCGACAAGGAGAGGCGGCGGCTGGCGGCGCGACCAGCAGGTACGTTTAAAAAAAAATATATATATTTTATTTTCTGCCACCCCTCCTGCTCCCCTGCCAATGTTCCCTAACAGCCGCCACTGTCTAAGGCTGCCCCGGACTTACTTCTGTGGCAGAGAGCTATGGACTGGTGTTCAAAGATAAAGGGGACAGCATATGTTGCACATGGCTGCCCACAGAAGCATTGTAAAATATGAGGCATTTGGTGGGATCATTTTGGGCTTCTGGTATTGTGATGTAACTCCTTCTCTTGTTTTAGGCACAAAGGTCGCGGATGCTTGTTTACATTTAGTTTTTTTTGTTTGTTTATTGCTGTATCATGCCTTTTTGAAAAATTTATAAAAGTACTTTATCCCAAAACAAAATATGATGCATAATGTGTAGACCGCCTGTTAGGGGTTCTGCCTAGTAAAGGAAGGGATTTTCAGTGTGATTTTATTGCTGCAAAAACAAGCCTGCAATGCTTATTGTTCGTGAAGCTGCTCATAGCATCATGGTTAGCGACTGTTCTCATTCTATCCTTCCGTCATATTTCTTAGGAGTTGAGCAGCATATGTAGTCATGGAGTTATTTATATACTGTTACTGCTAGCCTGCACAACACTCAAAAAGTGAGTTTTCCTGTAAACTTCCAATATATGGACACATGTGTACATCAGAACATTTAGACTGGGAACATGAGCTCTAACCTTGAAATAAAAGCTATGAAAAGAAGGGTGGATATAATAGACAAATGTTGTACTCCTGTGGTAAATGGAAAAATGAGAGAAACGTATGTAAACATGCAAATAAGCACCTTTACACTCTGTAGAAGTTGCTCATTTTGCTTCATTCAAACAGTGAACACACAATTCTGGATGAGGTCTGTGAGAAAGGGGGTGGAAAAGGCATTTTAGGCCTGCCAGCTTTGAAAATGTTTTCACAGTGTGAGAGAAGAACTTCCCTTGGAGGGCGTAAGTCTGGACAGGGGGAAGAGATTTCATGTCGTTACACCCTAAGCAACCATAGACAGACATGAGAGAGGGTGGGGCCTGGAGAGGGATGGCAGAACGTTGGGCTCGAGCAGTCACTCTTATCCCTTCCTTTAAAACACAAAGGCTTCTAAAGCTGCCAGTGGCGGCCAGCACAGGTAAGAGCAGTGGGGAGGGGCGTGTCGGGGTGGGGTGGGGTGGGGAAGTTGACAGACAATGGAATCAGTAAAATTAAATAAAAAAAATAAATAAAACCAATTACCTTGCGCTCGCCGCATCGCCAACTCGGTGATGCGGCGAGCGCAAGGTAAGTGGTTTTATTTAGTTTTTAATTTAATTTTACCTATCCATGGTCTGTTGACTACCCCCGCCCCACCCCACTGCCCCGCCCTCACCCCGCCTCACTGCCACTGAAAGCTGCATCCCCTGTCCTGGGGAGGTTACAAAATCCATAATGGATTTTAATGTGTAGAGCCTAAACCCACAACTTGAAACCTCTGTGTAGGGGTTTACAGCTCCCCTTTTTTCTCACATCAGTCTTCACTGGGTGACCATGTAAAGAGTGATGAAATCATGGAACTGCTGGCATGGCGCGAGCTGGCGGGTCTGAAATGTATTTTTCTAGTCTTAAGAGGAAGGAATAGTAAGAAAATAAATTTCAAGTTTAATGTTACATTTTAAGTGTGCAAAAAAAGCTTGAAAGTATCTGGTATAATGCTTTCCCATTTAGCGAAATAGAAAGGGGATCAACATGGGAGTTGGTACTAGGAACTGCATTTCTCCATCATAATTCTGCCTCTTTGAAATTTACATGGCACAAATGACTTAAATTTCTTTGTGAACAGTCAGTGTGACCTGAGTACCAGGTATTTTTGCTGCCACAAAACCTGTTGAGAAGCCAATTCACTGAATACTGACAGTGGCCCGTTTATGAAGCTTTCCCTGGAGTCTTGATCTCTTCTCACTTTGCAATTTGACAATGTTTAGTAACTCCAGATATGTTTGGATACTCTTGTTTTTCAGGGTGCTCTATATTCTTGGTGGCTGTTTTTGGGGCATCTGCAGAATGCCCACTAACTGACATTTCCTTATACTTTGAATAGGGAAATAAAAGCCCCCAGAGGTCATGTCAAGCACTGGCAGATCTGGCTCTGTGGTAGCCTGCCAAGCTCTAGAGTGATTGGGGATAGCAGATAGGGTCTCTTGGGGATTCTCTTGAAGCTCTACTTATCTTGACTCCATCCAACCCTCATTCACTAGTGTTGTTATTTCTACCTCACTTTTTTGGTCCATATCTCAACAAAGTCCAATATGCACTGGGCTATGCTCTTCTGCTTTCCAATCTGCTTAATTTGTATTTCCTTCTAGACTGGAATTACTCACTGGGATGCCAGGGAACCCTGGAGCTTATTGTCTATCAGCTTTTGTCTGACTTTGGGTCAGATACCAGAGACTGAAAGCTTGCTCACTTACTTGGGTCAAAAGTATAATAGTTGTTTAGGTTACATACTTAGGTTTCAGTTTAAGTTTTCAATTGCTACAATATAAAAGAACAGATAATAAACCATTTAGAAAGTGTCCCCACATCCCTAAGAAGGGATCCACTCACTACGTACCAGGGATGAGGGGAGTGGCTCCTTAGGCAAGGGCTTGTGCTCCCCCAGCATATTTAATTACAGCAGTTTTTCTGCACCCCGGGCTGTGGATAGGGGTACTTACTACCGATCGGCCCCCGGAGGCAGAAATCCCACTAGAGACCGGGGAAAGGATTTAAAAGAAATAATGGGGTGGGGGCTGCCAACCATGTGTATGGCCATGCCCCCACCCCATTGAAATGGGATATAAATCGTACTGCCCCCGCTGGGGGCAGCTGGGGTAATTAGCTCCAATCTGCCCCCACCCCAATGAAATGGGGCATCTGTCTTTCTGCCTCCCTGGGGGGCGGATGGGGATAAATACCACTGATCTGCTCGCCCAGCGGGCAGAATGCCCACTAGACGCCAGTGAAAGCGTTACATTTTAAAAAATATAGCGGTGGGGGCTACCCACCATGGGCATGGCTATGCCCCCACCCCTTTAAATGGGGCATCTGTCTTTCTGCCATCACTGGGGGGTGGATGGGGTGAATTACCCCATCTATCCCTCCAAGGGGACAGAAAGCCCACTAGACACCAGGGAAAGGATTAATTTTTTTAAATACTGGGGTGGGGGCTGCCCACTATAGGCATGGCCATGCCCCCACCCCATTTAAATGGGGAATCAGTCTTTCTGGCCCTCTTGGGGGGCGTCTTATGTATTTACCCCGATCTGCTCCCCGCAGGGGGGCAGAAAGCCAACTAGACGCCAGGGAAAGCATTTATTTTTAAATATAGGGGTGGAGGCTGCCTACCATGGGCATGGCAATGCCCCTACCCCAATGAAATGGAGCATCTGTCTTTCTGCCCCCCTGGGGGTGGATGGGGGTAAATACCACTGATCTGCATGCCCAGGGGGCAGAATGCCCACCTGACACCAGGGAAAGCAATTTTTTTAATATAGACGTGGGGGCTGCCCACCATGGACATGGCCATGCCCCCACCCCATTTAAATGACATCACTCTTTCTGCCCCCTAGACAGGAACGGATAAAACTGAGGTCAATGGGAGTCCGCTCACACGGGGTCCCATTGACCTTGGTTTGATCCATTCTTGTCGCTGGTGGCACAGCCTTTTTATTGGCACATGTGGGGTTAGGCTGGATCATAGGAATTTTGTGGATTCCTGTGGATTCCGGAAGTTTCCATCACAGAAATGTAAGGAAAATGCATGATTTCAGGCAAAGTTTGAGGTTTGCAGAGCATTGTGGGTAAGAAAACCTTGTGGGATCCATGCAAGGCACACCCCCCTGGAATCCCATCGTTATCTAGTTTTCAAAAAGTCTATGGTTTGTAGGTTTGCATGGTTTGCACCATAACACGCCCCAAGTACTGCAACTGCTCCTTTTGCTCATCTATCAAAGTAGAGCTTTAGGGAACTTATGTGTTGTGTCCCCTTGGACCACCTACACAAGTGGGGTACCGTTCTTATCGGGGAACATGTGGGACCTCAGGGTGGTAGCAAATTTGTGGCTCCCCACAGATTCCAGAACTTTACGTCACAGAAATGTGAGAAAAATGTGTGTTTTTTACCAAAGGTTGATGTTTGCAAGGGCTTCTGGGTAAAATTACCTAGTGAGAGCCACGCAAGTCATACAAACTTGCACTCCCCTAGTTGTCTAGTTTTCAAAAATATGCAGGTTTGCTAGGTTTCTTAGGTGCAGCTGAGCTAAGGCCCAAAATTCACAGCTATAAACTTTTCAAAAAAGGTCAGTATGGAGTGGGAAAATGTAATGTATCTATGTTGTCTTTGGCCCTTTCTGTGTTGCGGGCACTAGGCTTACCCACACAAGTGAGGTACCATTTTTATCGGAAGACTTGGGGAAATGCTGTGTGGAAGGAAGTTTGTGGTTCCTCGCAGATTGCAGAACTTTCCATCACAGAAATGTGAGCAAACTGTGTTTTCTTAGTCAAAGTTTGTGGTTTGCATAGGGATTCTAGGTAAAAAAAAAACCTGGTGAGAGCCTCAAAAGTCATTCCACCTTGGATTCCCCCAGGTGTCTAGTTTTTAAAAATGTGCAAATTTGCTAGGTTTCATGTTAGATCTGGCATCCTTGGTGTGGTTCCCCTTAAAAGTTTGCCTTCGGACCTCCTGTTTTTGCTGACTTCGTTTTTGATGGCCTTAGGACTCTGCACACTTTACCACTGCTAGCCAGTGCTAAAGTGCTTATGCTCTTTCCCTAAAACATGTTAGAATTGGCTTATACCCAATTGGCATATTTAATTAACTTATAAGTCCCTAGTAAAGTGCATTACATATGCCCAGAGACTGTAACTTAAATGTTACTAGTGGATCTGCAGCACCGATTGTGCCACCCACTTCAGTAGCCCTTTACATGTCTCAGGCCTGCCATTGCAGAGTCTGTGTGTGCAATTTTAAACTGACATTTCGACCTGGCAAATGAAACCTTTTGCCAGGCCCAAACCGTCCTTTTTAATACATCTAAATCACCCCTAAGGTAGGCTCTAGACAGCCACAATGGCAGGATGCAGTGTATTTAGAAAGGTAGACATGTACTTTTAAGTTGTACATATCCTGGTAGTGAAAAATACTTAAACTTGTTTTTCTCTTCTGCTAGGCCTATCTCTCCAATAGGATAACATTGGAGATGCCTTATTACATTTTAAAAGTGTCATTTCCAAATGGGAAGAGATATTTGCTTCATGTTTGGTGTCTCTGGAATCCTAATATAAAATCCTAACTTATGCTAAAGTCGAATTTTATATTACAATTCTGAAAATGCCACTTTTAGAAAGTTTAAAAAAAGCTATTGATGGACAGAATGCTCCACAATGTCAAACATTCACCTCAGTACAGAGATCTGGGCCTAAATCCATTGTGTTTTTGCTCCCCATGCCATTCCAGTTCAGACCCAGCCATATGCAAATCTGTCTTGACTCTGTTCCCTGTGGGAACAGTCCAGCCCGAACTGCCAGGCCAGGTCCTCCCTGGACTGGAAACAAGCATCCTGGGACCGGTTTCGGGACATCACCACTCATCAGCCAGGCTAGCTTGACTCCAGTGGCAAAGAGATCATGGGACCCACATCTGGGCATACCCGTCCGACTAGGGGTGCCGAATGCAAATAGAACAATTGATGGACAGAATGTTTCACAATGTCAAAAATTAACCCCAGTACAGAGATCTGGGCCTAAATACATCGTTTTTTTGCTCCCCATGCCATTCTAGTTCAGACCCAGCCATATGCAAATCAGTTTTGGCCCTGTTCCCTATTGGAACAGTCCAGCCCAAACTGCCAGGCCAGGTCCTCCCTGGACTGGAAACAAGCATCCTGGGACTGGTTTCGGGGCATCACCTCTGTGTGTCTTTTGCTTTCTTGCCCTAAGTGCGCCGGGTATGCCCAGGCGTGGGTCCCGGGCTCACTGTGCCACTGGATTCAAGCTAGCCTGGCTGATGAAGGGTGATGCCCCGAAACCGGTACCAGGATGCTTGTTTCTGGTCCAGGGAGGACCTGGCTTAGCAGATCGGGTTGGACTGTTCCCATGAGGCACAGGGTCAAGACTGATTTGCATATGGCTGTGTCTAAACTGGGGTGGCATGGTGAGCAAAAGAACAATGGATTAACCCAGATCTCTTGACTGGGGGTGAATGTTTGATTTGCTCTGCATTCCGTCCATCATCTGTGTGTCATTTACTTTTAGAAAGTTAGCATTTTCTTGCCTTAGCCATTTGGCGCCTGCAGCCTTCCTGGGTCATATAACTGGGTGTAGTTGGCAGTTGGGCTTTGTGTATTCCTCCTAGACAGCCACACACATTGGGAGCTTAGGTGTGACTGGATGGGCCATCACTGGTAGGATGGGGGCTTCAACCTCACTTACACCTGAATAGGCTGTGCCCTGGCTCCACAAAAAGGGCCTAACGACCCTGCATTGTCACCTCAGCCAGCTTGGAGCCAGGACAGGGGAGGCAAGGCATCTGTGCACTATAAAAAGGCATGCCTCTAGAAGCTTCTCCCCACTTCAGAGGCGGAACTGTGCATAAAAAAAGTACCTCAGTCACTACCAGTTCAGTACACTTCTGGACCTGAGGATACTCTGCCAGGAAGAAGGACTGCTGTGCTGCTTCAAGGAGAGCCACTCTGCTGGACCCCTACCCTGAAGGAGCTGCTGCCTTGCTTTGCTGACCTGCTGCCTTCTTGCCTGGGGAAGAAGAACTGGACCTGCAACTGCATCTTGAACCCAAGACTCAGAGTGACTTAAAGGGCTAGTCAGCTGGCCGCCTGATCTAAGCCTCAGGGACATACCAGGCTCCTCAGAACTCCTGGACCCATCTTCAGCGAGTTCCTGACCCACAGGAGGTGCCTCTCAGGTCCTGGACCCTAGGTGTGGTTCTCGAGCTCTTAAATTCAAGCTTTTTGACTCTTTGCAACTCCGAACAGGCCCGTTCACACCGGAACCATGCCGCTCACAAGGAAAATCAGCATGAGCTGCCGCAAGTACGTCTCTTCGCGCAGCAAGCATCGACCGCCAACGCCAAGGTCCAGCCCCCCCCTCCGTGATGCCTGGCCTGCTCCTCCCGGCATACCGACCACCGCCAGGGATGCTCTCCTTGCTCCCGGCGATTTTCTTCCATGCAAACAGGGCTCTTGGTAAAAATCATGAGAAGGTAAAGCTTTTCTCTGGACTTATCTAGGACTGTATCCGACCCGCGCTGTTTTGCTGTTTGAAGTGTTGCACAAATACTTTACACCTTGCCTCTAAGTTAAGCCTGACTGCTCTGTGCCAAGGTACCATGGGATTGAGCACAGGTTAATTTGGGGTTTGCTTGTGACTCACCCTGACTAGGATTGTGGTTGCTGCTTGACCAGGGCCCGCACCCCAGTCAACCAACAACTCAATTTTCAACATTTCGATAGGTGCTCCTGAGCCAGGGCCCAATATTCACAGTTACCCATTTTGCAAAAAAAGGATGAGTTTTGAGTGGGAAATGTGATGTATCCATGTTGGTTTTTGGGCAGTTTTGATTTGTGGGCACTAGGCCTACCCACACAAGTGTGGTACCATTTTTAGCGCAAGACCTGGGGAAATGCTGGGTGGTAAGAAGTTTGTGGCTCCCCGCAGATTCCAGACCTTTGCATCATAGAAATTTGAGGAAAATGTGTTTCATTAGTCAAATTTTGAGGTTTTCAAGGAATGCTGGGTAACAAAATCTGGTGAGAGCCACCAAAGTCACCCCACCCTGGATTCCTCCAGGTGTCTAGTTTTCAAAAATATACAGGTTTGCTAGATTTCCTTAGGTGCTGGTCCAAAATCCAAAATGTGATGTGCCCATGTTGTGTTTTGGTCCGTTTCCTGTTGCGGGCACTAGGCCTATCCACTCAAGTGAGGTACCATTTTTATTGGAACACATGTGGGAGTACAGAATAGTAGAACATTAATTATTACTAATTGGATTTCGCTGCATTTGTGCCTTCCAAATGTAAGCCAGTGTGTTAGAAACAAAACATTTTGAAATATACCCTTTAAATCATATGCTAGTATGGGTATCCACAAATTCAGAGATGTACAAATAATCACTGCTCCTAAACTTCATATCTTCTGCCCATTTCAGAAATACATAGGTTTCCTTGATACCAAATTTTCACTCTACATATTTCACCATATGAATTGTACTATACTCGGTACACAATGAAAAACCATTGCAGCTAAGTTCTTGGCTCTGGGTATCTTGGTTTCTTAGAGAACCTACAAATGCTATATAACCCCGCAACAAGTAGGGTCTTGCGGACATACTGGTATAATGCTTTTGTAAATCGGCCATTGTGACGAAAAGGTACCGATGAAAACGTCACATTGGCCATTTTTTCCTACTCATTTTCAATATTTCTTTATTTTAACAGTTAGTTTCTTTAAACTTGAGGGATCTACACATATAACACCTTGCTAAATTTTGAATTTCGTCTACTTTTCAGAAATGTATAGCTTTCCTGGATCACCCATGGGTTATACACAAACTGGAAGTAAGTTGAGAGCACAAAGCATAAGAAAAATGGGCAACCTCTTTGAAAAAGAAACAACTGTGGTAAAAAAGTGTTTTTTATTCAGCTTTGCATGTTTCTGAAAGTTGGGAAGACAGTGACCTTAGCATTGCAAACCGTTTGTTGATACCATTTTTTAGTTAAAAAAACAACACTTTTATAGGGAGCACTTTTTCCTATTTTTTCCCCCAAAATTAAAATTTTGTTATATTTGCCTATTTTCTCAGTACCCTCCAAAGGAATCCACAAACCCTGGGTACCTTGAGAATCCCCAGTATGTTTGAAAAAAGGATACAAATTTACCTTATATGTAAAAAAAGTTATGGAGCCCTTTGCTTGAACTACCTCAAATAGCAAAAATGGGCTCAGCACTGGTGGGGAAGGCCCAGCAGTTAAAGGGGTTAACAAGCAGGAAAGAAGACCTCTTGGTCCAATGTCAAAGATGATATTTTTTTACTTTCGAGCTCTGAGCTGCTTAGCCCCAGCTTACTGCACACTGAACATAAAGCATTAAACAGATAGTGTCACTATAAGTCACACAGCAACAACACACACAAGCCCAGGCTCACAGGCCTCCTCCTCAGAATTAGGAGACTTGCCCAACTGTGCCACTGCAAGGATGTCTGTATTGCTTGAGGCTAATCCAACTCCTTCACTGTGCTACTGAGGTTTTGTACAGTGATTTAATACCTTTTCTTCTTGTGGAGGGAGATATTGCTCACTTTAAACATACATCTTTTTGAACTTCTGGGAGGAATGTAAGGTTGTGCCTTGTGGTGGACGAGCCACTGAAAGTTCGAGCCAGGCTCAAGCATGAAGCCTGTCTCTGGATCAGCTCGAGGTTCTCTTGATACCTTGAGCCCATTATGAGCCAAGCGTTCATGTGGCTTTTGCATGGCTGTCTCACTCTACTCAAGATGGGGCATTATGGCGAGAGCTGTCGACTTTGAAACTGGGGAACCAGGTTTGAGTCTTGGCGTCGGCTCAACATCTTGTGATTATGGGCAAACTCACTTAATCACCCATGTCTCTAAACAATGTATGTGACCTGGTGTAATGTAACTGGTGCTCATGTAAAGAGCTCTAACACATTCGGGTCGAGATCGTGCTATAAAAAAACTGCAGAAAAATGGACAAAGAGATGAAAACAAAGCTTTAACATAAGGAAAGACAAATATATCTCTGTTTGCTGGCTGCTTTGTACAAAATGAAACTAAAGAACCTGGATTTGCTTCCCTGCTTAAATTGTATGATTTTAGGCAAATATTTTCAGTGGCAGCCGGCATGAATCGCGGGGGGCAGTGTGGGCGTGGGGGGCACAGGGGTTGCGCAATGGAAAGCAAAAAAATATATATATATACACTTACCTTGCCGCCAGATCCCATGTCTCTGCTCCTGCTCTGCTCATGGGACAGGTAGCCAGGAAAAACAGTCAGGCTCCCCTGACCAATCACAACGCTGCAATGCAGCGTTGTGATTGGTTTTGAGCGTCCTGGTTATACGCTTAACCAGGGAATGGGGGCCTGGGCATGTTCTCCATGCAGGTTGTAATGCAGCCTGCATGGAGAACGGGGAAAGTGCGCATGACTGGTTTGGGTGGCCCAAGAGAGCCGACCAAACAGTCATTGCGCACTTAGGAGTGGGCAAACCACTCCTCCCCTGCCCTGCTCTGAGAGCAGACCAGCGCCCTCAAAGGAAACATAAAATGATAATAACTCAAAGTTATTATCATTTTATATTTCCTTTAGTTTGCACTGCTCAAAAGCAGTGGGGCGACGCTCCTACCCCATAGAGGAGGAGCCACCACTGAATATGTTATTTCAGGGACTTCGGGGCATATTAACAAGGGCCTTATCGCCGCTTTAGCGGCACTTTTTGCCGCTAAAGCGACGATTTTTTTATCGCCCTATCAGCAAGCTGTCGCTAACCGGCGTTAGCGACAGCTTTCTGGCGATAGCGGCCCATTTTCCCCTTGCATGCCAGCGATAATTATCGCTAATGACATGCAAGGTAGGCGTTCCCAACTAAAAGCGACTGAAAACAGTCGCTAACACAACTTCCCCCTATTAGCAACACAGGCGAAGCGATAAAAAAATTTGCGCTAAGCGCGAATATCGCTAGAATTTAACACCTGCTAAAAACATGACTTACCTGTTTGTAGAATAGGAGGTGGATTGTCAGCCTAAGTCCACCATGGCGTTAATGCGTGAATATCGCTGGATTTCCAGCGATATTC
The DNA here is from genome assembly GCA_963921515.1 of Calotriton arnoldi. Taxonomy (NCBI): domain Eukaryota; kingdom Metazoa; phylum Chordata; class Amphibia; order Caudata; family Salamandridae; genus Calotriton; species Calotriton arnoldi. The sequence continues at coordinate 1,543,555 of CAWUFW010002842.1, forward strand.
ACGCATTCACCGCTTATCGCTGGATATTTTATCGCATTGGAGATAAACCTTGCTAATAGCATGTTATCTCCGCGATAATATCCAGCGATAGGCGGCGTTAAATAAATACGCGCTAAGCGCGGTTAGCGATAATTTTCGCCTGTTCTTGCTAATATGCCCCTTCATTTTTTTCCATAGACTTTATCGTTGTGTACTTGATGTTTGTTGTATGATTTACATGGCAAACATTTTGAGGGTTCGGCTCCTGTACAGGCTTTAATATCCGAGACAGACCCCAGGCTCGGCTCTGGCTAGGCGCTCCTTGTTAATTTGTTGGCTTGCCCACCTTCAGTTGTGCCTATGCTCACAGAGTTTAGTGTTTTTACCTATTCCCCTGGAGCTTTTGGTTGAATCCAATACAACATTATGTCATTGAAGCAGTAAAAGAGCGGAAACGGTTGTGTTATGGCACTTCCTAGGCCACACCAATTGCACAACCCATATCTGCGGGGCCCAACATCACATTATATCATTTGGTCGAAATTTGATGCAAAATGTATAGTTTCTTCACAGCTTGCCAATTTTCTCAAGAAAATGCACAGGTTCATGGCTTGATCTGTTTTCTGCTACATTAATTGATCCTTGATGCCTTCTAAAGGCAGCAAGGTTTAAGCTCCTTCTCCATAGAGGCTGAAATCTGCATGCGGAGCCTGGACTTGTAGTGTCATTTTCAACAAGACTTGTTAAATATATTTGTACATCTCTAACGCTGTAGAAAAGGGATCTGCGTAAAAACGGGCATCGTCTTGGTCACAAAAGCACACAAGAGTCAGTAATGACTCCAGTGTGCTTTATGAATGCAGCTCTGGACACTCTGAGTCCCCATATGAGTCTGCGGTGCACTTCCTCAGGGACTCAGGCGTGCAGAACAAGAGAGTAAGAGAACTCCAGGCAACCCTGTGCTGCGTAAAGAATAGATGCCGATTTGAATGTCTGCATCTGTAAAACAGCATGCCATATCTGCTTTCTCAATGTGACCTGAGCTGCTCAATTGTTGTCACACAACATTCAACATATACATACAGATACAGAAAGGGGCTTTCGGACAGTTCCTTTCACTGACTGACTCAAATTGACTAGCCCCACTGAAGCAATTGCTCACTGGGGCCGTCAGCCCTGCCACGTATCACGTCTCAGGGTTTATTGTGCCTTATTTTAGCGCACACAATGTAGCACAAATAGAAACAGTAAAAACGAGGAGAAATAAAACATTTCTCCTTGTTTCACCATGTTAAGACCAGGTTTTCCCTATAACTCAGATCCCAAGATAAACTATAGCTCGCGCCTTCGCCATGCAAAGTTTTCTCATAAATAATTTCATTGGAAATGTTGCAGTGATAATATCAATGATGTCACAGAAGATGTCATGAGTGATGTAAAATGTGGGTAATTAGCAGTGCATGGAAAGGGCGCAAGTTATAGTTACCTTAGGGCAAGATTTATAGTTACTTGGGATAACCATAACTAACTGGTGAATTTCTGTGTTTTTCTTTAGTATAAAATGTTACGTTGTTACTGAACATTTCACCTAACTATAAGTTACTTTAACCTTTGTTTTTTCAGTGAATTTCTAGGATTTTTTTAACATAAAATAATATTTTGTTACCATTATGTCACGAGGGGCCCATAGATAACAAGACTACAGAAGAAGAAGCAGACGTGTTACCACCTTATATCTTTCCTTTCCCGTCCTTGCAGCCTGCGACATTCTCCGATGACCCTGATGTCAAAACAAATGGAAACAATAACAGCCTCTTTAAGAAAGGTCGATCCAGTGGGCGTGAGACGTCACAGGAAGATACTGAAAGGGACGAGGACCCTTTAAGAAAACACTTGGAGGCGGATGTGACGGCGCGCGTTGCCACAAACGCTGGAAGGGACTTAAGCCCATAATGCCGAGAGAGGAGTGGAGCCGAAGTGGAACACGGATCGGGACGAGAACCGACAAGTGTCTACGTGATCATCAACGATGGAAGAGAGAGAGTCGAAGAGGATCGAGAGGCGTCCCGCCACGTTCCAGAAGGGACGTGGCTCTCGCAGGTGCATAGCCATTTACGAGGCATCTTCAGATAAAAGAGAGAAGTCAGATGCTGGGGAGGTCTGGGGAGGTCTGGGCGTGGGGAAAAGTGAGAGATGAAGAGGGACAGATAAATTACCAAGAAGCCTTAAGAAAAAGGGAATTAAAGGAATTCACTGGTGGTGGTTTGGGTGAAAAAGAAAGAATGATTTTTCCCTTCACTCCCAACCCCAAACTAATTAAGTAGATATAGGAAGGAAAGGACAAATAACTTACTTGTGCCACGTTTTCTTCTCCGAGAGGCATCGGCAGTGACAGGACCTTTAAGAAGCTGCTCTGAAGACCCTGAAAGAAGAGAAAAGAAATGTTATTCAACATAAAGTACTGTGATTATATAAGGAAAAATAAAAGAACATTAATAAGAAAGAAGATTTTGGTCTCCACTACTTTTACTACACTATCCGGTATTAACTACAGTCTGACACATACATAAAGCCAGCCCCCTGGCCCTGTGGTCAACCCCCCACAGGCAGCCGACCCCATGCAGCGCACAGCCTTCGGCAGTGCGTAGCAGGGGGTTGGCCACAGGGCCTAGCCTGCAACCAGGCCCTGTGGCCAACCCACCCGGAGACAGCCAACCCTACACTGTGCATGGCCTTTGGTTGTGTGAGGTGAATGGTTGGCAGCAGGGCCTTGGCCTGCTGCCAGGTCCTGTGGCCAACCCACCCACAATCTGCCAACCCCATGCTGTGCACAGCCTTCGGCCATGCCCATTGGGGGGTTGTCCACAGAGCCTAGCTGCAGGTGGAGGCAGCCAACCCCCGTAGGCTTTCAACCCCATGCCACACATAGCCTTTGGCAAGACGCGTAGGGTTGGCCTTCGTGCCCCAGGGACCCAATCCCCTGGGGTCAATTTATAAGGTGAGGGGAGCATGCAGCCCTCTTCCAGAGTTTTAGTAGGCCCTGGGGACCCCATCCCCTGGGGCCAAATACAGTAAAGAAGGGCGGGAGCCACGCAGCTTCCTCCCTGAGCCTTTTCAGAGCACAGGGGACCTCATCCGGAAAACAGAACACAAGTCTGCTCCCAGCCGGTGGAGGCATCTTTAAATCTCCTGCCCGCCGGTAGCAGACTTACATGTTTGCTCCCGTTTGGCGGTAGATTAAAAAATGCTCCCGCCAGACGGAAGCAAACATATGTTTTCCTGTCTGTGCTAGTGCGAGCAGGGAAACTGCTGTTTCCCAGGGGTGGACTCCTCGGGACACAGTCACCTAGCCAGCCCCAGGGGATGGGGTCCCCCGGGCCTCTCTATGCTCAGGGAGGGCGTCCCTTCTCCCCTTTATTTTTGAATCAAGGCCCCGAGGGATGGGGTCGCTAGGGCCTCCTTAGGCTCAGGGGGGCCACGCGGGCCACCTCCTCTTTCATTTTGATTTCAGCATTACAAGGCATGGGGAGGGAGTTGCCTGGCCCCCTCCCCCTTCTCTAATTAATACATAAGACCCTAGGGGATGGGAAGCCCGGGGCTGACATCAGTTTGGGGGGAGGGGCATGCGCCCCTGCCTCTTAATTAAATAAACCTGACTCCAGGGGATTGGGTCGCTGGGGCCCAAATGGCCTGGGGATGGGGCCCTACTCACGCCCCCCTCCCTCCATATATATATATAAAAAAGGCAGCTGCCGTGGGATTGCAGCATAAACCGCCATTTAAAAAAACAATTGGCCCCAGGTGGGTGTCTTCTGGGTCCCCCCCTACACGGCCTAGTGGGGGCAGTGTTTTCCTATCCTGCCCCGTATATATTATTTTATTTTTACTTCAGGACAGGGGACCAAGTCCCAGAGTACTGTAATGGCCGCCCGCACCATTATTCTCATGTTGCTGACAGCCAATCAGAGCGTTCGCTCCCGAGGGAGTCTGACTCCCATGGGAGTGATTTGGTCCAAGGGAAATAAAGCTCCCTGGGCTAATCGGAATGCTCTCTTTTTGAACTGACACTCCAACGAGAGTCTCGTGGAGGTCCCTTGGGCCTATTAGTCCAGATATACAAATATGTTTGTACTTTTTTAAAGACTTCAGAATAGATTTACATTAAATCACAAAAAGCGTTTTTTTGCGTAAACGTTTCTGACAATAGTCTCTGGAAAATGAATCGGGATTTTGTGTTTAGTGATCTCCCTTTTTTACTCAGCCCTCGCTTGACGGATCACCCCAAAACAATCCATGCACAAACTAGGCAGACAGGAGCAGTTTTTTGGAAAGTTTAGTGAAGATTCGTCAAATGGTGCCAAAGTTATAAGCAAAACAAAAAAGGCATTTCCTATGGCCTACACTGACCTAATCATAACTACCCAGTGGTGACTGCCACTGAGGTGTGTGTGTGTGTCTGTGTGTGTGTGCGTGCGTGCATGCGTGTGTGTGTGTGTGTGTGTGTGTATATATATATATCTATATATACATAAAATGTTTTGAAGGAAGCAGTCCACAAAGTTCAGAAAAAGAATAGACAGGATCTATCAACTCCCAAGTACAATACAACGGGGGTGGAGACCATTACGAGAATGATATTAAATTTTTCGGAGGAGTCCGGGCAAATTTGAGGGCTTGTCCAGAAACATTTTGGCATATTACAGGCAGACACTGTCCTAGGAAAAGTGTTACCAGAAAGACCTGATATAACCTATAGAAAAAGTACATCATTAAAAGATCTGTTGGTGCACAGTCATTATACAGAAAAGCCAGTGAAGAAACCAGAATTGAAGGGATTCTTCCCATGTGCCAGCTGTAAGGCATCTAGTAGTAGTACAAAAATCAGGGATTTTGAGATTCCAGGCAAAAAAGAGTGGAGGAAGATAACAAAACTTCTTAATTGCAATTCCAACTTTGTTATATATTGCTTGGTGTGCCCATGTGGCAAAAAATATATTGGCAGCACCGTCCACCCTGCCAAGAAGCGGGTATTGGAGCATGCTCGGGCAATATCCAATAAAGATGATACATACCCAGTAGCAAGGCATTTTGCCGAAGCACATAACAGCAGAAGTGATTTATTACGTTACTTCTGTAATGACCAAATACCACATAAAGGAAGATGAGGTGACAGGGTCAGATCCCTCAGACAACTAGAATCCCTATAAATAGTTGAGCTAAGGATCCGTACACCATGGGGTCTCAACAGCAAAGAGGAGCTGTGGACCCACATTGGTTGATAATAAACAAGAGGAAGATTATTAGACCAATCTGATAAGAAACATCTATGAAACACAGCACTGGGGAAAATATGAACATTCACCACCATCTGGAATTGATAGATAACCTTGTAGGCTATTTCGAGTTGAAAAACAAGATATAATTGGACATAAATTGAAATCGTATCAAAATCCTTTCAAGATACGATGAAATGAATTAGTTTTTTGGTTATTAATGGGATTATCATCCCCCTTGGGTTCTTTTCATGTTTTTACACAGCAAATAAGGCCCATTCAGGGCTCAATCATGTGAGAATGAATGGTAAACAATGCAGAAATAGGGGATATAATCAGTATGTAGGCCATATATCATCAATGTATATTTTCCATGCATTGCAAATACGCATAAAAGTGTTGCCATATTAGTCAGCCGCTCATATAGGGGAGTAGCCTAAGCCCATCTAAGGGCGAGATTTGTGAAATTTATATGCTTTGGGATTCAGCCAATAACAATATATCTAATTACATATTTATCGAATTGTAGATGACATGTATGTGTTTGCTTTCTTCATCTTTATTGTCTAAATATTGCAATGACAAAGTGATAAACAACACATTACAAAATGGCCGCAAGATTAACCATTGATTTGTGCAAGGCAACATTTTTAGCCCAACCTGAAAAGGCTCAGAACTAGACTCACATGGCGTCAACCGCTCAGGCGCGGGAAAGGAAGCAAATCCTTTTTGTTAGGTAACCTTCACACACCCTATTGGTGTCATGCTTCATCATAGGGTTCACCCTGACTCCTAAAGGTCAGGGTGGGCTCGACCGTATTTCAGGGAGCACTTAGGAGAGATAGGCCAGGGGGTCTAAAGATAAAAATCCTACTGCGTTCTCCAGGTATCCCTTTATTAGCGGAGACGTAGTGGATATTAAAAATACTATATACAAGGGGTCATCAGGAGGTGATGGTCCTATGACCCTAGTGTCATGCCAACATGTTTCAGCCCTTGACTGAAGGCCTCTTAGGTCCCAGGCTTTCTTCAGGGCAGATAGAGTTTCCCTCCCTGGGTCTTAATAAAGGATATTTTCCTATATTTTTATGGTGAGGGAGCAGAAAGCTGCACCCTCGTGAATGGAATGGAGTGTATACTTATCTCTCCATCCAGTGATTTTACGATATATATCCGCCTGTAAGACAAAAGTGAGAAGAAACATACAGTTTTTAACTTAAAAACATTTCATCCGTGCACTCACAGCGTGCTCGGTGTACTCTCACTCCATTAACACAGTGATCTGTGACCAGAAAAAGAGAGCTCTTAATGGGCGATACTGTCCCATCAGATTGCCACTCGCAGCATGCGGCCAATACTCTCATTGTTTATGTAAATCCGTGAATAATATCATTTAAAAACACTCCACTACACCAACATTACCATATTCTCATATATATACACTCAACTGTCATCCACTTTGTTATCATCTCAGCGGTACCGATGGTGCTCATATCGCTAATCCCCATTGGCGCTGGTACACATATCACACGATTCTTACCCTATTCAGGAGGATTAAACGTATCTCAAGGGGAGCGGTAGAGGGGCTAGCCTTGTAGTCATACGCTGCACAGCAGTCAGGGTAAAAAATGGGGAAAGGAGAAGTTAAGAACATATGTCCCCATAACACACTATCACGTTAGACTCAGGTCCCTTTTCCCTCGTAGAGGGGTTAGCGCTGTCACTTACTTCGTCAAAGGTCCTGCATCTCATATCACCTACTTTGGTCCTGCATCTCCCGGCATTAGCGATTCTCTCTGCTGGGAGCGCTGCTTTTAAAGTTGTGTTCCGTGCATCTACATGCCGGCCGGGAGCAGTGCCCCATCTCAGGCGCGTATGACTCGCGTCACTTCCTGCGAGTGTTCAGCACGACTACCAAAAACCCGCGGACTCATGGGAATTGTGGTCCGATGTGAGAACGGACTTGAAGACAAATGCTCTGATGCGTATGTATTGAGTTACTTGCAGCGAGGCCTAAGTAAGACTACCACAGACCCACAGATTCATGGGAGTTGTGGTGCGGTGTACGTTCCATATTCATGCACACCGGTCAGATCGTCTATCATTAGAGACAGTCGGTTATTGGAACATATACACAACGGGGCATCAGTTTTGAGGCAAAGTAGTTGCGCATCATCTAGTAAAGGAATTTGTCCCTTCCCACTCCCTACAAGCCTATTAGTCACTAATGAACCCCGTATCTTCCTAGATGACCCCATCTTCAAGAAGGAGTGGTCACTTATTGCGTGGAGGTGCACCCGTGATTGGCTGATTTTAATTATCAACACGGCCAAACGCCTTTCAGAAGCACTTCTCATTAACATAAAAATGAGTGCGGATGCTTTAAGCACACAGATCAAGATCTGTGAAGTTGACCACAAGGTCTACCTTGAGCTTGGGTCTGCCTGTTGGTCCTTCGTCTGGCTTCTCGTGTTCATCCCTCTTGTCTCGTCTTCCCATTGGACTCTCCTGTTGCCATGTCTGCCGCGTCTGCCTCTTCTCCTGCCCCGGCCTAAAAAATATTGCTGGTTTTGGTTGGGCTGGAAGTATGGCATGTTTGGATATTGGGGCGGTCCTTGAAATAGTGGGTGGCTGTAGGGTCCCAGGCACGGGTACATCTGTGGTGGAGGGTATGATTGATTATAACCCCCTCTTCTTTGTCTTCTTGGCTTGTCTCTCCAACTCTTGGAGGAGTTATCACTGGACCACTCATCCTGATCTGAATATGAGGATCCGGAGTCACTTCGATGTGAAGACCCGGTATCAGTGTCCGGTTGCTTGGTATAATCGTCCCTAATGTACGGGTAGACCTTTTCATGGGCGAATTTCTTCAGGTCCTTTTGCAACTTGTTAATTTTGCTTTGCATCAGGTAATCCTTGTGCTCGCTGATTTCCTTGTTGACTTCCTCAAGCTTCTTTTTATAAACTGTTATCTTGATCTGCAACTACTTTGCCTCAAAACTGATGCCCCGTTGTGTATATGTTCCAATAACCGACTGTCTCTAATGATAGACGATCTGACCGGTGTCACATCGGACCACAATTCCCATGAGTCCGCGGGTTTTTGGTAGTCGTGCTGAACACTCGCAGGAAGTGATGCGAGTCATACGTGCCTGAGACGGGGCACTGCTCCCGGCCGGCACGTAGATGCACGGAACACAACTTTAAAAGCAGTGCTCCCAGCAGAGAGAATTGCTAATGCCGGGAGACGCGGGACCAAAGTAGGTGATATGAGGGGTAGGACCTTTGACGAAGTAAGTGACAGCGCTAACCCCTCTACGAGGGAAAAGGGACCTCAGTCTAACGTGATAATGAGTTATGGGGACATATGTTGTTAACTTTTCCTTTCCCCATTTTTTCCCCTGACCACTGTGCAGCGTATGACTACAAGGCTACCCCCTCTACCGCTCCCCTTGAGATATGTTTAATCCTCCTAAATAGGGTAAGAATTGTGTGATATGTGTACCAGTGCCAATGAGGATTAGCGATATGAGCACCATCGGTACCGCTGAGATGATAACAAAGTGGATGACAGTTGAGTGTATATATATGAGAATATAGTGATGTTGGTGTAGTGGAGTGTTTTTAAATGATATTATTCACGGATTTACAAAAACAATGCGAGTATTGGCCGCATGCTGCAAGTGGCAGTCTGATGGGACAGTGTCGCCCATTAAGAGCTCTCTTTTTCTGGTCACAGATCACTGAGTTAATGGAGTGAGAGCACACCGAGCATGCTGTGAGTGCACAGGTGAAAAGTTTTTAAGTTAAAAACTGCATGTTTCTTCTCACTTTTGTCTTACAGGCGGATATATATCGTAAAATCACTGGATGGAGAGATAAGAATACACTCCATTTCATTCAAGAGGGTGCAGCTTTCTGCTCCCTCACCATAAAAATATAGGAAAATATCCTTTATTAAGACCCAGGGAGGGAAACTCTATTTGCCCTGAAGAAAGCCCGGGACCTAAGAGGCCTTCAGTCAAGGGCTGAAACATGTTGGCATGACACTAGGGTTATAGGACCATCACCTCCTGATGACCCCTTATATATAGTATTTTTAATATCCACTACGTCTCCGCTAATAAAGGGATACCTGGAGAACGCAGTAGGATTTTTATATTTAGACCCCCTGGCCTATCTCTCCTAAGTGCTCCCTGAAATACGGTCGAGCCCACCCTGAACTTTAGGAGTCAGGGTGAACCCTATGATGAAGCATGACACCAATAGGGTGTGTGAGGGTTACCTAACAAAAAGGATCTGATTCCTTTCCCGCGCCTGAGCGGTTGACGCCACGTGAGTCTAGCTCTGAGCCTTTACAGGTTGGGATACCTTTGGTTAGTAATAGTCGACTCGGGAGTACGTATCCACTTCCTGGAATACCTCTCTTACCCTCCGGCCTTGGTAGAGGGCCCTCTACCATAGCCTATAGTGTATTATTGTAACATTTTTAGCCCATCAGTTATGTTCATACAAATGCAGCTGCCCAATGGAATTAACACATTATAAAATATGAAACAGGAGACACGTTGAATGACTTCGAAAAGGCCAGGAGGCTGAAACGCATTTGTCAGTTTTGTTGCAAGCGTGAAATAAAAAACTTTGAATCCAGCCCAGGAGTGCGTGACATTCCTTTGGAAACTAGCGATATATGCGCAAGACCATCCTCGCGACTCACGGCACCCACTTGCAGCGAGCGGCGGCTTTGGCAGAGTAGTTAAATGGATATATATATATATTACCTCCTGGCGGTCACCAGTGGGTACTTATAGTTGGGGAATCAGTGACTTAGGGCCCGATTCTGATGCGGGTTGGAAAAGCTTCCCGACCGAGGGCCTGATTCTGATGCGGTTAGGAAGGCCTCCTAACGGCATTTGCTCCTTCCAAATCGGATCGGGAACTTGTCTTCCCGACCGAGGGCCCAATTCTGATGCGGTTAGGAACAAATGTTCCCATTGAAGTCAATGGGAGTTCAACCCAATCGTATCTGGAAGCATCTGGATGCATCCTACTCCGCCGGTCGGACTTTCCCGATCCGAGTGGTTCGGAAACCATTTCCCAACCGATTCGGTCGGGAAGCTTTTCCAACCCGCATCAGAATCGGGCCCTAAATATCGAGGGACAGAATATCGACTGTCCAGAATATCGATGCCAAAATATCGAGGGACAGAATATCGAGTACAAAATATCGATGTTTAAAATATAGTTAACTAAAATATTGAATTTTTTAAATGTATTAAAAATAATATAAAAGTAATTAAATAATAAACACAATTAAATAAAACATAGTTAAAATAATGTAAAAGAGCTTAAAATGTAAAAATAATAAATGTAATGTAAAAAAAAATATATTAATTATTGTTTAACATATATATATTTACTTAATAATATTATAAAATAATTATTAATCTTAATTATAAAATATTTAAAACATTATTAAAAAAATATTTACATATATATATAAATAAACATATATAAATATAAAAATAAATAATATATAATAATTTAAATAATTAAAGTACATTTTTTTATGTTAATTAATAATTTACACTACATTAAATATAACAAAATTAAAAACGTTGAATAGCTAAGGGAATAAAATTAGTATTCACACTCCAACAACTGCAAAAGTAGGGAATTTGTTGGATAGCGGGTGGGTACAAATTACTATTCCCACTCAAGTGAGTGGAACAGTAGGGAAAGTGTTGGATAGCGGGTGGGTAGAAATTACTATTCCTACTCCAGCGAGTGGAACAGTAGGGAAAGTGTTGGATAGCGGGTGGGTAAAAATTACTATTCCTAGTCCAGCGAGTGGAACAGTAGGGAAAGTGTTGGATAGCGGGTGGGTACAAATTACTATTCCGACTCCAGCGAGTGGAACAGTAGGGAAAGTGTTGGATAGCGGGTGGGTAAAAATTATTATTCCTACTCCAGCGAGTGGAACAGTAGGGAAAGTGTTGGATAGCGGGTGGGTACAAATTACTATTCCGACTCCAGCGAGTGGAACAGTAGGGAAAGTGTTGGATAGCGGGAGGGTAAAAATTACTATTCCCACTCCAGCGAGTGGAACAGTAGGAAAAGTGTTGGATAGCGGGAGGGTAAAAATTACTATTCCCACTCCAGTGAGTGGAACAGTAGGGAAAGTGTTGGTAGCGTAGGGGAATAATTGAGTAGACCCACTCCTACAATATAATTAACATTAATTAACAAATAATTAATTAATAAAAATATATTTACCTTCCAACATCTTCCCCTTAAAACGTCACCTCCAATAGTGTAAAATATTAATGAATCAACATAATTAATTAACATTTAATTAATTAGCTAATTACAATTAACAATGAAATTAATAACCATCATATCTAAATTAATTACCACAATTAACACTATAAAATAACTTTGAATAAATAATATTTAAAAATTATTAAAATTTGAATTAAATGTAACTTAATTCCCACCCTACTCCCCTATCAACACTCAACACACTACTAAAAAAATGTATATAATTAACATATTAATAAATTAATTTGTAATAATTAATATGTAATTAATTACTAATTAATAAAATAAATTAAACAATTTACATAATTATCGCTTAATTAAAAAAGATTATTATTCACTTTTTATATATTTAATAATAAATTAATTAACTTAATTAACAATAGTAATTATTAAACAATAAATTATTAATTAATAAATTAGACATTTTTATAATGTAAATTAAATTACTTCCCACCCTATTCCCCTATAAACCCACAACCCGCTACGGAACTAATATACGCAAAAATTATTAACCAATAGTAATTATTAAACACTAAATTATTAATTAATAAATTATTAATTTTTATAATGTAAATTAAATTACTTCCCACCCTATTCCCCTATAAACCCACAACCCGCTACGGAACTAATATACGCAAAAATTAATTCACATAAAATCCATTACCTTAAAAAAATTGTAACATACATTAAAAAAATATTATATATCTTTAACACATATACTAACATATAAAACAATAAAAAAAAATTCGATATAATAAAATTCGATATAATGACATTCGATATTACTTACCTCTATGTCGATATTTTTTCCAACTATATTATGTCTTTTCTATATTCTGTCCTCTCGATATTTTGTCCTTTCGATATGAAAAATTCGATATTTAGGGGCCGATTCCGATTCGGGCCGGAAATCTCTCCGACCGAGCCGGACCCGGAGAGAATTCTGACCGAATCGGACCCCAGCAGACCGACCGGACGAGTACGATGCATTCGCATGCTATCGGACTCGATTCGGTCGGACTCCCATTGAAGTCAATGGGAGCCGGTCGTACGACGCGTACGCGGGCTCCCATTGACTCAATGGGTGCGAGGCGAACAAGGGCGCCCCTACAGTGGGTACGCGTCCATGCGCATCGCGGCGTACATGCACAGGTAGGGGGGACCCATGGCTCCCCCTGTGTGCGACTCGCGCACCTACGCGTTTAGGGGGTCCGACGCGGACCCCCAAAGTCCGGCTCCGACAGCTCTTTCGAGCCGGACGGCGCGAGTCGGTCGGACTGCTTGCGGCGCGCATCGTACTTACCCGGCCGGGAAACGTCTCCATAGCGCGGTGCGAGTCGTGTCCGTGCGAGTCGGTCGGAGCGTGTTGAAGCCGCGCACGAGTCGGTCGGCGATTTCGCGGGCGCATGCATCGTACTCGCTCGGCCGGACCCGCGTACGATTCGGTCGGGAAACAGGGCTCCGGATCGGATCCGGTAAATCCGAATCCGATTCAGAGCCCTACCGGCCGAGATCGGAATCGGCCCCTTAGTCTCTACACCACAATTGGGACCATGTTTCCATAGGAAAAGCGATTTTTGATTGCCTATATCTTTGGCGCCGTTTGACGAATCTTTTTGAAATTGTCCCCAAAAAGTGCACCAGTGATTCTTGTTGAGGAGAACAAGGACAAATTGTTGCAAAGGAGTGTACATAGAGAAGGCCGTGGAAGGAACCAACGTCATGGAAAAACCAGTGGTTGAGCCAATTGTGGAAAAGGTTGGAGAAAAGCATTGTGGAACATTTGTTGAAAGAGATTTGGTACATGATGTGTTGTAGAGAGGGATAGGGAGCCCATTCCATTTTTGCCTTTGGGATAGAAAGCACCTGAGTGTTATATTTCCTTTCCTTTTAGGGGCTTTATTCTGCTTGACACATCGGATGGTGGAGTGACTTCTTAGGAAGGCTCTGACCACTGACATCTTTTCTTAACCTTTTGATCTACACTCTAGAATAGGGATGCCGATTCAGAGTAGGAGTAGGATTAGTTAGAACTAAATGCTTTTCTCCAACAAACTACTGATGCAGGGAAACCTCCATTTTTGTCCAAATTACTTATGTAGTAATTATAGAACTTGTTGTCCTTTTCTTGCTCTACAGAGTGAACTTCTTCGGAAGATTTGGATTTCTTCTGTTTCCTCTGTACTTTTATACTCTGATGGTGAGATTCATGTATGTCCACCTATTTTTGAATTTACAATAAATTTGACTAACCTTGATTTGGTTGTTGACCTGGGTAATTGTGTAGCCACGCTGGTTACACCGTACATAAAACTGATTTATGGAATTTTTGTTTCCCCTTTACACTTTCATGCTGCAAAAACGGACCTTCGAAAGTTTGTTAACAGGGAGAGTAAGTGGGTCCAGGCCCTTTCAGTTGGTAGCAGTGATGCATGGTTTGCACATTGAGTAAGGGGAGAATCTGGATCCCAGTCTAGAATAGTCTGGAGCCCTGAACCCAAAGTCCCCAGGTAGAGCCCTGAAGATTGAAAACTGGTGAAGATGGAGTTTGGTGGTGTGCAGCTAAAACAACGGAGAAGGAGGAGTGAGTATTAATAGGGTATGTGTGAATGTTAGATTGCAGTGATGATTTGATTGTCTAATGTCTTGCGGAGTTGTTGTATGAGTCGCGTGAATGTTGTTATCGAGTCCGACATAGCCTAAGGATTGATGAAGTTGTTATTGGGTCCGACGTGGCCTAAGATCCCAGGATGAAATATTGAGGTGTAGAAGACACTGTGTTGTATTTTTCTGCTGTGACTTGTGGGGTTTGTCGTGAGATGTCGTCAGCAGCCCAATTGAGACAGGGAACTTTGTATCAATGGGACAACTGTGAATCGTGTAGTAGACCTTTTGCGCAGAGGGTAAACTGTACTGATTCGGGTGAATCCACGCTGGTCGAGGTTTTGCCGTATGTATTCTTGTGTGAGTGTGTCTTTGTTTTTTTAAGAAAAGCAGACAATTGTTGATAATTAAGCTGAATGTGTGAGTGATTGTGTGCAGAGAAATTGTGAAGGAGGGTGAGCTGCTGTGAGGAGTGAGAGTGATGTCAGGTTGGGCCACGCTCGGATAGGCTGGTTGGTGTATCATTGCGCTGGGATTGGTTGAAGACTGTCTATTGAATCCCGATATTTCTGGAGGTAGCATCGCCGTACTGTTTGAAATTTGAATTATCTTTGATTGTTGGGCTTTCCAAACAAAGCGAGATAATATGATGCTTTAGGGTTCTTCGAGACATGCTTCAATGGGATAAGGGTGTTCCTACTAGGGTGGGGGAAGAGGCGCTACGAGAGGATACACCAGCTCATTATATGGCGACTAATGTAGGGCTCCATACTATTGTTTGGCTTCCAAATTGGCATACGATCACTGAGAAAGAGGGTGCATTGTCATTTCTATGCTATGGCAATTTTAAATTGGAAATACTTAACCAGTTGAGATGAGTGCTGTTTGCAATGAGACCCTTACCTAGACTCCCACAGTTTGAGGCGCTGGATGTGTGTATGTGTGCAGCATGTGCCAAACAGAGAGACAAATATTATGAGAAGGTGAAGAAAACTACGCGTGCTTATCAAGAGGCACAATGGGATGCCAAGATAAAGAGATGGAGGGTAGACATGATTGAGGGAGGGAGACTATATCCAGCACTGAAGAGAGTGGAGGATGCGCAAGACAGGGACAGGAAAAAGGAAGAAAATGAAAATGGTGATAGTGACGACAGGTTGTTGGATGGATTGTTGGCTGATCGTCCACCCCCGTATTGTCAATCACATGGTGGAAGCGGTGGAAGTTCTAATGATGCCGTTAACATTGAGGGTGCCTCAGCACCTGTACCCCCATACACTGGTGTTGTGGGAATCATATCGACTGGAGTGAGGCTAATAGAAAGGAGGGAAAGTGGGAGCAACAGGTGGTTTAGATCACTGTAATCCTAATGCTACTTCGAGGATACCAGAAGGCTTCTCACAGTACCAGTCACGATTGGGCCTGTTGTTCCTATATATGAACCGAACTTGACAGGGGATGAAAATCAGTGACAACAAATGGGTGCCGAGGGGATATTATGAAGCAAATCAGGGAACATTAATGGGGGCTTTGTTTCACTGACTCCTGTGAATTCAAGCACTACTTATGTAGCGGCAGCAGACCCTTTTGTAATCCAGAATGGCTCCGATGCTGCAAGATCCCCACCTGCAAGAAGCGCCAATTCGGATCTAACATTGTGGAGGACACTTCCCAGGGTACAAAGTAGCACACCCCAGGAGACAGGGTGACACAGGGAACACCTGAAAATCAGCATATTTTTGATGTCTCAGATTTGGAGTCATGGCTTAGAGACCACAGTAATACTAAAGACAACCAGAATACGCAATTGAGTCAGGTTACTATCAAATCTGCAGTGAAGGTGAAATTGATTGATGTGGTGAAACTGAGAGCTGAGCTGGATGAGAGAATCAGTGGGAACCTAGCTATTGACCGGATAGAGGTGTACGAATCTGCTGAATTGCTGTTTATGGCTAAAGACGTTACCTGCAGGGCAAGACAGGCTTACGAGAATTTGACAGAACTGGCTCAAAAGTACAATGTAGATCTGACCCGACAAAGATGTTGCAAGGGAATCGCAGACTTGCCTACGGTGGCCAGGAAATAGAGGACAAGAGGGTACCTGGACTAAAAACACACACCCGAGAATTGGTAATAGGTATGAGGGCATGGGGTATGTTAGATCAATGGGAAGAAAGGTGGTCAAAGAAGAAGAGTGCAAAAAAGGTGACAGGAGAGCCACCTCCTCCGAGAGAGGTAAGAGCAGGAGTACAGCCATATCCGTTACGAGAAGTACCTAGTGGGGGTTATGTGCATGTGCATTTGGAGTCGAGGTGATCCTGCTGCATTCACAAATGATTTTCTGAAGTTGAGGGAAAACCCTGCTGAGTGGTACAAACAGGTCGATCGATTTGTAAAAATTTAGAAGGTGTTGTGGATTGATTTGAATTCGTTGTTTGAGATTGTGGTCCCTAGTGATTTGTGGTCTGCCTATAAGATAGCCAAAGAATGGCCTGAAGGGGAACCAGAGAGGGATCCAGTGACTCATGGTACGTCGCCAATGGGAATGAAAATATATGATCAGGTGATTACATGGCTGAAATCTAAAATAGTCCCACAGGATATTGATTAGGTCAAAATTGACTGAACCACCCAAGAGCCTAAAGAAACAATTCATGCCTACTACAAAAGACTGTTGCAGGCTTTTAAACAGTACAGTGGATTAGACACCCTCGACCCTAAGGACATGGGACAGTTTGTGTCCAAGTTTGTAACAGGATTAAGGCCCGAAATTAGTATCATGATACAACAGCATTTGATTTGTTGGCAGAACAAGTCTGTCGACTAAAGTCTGTGTTATGCAAAGTACTGTAGTGATGAAGTTTGAGACACAAGAGAATGAAGGAAAAACTGATGTTAGTATAAATGAGGACTGCTCAAAGGGGAGGACAGGTACAGGTACTTGTTGGAAATGTTGCCCTTACCCAAGGAATTCACCCTACGGGAGTTCAGATGCAGCAGAATGGAGGATTACAAGGACAAGGTAGGGGTAGAGGTATCCCAATAGATCCAAAGACAGAGATAGATGTTGTTACGCTAAAGAAATCCACTCTGTGCCACTTCTGTAATAGGGTGAGGCATTGGAAGCGTGAATGTCGGTTCAACCCTGCGAACCAAGAACAAGGTGGGGGACCTAGTCAGATTCAGAATAATGTTGCACAGATGCAAACTGGATCTAGACCAAGATCACAAAATATGGAGGGGCCTCAAGGTCATGTAATGCAAATATCACAACCCGCAATGCCACTGCATGCTGGATCGGACTTAGCTCAGGGAAATCATGTGTATCTGCAAATGCCTCTGATGGAACCTTATAAAGACCTTGCCATTGACTCGTCCTTATGACTAACCCTGGGCGGTGAATTCTGCTCCGTTCGCGGAGTTATTCAGAGTTGTCCACACTCCGCGGAGCATGTGGAGTTCCCAAAAACTCTGCTCCGCAGTTTTTTTCCTTGCTCGCACTCATCAACGTCAAGTTGGCGAGCGCGGGAGAGGAAAATCCACCACCTGGTGAGATTTTTCCTTGCTCTGGCTCATCAAGGTCTAGTTGGCGAGCGCGAGTGAGGAATATCAACCTCCTGGCGAGATTTCTCAACGCGGGTTTGTCGGATTTCTCATTGCGAGTGGTCACGTCAAGTTGCGACCACTCACGTTGAGAAACCTTCCATTCACGTTGAGAAAGCTGCTGCACGAGCAGGAAATCTACTTGAGCAGCATAAAGGAAGCTGAGCCCTCTTGCTCTGCGCATGGTGCCGTTCGCGATAATTTTACAACGCGGGACAAACACTGAGCGCTCAAAATCACCGCGAACGGCATGACTCTAACACACTCCGCCGCTCGCGAAACTCGGCGTAGCACAGGGGAGTTTATTTGTTACTTAGGGGTACGCGGAACTCCACGAACTCCGCTCAGGCTTACCTATGACGGTGTCTGAGAGAGGAGGAAGACTGTACACTTGCTGCAGTCTTAGGGGTAGACCAGGGCGGACCCTAAATTGATGCAGATGTTGGTGGTCACCCAATTACATTTTTGATTGACACTGGTGCTACCCAGTCTACTTTGAGAACAGCAGAAACCCCAACCTACCCCTCTCGGGA
This sequence comes from Calotriton arnoldi, assembly GCA_963921515.1. Taxonomy (NCBI): domain Eukaryota; kingdom Metazoa; phylum Chordata; class Amphibia; order Caudata; family Salamandridae; genus Calotriton; species Calotriton arnoldi. The sequence goes on from CAWUFW010002842.1 coordinate 1,561,868, forward strand.
AAATCAATCCAAGTTGTAGGAGCCGCGAACAAGAGAACATCAAACCCCCTAACTGAAGAGATACCTGTGAAGATTGGGTCCTTTGAGGGCCACCATCAGATTGTGGTGTGCGACTCAAGTCCTGTGTGTCTGTTGGGACGCGACTTGTTGTGTAAATTGAATTGCACCATTAATTGCACACCGAAGGGAATCGAACTGCAAACAAAGGATGAGGACATTGCTTTCAAATTGGCGAATCAAAATCTGTGTCTCAATGTTTCTTCTGCTGATGGTGGAGGATTTGCCATTAGATCTTAGGGACATGGTCTCAACAGTGGTATGGGACTTCACAGGGAAGGATATCAGACTCATAAAAGGAGTTGAGCCAGTCCACATATGGGTTAGGCCAAATACTGAGTTCCTGAGAACCCCACAGTACAACTTGACATCTGAAACTGTGGTGGGTATCACACCTGTGATTGATTCTATGATTGAACAAGGCATTTTGAAGGAGATCCATGTAATTCTCCCATTATGGCCTTGCAAAAGCCTAGTGGTAAGTGTTGCATTGTGCATTGTGCAGGATCTTCGAAAGATGAACAGTATAGTGGTTCCTTGTTGTCCCGGGGTGCCGAATCCATCAGTAATACTGTTCCAAAATCCATGCGAGGCTGATTGGTTCACTGTTATCGACCTCAGCCAGGCATTCTTTTCGATTCCCCTCCGTGAGGACAGCCAATCTTAACATGGTGTCATATCCCACAGGGGTATACTGAAAGTCCCTCAATTTTTAATCAGATTTTGAAAAAGAACCTCGAAAACCTGGTCTGCCCTGTAACTCAGTTCTGGTTCAGTATATCAATGATCTATTGGTTGCATCAAATACTAGGGAAGCATGCAAAGCCAATACCATGGCTTTATAAATCATCTGGCTGAAAATGGAAATAAAGTGTCTCTGAGCAAGCTTCAATATTGCATGAATGGAGTACAGTACTTGGAACATTGAATTGAGAAAGGCAAAAAAATGTTGTCATAGGAAAGGATCTCGGTGATCATGCAAATGAATCCGCCACGCACTCAGAAAGAGGTCAGGATGTTTTTGGGAATGGTGGACTACTCTCAACAGTAGATTCCCCACTTTTCCCTGATGGCTAAACCTTTGCAGATGTTAACACAGGAGGATGTGTCAGATCTGGTGCCATGGGATGACGATTGCTTGCTTGCCTTACTGAAGCTGAGAAAGAACCTGTGTCGTGCTCTAGCTTTAGGAATGCCTGATTATAACAAAGCGTTTTCTCTGTTCTGTCATGAACAAGAGGGTTGTGCACTCTCAGTACTCACACAGACACATGGAAGTGCCCCTAGACCAGTGGCTTATTTTTCTGCTACATTAGATCCTGTAGCATCAGTGTTGCCCGGATGTCTCAAATCTGTTGCTGCAACTTGTGTCAGTATTGAACGATGTGAAAGCATTGTGATGGGTCATCCACTGACAGTCTACGTCCCACACTCAATGGAAATTTTGTTAACCAGAACAAGAGCACAGCAGTTGACTAATACCAGATTGACCTGTATGAGCAGGTGAAATTGGCAGCTAACAATGTAACTCTGAAGCGCTGCTCTGTGCTGAACCCTGCTACTTTGTTGCCTATCCCAAATTCTGAAGGGGAGGAAGATGAAGACCATGACTGTCTCAATGTCACTGAACTGTGCACCAAGCCACATCCTGACATTGTCGATGAGCCACTGTCCAAATCTGATCATATCCTGTTTGTTGATGGCTCATGCTTAAGAGACAATGAAGGATACCTGAGAGCAGCTTTTGCTGTTTGTACTGTTTCTGGAGTGGTGGAAGCTGCTTGTTTACAAGGAGTATTCTCCATGTAGGTGGCTGAATTGGTTGCCTTAACTGATGCATGTTGTGTCTCTGAACAACTCAGAGTAACGATCAACACCGATAGCCAATATGTTTTTGGTGTGGTTCATGACTTCAGACAGCTATGGTCTCAACGGGGATTCATAACATCATTAGGGTCTCCAATCAGAAATGGAGAGTTTGTGAGTCAGTTGTTGGAAGCATTACAGCTGCTGAAAGAGATTGCGGTTGTAAAGTGCTCTGCATACTGTAAGGGAACAGATTATGTCACTATGGAAAATCGCCATGCGGATGAATTTGCACATTATTGTGCTTTGAATGCGTGTGCCTTCAATGGAGAATACAGAAATTAGGACTCAGAGATGACCGACTTCAACATGATGATGGCTGTTGCCATGCTGAAAAAGCATTTGCAGGAGGAGGTTTGAGAAGAGGAGCAGTCAGCTAGATTAAAGTGTGATGTGTAATGGGAGAGGATGATATCTGGGTGTCAGTTGAGGGGAGAGCAGTTTTACCAAACTGCTTGTTGCACCCTATGGCAAGACAGATTCATGGGTTGACGCATGTTGGAAGGGATATGATGGCGAGTGTTAGACCTGGCATTTCTGGCGTGATTACCCCTGACTTTTTGCCTCTACCTCCTCTATTTTTGGTGCTGTGATGGATTTTGTTTTGCCAAACTTAGATGCTTTGGACACTTTGCCACTGCTAAACAGTGTCAAAGTGCAAGTGCTCCCTGTATAAAGTGTAATGGTAATTGGTTGTCCATAATTGGTATGTTTGCCTTACTAGTAAGTCCCTAGTAAAGTGCACTATGTGTGCCCAGGCTGGTAATGCAAATGCTACTAGTGGGCCTGCAGCACTATTTGTGCCACCCACACAAGTAGCTTTGAAAAGGGAACTCAGGCCTACCATTGCAGTGCCTGCGCGCAGTTTGTTAAACTGCCATGTTATTCTGACAAGTGCACCCACTTGCCAGACCTTACCCTTCCCTTTCTATGCACATCAGACACCCCTATGGTAGGTCCAAGGTACCCCCTGGGCAGGGTGCAGTGTATGTGAAAGGTAGGACATGTACTAAGGTGTGTACCATGTCCTGACAGTGAAATAATCTCCATTTAGTTTTTCACTGTTGAAAGGCCATCTTGCCCATAGGACAGAATGGGGAGGCTGTGTAATATGTTTTCCAGCCTATCTTCACAAAGGGTTAAGATGGAGAGGTGACGTTTAGTATGCCTGAACTCACAGTGTAATAACACATCTTTTTATGAAGGTGGTTTTTGCATTGTGTGTTTAGAAGCCACTCTTTTAGAGTGGCTGGGTTTTTGTGCTCTAACATTTCTGTGTGTCTCTGCCTGGTTGTGGATTGACTGTCTGGATTTCAAAGTGATAGGATCTGGGGAATGTCTTGACCCAGGGGAGGAGGTGAGACAGCAACAGGCTGACCTGCATCTGGAGTGTAGGGGGAGGAGTAGCCCCTAGAGGTGAAGAGGCCTGGGCTGCAGCCATAAACCAATGGCTCCGGCCCCTGCTGAGTGATTGAGGATCCACACCCCCACTATCAAAGGAATAAAGGTGTCACTGGCAGGGAGGCACCCAGAACTGGTTTGAACAGGGGTCAGTATCCCCTGAACACAAAGACTTCAAAGCCATTGAGGGGTATAACTATGAGAGCTGAAGCCCCTGAACTTTGGAGAATGGCTTGATCAAGATTGAACAAGACTGGACTTACTTCGTGGTCAAGAGGAACCTTTGCCAAGGAAGAAACAACTGAAGAGACTGAAGGATAGGACTGACCCTTGCTGTGTGTTCTGGGGCTGGCCTGCAGTTTGCTATTTTAACCAAGGAAAAGCTAATGGGACTTTGCTGTGTGCTGTGTCCCCCTGCTTGAAAGGACTTTGCTGTGCTGTGTCCTGAAGTAACTTATCCCCAAGGGCCCGAGGTGAGCTGGCTCCATGTTGCGGAAACTCAGGAACACAAAAGTTTCCAGGAGAGTCTCAGCGACGCTGTGTGCGTGTGCGTGTTGCAGCCTGAGACCCTCGTAAGAAGTGCCCTGTGATCGTGGGCACCTGGAGCCCAAGCGAGGATCAGCGACGCTGTGTGCGTGTGCTTTTTGCAGCCTGAACCTTTTGTGAGGATTGTCCAGTTATCGTGTGCACCGGAATCCAAGTGAGTCTCATCAACGCTGTGTGCGTGTGCTTTGTGCAGCGTGAGACCTTCGTGAGGATTGCCTTGTTATCGTGCACCCGGAGTTAAAGTGAATCTCAGCGACGCTGTGCGCGTGTTCTTTGTGCAGCCTGAGACCTTCGTGTGGAGTACCCGCAGATCGTGCACCAGAAGCTCAAGGGAGACTCAGCGACGCTGTGTGCGTGTGCCCTGTGGCAGCCTGAGATCTTCGTAGCAGTAGCGGCCCGGACCGGCAGCCTCGGAGGAGCTGAGCCGCCGGCCCGAGCCCGCCGTTGCCCATTCACAAAGATTGCATCTGAGGCCCAAGTCGTTGGAAGAGGAGAGGAGAGTGGGTTCGCGCTCCCCAGGTAACGTGTGTCGACACCTGGGGCGGGGTGCGGGCTCGGAGGGAGACGCTCTCGGCCTCTCTCTCATTTCAGCAGCACGAGCCTCTGCTTCGGCTCGTATCGCGGCCCGTATTGCCAAAGGAGTGGCAGTACCGGGGCCGGAGTGCGGAGCTACACTTTTTGTTACACCATACCCGTGTTGGGGGCAACTGTTGACAGAGGCTGACTGCGAGTCAGAAGGAATGGCGGAGAGACCGCCTAAGGCGCTGTGATCGGTGCCGGAGTGTATTACGCATTATCTTGTTTCTGCATAACGAACTACCTGATTGTCGTATTACACATTGCATCATTTCTGCATAACGAACTACCTGATTAGTGTATTACGCATTGCCTTATTTCTGCATAACGACGTACCTGGTGGTTGTATTACACATTGCATTATTTTTACATTGCAAAATGCCTGATTGTTGCGTTACGCATTGCATTATTCTTACATTGCAAAGTGCCTGATTGTCGCGTTACGCATTGCATTATTTTTACATTGCACAAGTCCCCGATTCTAGCATTACGAACTGCATAACATGGTATTAGGATTACATTGGAATGTGTAGAAGTGCTCATTAATATCGTCAGAACTTGCAAGGGCTGGCTGGCCTAACCACCAGCCAGGAGAAATATTACACATACTCATATGTTGGATTTATATCGTGTGGTCTTATCGTATATATTTTTATATAAAATGTATACTCGTTTTTATCAAACTCGTGTGGAGTCTATTTGTGGTGTCATCATTGGGTTGCTGTGAGCGTGGTTGCAAATACTTTACACATCTGCCTTGAAGATAAGCCTGGCTGCTCGTGCCAAGCTACCGAGGGGATGAGCGGGGGCTATCTCACAAGGTGACCTTCCTTTCCCTGACGTGGAAACGCGGCTCCCTATTTGGCCTAAGGTACCTACCTCAGCCAACCAGGGATCCCGGGTCTAACATTTACTTGAGTAGTCTGTGTGTTCCAGAGCTGCGCCAGCATCTTTTGGACAGTAAGCTGACTGATCCCAGTAAGCTTGCTGAAGAGGCGGACCGCTGGACCAGTACCCGGGTCCACAAGGGGATTGGAGGTACCACTACCAAAAGTGTACAGGGTCCCCCGCAGAAGGTGGGGGAGGATAAGGGTAACCAAAAGGGGTTCACTAAAGGGCCCCAAAGTAGTTTCCAGGTGAAAGGGTCCCAGTCCCCCAAGGCTAAGAGGTCCTGGCCCCATAAGGGCAAGCGGGACAACCGAGGTCCTCCTACTTGTTACTTCTGTAAAGAAGTGGGTCATAGTTCCCCTAGATGCCCCAAGTAGTCAACTACACCCACTGGTGCTCCAACCCCAGGATTAGTGAGTGTAGCGTTGGGGGAGGAATTGAGTCCTTGGAATGGGGAGGAGCAAGCAGTTATGACCCTGGTCTCATTAGGAGATCGAGAGATGGTCCAGGAAATCTCTCTGGCTGAGAATACTAAGAAATACAGGCATTGGGTGACCATCAATGGAAGGAGGGTGGAGGCTCTGAGGGACACCGGAGCCAGTTTGACATCTGTCAGGTGTCAGTGGGTGTCTGAAGAGCAGGTAATTCCCGATGTGCTTCACCCTGTAGTTGCAGCAGACAACTCAGTGCGCCTCTGCAAGGTGGTGCTAGTTCCTTTTGAGTGGGGGGGGTCCAAGGTTCCTTGAAGGTCGTTGTAAGTCCGTCCATGCCTGTAGACTGTCTGCTGGGGAATGACCTGGAGAGTTCCCCCTGGAAGGAGGTAGAGCGCCAGGCGCATTTGGAGATGTTGGGTCTGCCTGAGTGGGCTTGTGTAACCACTCGGTCTATGGCAGCCAGTAAAGGGGTTCAAGAGGACCTGGAGCCTGAAACAGTGGCCCAGGTGCCTGCCGTCAAGAGAAGAGGCAGGGGGCGTGGGAAACCGGCCCCCACAGTTCCCATGGTCCAGGAGGAGGCACCCTTTGAGGGGGATGCCCTGGAGCCTATGGGGGAGCAAGTGGCTGAACTGGGGGACCTACCGGGGCTGACCGAATGGCAGCAGGAAGGAGGGCCCTCCAGGGAGGAATTCTGTGAGGAGCAGAAGAAGTGCCCTTCTCTTGTAGGTTTGCGGCAACAGGCAGCAAACCAGGCAGCAGGTGATCAGTCTGGATCACACTTGATTTCCTGGGAGAATGATCTCCTATATAGTGAGCCTAAGGTTGCTGAGCCTGGGTCAGCCCGTGCGCTGGTGGTACGCCAGCGCTTCAGAGCCTTCCTACTGGGGTTGGCTCTTGATGTACCTTTAGAAGGACATTTGGGGCAGGACAAGACCTTTGAGAGGCTCGTCACCCTGTTCTACTGGCCTCAAATGCGCAAGAGTTCTGATACTCATTGCAGGACCTGTCATACTTGCCAGGCAAGTGGTAAGAGTGGAAGGAAGCGCAAGGCTCCCCTCCAACCTTTCCCTGTAGTCAGCACTCCCTTTGAAAGGGTGGGCATTGACATTGTGGGGCCTCTGGATCCCAAGACGGCCATGGGCAACAGGTTCATCCTGGTCTTGGTGGACCATGCCACTCGGTACCCGGAAGCCATCCCTCTCCGGACGGTGACAGCCCCCGTGTTGGGCCGTGCACTGATGGGGATTTTTTCCTGCGTGGGGTTCCCCAGAGAGGTGGTGTCTGACAGGGGTACTAATTTCATATCTAGGTATATGAAATCTCTGTGGAAGGAGTGCGGTGTGACCTACAAGTTTACCACGCCTTACCATCCCCAGGGTAACGGTCTGGTTGAGAGATTTAACCGGACCCTGAAGGGCATGATTATGGGTCTTGAGGAACCCATGAGGCGTAAGTGGGACGTCCTCTTACCATGCCTGCTGTTTGCTTACAGAGAGGTGCCACAGAAGTCCTTAGGGTTCAGTCCCTTTGAGCTCCTGTATGGGCACCCTGTAAGAGGACCCTTGAGTTTGGTGAAGGAGGGCTGGGAGAAGGCTCCTAGTAAACCCCCCCAGGATGTATACAGCTACATGCTGGCCTTCAGGAACCAAACTAGGCGTTTCAGGCAACTCGCTCAGGCGAATCTGGAAGCCAGCCAGGAAGATATGAAACGGTGATACGACCAGAATGCCACGCTGGTCGAGTTTCAACCTGGGCAGAAAGTGTGGGTGATGGCGCCAGTGGAGCCTTGCGCGCTCCAGGACAAGTGGACTGGGCCTTATGAGGTGGTGGAGCGCAGGAGCGAAGTGACCTACTTAGTTGACTTACGGTCTCCTAGGAACCCTTTGAGGGTCCTCCATGTGAACCTCCTCAAACCCCACTTCGAGAGGTCTGAGGTGACCATGCTCTTGGCTACAGATGACGGGGTGGAAGAGGTGAGTGAACCTCTTCCTGACCTCCTGTCAGCCAAGGAGAAGGATGGGTCAGTGGATGGGGTGAACCTCTCGCCAACCCTGACCAAGGAACAGCAGAGGGACTGTCGCCAGGTATTGGGTCAGTTCGCCTCCATGTTCTCCCTGACCCCAGGAGTCACCCATTGGTGCGTCCATGATGTGGACACTGGAGACAGTCTGCCTGTAAAACAAAAATTTTACAGGGTAGCTGATAAGGTCAGGGCCAGCATCAAGGAGGAGGTCTCCAAGATGCTGGTGCTAGGGGTGATTGAGCCATCCAGCAGCCCCTGGGCTAGCCCAGTGGTCCTTGTGCCAAAAGCTGCTGCGCCTGGTGCCACCCCAGAACTTCGGTTCTGTGTGGATTACCGTGGGCTCAATGCAGTCACTAAGACTGACGCTCACCCCATCCCCAGAGCTGATGAGCTTGTGGATCGGCTGGGAGCTGCCCGGTACCTCAGTACATTTGACTTGACGTCGGGGTACTGGCAGATTGCCTTGACCGAGGGGGCCAAGGAAAGGTCAGCGTTCTCAACGCCAGAGGGGCACTACCAGTTCAGGGTTATGCCCTTTGGGTTAAAGAACGCCCCTGCCACCTTCCAGAGACTGGTGAACCAGGTGTTGAGTGGGCTGGAGGAATTCAGCGCCGCCTACCTGGTCGACATGGCTGTGTTCAGCTCCAGTTGGGAGGAACATTTGCGACACCTCTGTGAAGTGTTGAAGACCTTGCAGAGGGCGGGCCTAACTATCAAGGCGAGTAAGTGCCAGATAGGGCAGGGTTCTGTGGTGTACTTAGGACACCAGGTAGGGAGCGGCCGGGTGACGCCCCTACAAGCAAAGATTGATACCATACTGGCTTGGGAACCCCCCAAGACCCAGACAGGAGTGAGGGCCTTTCTAGGACTCACTGGATATTACCGACGGTTTGTGAAGGGGTATGGCACCATTGTTGCCCCCTTGACAGAACTGACGTCAAAGAAACAGCCCAAGAAGGTGATCTGGACTGATGCCTGCCAGACCGCTTTTGATGCCCTGAAAACTGCCATGTGCACGGCGCCCGTGCTCAAGGCGCCTGATTTCTCCAAGGAATTTGTAGTGCAGACAGATGCTTCAGAGCATGGTGTGGGAGCGGTACTCTCACAATTGAATGACGAGGGCTTAGACCAACCCGTAGCTTTCATTAGCCGGAGGTTACTTCCCAGGGATTAGAGGTGGAGTGCAATTGAAAGGGAAGCTTTTGCTGTGGTCTGGGCGCTGAAGAAGCTGAGGCCCTACTTGTTTGGGACTCACTTTCTGGTTCAGACCGACCACAGGCCTCTCAGATGGTTGATGCAGATGAGGGGTGAGAACCCAAAACTGTTGAGGTGGTCCATCTCCCTACAGGGAATGGACTTCATGGTGGAACACCGCCCTGGAACAGAACACACCAATGCTGACGGTCTGTCCAGATTTTTCCGCCTTAGTGATGAGAACTCCCATGAGGGTGGGTAGTTCCCCCCACTTTTCGGCTGGGGGGGACACGTGTTGGACCTGGCATTTCTGGCGTGATTTCCCCTGACTTTTTGCCTCTACCTCCTCTATTTTTGGTGCTGTGATGGATTTTGTTTTGCCAACTTAGATGCTTTGGACACTTTGCCACTGCTAAACAGTGTCAAAGTGCAAGTGCTCCCTGTATAAAGTGTAATGGTAATTGGTTGTCCATGATTGGTATGTTTGCCTTACTAGTAAGTCCCTAGTAAAGTGCACTATGTGTGCCCAGGCTGGTAATGCAAATGCTACTAGTGGGCCTGCAGCACTATTTGTGACACCCACACAAGTAGCTTTGAAAAGGGAACTCAGGCCTACCATTGCAGTGCCTGCGCGCAGTTTGTTAAACTGCTATGTTATTCTGACAAGTGCACCCACTTGCCAGACCTTACCCTTCCCTTTCTATGCACATCAGACACCCCTATGGTAAGTCCAAGGTACCCCCTGGGCAGGGTGCAGTGTATGTGAAAGGTAGGACATGTACTAAGGTGTGTACCATGTCCTGACAGTGAAATAATCTCCATTTCGTTTTTCACTGTTGAAAGGCCATCTTGCCTATAGGACAGAATGGGGAGGCTGTGTAATATGTTTTCCAGCCTATCTTCCCAAAGGCTTAAGATGGAGAGGTGATGTTTAGTATGCCTGAACTCACAGTGTAATAACACATCTTTTTATGAAGGTGATTTTTGCATTGTGTGTTTAGAAGCCACTCTTTTAGAAGTGGCTGGGTTTTTGTGCTCTAACATTTCTGTGTGTCTCTGCCTGGTTGTGGATTGACTGTCTGGATTTCAAAGTGATAGGATCTGGGGAATGTCTTGACCCAGGGGAGGAGGTGAGACAGCAACAGGCTGACCTGCATCTGGAGTGTAGGGGGAGGAGTAGCCCCTAGAGGTGAAGAGGCCTGGGCTGCAGCCATAAACCAATTGCTCCGGCCCCTGCTGAGTGATTGAGGATCCAGACCCCCACTATCAAAGGTATAAAGGTGTCACTGGCAGGGAGGCACCCAGAACTGGTTTGAACAGGGGTCAGTGCCCCCTGAGCACAAAGACTTCAAAGCCATTGAGGGGTATAACTATGAGAGCTGAAGCCCCTGAACTTTGGAGAATGGCTTGATCAAGATTGAACAAGACTGGAGCTACTTCATGGTCAAGAGGAACCTTTGTAAAGCAAGCAGAGAGAGACCCCTTATTCTGACCAAGGGAATAGGGTACTCTTGGCAAGTGAAGCAAAATATCCCTCAGGAAAGAATTTACAATACCACCTCAACAAGTAATAGGTTAGAATTGATCTATTACCTAACAGCACCCACCGTATTGTTGCTAAAAACGCACAGCACAAATATAAAATCACTTACTAAAACATTCAATTAAAAATATCAAAAACATGTTTTATTAAAATATTATCATCAAAAATCATTCAACAGTTAAAACATTTTTTTTTTCCTACACCTGTATTTCATACATATCAACAACACAATTGATACAGAATTCCCAATAGTATACAGGACACAAATCACAATACGAACTGACATAAAAAAGAGAGAAAAAAGCTTTAGACAATACACTCTGTCATTAAAAATAACATATCCTAAGTCGATTATTTAGGGACCCAGCCTGGATGTACTTCTTATCTCACAAATACAGTACTGAATCCACCATAGGATTATGTCAACAAATTTGCGTCGACGCGTTTTCGATGGTTTTAATATTTTTCCATCTTTATCAAGACAGTAGTTTTAATTTTCTCTGTAGTCGTTTCCGGTTTCTAGGTCCTTGTTTCGTTTCAATTGTCCATATAAGGCTCATAGAATTGGATATACCTCTTTTGAATAACCGACCTAGATTGAGGTTCAAATGTTGGGCCTGCCGTTTCAAGGCACCTTATTTTTATGTTGCTTATGTAAGCGGGACTAACGGATTTATTATTCTCCCGGGATTCCTGACTTTGTTATCCTCCAGGGATCGAGGGGCATAAAAAACCTCCTCTTCCGCTTCACTCTTATAAGAAGGATGAATCTCGAGGTGAACCGCCGCATGAAATAAGAGTGAAGCGGAAGAGGAGGTTTTTTATGCCCCTCGATCCCTGGAGGATAACAAAGTTAAAGTGAGTCTCAGCGACGCTGTGCGCGTGTTCTTCGTGCAGCCTGAGACCTTCGTGTGGAGTACCCGCAGATCGTGCACCAGAAGCTCAAGGGAGACTCAGCGACGCTGTGTGCGTGTGCCCTGTGGCAGCCTGAGATCTTCGTAGCAGTAGCGGCCCAGACCGGCAGCCTCGGAGGAGCTGAGCCACCGGCCCGAGCCCGCCGTTGCCCATTCACAAAGATTGCATCTGAGGCCCAAGTCGTTGGAAGAGGAGAGGAGAGTGGGTTCGCGCCCCCCAGGTAACGTGTGTCGACACCTGGGGCGGGGTGCAGGCTTGGAGGGAGACGCTCTCGGCCTCTCTCTCATTTCAGCAGCACGAGCCTCTGCTTCGGCTCGTATCGCGGCCCGTATTGCCAAAGGAGTGGCAGTACCGGGGCCGGAGTGCGGAGCTGCACTTTTTGTTACACCATACCCGTGTTGGAGGCAACTGTTGACAGAGGCTGACTGCGAGTCAGAAGGAGTGGCGGAGAGACCGCCTAAGGCGCTGCGATCGGTGCCGGAGTGTATTACGCATTATCTTGTTTCTGCATAACGAACTACCTGATTGTCATATTACACATTGCATCATTTCTGCATAACGAACTACCTGATTGTCGTATTACACATTGCATCATTTCTGCATAACGAACTACCTGACTGTCGTATGACGCATTGCATTGTTTCTGCATAACGAACTACCTGATTAGCGTATTACGTATTGCATTATTCCTGCATAACGAACTACCTGATTAGTGTATTACGCATTGCCTTATTTCTGCATAACGACGTACCTGGTGGTTGTATTACGCATTGCATTATTTTTACATTGCAAAATGCCTGATTGTCGCGTTACGCATTGCATTATTTTTACATTGCACACGTGCCTGATTCTAACATTACAAACTGCATAACATGGTATTAGGATTACAGTGGAATGTGTAGAAGTGCTCATTAGTATCGTCAGAACTTACAAGGGCTGGCTGGCCTAGCCACCAGCCAGGAGAAATATTACACATACTCATATGTTGGATTTATATTGTGTGGTCTTATCGTATATATCTTTTTATATAAAATTTATACTTGTTTTTATCAAACTCATGTGGAGTCTATTTGTGGTGTCATCATTGGGTTGCTGTGACCGTGGTTGCAAATACTTTACACATCTGCCTTGAAGATAAGCCTGGCTGCTCGTGCCAAGCTACCGAGGGGGTGAGCGGGGGCTATCTCAGAAGGTGACCTTCCTTTCCCTGACGTGGAAACGTGGGTCCCTATTTGGCCTAAGGTACCTACCTCAGCCAACCAGGGGTCCCGGGTCTAACAGCGAGGTTGTTTAGGCAGACATGGTTCAATCCAAACTTTTGAGTGGTTGCAGAAGCATTGTGCCATATATATGTAACATGTCAACAGATGAATGTGGGAAAAAGGACCGCTGTTATACTAAGTCATAGAGGGAGATCAGGAGGATCTTTCAATAGGATGCAGTTGGATTTTGTTGAGATACCCATGTGCAATGGGTTGCGGTAAATTCTGGTTGTGGTGTGCATATTTTCCCGTTGGGTCGAAGCTTATCCAACTAGGAGGTGTGACAGTCTCACAGTGGCTAAGCTGTTGTTGAGGGAGCTCATTCCGAGGTTCGGATTTCCAACTACATTGGCGTCAGACTAAGGAACTCATTTTAACAATGAGGTCCTGAAACTATAAAGGATTGGCTGATGTGGTTCATTCTGTGTCTCATCAGGTTGAAGCAGCAACTGCACCAATGTCACAAGATTTCTGTCACAACCTTAATCCTGGTGACTGGGTGTTAATAAAAAGGCATGTAAGGAAGAATTGTTTTTGATCCTCGTTGGTGTGGACCATACCAAGTGATCCTGGTGACAGTGACAACTATGAAATGTGGTGGAGTACCAAACTAGGTTCATGCCTCTCACACTCGTAGAGTTCCGTGCCCCTCTGAAGAAACAGCTTCCCTCCCAGAAGAATTACCAGAAGTAAATGAAGAGACTTAGGAGAGGTCAAGCCAATCTGTAGAGGGATCGGTAGAGGCTGAACCAGCACTAGAGCAATCCGAGGGGGGTCCAGTTGAACAAAACATTGACACCAACTCTGAAGAAAAGAGAGCAGTGGTGTTCGAACAAGAGTCTGACCCAGACGAAGGAACTAGTGAAGTGAAGAAACGAGTAGACAGAGAGTAAACCTGAATGAGACCTGGCACGAAAAAGAATCAAGGAGAAATCTGAAAATCTCCTCTGAAAGAGAGCTCGCACAAATAAGTGAAACGTCTGAATCTGAGCAAAGTGAAGCCGAAAACGAGAGACTTCAGAAGATCTAAAAGGATTAGGGTGCCTTGTCTGAGGTATTTGTCTCCTGAGTGGACTTAATTGACTGCCAATGCCGACAAGGGCCAGCTCCGGGACATCGGTGCTGATAATCGACGTCCTGCTAAAGATTCCGGGACTGATTTGAATGCTCTTCCTTCATTGGCTATTCCTTACCCACCAAGACTGAGTGGCCTACAAAACCTGGTTTTGAACGAAGTTGTCTTTCCCCATTTGAGTTCAGAGCAATCGCTAGAAACTTGGCTCAGAACTTATTAGGGATGTTGAATTAACTTTCATGAACTTTGTTAAAGGTGTTCGAAGTAGATTACCTAGGCCCAAGCGGACGAAGAATAAATTTAGGGATTACCTTTAGAAGAAGGTGAAGTAGGGCTAAGGAAGTCTCACGAAGATTGCGTAAATAACTGTAGAAAAAAAAAAGAAAGGAGAAAAGAGAAGGTTGCTGCAGGCTCTGAACAGAGACGTTTACATTTTGCTGCTTTGCACAAGTGGAGGCCGGCAGATGAGAGGGACTCAGTGGTTGCTATTTCTCTGCTCAAAGCTTGGTCTGAGTCTAATCTAGTATAGAGTCTAGAAATCCTAACCTTAGATGTAGATGTATTATAGGTGCACTTATAACAATTGTAGTAGTAGTGATGGTGGTACTGATTGTAGAGTCAGTTTCAAATTCCTTAGAGGAGGATACACACAAGACTAGCACACTTAACGTACCTACACTTACACCAGTTGATCCAAAGAAGGGTACTCTAAATCAGAGAGTGGTTTAGCTGCTCCAGGGGAACGGCATCTACATGTAGATTTTTCCAAAGGGGATTATACATTAAATGCTTATGCTAGGCTATTATATGAGTATGTAGACAGCATGGAAGCTAGAGATTGTTATGTTTGCATGCAATTACCTGCGTCAGTTGAGGAAGGCATAACCTACCATCACTTACTCGTGACCTATGGCATTAGTTGTAGTTTGCTTCTTAGCATGTTTTATGAGAAGAATCGTTATGAGTATTATTTCTCTAACTATGATGTAGTATACTATCTGAAGTACCAGTGTACAAACACCTGAATAAGTATGATACACGGAAGACAGTTGAAATGAAGGGGAATTATTTTGTATCCACTACAACGTTAGATGCAGCTTATGCTCACAGACACAATCTAACATGTACATTAACTGACATTGAGGAGAAATTCATAGATCAGGTAGAAGATAGATGTTGAGTTATAATTAGCGAGGGGAATAAACCATACAAATCTCCCCAATAGACAAAGGAAGAATTAGATCATCGTGCTACAGGGAGTTCAGGACCATTAGCTTTGGACTGGCAACACAGGGGGAGACTATGTATACACCAAGTTGAGAGTGGATACAGCACTGTATTTGTGGGGAACAGTGAGTGTGATCATACGTTTTTGGTTCATGGTCCTTGGAAAATGTTTTTAGACTCCACTGCACATGCTATACCAGGAGTTTTTTTTGTGTGTGGGAAGAAGTCATATTTGAGATTGCTTTGCAAATGGTATGACACATGTTGTTTAGCAGTGGTGTTTCCCAAAATCTATCACATGGAAAGTCTGGAAGACTCGGGAGAAGAGGTGGAGATTAGACATAAATGTGGATTGAGTGCTGGAGAAATTCTAGGAGATATTTTTGGAGAAATGATTCCAAGTTTAGGAGTGGTGTTGAATGACATTAAGATTAGAAAATTGTCTACTATGGTTGATAGGCTATCTACTAATACTGCTAGATCTTTATTGCTTGGAGATGGCGAAAAGGTTTCGATTAGGGCTATGGTAATGCAGAACCGACTTGCTTTAGACGTTTTGCTTGCTAAAGAGGGTGGAGTCTGTCGGATATTGACGGTCCAACAGTGCTGCACTTATATTTCTGATAGGAGCAAGGATCTACAGAAGTATATTAACAACATTATGGAGTTACATCAGGATTTGAATGACTTGGCGTCTGAAGAAGTTTGGGACAAGGTTAGAAATGGGCTTAGTACAGTCAGAAGGTGGTTTGAAAACCTAGGAAGCGGATTGTTTGGCTATATTCTGTGATCCAAATTGATTACTGTCATCTGCATCATTGTTTTGATTGGAATGGTGAGGGGATATAAGTGGTACAAGGCGAAGGAAAAGGAAAGAGTTCAAAGGGAAAAAGACAGGAAGATAGAGAATCTGCAAGACAATTATTACAGTAACCTAAAGTGTATGGAGGAGTTAAGGCAAAAGAAAATGGCAACAACATCTGTTTAGGTTGGTCCATTTGATTAACAGTTACCTAAATGGACATTTGATAGGCTTATCTGATAAGATAGGGTCATTATTGTGATGACTTAACGTCATCAGAGAGGGGACTGAGAGAGCAGAAATTTTAACCTGCTTGTGATACGTATTAGGAGTGCTACATAACCATTTGTAGTATGCACTCTCATATTGTTTAAAACTATAGATGAAATTAGATGGTTGCGTATCTTTGTGATGTTACCATGATTCAATGAGAGCTTAATAAAATGATTTATAGAATTGTTGTAATAACGCACAAATGATGTAATGTACTAACATAGGGTCTATTAGTGATGTGGGAAACTGACTTATTAAATGTATTTTGAATGTTTATTATGCTAATGATGTAATTAAAATAATCAAATGAATGTAGGAAAAGTGCTTATTGAACATGCCAATGGACTTATGAAAGTGTTAATCTTGAATCATTACTAGCATAGTGTATTTATTATTTTAGCTTGAGTCGTAGGCCTGATTTCAGAACACATTTATTGGATGCTCCCGCTTCTGAATTGATGCTTAGATTCCCATGCAAGTTGAGTAGAAATGTTACATGTTTTCATGCTTACAATGCAGGTGGACAATGCATCGTTAGTGAAGAGTAATGTAATTGTTTCATTACATAGCTGAGGTATGAAGAAGCTACAGTTGGCATAGTCTGGACTGGAAAAGATAAGGTGGAAGGAGGTGCATTCACATGGGAGAAGGAGAGGAGACCAAGGCTGATTGTTGCAAAGGAGTGTACATAGAGGAGGCCATGGAAGGAACTGACGTCATGGAAAAACCAGTGGTTGAGCCTATTATGGACAAAGTTAGAGAAAAGCATTGTGGGACATTTGTTGAAAGAGATTTGGTACATGATGCGTTGTAGTGAGGGATATGGAGCCCATTCCATTTTTGCCTTTTAGATAGAACACACCTGAGTGCTATATTTCCTTTCCTGTTAGTGGCTTTATGCTGCTTGACCCATCTGATGGTGGAGTGACTTCTTAGGAAGGCTCTGACCACTGAAACATTTTCTTAATCTCTTGATCTTAACTCTAGAATAGGGATGCCACTTTAGAGTAGGAGTAGGATTAGATAGAACTAAATGATTTTCTCCAACAAACTACTGATGCAGGGAAACCTCCAATTTTGCTTCCTGATTACTTATGTAGTAATTATAGAACTTGTTGTCCTTTCTTTTCTTGCTCTACAGAGTGAATTTCTTCCGAAGACTTGGATTTCTTTTGTTTCCTCCGTACTTTTATACGCTGATGTTGAGATTCTGGTATGTCCACCTATTTTTGAATTTGTAATAAATTTGACTAACCTTTATTTGGTTGTCGACCTGGGTTATTGTGTAGCCACACTGGTTACACCATACATTAATCTGATTTATGGAATTTTTGTTTCCCCTTACACTTTCATGCTGCAAAAACGGACCTTCTAATGTTCGTTAACAAGGAATTCCTGAGTAAGTGGGTTCAGGCCCTTTCAGCTGGTAGCAGTGACGCATGGTTTGCACCTGGAGTAAGGGGAGAATCTGGAACCCAGTCTAGAATAGTCTGGAGCCCTGACCCCAAAGTCCCCAGGTAGAGCCCCGAAGACTGAAAACTGGTGAAGACGTAGTTTGGTGGTGTGCAGCTAAAACAGCGGCGAAGGAGGAGTGAGTATTAATAGGGTATGTGTGAATGATATTAGATTGTGGTGATGATTTGATTGTGTGATGTCTTGCGGAGTTGTCGACCTGGGTTATTGTGTATCCACGCTGGTTACACCGTACATTAATCTGATTTCTGGAATTTTTGTTTCCCCTTTACACTGTCATGCTGCAAAAAAGGGACATCGATTGTTCGTTAACAGGGAATTCCTGAGTAAGTGGGCTCATGCCCTTTCAGGGTTATGCCTTTTGACATGTAGAATGAACATTGTACTAGACTGAAATATGTCCTACAATGTATTACAATTCATGTGAACATGCTGCTCTGAGCAGCTGCATTTATTTTTTATTTTATTTATTTATAGAGTTTTATAAAGTCTGAACATGACCCATGGGTACCAGAGAGCTGTACATAACCAACCGTATCCTGTTTCAGTACATTCTTTATCATTAACATATGTAGATCCGTAACATGCCATTTAAAATAAACCCCACACAAGAAAACAATATATTGCATAGGCACAGTATGCCCCCTCTTCTCTGATTTAGGCCCAGATCTCTGTACTGGGGTGAATGTATGACATTGTTCTGCATTCTGTCCATCAATTGTTGTTTTTGCACCCCTCTTCTCTGTCATCATGTTAAAGTGCACCTTCTGGAATGGTTGAGGTTCTCCAAGAAGGTTAACTGCGGGGAGATAGAGCACATTCTAGATCAGGGTACTCAATGTACGTCCCGCGGGATGCTGGCGGCCCGGCAGACCTTTCCTTGCGGCCTGCAGACCTTTTTCCAGGAATCTGTAAAACAGCAGCATAGAGGTAAAACAGTTCGAGTTCTATGTCAGGACCGGAGGCTCTGATTATGCTTCTCATTTCTTTACTGTTTATTCACAGCAGCCAATGAAAGAAAAAGTAATAAACACTACATTATCCATGAACACCTCAATGTCACATGACCAACCATAGAGAATCCCCTATATAAGCTCTGACTAAGGTGACAGTGTCCTCTTTCTTTGCTGCTCCGCAGCCAGTTAAGTGCCTCCCCATTATACTATGATTGCTTGTTTGCGTAACCAGCTGTAGTTTATGGGTTGATAATCATATTATTGCGATTGTGTTATTATATACACTGTTGTTATCGCTTTGTTCCTAATTTGCATTGGATGGATTGAGGCTAATATCGAACGATATTGTCTTTGGTATTCAAAGTCTCTAATTCCCCTGCTTTGCAATCGCCGAGTCGCGAGTGCTTTGGGAGCGCTCTGTCTCCCCAACCGAGCTCTTTGCGCCCGTGTTGTTACCAAGTGGAGAGGGAGGAAATGGAGCGAGGAGGCGCATCGGCCCTTCACGCAGTCCTCTTTCTGTTCAAACGAGCGGCCTGCATCGCTCATGGACGGCGCCCATTTTTGCCCGATTTCTCATCACCCTTCGGGCTTAAATGAACGCGGGAGCAGCGTTCTTCCTGCTCTTCTTCCCACATGCTCATTCCAGGCTCCCGGTGACGCCCGACACCTGCTGTTGGTGTGGGGCTGTATAATAGTGCATAGGCTCTGCCTAGCGTGGTTATGGCAAGCCCTCCCTCCACTAATAATCAGTACTATTTGGCAGTTTCTCTATTTGCCTTGGCTTGCCTGGGGTTGCTCCACACCCCCTGAACTGATATAATCTTAAGCTAATTACTAGCCGTGCCTGTGTGATTTAACCCCTTGTGTGGGAGTCAGGCAGTCCTCCTGTGGGATGAATTACCCTCCTACTGTGTGCCATCATGTCTGAGTATTTTTATGAGGAAGAATACTATGAAGAGGAACCCTCGGGGTCCATGGAGCAAGACCTCGTTGAGGCACTGGATGCAGGAGTTCAGCACTCAGTGAATAAGGCCCTGGTGAGAGCCATAGAGCCCCTGAAGTGCCATTTATGTGGCTATGCCCAGCAACAAGGCTGGCTCCCCAGTTCTGGCAGCCGTCCCAAAGCCAGTGGGAAAGGGGTCAGAAACCCTCACGCTGCGGATTTCGCAAAACTAGCCAAGGCTATGACATATGATCATGACTACGTCCCCCCAACTAATGAGGCTACTGTCCCTGAAATGCCTCAGGATGACGATGAGGATACCTCCTCGGACCATATGTCCGAACAGGAAGAGGCTCCTAGACCCTCCAAGAGATCGAAGAAGGAGCGACACGCAGAGACCCCTCCCAACCTAAGCTCCTTACTTTCGAGCCTGCGGAAATAGTACATCCAAATTCATCTGCCTGGCTTCCTCCTCAGGAGGTGGCCGACTACGTCCAATCCCATCTTTGGCAGGCTTTTGTTAAGGACGTGAGGGCACGGCTAAGATCAGAATGCCCAAGGCCAGACCTGCCAGGTAAAGTGGCGGAGACTCTGGAGGTTGATACCTCGATGCTCACGTATCTGAAGAAATACTCCAAAGACCCTAAAAAGGGCATAGACCGGGCATGGAGATCATGCCAGGACAAGCTTTTAGACATGACAGGCCCCTTGACGAAAATACTGGAGCTGGGCTTTAGAGCCAAAGCATCCGCGCTGGCTATAGACCCAGAAGAATTGATTGGATGGGCACAGAGGACGGTATGCCAATTAGGAAATGCCAACTGCGCAATGTCCAACGAGAGGCGCCGCTCAATTTTATTGAAGCTGGACCCAAATTAGCAGATCTTTCTTCCTCTGAATCAGGGCCCCTTGCCCAGGGTCTCCTATTCGGCCAGCCCTTCCTTAAAGAGCTTACTAAATTCGTCGCCACCTTCAGTGGGTTGGACAAAGCACAAGGCTCTCTCAAACGTGCGTTCCGGCTGGTTTTTGGCAGGGCCAGACGATACCGAGGGCGGTCGTTCGGCCGGGGTTACAATCAAGGCGCCCCACGTTGTCAATACCACCAACAACGAGGGGGTTACCAGGACTCCAATTACAATAATAACTCCACCTTCTACCCGACCCGACGTGCCAAGAATAGATTCCGGAAGGGCAGATACGGAGGATATCATGGTGGACAACAAGATGCCGGTAATTCAGGTGAGACTGATCCCATGTACAAAAGTAATGTTGGGGGGAAGGATCCAGTTATTTCTGCAAACTTGGCACACAATCTCGCAATATGCATGGATCCTAGAGACGGCGCAGGGGTGCAAGCTAGAACTTTACAGCTCCCCCAGTCAGGGTTCTCCTCCCCCTCAAATGTATTTTTCCCAACAAGAGCAGGACTTTATCTCCGAAGAGATAGACTCTCTTCTAAGGAAAGGGGCCATAGTGATCACAGACTCTCACCCCGCGGCTTTACCAGCAGCATCTTCCTTGTCGAGAAGAAGGGGTGTGGATCCAGACTAGTCTTAAATCTAAAGGATTTCAATGGATGGGTAGTATATCGACACTTCAAGATGGAGGGCATCCATCTTCTGCGCGACCTCCTTCAAGAAGGGGATTGGATGGTCCGTTTGGACCTGAAAGATGCGTATCTATTTGTTCCCATCTACGCACCACATCTACGTTTTCTGCAGTTCCACTGACAGGGAGTTTGTTACGAAAACAGAGTCCTCCCTTCGGCCTTTTGTCAGCACCATGGTGCTTCATGAAACTCCTTCGTCCAGTGGTGGAATCATTGAGAGCACTGGGTGTTCGTCTAATCATTTACTTAGACGACATCATCATCATGGCTCGTTGTCCTCAGCTAGTGGTGACCCATCTCGAATGGGCGATCCCCCTATTGCAGAGTCTGGGATTTATTGTGAATCCACAAAAATCGATACTAGCTCCAGCCCAATCGATCGAATTTCTAGGTTTTCAGCTTGACTCCCGGAGTTGCCAACTCCTCCTTCCAGCTCAGAAAGTCAGGTCAATCAAGAGAGAGTTGAGGTTGATTTTGAACAAGCAGAGTGTATCGTTGAGATCTGTAGCCCGGGTCGTCGGGCTGCTGGCCTCTTCAATTCAGGCGATCTTCCCAGGTCCCCTTCACTACCGAGCACTCCAAAGGCTAAAGATTCAACATCTCCGGAAAGGCCTCGGGTACGCAGAAGAGATCCCTCTCTCCGAGGAGGCGAGGTTGGAGATGTTGTGGTGGCTAGACCACAGGGAGGCTTGGAACGGGAGAGCCCTCTTCGGACCCTCTCCGGAAATAGTGATCGAATCGGATGCCAGCCATTGAGGTTGGGGAGCCCGTTGCGGCCAAATTTCCACTGGCGGCCGCTGGTCACAGGAGGAACTTTCATTGCATATCAATTGTCTGAAGCTACTGGCGGGCTCCTTTGCGATTCGCTGTCTTTCACCTCGGAAGACGGACTGTTGTACCCTGCTTCGCATGGACGAGGTCCAGGATTCTGGCGGAAATCACCAAGGATTTCTGGTACTTTTGCCTTCAGCACAGAATTTCAGTGGTGGCGGAATACCTCCCGGGCTGCAACAACGAGGTGGCCGATTGGCACTCCCGACATCTGAGGGACTTCATCGACTGGAGACTCCATCCCCGGGTTTTCCAGTCACTGAACTTCCTTTGGGGCCCATGCAGGTTGGACCTGTTCGCATCACGTCTCAACAGACAATTCCCAGCGTTTTACAGCTGGCTGCCGGATTCAGAGGCGATTGCCACGGATGCGTTCCTGCAGGACTGGCCAGCATCTCCGTGCTTTGCCTTCCCTTCGTTTATGATGATTCCCAGAGTTCTGGCTCAAACCCGACGTCAACACTCGGAGTTAATACTGATCACCCCACTCTGGAGAGCGCAAGCATGGTTTCCAGTGCTTCTGGAAATGCTATGTGCAGTGCCGGTCCTTCTTCCACAGGGGTGGAATCTGTTGCTGGACCCTCAGAAAGCTTCCTCTGGTAGCCTGGCAGGTTTCAGGGACAGATGAAAGGTCCCGGGCCTTTCAAGAGACGCTGACAAATTTATTAGCGAAGCCTGGTCAGCTAAAACCCACAAGCGGTACTCATCAGCTTGGAAACAATGGTGTAGCTGGTGCTCTCAACGGGAAGTGGATCCCACTAAAGCACATGTCTCTTTGATTGTGAACTTTTTGGCTTCCACCGCTGCGTCTGGCTTAGCCTACAGGACTGTAAACAATTTCCGGTCAGCCAACTCAGCAGGGCACGTACCAGTGGAAAGCAAACCGGTTGGAGAGCATCCCCTGGTGTGTAAACTGCTCAGGGGTATCTGGATGGTCAAGCCCCCTTGCCCTAAATACTCGGAATTATGGGATGTGTCTACCGTCCTGAGATTCTTGGAAGCCTGGCCTTCCAATAAGTATTTGTCAAGAAAGCAGCTGTCTTCCAAACTGACCATGCTACTTTGTCTTGTGTCATGCAAGCGAGTCTCAGATGTCCGGGCGTTAGATCTAGCGGGACGTAGATTTTCCCCAGAGGGTGTGACCTTGGCTATCACTAAGAGAACTAAGTTCAATACCTCTTCCATATCTTATCTAGCTTTTCCTAATAACCCTAAGCTGTGTGTTGTGCAATGTTTAAAAGACTATGGGGTCGATTCCGATTCGGGCCGGAAAACGTACCGACCGACTCGGAGCCGGAATTAATTCCGACCGACACGTACCGGTGCAGCCCGACCCGCAAAGTACGATGAGAAGCGTGCAAAACCCGACCGACTCGTACGGAACACAAGCCGAACGACCGAGCCGCACAGAAAACAGCTATCCGGCCGGAAAAACACACGAATCGAACAGACCGACACGCACCCGGAACAATCCCGAATGAAACGTACCCGCAAACTCCAGCCCGCCAAGTACGATGCAACGCGTGTAAAACACGACCGAGTCACACGGAGGACAAGCCGTACGACCGACACGCATAGAAAACTGCGAGCCGAAGCAACCCAAAACACCGCGACCGACGCGTACGCAGCATAGAAAACAGCACAAACACAGCGTGAACGAATCGGAGAAGCCCGTACGAGACAACTGCAGGGTCCGACTCGGTCACAAGAACGTCTCCTACATGCACAAAAAGTACAAAGGGAAAATACACAAAAAAAGGCCAAACAAGCAATTACAAAGCAAATAAATACTGGGGGGGAGGGGCAGGGAACAAAGACACACCTACAACTCCACCCATATAAAGGACACAAATCCCTACCATGATCCTTTGCAAATTCAAAATACCTGCCAGCACTCAACAGACAGCAACCACACACCCACAGCTCATCCATCACACAAGCCACACACCATCAGCACCCCAACAAATAGCAACCTCACATACACCGAGCAAAACACACACTCACACACCTTCACCTTCACCTGCACACCAACACACACATCACTCACCATCACCACCCATCACCATGCCCCCAAAGAAGAATCATAAGTTCCTAGATAGTGAATTGGAAGTCCAGGTAGATGAGATCCTCAGGGTAGAGCCACAGCTGTTTGGTACACTGGTCCAACAGACACCCATGTCGCAGAAAACCAAGATGTGGGAGAGGATCGTCGACAGGGTGAACGCACAATCACCATGTTTGCGCACAAAGATAGACATCCAGAACAGGTGGTATGACGTGCGCAGGAGGGTCAGGGAGCTGTTGAAGAAGGACTACCTCTTGAGCCAACACACCGGCAGTGGCCCTCCTGCCAAGCCAGTATATCTCAGGCCCTGGGAGGAGAAGGTGCGGGCCATCCTACCACCAGTGAGCGTATATGGACTAGAAAACATCCCAGAGCCTGGTGAGTACACAACAAATGTACACAATATTGTGCCACAATACACACACATCACTGTCAAGGGGAGAGTCAAACCACGCACCCTTAGCAAATACACACCAACCAGAACAGAACCATCCCAAAATGTGTATGTCAGTCAGATAAACACAACACATGCCATCTCATAGTGACATGTAACTGTGTCATCACATGTACAAACACAACTACAACTGGGCAGTGGCACAAATATAACTAACAAACACATCCAGACATGTAGCCACCACTACAACACCACCACACAGTGAAGCCCACTGAAAGGAAGGAATACTGTGTATGCTGGGCAAGTCAGTGTAGCCAATAGCATCATGGGAGTCGTAGTCACAGATATTGGTCACCCCCACAACTGTCCCATCAACACCACCCTGAACCATGCGCACATCACAGGGAGTGGAAAACAACTGACAAGATGGCTGACACTGGCTACTGCTGTGGGAAGCACAAGGCCCTGCTGGCAACTGTGCACCAACCAACAGCAGGACACCACTGACTGACATCCTGAAAGTCAACTTGCACTCCCTGCAATGGAAGCACGTTCCATGGTGGGATATCTGGCTGGGTGGGAAGGAGGACTGACAGCCCTGACCATAGTTACCAGCAGCGTTTCTCACACACACCCCTAACACAAACTCCACACAACTCACCTGGGAGAATGCATTGCCTCACACTCCAATCAAATATCCCACAAAGAACCACAACCCTGGGTCATGCTGTGTGAAGCACAGGGACACACATGGGACTTGTAGCAAAACTAACCCCAGGATAACACTGTCAGCCATCTTGTCAGCACAGGCACACAACCCCACAGGGAAGCAGAGTCAAAAGGAAGGAAGCATGGGCATGCTGGGAAGTGGGGTGGAGGCTATAGCATGATGGGAGTGGTAGTCACAGCTCAACATCCCCCACCCACATGGCCCAGCAAGCTCACACTCAAGCATGCACACCCCACAGAGAGTGGAAAGCCCCATCAAAGATGTCTGACACTGGTGCTCTGTTGTGGGGAGCACAAGGCCATGCTGGGAACTGGGCACCAACTAACAGTAGGACACCACTGTCAGCCATCTTGCCATTGCTCTCACACTCACACACAGTGAAGTCCACCCAAAAGCAAGTAAGTATGGGCATGCTGGGAAGTGGGGTGGAGGCTATAGCATGATGGGAGTGGTAGTCACAGCTCAACATCCCCCACCCACATGGCCCAGCAAGCTCACACTCAAGCATGCACACCCCACAGAGAGTGGAAAGCCCCATCAAAGATGTCTGACACTGGTGCTCTGTTGTGGGGAGCACAAGGCCATGCTGGGAACTGGCCACCAACTAACAGTAGGACACCACTGTCAGCCATCTTGCCATTGCTCTCACACTCACACACAGTGAAGTCCACCCAAAAGCAAGTAAGTATGGGCATGCTGGGAAGTGGGGTGGAGGCAATATCATGATGGGAGTGGTAGTCACAGATATTGGTCACCCCCACAACTGTCCCATCAACACCACCCTGAACCATGCGCACATCACAGGGAGTGGAAAACAACTGACAAGATGGCTGACACTGGCTACTGCTGTGGGGAGCACAAGGCCCTGCTGGCAACTGTGCACCAACCAACAGCAGGACACCACTGACTGACATCCTGAAAGACAACTTGCACTCCCTGCAATGGAAGCACGTTCCATGGTGGGATATCTGGCTGGGTGGGAAGGAGGACTCACAGCCCTGACCATAGTTACCAGCAGCTCTACTCACACACACCCCTAACACAAACTCCACAAAACTCACCTGGGAGAATGCATTGCCTCACACTCCAATCAAATATCCCACAAAGAACCACAACCCTGGGTCATGCTGAGTGAAGCACAGGGACACACATGGGACTTGTAGCAAAACTAACCCCAGGATAACACTGTCAGCCATCTTGTAAGCACAGGCACACAACCCCACAGGGAAGCAGGGTCAAAGGGAAGGAAGGATGGGCATGCTGGGAAGGGGGGTGGAGGCAATAGCATGATGGGAGTGGTAGTCACAGATATTGGTCACCCCCACAACTGTCCCATCAACACCACCCTGAACCATGCACACATCACAGGGAGTGGAAAACAACTCACAAGATGGCTGACACTGGCTACTGCTGTGGGGAGCACAAGGCCCTGCTGGCAACTGTGCACCAACCAACAGCAGGACACCACTGACTGACATCCTGAACGACAACTTGCACTCCCTGCAATGGAAGCACGTTCCATGGTGGAATATCTGGCTGGGTGGGAAGGAGGACCGGATGTCAACCACATACAACCAATGCAGACCATGTACACACCCCAACATTCACATAGAAATGCCCAAATAATGCAGAACAATGTGCTACACCAATATCAACCCCTGACTGTGACAACCTAGGACAATGCAATGTACAGGCCCGCAACCAGAGGCACAGTCACAACTGTCAGGTGTGTCAACCATTGATGCCTGCAGAAACATAACATACATTGTGTGTGTCTCCCAAAACCAGGTGATGATGGGGACACAGCAGCAGACGCTGAGGAGTCCCCGTCCCAGGCTCAAGAGGATACGGAGCTCACTGGTGTGGAACAGCCTCTGCCCTCCTCGGATGAAGAAGACCCACCTGGCACCTCCGGAGCAAGTCATCATGCAGCACCAGCAGGACCACCAGCTGCACCCCTGCACCCACCCCTCCAACGACTGTCAACACACATACCACCCCTGCCGACATGGACAGACCAAGGAGCACCACCACCACCAGCACAGGGACCCTGGACCAACGTGGGGCCATGGACACCAACACCACCAACAACCCCCAAGGGGGCCCAGGGTCACCTGTGCGTGCCACCTCAGGTACTGCACGTGTCGCCAGGGGTGGTGGGAGGGGTGGGAGACATAAATCGCTGATCGCAGAGGGGTCTGGACTGCATGATGACCCACAACTGGCACGCATAGCCGATGCGTACCAGTCCAGCACCGGAGAGCTCAGCCAGGTAGTGGGGCTCCTCAGGGACATTAAACATCAGCAGGCTGCCCATCATGCCTGCTTGGACTCACACATGTCCCGCGTGGAGTCCAAGTGGGACACACTGCAAGAGATGACGGCGGTGCATAGGGACATATTACAATGCCTCCGCCAGATGAGCAGCAACCAGTCAACACCTCCCTGTGTGCCCACAACATCTGCTGCTGAAACAACTGCAACTGCCACAGGGAGGCAGGATGACTCTGGCGGAGAGTCCCCTGCACCGCAGCAGCCTGCACTTGAGGGTCCCCCCCCCAAAGAAGAGGGGTCGTCCGAGGAAGGACAACTGAGAGGCTGATGGCCATGCACAACTCCCAGGAAGCCAACACCTGTTCTGGATAATCACCTTTGTGCGCAAACTGTTCACCCTGTTGACTGCAACACAACACCCCACATGACATGGGGAGTACAAGTTGGACCAATGTCTCAGATGACTGTGGACTTGATACAGGACATTTCTGCTACCAGGACTTCCAATTCATCTAGGAACTTTGGATTGCAATCAAAATGTACAGCACTCACCATCCTGTGCACTATTCACACACATGTATGACAATAAACACACTAATACACCATACCTGCCTCTGTCGTGATTCCAACGTGGTGCCTGTCATGGAGATGATGACCAGCGAAATTACACTGTGCATGCTAACTGCTACAGCAAGTACAACACAGGCATGTGAGTCATGGCAATGTGACACATATGAGGGAGACACACCACCAGGGCTACACAACAAATACACACCTAGGCCATCTGACTCATTGCCTACACTGATGTTGCCAGGAAATACGGTGCAATGCACAGACACAACACCTATTCACAGTCTTAGTCAACTAGCCCACTGGTGCAGTAAGCAAATGTCAGTCAAATGTGTGACCACAGACAACGCACATCACAAAGTGAAGCAAAGGTTTATTACACATTTGCAACATGTTGTAACCACTACAGATGCAAGGTAATCCCACCTGGCAGCGGGCACACAGTCAACAAGTGTAGAAGGAAGGAAGTCCATGGGTGTGGCGCACATCACCTGTAGGGACACGACAGCTACCACCATGGAAGTCGAATCACGGTGTCGGGGATCACAGTTGACCAAACGACTCTGAAAGTACCCTGTGAAGGACAGAAATGACACACAGTCAAAAGCACTGAAGAACAGGACAGAACTGCAATACTCATGCCCAATACATGTCACAAGATACCCACCCAGAACCAAGTTAGCATGTCAACACTGTTGGGGAGTACAGACTACCTGTAAGGACACATCGCTACACGCATACAGTCATGTAGCCCATGGACACACTCAAACAGCACCAGAGCACCACCAACACATATCATGCAAACTCACATCATTGACATGACATCTCTGGATACTCACATTCAGCTGAAGAAGTTGGTGATGAGCTGTGTGCGGACATCACCATCATCATCATCACTGGCATCGTGGTCCAGGCCAGGATCCTCCACAGGTGGCGGACGTTGGTCATCGTCATCCAGGATGAGAGGCAACTCCTTCCGCACTGCCAGGTTGTGTAGCATGCAGCAGACAATGACAATCTTGCACACCTTTGCTGGGGCATATGGGAGGGACCCTCCTGTCTTGTCCAGGCAGCGGAAGCGGCTCTTCAGGAGACCAAATGTCCGCTCAATCACTCTCCTGGTCCGACCATGTGCCTCATTGTAGCGCATCTGGGCTGGTGTCACAGGGTTCCTGAGGGGCGTCAGCAACCACGGCATGTTGGGGTATCCGGAGTCACCTACATACAGACAATTGCACATTAGCTGAGTTGGAAAAGAGGGTGGAACACTACATTGCAGAACACACACAATGGTACAAAGTCAGTACACACCAACAAGCCAGGCACGCTGGTTCGGCATCTGTGACATCATCCTCGGGATGCGACTACTCCTCATCACGTAGGAATCGTGTGCAGAACCGGGGAAACGGGCACACACGTGTGAGATGCTCATATCTGCAAGACAGACCACCAGTGCATTGACCGAGTGGTAGTGTTTGCGGTTCCTGTATGCCTGCTCTTGGGCCTGTGGTGGTACCAAAGCCACATGTGTCCCATCAATGGAGCCAATGACATGCGGCATCCTCCCCAGGGCATAGAAGCCACTCTTCACGTCAGTGAGTTGTTGGAGTCTAGGGAAATAGATGTACTGGTTCAGGTATATCAACATAGCCTCCAAAACATTGCGGAGCACACGGCTGAACATGGTCTGTGACATCCCACCAGCAGTCGCCACAGTGTGTTGAAAGGTACCGGTGGCAAAGAAGTGTAGGGCTGCCATCACCTTCACCTTGGGGGTCAGCGCTGTAGGGTACGGCCGGCCAGGTTGCAAATGTGGTGCCAAGCGCACTGCCAAATCCTCAATCAGCTGCCTGGTGAAGCGGTACCGTCGGATGCTGTCACGTTCCACCATCGTTGCCAGGTCAGGGAATGGTCTATGGACAGCTGGTGCCCTGCAGTGCATAGGTGAAGAAAGAAAGATTGTCAGTCACCCCACATATGTGGCATTGAACACACTCAATATCACATGATACATCATTATGAGGCACAAGTACATGATGTGTGCAGTTCCGTAAGGACATGTATGGCACATACATGGCCAACATCTAACATCGCAGTTCAACAAGTGGCATCAATAAGTCCCAGGTTGTGCCATTGGATATCATGAGGCCGTGTCACAGTTCCCATCTCCTGCTGCCACGTTACAAACACACCCCACAGTGACATGTGAGGACAGATGTGCCCCAGGCATCACAGCTCAACGACAGGTAGATTCCCAGGGACCCTGTATTGCCACATGGACACTGGCATGACATGGTGTATCATGTATACACCACAGCAAAACAACCATGACCCCCACAGGTAGTGGTCCCTGTTGCCTCGGAAGGACAGACATGGACGTCTGTGACACACACACGCACAACATCAAAGTCCATGTACAAACAACGTGGATGTGGAGACTGTCTCCCATTGTGCACATGAAATCAGAGACATTGTAAACACAACATGCACACAGACTGTGGAGGACCACCACTATTGTGCCAATCGGTCACCCTGGGTTAAACATACCGTCCCACATGGGACTCAGGGGGTATGTGACATGACATCCACATACACCACCGTGAAATGTGACCATGCCACATGCTCAGATATGATCAGTTGCACATCACAGTGGTCATGTACACGAAACACCAAGGATCCTGTCCCCATGAACACGTGCACAGCCTGGGGGTGGCTGCCCCCAAGTGACACCCACAGAACAACATGTTCACCCCCATACACGGAATAGGTAATGCAGCCTTACATGCCTTAGGATACAGTTTGGACAGGCTGTGGTGTTGTAGGTGTGCCCCTTACTCCCTGGGAAGTATATGTGGCTGGCATATGTTCACCTGTGACAGGCATGGTGACATATGCCAGTGACTTGTACAGGGACGCGTTGGACAGCAATGGACCGATCTGTGCACACACATTGGCCATTGCATTCAATGTGTGCTGGTACGCGTTGTATCCTGGGTACGCGTTGAACAGCAATGGACCGATTGGTGTGCCCGGCCGGCCCATTGCATTCAATGTGTGCGGGTACGCGTTGTTTCCTGGGTACGCGTTGAACAGCAATGGACCGATCGGTGTGCCCGGCCGGCCCATTGCATTCAATGTGCGCGGTACGCATTGTATCCTGGGTACGCGTTGAACAGCAATGGACCGATCGGTGTGCCCGGCCGGCCCATTGCATTCAATGTGTGCGGGTACGCGTTGTATCCTGGGTACGCGTTGAACAGCAATGGACCGATCGGTCTGCCCGGCCGGCCCATTGCATTCAATGTGTGCGGGTACGCGTTGTATCCTGGGTACGCGTTGAACAGCAATGGACCGATCGGTGCGCATCCATTGGCTATGGCCTGGCCTGGCAACGGACGCGTTTTCAAATTTTGAACGAGTCTGATGCTGTAAATTCAGTTGGTCACCCACAACAATGTTGCAAATTCATGGGTGTCATGAAGTTGAACTTTTGAAGGATGCTGTGGGCGTGTGTAAGTGGTGCAATTCCATGGATTGGCCAGATTCAGAAGATGCAAACGACTTGGACCTATCACTTTGGACACATGGGACAGTATCTGCCTCTGCAGCACACATATAATGCTGGCTGTTCCCCTGAGAGCTCACTTGCCTGCACTACATGCTCCAGGATGACATTTGCCACCACCACTGCTGCTGTACCTGCACCCTCTGGACCCTGCAATGGCACGTACTGTGGAGAGAGCCCCAGCCTTCAGCACTGAGGAGAACCAGGCCCTGCTGGACAGCCTCCTTCCACAGTACAGCAAGCTGTATGGGAAAGCAGGGGAGCAGGTGAGTGTTCTGTCCACTGCCTTCCTAAATGTGCATGTTGTCTGACTAGCAAGGCTAACAGTCTGCACGCCACTGGCTAGCAGGCTCACTGAGTAGTTGTCACCCCCCATAGTGTGTAGTTACATGCACTGGACAGGTATAGTGCAGTGACAGTGCATTTAAACAAGGTTTTACTTCCCAGGCAATGATACCATGTAGTAACTGCTGGCATACTGTCCATGGCCATCGTTGCCCTGCCTGTGTACATCATGTGCCCCTGTGATTGAGACATGTATATACAACTGTGTAATGCACGGATATGTTGCATGTGTAGTAATAGCATTCTCACTTTGTCATCCTCACAGGTTGATGCCCACCAGAAGCAGAAGATATGGCTGACCATCGTCCGGGCAGTGAGATCCGTGGGGGACTACAAGCGCCGGATCCGCAACTGCCAGAAGAGGTGGCAGGACCTTCGGGGCTGGACCCGGAGGATCGCACGGGTCCAGCTGAAGCTGTCGCCTCCTCGCAGGAGGGGCGGACACCGGACCCTGACACCCCACATGCTCAGGATCCTGGCGGTGGTCTTCCCTGATCTGGATGGGCAGCTGAAGGCCAGAGAGCAGCAAGGAGGGGGTGAGTCCATGACTGCATTGTGAACTATGTCTGCCATGCTATGTGCCCTCCTCTGGCCTGGTTAAACTTCCACAGTACATCAGTCATGTGGTCCAGGACCCATGTCCCTCTATTGTGCACTGCCCACTCCTCATCTGATACCCAGGTGTGGCCCTTACAGTCAGGGAATTGTGTCACTTGGGTACTGTGTCCTTGCAGTTTGCTTGACTCAAGGTGGGGGACAGCATCTGTTTCCCTAACTCTGTGGTGGGCATCATGGGTGGGTCCATTGCTTACACAATGCCTGTGTTCTGACATGTAATCTGCGTGTTACTTTGATATGTGGTGCAATTGCTGAGCTGATCCACCACATGTGCCTGGGGTATCTGGCACACACCCATGCTGCGGGTGGGAACAATGTTTGGGCCCCAGGAGTGTGTATATTACGTGTGTCACACATACTTAGCCAGCTGCCTACTATCCAGGGCTCATCCCTCATTCATGTGGGGCAGGACAGTCATGCCTACTCCAGGCCATACAATACACTCTGTACTCCCACTCCCGTGTATCAGCTGACACGTTGTGCTCAGTGATTTGTCCCCTCAGGTGTCTGCCTCTGTGTCAGTGTGCTGTGGCTTCGTTGTCAGGACTGCTGGGGTGTTTCTCGGTTGGGGCTCAGCATGCCACCGGAGATGTGACCATAGGAGACGATACTTGTGTGACACATAGGTGTTTGATCACCTGACCGTGCAGACTGGGGTATGCGAATGTGAAGTTCAGGCAGCTGTCTCCCATTCACAGCAGATTGTGAGGTGCTCAGGTTCAGAGGGTCGTGTTACAGGTCTCCCATATGTCCAATCGGTATGACCTGGACAGATAAGGGTTCAGATGATGTGGTGTGTGGGGGATGTACATGTGCACTTGTTCAGCTCCAGGACTTGCATTCCCCATGACCTTGGATTGTGACACAGTGCAGACTGTTGTTGTCTGGCTGCCCTGCCCATGTGACTGGAGACAGTGATGTATGACTTAGCAGGCATGCCTGTGCCATGGCATGTAACTTCCAATGAGTGATCCTGCAGGGGAGTGACATGTGCTACATGCACACCATTGTGGCAATGGCTATCAGGACATGGGTGCATCATGGTGTCTGTCGCTGGTATGCATCACATGCATTTCCTATTTGACTCTGGGCATCCCTTTCATCCGGAGACCTGTACTGACTCAGTGGCAAGAGTTGTGATGTGTGCATGTTCACATGCTTAACCGGGTTCTCTGCACTGTCCAACTACTGTGTAGGTGGTGCATGTGTCCACACTGGGGTATTGCCATCCAACAGACACCAGACAGATGGGTGCAAGGCCAGGTGAGATGTGAGTGCCATGGTTGACCATCAGACTGACAATTGGCTTCTCCTGTTCTATTTGGGCACTTTTAGCAAAGTTCAACTAAGGATGCCAGGGCTTGCTCTGTAATGTGCTGTACTAACTGTGGTGTGTGCGTTCGGTGCAGGTGACTGATGTCTGTCTGTTTCCCTATTGATTGCAGATACAGCTACGGCCACAGGAGGGGACAGCTCCACGGACCAGGAGGAGCCGCAGAGCCAGACTGGGTCAGCAGCCGAGGAGTGGTCGGAGGGACCCAGTGGCACGGAGGGCGAGGGGAGCCACACCGAGGAGTCCTCAGCACCATCCACCTCAGCTGAGGACCACAGCAGCTCGGAGGATGACTCCCTTATGGAGGCGGGTGTCAGCAGCCACCACACCCCAGCTAGTGTTGCTGTCCCCGCTACCACCACCGCCCTCCCATCGGCTCCCATTCCCAAGGTCCGTGGAGGCTCTCATGTTCGGGAGCGTGTCTCCTTCAGGCCAGGCACCGCACCCCCTGCCCCTGTGTCCCCTGCTGCCCTGAGTGAGGAGTCTGTGTACCTCCTTCGCCAGCTCCATGTAGGGCAGACAGCGATGCTGAATGTCCTCCATGCCCACACCACTCTGTTGACTCAGCTGGTGTCGTTCATGGAGGGCATCTCATCGGGCATGTCTGCCCTACAGAGGGGCAATAGGTCCATGGACTCCTCCCTGACGGCAGCAGTGTCCCTCCTCCGACAGTCCCTCACCCCTCCTGCCTCTGGCCCATCCACACTCCCCAGCACCTTACCTGTCCCAAGCACACACACCGGCACAGGCACACTCCAGCACAGACACGAGCAGCACACAGACACACACGCCACTAACAAGACGCACACGCACGCACAGTCAGGGGACTGAAACCACACTCACAGGGGATGGGGCCCAGGCACACACACACGCATCCACGAGCACTGCGCAGTCCTCAGTTGCCTCTCCCTCCAAAGCCCCCTCCCTTGCCTCACCTGCAACCCCAAAGACACAGCGGCTCTTCCTCAGTGACCTCGGCGTCTTCCCCTCCGATCCAGCTGATACAGCATTCAGGGGGAAGAGGAAGCCCACCCACACGGAGCGGAGTGCCCCTCGCCCCCGGACACCCTCCCCCAGGCGCAGACCGACTGACGCCCCCACCCGCAAGTCCCCCCGGACCCGGAAGAGCAAGACCCCGCCGCCGCCCTGCATCTCAGGCACCAAGTCTCCTTCCTCCATCCCTCAGGCCCCCACTCCACAGGTGCCCCCACCACACCCTGCCCCAGGTTCCCCCACCCACAGATACACCATCCCCAAAAGGATCAGGCCTTCTCCCCCTGCCACTTGCTCTTCCGGCCCCACCCCCGCTGCGCTTGTCTGTGCCACTGGTGTGGTGAGGGTGTCCTCCCCCTCTGTCCTGCCCACCTTACCTGATCCCCATTCTCCTCCCCTGGAGCTAGGCACTGCAGTGGAGGCCACTACCACCCTGTCTGACTTGGGCACTGCAGTGGCGAACCTGTCCACTCCATCTGCACGGTCCACTGCAGTCGTGCCGGCGCCCACACCATCTGAGTCATGCCCCCAGTTGTGCCGGCACACACCATGTCAGACACCTCCACTGCAGTTGTCAGTGGCTCTCCAGCACCCACCACCCCTTCCCTGCCTCCTTCTGGTGAGCCCTGATCCTGTCCCTGCGGTGCCTGGTCTGCCCCCCGTATGCCCCTCCGAGGGGATTGTCCCTTGTGTGTAGCAGTGCAGGCATGCGTAGGGTGACATCTGCCACTGTCACCCTGTTTTGACTTTCAGAATGGACTGGCCATTGGCCTTTGTTTCTTTTTTCTGGACTTTAAGTTTTGAACCCACATATGCTGAATAAAGCTACTTTCTGTTCTCTAGTGGTTTTGCTTCTGATGTACATGATGTTAATTATGCTAACCGTGCCCTTGCTGCAGTGATGGTGATTTTTGGTCTCATGGAAATGAAGTGTTACTCTGCAGGAACCCATGTGGTCCACGGGTAATGTGTCCTATCCTGTAGTGTATCCATGTCATCCTTAGCAGCATATGAGGGTGTCATGTTTTCAATATTTGGCAATGGGATTTCCTACTTACATTAGCAATGTCACATCTGTGGCTTCCACCCCTGCACATCTGTTGTGCTTGCCATTGTTCAATTAGTCTACTTCCCTGACCGTGTGGCCATCTCCACTGGACATACAGGTTTGGGCATCAATGGGGAAGGACTCATCTGTGTTGTCAGTGCAACTTGCTATACACGTGTGTTGGATCTGTGCTGATGATTTCGTTGACACTCCCATGACCAGGCTGATGTGACAGGAGCCTTCATTTGGTGCTAATTGTTGACTGTGTGACCAAGTGTTCTGCTGACATGATGGAGCCCTACTGAGGCGACATAAGGCACAGCTTTCCTCACACAGGAGTGGAGTCCCCTCATGGCAGTGTGTGCTCCTGTGACATCGCCTGCGCCCAAGGTGTGTGTTGTATGAGCATGTCTGTGTGTTCACTTCCATTTTGCTGTGCATGCTGGGATCCCTAGTGATGTTCCTGTTTGTGATGCTTGCTGAGTTGACCTATGTTCCCCCAAAGTCTTCTCCCTGGGTTCTCTGTGATGTGGGTGCATGGCACATTACTGGTCATCAGGGTGTCACCCATAGGTGTGTTTGCTGTCAGGGCTGAGTTTGTGGGCAGACGCTGATGGGTCACAGTCAGGATTCCCCTTGGCACTTGTTGTTTACACCTGTCATGTGATTTCCGGTTTGTGTTAGCTTTCATTGGTTGTGACACGTTGTGTGCGTGACTGCTGGCACTCCTCAGGGTCAGGGCTGCAATGTTGGTAGTTGTCTATGTGTGTTCTTTGTGGGTGACCTTGGCTTCTTCATTGGTGTTTGACTGTGGCTGGGATTCCATTGGTTGGTGTGGTATTGCCGTCATGTCCATGTACAGCGTAGTGTGCAGTGTGTCAGACATTCAGGAGTCTTGTTGAGTGGCCATGTGTGATGTGTTTCTGCACCTTGGTTCCCGCCACCCCCCCTGGGATTGTCATGGGTGCATGTGCAATGTCACCAGTGCATGTGAGCTTCACTGCTGCACATTGTTGGAGGTCGAGGTGTGTGGTGTTGAGTGTGTGCAGATGAGAGTTGTTGCCCGGCTAGACCCTTGCCTCCATGTTGGCCTTGGCTTACTGGCCGTGCTGATTGATTTGTGCTTGTGTAGGTGTGATGGTAGTTTGTTGCTCAGGACACATGACTGTGGTTCACAGTGTGCACGACATCTAGCTTTGTCATCACAGTGGGATTGTAATGCAGCACAGGGTCACCACATTGTGGGGGCCCTGGGGGTAGTGCTGTGGTGTCTCTGTGTCTTGCTGTGTCAGTTGCTGTTCCTACATGCTTGTGTGACATGTGTGATTCGTGCTCCCTCTCATCTGACAATGCCTGATTGCCCACATAGGGGATTTGGATCCATGAGTTACCTCTGTGTGGCACTGTATGCACATCTGTGTAATTGGTATTCAGGCCTCCTCATGTGTTGTGTGGTTGCCTGGGGACACTGGTACCCCCCCCCTCACCTGTTGTGTTTGATGTGCAGTGTGGGTCTGCCTGTTTGTGTTTGTGCATCTGCACCACTGCACTGGCATATCTTTAGTGTGCCATTGGCTGTATGTTGTTTGGTGTGTTTCCCCTGCTGTCCCTGGGACTCCTAGGTCATCAGTCAGCACAATGATCATTGTTTGTGTGTCCCATTGCTGCCATGGTATGGTATCTGTTCACCTCACATCTACAGTCTCCACAGGGTATCTGCATTTGTGTGCCCATTGGTGCAAATATGTGGGTCTGCATTCTGATGGTCACTTCTGTCATTGTGTCATTGATGAATGTTGACAGTGTCAGCCCCCAGGGGTGATGTTTGTCTGCACATGGCCAAAGGTATGTCTTATTTGGACTGCACTGTTTGTCTCCCCCAATGTATGTTGCTATGGGACACAAGCACTACTTTGCCACTGATGTGTTTGTTGTTCTGTGACCAGGAATCATCCATGCAGTTTGGCAGTTGCAGCTTTTTCTTTGTCAACACTTACATATTGGTCACTGTGATGATGGGGGTTTGGACCCCATTGCCCCAATGTTCAAAATGTGCTTCAGCTATGGACCCCACACTTACATTTTGGTCACTGTGATGATGGGGGTATGGACCCCATTGCCCCAATGTTCAAAATGTGCTTCAGCTATGGACCCCACACTTACCTTTTGGTCACTGTGATGATGGGGGTTTGGACCCCATTGCCACAATGGTCATGGCCTGCTTGCATTGTGGGGGCCACACACATTTATGTGTGGCACATGTGATAGGGGGTCACATTGTATGTTCAAAGTCATGTTCAGTGTTGTAGGCATTTGACACAGTCTACACACGCTTGTCATGTTGTTGGGGGGATGTCTTTATGTTGCATTGTTTATGTTGGTGTGTGCTTGTTGTGTCATGTATTAGCCATCCTGTGAGTGGGGTTGTTGTTGGTGGTAGGCATCCAGCCCCCATGGGTAGAGGTGGTAGTAGTGGTAGGCATCTGGCTCCCCTGGGTAGAGGTGGTAGTAGTGGTAGGCATCTGGCACCCCATGGGTAAGGGTGGTAGTAGTGGTAGGCATCCAGCCCCCCATGGGTAGAGGTGGTAGTAGTGGTAGGCATCTGGCTCCCCTGGGTAGAGGTGGTAGTAGTGGTAGGCATCTGGCTCCCCCTGGGTAGAGGTGGTAGTAGTGGTAGGCATCTGGCACCCCATGGGTAAGAGTGGTAGTAGTGGTAGGCATCCAGCCCCCCATGGGTAGAGGTGGTAGTAGTGGTAGGCATCTGGCACCCCCTGGGTAGAGGTGGTAGTAGTGGTAGGCATCTGGCACCCCCTGGGTAGAGGTGGTAGTAGTGGTAGGCATATGGCACCCCCTGGGTAAGGGTGGTAGTAGTGGTAGGCATCTGGCACCCCCTGGGTGAGGGTGGTAGTAGTGACAGGCATCCAGCCCCCCATGGGTAGAGGTGGTAGTAGTGGTAGGCATCTGGCACCACCTGGGTAGAGGTGGTAGTAGTGGTAGGCATCTGGAACCCCCTGGGTAAGGGTGGTAGTAGTGGTAGGCATCCAGCCCCCCATGGGTAAGGGTGGTAGTAGTGACAGGCATCCAGCCCCCATGGGTAGAGGTGGTAGTAGTGGTAGGCATCTGGCACCCCTGGGTAGAGGTGGTAGTAGTGGTAGGCATCTGGCACCCCTGGGTAAGGGTGGTAGTAGTGGTAGGCATCTGGCACCCCCTGGGTAGAGGTGGTAGTAGTGGTAGGCATCTGGCACCCCTGGGTAAGGGTGGTAGTAGTGGTAGGCATCCAGCCCCCCATGGGTAGAGGTGGTAGTAGTGGTAGGCATCTGGCTCCCCCTGGGTAGAGGTGGTAGTAGTGGTAGGCATCTGGCCCCCCCTGGGTAGAGGTGGTAGTTGTGGTACTCATCTGGCACCCCATGGGTAAGGGTGGTAGTAGTGGTAGGCATCCAGCCCCCCATGGGTAGAGGTGGTAGTAGTGGTAGGCATCTGGCACCCCCTGGGTAGAGGTGGTAGTAGTGGTAGGCATCTGGCACCCCCTGGGGAGAGGTGGTAGTGGTGGTAGGCATCTGGCACCCCCTGGGTAAGGGTGGTAGTAGTGGTAGGCATCTAGCACCCCCTGGGTGAGGGTGGTAGTAGTGACAGGCATCCAGCCCCCCATGGGTAGAGGTGGTAGTAGTGGTAGGCATCTGGCACCCCCTGGGTAGAGGTGGTAGTAGTGGTAGGCATCTGGCACCCCCTGGGTGAGGGTGGTAGTAGTGACAGGCATCCAGCCCCCCATGGGTAAGGGTGGTAGTGGTGGTAGGCATCCGGGCCCCTATGTGTATATGTGGCATTGGTGATGGCCATCCCGCCCCTATGGTGCTGCTGTTGCTGGTGTAAGTAATTTCTGCATCCCTCTGTGTGTGTGTGATGTGTCGGGTACGTGTAGTTTGTTTTTGTGGTTGGTGTCTGACTTACCTTCTGCGCCGTACGCGTCCGTGCCTGTTCCGGTAGTAGATGTAGAATATTGGTAGGATCGGCATGATGGGATTCATGGTTGGTTCGTCTCGTTCGTCTTTCTCGTTGCTTCGCCTCGTCCTCGTCGCTGGCGTGTTCGTCTCGTAGCCGTGGATCGTGTTGTGGCGCGAATCGGAGCTTATGTGCGCCTCTCCCGTATGCTTTGACGTGCCGTGCGTAGCAACGGGTTCGGCGCGTACGGGAAGCGCATCGTACTTGTCCGGCCGAACGGGCCTGCATTTTGGCTTCCGTGCGACTCGATTCTGCGTTTACGGATCCGGCTCGGACGGGGAACAGGACCTGGATTGGGTGAGTACGACTGGGTCGGAATCTATGCTGTCATGCGCATCGTACTTGCTCGTTCGTAATAATGTGCGGTTCGGTCGGAAAACAGGCATTCGCATGGCTTTTTTCCCGACCGAATACTGTTAGGTGCGCCTCCGACCGAGATCGGAATCGGCCCCTATGAAGTGAGTACTGCTGAGTTTCGCTCAGACATGGAGGGTCAACTACTAATTGTGTTGCAAAAGCCATTTCGCCCTGTGACTCCTGCCACCTTGTCAAGATGGGTGCGTTGGCTCATGGGCGAAGCAGGCATTGATGTATCAAAATTTGGAGCCCATTCAGCTCGAGGGGCTATGGCATCTAAGTCTTTCTCCTTAGGAGTCAGCCTTACAGATATTATGAATGCAGCTGATTGGTCAACAGAGACCACTTTTAAGTCTTTCTATTATAAGCCCATTGTGGATATGGCCTCTGTCGTGGTGGCTAAGCTTTAAACAAGCATAATCGGAGCCTCCGGTCCTAACATAGAATTAAAAATTTGCAAACATTCGTGACAAGAATTTTCAATTCTATTAAGGACACAGAGGCGAGGATTATCCTACCCAAATGATATGTATCTGCATTGTTCTTGCATTGTATTTTTACATAGTATCTTCATACTACATAAAGAGTTCCTATGTTTTCCCTTCCCTTTCTGATTAATATGATGAGATATCAGATATGGCGAACGGTGTTACGGTTTATCCTTTACACTTTCAGGTGCTGATAGCAAGTAGAGCTTGATGGAAGACATCGATGTAAGGTCGTCGCGTTTTCCCAAGGAGGATACCGTGGCTCGTTGGTTCGAGAAACAGGTTCTGAGGTTGAGCCCTGTTGGGCTGCAAGTTGTCTCTTCAAGAGGAAGTTCTTCTACCATAAGGATAGTTCTAAAGGATCAAGTTTTGTTTACGGACTTAACTGTTAGATGTTCATTCAAAGAAAGAGGACACTGTCACCTTAGTCAGAGCTTATATTGGGGATTCTCTATGGTTGGTCATGTGACATTGAGGTGTTCATGGGTAATGTAGTGTTTATTACTTTTTCTTTCATTGGCTGCTGTGAATAAACAGTAAAGAAATAAGAAGCATAATCCTCGCCTCCGTGTCCTTAATAGAATTGAAAATTCTTGTCACGAATGTTTGCAAATTTTTAATTCCGTTTTTTTCTGTTACTGCTGCTAGCCAGGCAACATTGTTTGGTGATTCTGGGCTTTTTTTCTATAGTCAGTTCAGCTTGTTTTATGAGCAGGGCTGCCCTGCTCATAAAACAAGCTGAAATGACTGTAGAAAAAAGCCCAGTATCAGAAAACAAAGAAAACAATGCTGCAAGGGTACACTTGTTTGTACTCTTCTGGTTGTGGGCTTTCTTTCTACAGCCAGTTAAGCTTGTACTGTCATCAAGGCAGGTCTGCTTATAAGTGAAAGCTGAGTTGAGTGGACTGTGGAAGAGCTTCGAAAAAGTATGGGTACTGAGAACAGGAGCATAACAGGGTTGGGTTAGTGAGTGTGAGGAGGTCCGTTCCAGGTTTTTTATTTGCAGTCTGGTACCTGCAATCATTTTAATTTTATTATAAATTCAGGACTACAGGCAAGAGAGTGCAAAGATATGTCCTGCTGTGGGTGAACTCCTCACACATGGAAATGGTAAAACAGAGAGTTTTGGGGCAGTCAATTAGCTTCATGTCAACCTCTCTGGCATCATTTTACTGCTGGGTATGTTGCTGGTACTGCATTCAACAATTAAAATGCTTGAATGTAACTGAATATACTACTGAAGGTAATACTTTTGCCGCTATGGCTGTTTCTCTGCCTGGGGTCAATACATTTTATGATGAAGTGTCACTTGAGGTGTCACACATAAAATATGAAAATGTCATATGTAGGCACAATGCAAACATGGAAATGGCACACATAAGCAGGCTGAAAACTTGGCAGCCCTGTAATATGTGGAAATGCATTGTTTTGGTGGAAAAGCTCAGTTTCATCGCTACACACTTCAGATGTCTGTGTTTAACTTGAGGGTTGCTGATTCAAATCCTGGTTGTTGCACTGAGGCAAAACGATGCATCCTTATAGTGGTATTGGATCTCTTCTTGTGACAGTAAGCATTGTGAATATGCAGTTTATAAATATTTTACATACAGTATAACATAGGCTACAACATTTTAAAAATGAGTGGGTTACACATAATTTAGCCTGTATGCTGCTGCAAAATGTGCAAAAATATTTGATTTTCACATAATCTGTTGAAAAGAAGTATGTTTCATTTCTGCCCCCATAATTCCCCACCCCACACTATCTTGGGGGGGTAGCTGCGTCATTGATGCGGCCCTCAGGTACACCCCACACTGTACTTTTTGGCCCCCTAGAAAATGTTTTTGAGTGCCCATGGTCTAGAACCTTAAGTAAGGAATCTGTCTTGTGAAATCCTTTTGGCCTTTTCCTTGGAGATGGCTGTCAATGGGTTTGCCCTGATCTCCGCCAGGATGGAGTTCCATATTCTCGTGGCAGAACCCCAGAAGCATATGTAGGCTTTTTTTTCAGAATCTGGGAGGTTCAAGCAGTACCGATCTTGCACTCCAAAGGGAATGGCAGCCTCCTGAGAACTTGAGCTTATTCTTGAGGTACTTGGGTGCTTTATGCATCAGAAACAATATCCTCAGTTGGATCATGGATTCTATTGGGAGCTAATGTAACGATTTTAGAGAGGGTGTGATATGATCGAGGCATTTTGTTCCTGTTATTAATCTCTCTACGGCATTAAGAGCTGTCTTTAGTGGAGCCGTGCATGTTTTTGGCACACCTGTTAAGGTTGCAATCCCATAGTCTAGTCTTAACATTACCACTGATTGAACCACAATCTTGTAGTCTTGTTGCGGTACGAAAGTCTATATCTTCTTTAGGAGTTTCAGTTGGTGGACCGCACTGCCTGTGGATGTGCTGATGTGTGCTTGCATGTTAAGGTGCTTCTCGAGTGTTATCCCAGAGATTTTGTAGATTAGGCAGTGGTGGGTTTCCAGTTGGGAGCGTCTTGTTGGCTCACCCATTCTTGAATTGGAAGGTGACTGTTGGGAGGGGAAAATAGTAGGAATTCTGTTTTCAAGGGATTCAGTTGAAGGTAGTTATGTGACAGCCACATTTTGGTTTTCACCATAATGATACCTGCACGACGGGATGAGAGACGTCGCCGACTGGATGAGGAACAGCCGCCTTAAACTGAACTCAGACAAGACGGAAGTCCTCATCCTGGGCTCATCACCCTCCGCCTGGGACGACTCCTGGTGGCCCCCGGCCCTGGGCACCGCACCCAAGCCAACGGACCACGCACGCAACCTGGGCTTCATCCTGGACTCCTCCCTGTCGATGACCAGACAAGTCAACGCCCGTCTCATCTTCATGCTTCAACACCCTGCGCATGCTCCGCAAGATCTTCAGATGGATCCCCACTGAAACCAGGAAGACCGTCACCCAGGCACTCGTCACCAGCCGACTGGACTATGGGAACACCCTCTACGCCGGAACCACAGCCAAACTTCAAAGAGACTCCAGCGCATCCAGAACGCCTCCGCACGACTCATCCTGGACATCCCCCGACACAGCCACATCACCGTACACCTGAAAGACCTGCACTGGCTCCCCGTCAGCAAGAGAATCACGTTCAGACTCCTCACCCACGCACACAAGGCCCTCCACGACCTGGGCCCAAAGTACCTCAACGACCGCATGTCCTTCTACACGCCCACACGCCAGCTACGATCAACCAGCCACGCCCTCGCCACCGTACCACGCATCCGCAGAACCACCGCCGGAGGAAGATCCTTCTCCTACCTGGCGGCCAAGACCTGGAACTCCCTCCCCACCCACCTTCGGCGAACCCAGGACCATCTCGCCTTCAGGAAGCAGCTCAAGACCTGGCTGTTCGAGCAGTAACTTACCCCCTCCCCCAGCGCCTTGAGACCCTCCCGGGTGAGTAGCGCGCTCTATAAATGCCGTGATTGATTGATTGATTGATGCAATATCTTCCTACGACAAAATCTTTAGGTATAATTGCATGCCGTCAGCATACATGTGATATGAGAGGTTGCGGTTCCAGGTATAAATTGAAGTGTGGGGGATATAGTGGAACCTTGCGGAACTCCCATACACACCTGCTGCGCATTGGATAGTGAGCATCCCAGTTTGATTTGTTAAGCACAATTATGTAGAAAAGATGTGAACCATTTGAGAAGGTTGCCGCAAATCCCCATTCTGCGTTCAAGTTGGTCCAGGAGATAAACTTGACCTACAGTGCCAAATGCTGCAGATTGGTCAAGTAGGAAGAGAAGATATGAGCTCTTTCTGGTCCAGTAATTTTATTGTGTTGTCCATGATGTGTAGGATAGCTGATTTTGTGCTATGACCAGGTCTAAAACCTGATTGGAACTTATCGAGTAGGTGGAATTGATCAATATGTTGACATAATTGCTCGGAAACACATTTTACTAGCAGTTTTGCTATGAAGGGCATGTTAGACACCGGGCAAAAATAATTGAGATCTACCGGGTCAGTGTCATGTTTTTTCAAAAGAGTAGTCACTT
Source organism: Calotriton arnoldi (assembly GCA_963921515.1). Lineage (NCBI taxonomy): Eukaryota > Metazoa > Chordata > Amphibia > Caudata > Salamandridae > Calotriton > Calotriton arnoldi. The sequence goes on from CAWUFW010002842.1 coordinate 1,606,584, forward strand.
GCACGGTTTTCAGGCAGTCAGAGATAGTGCCTGGTCTTAACGAAGCCCTTATGATTTTTGTCCAAATGGGGGAGATAATATGGCTAATCTCCTTTATGATTGTCACAGGATTGGGTCATTGACGTGTGACTTTGGTTTCATGGACTCAATGATCTAGGAAAGGTCTTCATTCAGGTATTTGATATCACTTCATGATGCCATGATGTCCCATTTTTAGTCTGGTGGGATGTAAGGATGTATGAATAATGCTCAAAATAGTAGTCTCTGTATAAGAGGGTTGACCGTTGATGTTTGAAACCATTGACCTTTTATTGTCGATAGGTATTGATTTTTCATTTTCCCATATTTTGTCATTGAAAAAGGACACAAATGCTTTACAGTTCTCTGTTGTGGTGTTCGTGATGCTGTTGGGTTTGCTGTCGTCGACTTGTTGATTAACAATTTCAAAGAGTTTGCCTGGGCGGCTTTTGGTTGTATCCAGCTGAGATCTGATAAAAGATGCTTTGGCTTTCCATTTGGCCTTTTTGTATTTGTTTCTTATTTCCCGTAGCTGATTTAGGTGTCTAGCGGAAGGTTCATGTTTCCATCGTTTCTCAGCTAATCTAAGTCTTCTTCTCTCATTGTTTAGGTTCTGAGTGAACTAGGGGTGGGCGTCTTTGTTTTTGAGTCTGTTGAGGTGGAATGGAGCTACTTCCTCCATTATCTCGGTCATGTTGTGATTATAGTGGTCAGTTAAATCTTGCACTCTCTGAATATCACTCCGGGGGAGAGGTTTTAGCTACAAAGGGGGACAAGCTCATCTCTGTTAATGTTTCTGGTGTCTCTAGCCCAGTGTTGTGGTTTGATCTCTTGGCCTCTTGCTTTCTGAGTTCTTGCAGTGATATGGAATAATATTTGGTGATGGTCCAATCAGTCCATTGGATATATGGAGTCTAAACCTAAGGCTCTAGACTTGGATATTATAAGATCCAGCATGGCCCCTTTGTCATGTGTTGGTTCAGTGCATGTTTTGATCAGGTTTTGATATTTAAGGAAGTATTATAGAGTGAGCACTTGTATGTCCACCTCGTCATTCCAGTGTAGGTTGAAATCACCTAGAAATATGGCGTTCGAGTGTAGTAGGGAGCGGATCATGATTGTTTCTATCAGTTGTTCAATAAATGATTGGTTGTCCCCCGGTGGTTGATAGAACCTTTGCTAAAGATTTGTTTGATGTGTGGGGTTCTGCACACGTTTTCGCACGTGGACAGTGTATCCACTCGGAATGGATTGACATGTAGTGAGTTCCAGTGTATTACTGTGATACCTCCTCCCTGCCGTTGTGGTTGGTCTAGTCGTATGATGTTGAAGTTTGGGGGTGAAAAAATATCCACGATGGAGGTGAACTATACATTTAGCCGTGTTCTGTATGTCAAGATCGTGATACATGAATGGCTTGGCTTTGTCAGTGGCATGTTTGACTGCCGACCTGCAATTGTGTAACATGCACTTCAATGTTGTCACTGTTACCTGGGGATTGATCGCATTGACCGGGATGAGGGAAATTGTGATCAGGTTTGCCGTATTTATATGTTGCTCTTTGAATTGTGTTCTGCTTTGATTAGTGCTTGTCAAGGTCTCTGTGTTTCAAATTGTTGAAGTGTGTGCCTTAGAGGTCACCTGGTTAGACTGCAACAGGGCTTCCGTGTCCTCCCTGGAAAGCTGAATGAGTAATCTCCTAGGTCAGCTGATAGCATTCCAGACTGGAACTGTGTGGCATGCATACCTTTTAGAGCTGGTGTGTATGAGAGCATGATTATCGAGGCTGGGAGGCCAACTCTGTATTGCATATGTCTTACATTTGTGTAAGGTCTGTGTGTTTGTTATGATCTTTAATGCGACTTGCCACAGTGTTTCCATAATGTGTTGCAGTCGATACAGAGATGGTTCATCCATTGTTGTATATGGTTGAGATTTACACGTGGGCCTGACCCCGTGGAAGCCTCACCCGGATGTTTTAACCTTTGTTCACTCATGGGCATTCTTCTATTCAAGGGTGGTTTGGCCTTTCTGGTAATTGAGATGGATGTTCTGATCCGTGTGGGCGACAGGCTGGTCTGTTCTGTGCTTTCTCCGTGTGTATTCGTTAGTGGTCCCGCCGCTAAGGCTGGTTCTATTCTGAGGTGAGGATTAACGGAAGTTAGGTGACGCTGTGGTTGACTTTGTTCATGGGCAGTGCTTTAAATGGGCCGGTACTCACCGGTACTGAGTACCGGCACTTCTTAGATTTATCACACTGAGTACCGGCACTTCTCTTCTGCCGAGGAGAGTACCGGTACTCATTAAAAGGTAGGCTTATTGGCTGTGAGTGCAGGTGAGCTGGAGTGGAAGGTGTCTCTGGCAGCCAAGGCGCCACTTCTATATCCCCGATCTGAGCCCCAGCTGAGCTATTCAGCAGGGCTCATTTGAATAATGTCTGGGTGCTCACCATTATGCTGTGCTTGACAGAGCAGGGTCCGTTCAGGCCCTTTGCTGTCAATCACAGTCACACTATCCTGTGCATTTGTGCAAACACAGGAATCATGGCAGTACCCTGGCAGTGGCAATCAAGCTACGGCCAGTCCTGCCCTGGTGGCAATTAAAAAAGCCATGCTAGGTGAAGAGTATAACATGGCTTTTATCATACCCAAGTCTTTTGTGTGCCTGCCTATGTTTGTGTGTTTGCCTGCATTCATATGCCTGTTTTTTGTAAGAAAAAAGTGAGAGAAGGAGGGAGAGAATCAAAACACTCTCAGGAGGTATTTTAAAGAAAGAATCACTGACAAAATATCGAAGGTCAGAATATCGACCTACAGAAATTTCGACGCAAAAATATCGAAGTCAAGAATATCGACATCCTATCTACATTATGGTAAGTACAAAAATATCGAGAGAAAAATATCGATGTCAAAAATATAGTTGTTAAAAATATCGTTTTTTATATAAGTTAAAAAATAATGTAAAATAAAGTAAATAATACATATAATTAAAATAAACATAGTTAAAAATATTTTAAAATGTGTAAAAATTATAAGTAATATATATGTAATGTAAAAATGTAAATGTAAAATGTAAAAATTACATATATATAATATATATACTTACTAATAATGTTTAATAATTATTTTAATAACTTATAAAAAAAAAAAATATCATATAATATTATAAATACATCTATACACATAAAACAATAATATAAATAAAAATTAAATAAATATATATAACAAATTAAAAAAATTAAAATTATTTTTAATCTTTTAAAAATTAATTTTATACTACATTAACTAAAATAATACAAAAGATATTAGATAGCGGAGGTAATAAAATTACTATTCCAACTCCAAACAGTGCAACAGTAGGGAAAATGTTGGATAGCGTAGGGGTAAAAATTACTATTCCCACCCCAGTGAGTGCAACAGTAGGGAAAGTGTTGGATAGCGTAGGAGTAAAAATTACTATTCCCACTCCAGTGAGTGCAACAGTAGGGAAAGTGTTGGATAGCGTAGGGGTTAAAATTACTATTCCCACTCCTGTGAGTGCAACAGTAGGGAAAGTGTTGGATAGCGTAGGGGTAAAAATTACTATTCCCACTCCAGGGAGTGCAACAGTAGGGAAAGTGTTGGATAGCGTAGGGGTTAAAATTACTATTCCCACTCCAGGGAGTGCAACAGTAGGGAAAGTGTTGGATAGCGTAGGGCTAAAAATTACTATTCCCACTCCAGTGAGTGCAACAGTAGGGAAAGTGTTGGATAGCGTAGGGGTAAAAATTACAATTCCCACTCCAGTGAGTGCAACAGTAGGGAAAGTGTTGGATAGCGTAGAGGTAAAAATTACTATTCCCACTCCTGTGAGTGCAACAGTAGGGAAAGTGTTGGATAGCGTAGGGGTTAAAATTACTATTCCCACTCCAGTGAGTGCAACAGTAGGGAAAGTGTTGGATAGCGTAGGGATAAAAATTACTATTCCCACTCCACTGAGTGCAACAGTAGGGAAAGTGTTGGATAGCGTAGGGGTTAAATTAACATACTTATTAATTAAATAATTTTTGTAAAATAAATAACATATTAATAATTAATTAACTAAAAAATTAATAATAAATACCAATAAAATTAAATTAATATTTACTTAAATAACATTAAATTACTTCCCACCCTATTCCCCCATAAACACACAACCCACTACACATAAAAAGAACACAATTAATTTAATTATCAATTAATCAATCAATAAAAATTAATTACCAATTAATAATTAATTAACAATTAATTAATCAATAACAATAAATAAATAAAAAATAATTAATTAATTATAATCAAATTACTTCCCACCCTATTCCCCTATAAACCCACAACCCGCTACACATAAAAATTAACATAATTAATGTAATTTTCAATTAATGAATTATTAAAAATTAATTACCAATTAATAATTAATTAACAATAAATTAACAGTAAAACATTTTTTAATTATAATTAATATAATGATAAATTAATCAATTAAAAAAATAACCAATTAATAATTAATTAACAAAAAATTCATTAGCAATACTCAATTTTTCTTAATTAATTACTTAGGGGCCCATTACGATGGCGGGCGGAAGCACAACCGCCGTGCTGGCGGATGCAAAAACCACCAGTTACCGCCGGCACGCAGCAGTCCACACGCCCGCCCAATTATGATGCGAAAAGTAGGCCAAACACCGCCGGCAAGCCAGCAACACCGTCCGCCATCAAAGTGCGCCCGTTCACGTAGCGGCGCAGCACAACTGACACACACCGTCCGACGAAACACGTCCCGCCCGGCGCATAAATTACGATGCCGCAAACAAACGGCTCCCACGGCCAAGAGATACCGTACGACAAACCGAAGCGGTAACACGGACGCCGAGCACGGACAACGAAGAAGCGGCTCCCCGAGCATGAATCCAGCACTGCAGGCCCTCCCCATGCTCCTGCTGATGCACCACCAAGGACGCAACGTACCGCGGAGACGCAGGTAGGCACACACACAACAAGTGCACGCAAACAGCGCACACAGTGCAAGGGCGGAAAAGCGGACAACCCCCACCAGCGCGTGTACACAACACATCCACCATCGCATCCACAGATGACACACAGGCCAAATCGTAACATCGCAGAACACATGTGTACACACCACCTGGGACTAGGAACCAACCACCCCGTCACGGCCCCAAAGCGCCGATGGCGCCGCCACACATGCGCACAACGCAGAGGCCAACCGCAGCGCCATGCATGCGTCGCACACAGACACAGGGACACAACCAAGCAGCACACACATCAGCCCCACCCCGAACGCACATGACACGTGACAGGCCGGCCACAGACATGTCCCCAACGCCCAATTCACGGACAACACCCAACGCCACACAACCGACGCACACATGTCAGTGAAGACACGCAACAGCAGGACACACCCCAGTGTAACAAACATGGCGTAGCACACAGCGGCGGCAACACCAACTAGGAGAAGCAGGGCCCCTTCGGGAAGAGGAACGCCAGTACCACACAGAAACACCCATACCACCCTGCACATATGAACAAGACATATAAAACGGAACACCAAAGAGCCCGGGGACCGACAACAGGTGGCCCAAGAATAACATTCACACACAAGGCCCAACGCAGAGCGGAAAGGCAGCCTGCCGCCCACACAAGGGAGAGCAGACAGCACTGAATGACCTTCCATTCCAACTCCGAAACCACAGCCCTACGACAGAAGCCGGTGAATACAGCCATTGTCCAAGAATAGACCAACACAGGCATGCCGAGGAGACCGACCACAGGGCAGATAGCGCATATCACAGAAGCACACAACGGACGGGGAAGAAAGAAGAAAACACTCCCCCATGTCGGCCACATGCAAGTTAATTGGAAGGAGTCACACAGCACTGACCTTGAACTGTCTGAGAAGCATGTGGGAAGAGGGCCTGTGTCCTCCAAACAAGCCAACAGAACACAAGTCCTGTCTCCCCACGACTACACAGAGCTCACAGCAACCCCGGAGCGTGCACATTGCAGACTGCACACACAGCCGGAGCACGCCACCTCAACGAACCGCTGCGAAATGGCAACCGCAACACACCTACCCAACTACGCCGAACAGCTCAAGCTGTACAAAACCAACCTGTTCCATACATTGGGATGCGATCTCCTGTCCCTGCTGAACGTAACTTACCGACTGACTTACCGCATCACATTGTTCAGCTGCGTCATGCCCGTCTTCTACTGTCGGAGGTGTCCCTACCAGCATCCCGTCGAGATATGCCTCTCCAACCCGGCATGTCTGAAGGCGGACCTGCTACCACTACTCCTCCCTCTGGACGCACACGACAGGGCCTGCTCTGCCTATGGGGGCATGGCGTATGTGGCCAACATCGCACCCGCACTGAAATGGGACCACTGTGCCTCCACACGACGGATCATCGAGAACAGCTACATCGAATGTCACCCAGCATGCCCCATCATGGTCCTCCAAGGGACAACCTACGAACAACACCTTGACAGCCACCATCCGCTTCATTGGCTGGCAAACATGTACACCACCAATGACATGGAAGCCCTGCTGGACGGCATCGCATACCTGACAACCTGTAAATACGTTGGACCACAACGCAGGTTCCCGAGTGACCTATGATGTCCAACCCCGCACCCATGCTTAGCTTCCGCACGGACTGGCCAGTCACCACCACAACAGCCATACCAAACGACCGGCAACAGTAACCACACCATCAACGACATCGCCATGACATCGGATATGACCGGGACATGCACACTGTTCCCCATCACATCCAGGAACACCGCATGCATCGTGGGAGGCAGTGGCATGGGCTCTGTGTATCGCACCCACATGGACGGAACTGCACGAACAACCAGGACACGACATGGATCCAGCGCACATGGACACACACACCGCTCAGTGGACATGAATAGGTCGCCTGGAGTCTGTGGGTGCTGCACCCCTCCCACCCCCGCCCCGGGAATCCCATACCAGGACCTTTGCATGGACGACAAGTGCATACAACAACAACACGACCCCAGTGACTGTGACATGTCCAGTAACCACCACAGTGCAACAACAAGTGGCACGCCGCTGCATGCACGCAAGCACATGCCCTGATGTCATCTCACATGCACGCGTGCATGAGGAACAACCGCAGCAAACCTGTCACATGGAACTGAGATGGACTGTGCCCATGATGCCAAGCGGTCTGGTAGGCTACATGTATACCGTCTGTGTCAAAGTCCGCAGCTCCGCAGCTATACGTAAATGTACATTAGCACAGCCTTGGCCAAGCAGATGTCACTCTGAAGCCCACATCCCACATGCAACAGCCAATCACATGTAACCCCACACCCTATCCCATTTGCAATCATGCTCAGTATATCCTCAACATGTATTCCGCTGCCAGTAGTGTCCACTATACTGCATCACAGAGGACAGAAGACTCAATATAATGTTTGAAACCAAAACTGTCTCCGCTGACTCATTTCACAAGTACGAATGAGAGAGGATGAGAGTATGTGAAGTACACGGCAGTCGTGACATGACCATGTAGTCCACTGGTATTGGATGTCAACGCAAATGAGTAGCACTACTGTGGAAGACACACATGTGTCGTGTGAAGTCGTATGGACGCAGTGCTCAGGTGGGTGGGTGCGACGGGTAGATGCGCACATGCCAAGTTGGAGCACGCCGTGTTGGGAGGGGTCATGAACAGTACACCACCGCTTCCCTGGGCATTGTGAGAGGACACCTGTCGGGGGAGTGAACACGTGTGTGCATAGCAGCCGGGCACACATACAAAGCGGTACCAGGCGCACCTCAGCCCACCCTCTGTGGACAAGCTGGATCCTGTTGTGCGCCCGCCATGCCCCTGACAAGGCACACACAGCCCCAGTCGACCAGGTGTAACCCCAACATAGTCAATCCGCACAGGCGATACAGGGCACGGGATGGCAGTGGAGCATGGTGTGTGAGAGGTCTCCTCGCGCTCCTCCTGGTCATATCACGCAGGCAATAGAACCTCAACATCTAGCATGGCACAAGTCACATGGAAGTGTATGGGGACGCACCACAGCACGAGCAGCACTGACGTCACGGGAGGTGGCTCGCACCATCCCATCCATTGCCCATCATACCAACCACGCCACATGCCATTGCGACTAAGTGCAAGCGCGTGCGCCACCACCCCGAGCCCTCCCCAGAGAGGCCAAAGAGTGAATGTGTGGGCCATCAGCCACAGACGGACGCGGCCTGGCCGCAAGGGCAGCCACAGCCACTGGGTGTCGCAGGTGGCGGATCCGGAAGGCGAAGACTGTGATGCATAGTCCATGCAGGCCGGGTCTCCATTTGGGGCACCACGCAGGTGGACGGCGTCCCGCAACACATCATACCCTGAGACAGCCCACTCGTGCAACTGGACCCACACATACACTCCTTGCCCTCTCTGGTGCGAGCTTGGGGCTGCCTGTGCAAGCGCTAGCCTCGCAGGTGAGCATGCATATTGGGGGAGCGAGGGGAGGACATGAGGGCTGGGGCGAAGATGACTGTATCACTGTCAGTTAGTACAAGGGATGACCCAGATGTGGAAAGGAAGAGACGTGTCCCGTGTGTACTGCAACTAGTCGCCAATTCAACTACCCCCCATGTCCGGAATGTAAGCCCGCACCTAGGCCCGCCCATCCGCCACAACGAACATACCACCAGCACGACAACCTTCCCATTCGAAACACTGACTGGGGGTGGCGACCAGTGTACAATCATGTGTAGCCTACCCACGCGTACATGTGGGCCCTCCATGATCCATGTCACCTGCGGCAAAGTCATGACATGCGCAATGAGGGAAGTGAGGCGAGCTGTCCGCCCCACGCGCAGAAGGTGCATCAGCTCCACAGACCCAGCAGCGAGTCCAGCAGGGGTCACATGTGCAGGGGCAGCTGTGCCTGGTGTGAAGGCACATGCATATAGACAGCACATCGACCAATGTGTAGTCTGCCCACATCTACAGTCCATCATCATGCGGACATAGGAATTGAACACAGGGCAACACATCTTCAGTTGGTGCACCCACCGTGACCAACAATGCGCAATCATCGACGTACCCGCCCTGTGCATGGCCCCCACCCAACGGAGGCACATCCAGTGCCACCATCCCACACACACAAGCCTTCCACGGAACATGCTGTGTCCAATGCTCAGTACAGAGTCAGCGCCCATCTGGTGGATCCTGAACAGGAGACACATGCACACACATGCCAGCTCCCACTGTGTACGTCTGCCACCTGGCACGTGCAATGTAACCTCTCACCTGTGACGTGTGACTGCAAGCACACAGCCGTCTTGGCATGGGGCTGTCAATGTGGACACCTGTCAATGTTTCGGGAGGTGTGATCCGTACAGTGCTGTACATAGGGTGCAGTGCTGACACCTACTACTGTCTCATATCCCCTCGTGCCACAGGTCCCACTTGTTTTGGCCACTCAGCCTGTGCCCACATCGTCGTCGTGCGTGTGCCATACTCATCCAGCCGCGGAAGCAGTTCCATGCTCAGCAGACATTCATGTTGCCGTGGCGTTGCCGCTTGACGGATATGCAGTCAGTCCCCATCAGCACGCCCCGCAAGTCATTGGGGCCTAGATCCCCATGTGCATGCACATGGCAGTGGTTTGTATCACTAGCCATTGCCATTGTTGGGAGACCTGTGTAAGTGTATTGTGGCCGTGCCGTCCCAGCTTGACAGCTGGGCTGTGGCTCCTGTGCTTACTCAGTCATGTCAGTGATGTGTATGCGAAATTGCCATGTGTCGTGTTGCTTTGACATGTGTCCTCTGCCATTGTCCCTAGGCGGAGACCGAACATTGACCGCCCATACCAATTGCTGGCGGACATGGACGATACAGAGGTTATTAGGAAGTTTCGGCTGGACAGGCCAACCCTGCATCGACTGTGTGCCATGTTAGAACCCCATCTCCGTCCCCGCAGGGTGTATCCGACTGCTGTCACCCCCACGGCTAAGGTGATGGCCGCCATGCATTTCTTCGCCACTGGGTCATTCCAGCACACAGTGGGCATTGGAGGAGGGATGTCCCAGCCCATGTTCAGCAAAGTGCTGAGGGATGTACTGGCAGCCATGATGCTGTACCGGAACAGGTACATCCGCTTCCCCAGGGCTCGTGAATTGGCGGCAGTGAAGGGTGCATTCTATGCCCTTGGCAGAATCCCACACGTCGTTGGAGCCATTGACTGCACACATGTCGGCCTTGTTCCACCACAGGCCACTGAGCACCTGTACCGCAACAGGAAGCACACGCACTCCCTGAATGTGCAAGTGGTGTGCCTTGCGGACATGGTGATCACCCACGTGTGTGCAAAGTTCCCAGGCTCGGCCCATGACGCACACATAATGCGCAACAGCATCTTGCCACGACTGATGTCCAATATGCAACAGGATCGTGCCTGTATTGTCGGTGAGTATGTGGAGTGGTGTAGCGTGCTGGCTGTGCGATGCTGTCCCCTGTCCAGTTGGATTAGCAACGGTTCTCTGTGTCCCTCACACCCAGGTGACTCTGCGTATCCGAATGGGGCATGGCTGCTCAGTCCATTGAGGAATCCTCGCACCCCAGCAGACGATCGCTACAATGAGGCACATGGGAGGACCAGACGTGTGGTCGAGCGTACCTTTGGCCTCCTCAAGTCCAGGTTCAGGTGCCTGGACCGCACCGAGGGTGCGCTGGCGTACTCCCCACAGAAGGTGTGCCAGATAGTGGTGGTGTGCTGCATGCTGCACAATCTGGCCATTCGGAAGCAGATCCCCCTCATCGTGGATGACGGAGATCAACCAGGGCCCCAGCCCGCAGACCAGGACAGCTCGAGTGAGGAGGACAGCGGAGAGGAGGAAGCTGGTAATGTGCGGCAGCAGCTCATCGCCCGCTACTTCACTTGACGGTGAGTGTCCATGTACGACGGCTGATGTGGCTGTATCTGTGCAGGTGTGTGTGTGCTGTGTCAGGGTGGCCGTTTGTTCACTGCGTGCTGTGTGTCAACGCTCCATGGCCAGGGGTAGTATGCCACTGTTGGTGGCTGTGGCATTGTGCCCTATTGCTCTGTGCGATGTGTGTACATTGCTTGTAGTTGTTGACATGTACTGTGTGATGGGTGTGTGACACACTCATTGAATGTGCTCCTGTTCTGTCTCCCACCCCTAGGTCCCTACAGGCCCTCCGGATTCAAATGCCATGCCACGCATCAGGTGCCTTTCCGCCCAAGGTGGCCGTTGTATTCCGTACAAATAAGACACAGGGCACAAACAGCAGTTAGTGAAAAAGGTGCATTTATTACAAACTGTGACATGTGATTGTGTGTAAGGTGATGACAAAAGTGGTGCGTGCAGTGACAATGAGCTGTCGGTCATGGCTGCGTGATGATCAGGGTGTACCCACTGGTTCTATGTCCATAGTCCAACACACACATGCCATCCAGATGGCTGTGTGGAGTGGGATCGTAGTCCAGGTCAATGCAGTGGCTGGTCAAGGAAGGCTGGCGGAAGGCTGGCTGGCTGCCTCACTTGCGACTGGAGCGTGCGAAGTCCTCCCGGGAGATGTTTCCTCTTCGGACGGCCCCTTCCACGTTTGCGAGGGGGGGTGCCTGCTTGCGACATGCTGGTGGTTGAGGTGTGATCACTGGCTGTGGACGCAGGGGAACTGGACACTGCTGCTCCACCCTGCGCCCCGGCAGGTGGTGGCGGAGGGGAGCTGCTGTCCCTGGCTGTGACCTCACCGCCACCACCAGCTGTCCCATGAGGTCCACGATTTGGCCCATACGGGCGTCCATGGACCTCAACACCCCCAGCACCTCACGCGTGTCTGAGGCAGACTGGACCCATTGTCCTTGGGCCTCTTCATAGGCCCCAAGGACTCTGGCCATGTGAGGCAGGGCATGGCTCCCAGGGGAGGCTGGCGTTTCCCTGACCCTGCTCCTCCTACCAGTCCTGCTGCCACCGGCCCTGCCCACTAGCCACATTGCTCACCACGGTCCTCGCTGTGGCTCCCAGGGTGGATCCAGTCATCCGGGCCACCACCTGCGCTGGGGCTGGTGCCAGCGGAGACGTGGCGGTGGTGGCGGCGGTGGTGGTCGGTGCGGCGATGGTGGCGGTTGCGGCAGTGGTAGTGGCCACAATGACCGTGGGTGTGGCCGCAACGACAGTGGCAGCAGGGGGCTGTGAATGTTCAGCAGCCCTGGATGATGGGTTGGTGGGTAGGAGGGGTCCTGGGGAGCGGCTGGGCCCTGCCACACCAGATGGGCCTGCTTCGTTGTCCGTGTCCGAGGAGGAGGACAGATCCTCCAGATCCGTGTGTCCTCGTTGGGGGCTTGTAGGCTGGCTGTGCTGGCTGCTGGCTCCATCCCCAGCATCCAGCAGTTTGTCACCTGTGGAGAGAATGAGATTAGTTATTGTGTTGCACCTGGCGAAGTATGTATTTGTCGTCTGACATTGACAGTTCGTGCAATCTCGTACATGGGTTTCCCGGAGGCGTGTGTGTGGCTGTAGCATCTGTAGTTGTGTGTGCTTGGCAATGGGACTGTGTGCTGTGCACATGTGGCATGGGACGGATTGGCCATGCCGATGGGTGTGTTGCTGTGCCCCTACTTATTGTGACTCTGGTGTATGTGGGCTCCTGGCCCATCCTGGGTCTGGTTTGTACTTTGCTTTTGGGGTTCAAATGGAACGCTTAGGAACGCATATGGCAACATGGGGGCCATGCCCCAGATTCGCATTTGGGAGGGAATATGCTTTTGGGGTTCAAATGGAACGCTTAGGAACGCATATGGCAACATGGGGGCCATGCCCCAGATTGGCATTTGGGAGGGAATATGCTTTTGGGGTTCAAATGGAACGCTTAGGAACGCATATGGCAACATGGGGGCCATGCCCCAGATTGGCATTTGGGAGGGAATATGCTTTTGGGGTTCAAATGGAACGCTTAGGAACGCATATGGCAACATGGGGGCCATGCCCCAGATTGGCATTTGGGAGGGAATATGCTTTTGGGGTTCAAATGGAACGCTTAGGAACGCATATGGCAACATGGGGGCCATGCCCCAGATTCGCATTTGGGAGGGAATATGCTTTTGGGGTTCAAATGGAACGCTTAGGAACGCATATGGCAACATGGGGGCCATGCCCCAGATTGGCATTTGGGAGGGAATATGCTTTTGGGGTTCAAATGGAACGCTTAGGAACGCATATGGCAACATGGGGGCCATGCCCCAGATTCGCATTTGGGAGGGAATATGCTTTTGGGGTACATGCTGTGAGCCATGGGTGCCGAACGTGACATGTGTTGTGGCAGCATGACAGTGCATGGTTTGAGGTGTGTGCATGCTTGACATGGCCTGCATATTTGCTGTCTGTTGTGATTACTGGACATGGCATTGGACGCATCGTTATGAGTGAGTGATGGTTGTGTGCCAGCCAACGTATTGCAGTTGTCCCATCTCCTTGGTGTGCGTGCTGCCCTGTGCCATGTGCATCACTGCAGTGCTCGGGGGGTGTGGCCCATGTTGTGTGTTGTTGCTCACAGTGTGTCGTACACTTCATTGACTTCTGGCACATGGTTGGTCATGGGCATGTATCTTAGCGTGACTGCTGTATGTGTGGCAGCTGTGCGGATGACATGCCTTTCATGAGACTGGGGCTGACGGATGGGATGGATGGTATGTTGTTTGTGCATGGTGTGTCTGTGTGTTTGATGGGTTCAGTGGTGTTCGTGTGCATATATGTTGTTCCGCTCTGTTGCGTCTAGTGTTGTTTGTCTTACATAGGCGTAGTTGTGGGGTGTGTGGTTGACAGGCAGTTGGGGCTACATGGACAGGACTTCAATGGTGTTTCGGTTGTGTGTGATGAGTTGCACAGTGGCTGCCGTGTGGTACTATATTCAGTGTGGCCTGTGCATGCAGACGTGGCTCCTTGGGTGTTGCTATGTCTGTGATGGGTCATGTGGGGTGTGAGTCTGTTGTTCATGTCCGTGTGCACATTGTTCACTTGTTCGTGACGGTGGGCGGTGCTGCGTGTTCGTCTGCTACGTGACATGTCCCATGTGTTGGTCGTGTTCCTGTCCTCATGCCTCCAGTAATCCAGCCCTGTCCAGTTTCCCACCTGCAGGTTGTTCGTGCGTGCACTGTACTGGATGCCACATGGTTCTAAGCGGGGGTGCTCCATGTTGCAGGTCTGTGGGGGTGGGGGGTGTTGTGGGTCGTGGGGGTGGCTGGACACCCACTGACACCGATTGCTGTGGACCGTGATGTCTGCCTTTCGGCTGTCGTTGTGCACTGCGGTGGCTGACACGTGGCTGTGGGGTGTGGGGGATGCTCCTCCTTGCTGTGCTGTGGGACTAGGGGCCTGGTGTGTGTTGTACTTGGGCTGTCCACCGTCCCACCCACTGCACTTTGTGTTCCTGCCACTTACCTGTTACTTGTCGGTTAGTGCAGCTGTGGCGGACACATGGGTGTGGTGGGTGCTCGTTGTGGCGCTTCTGGCATATTTGGGGACCTGTTGGTGGTTACGTGGCTGGCTGAGTGTACACATGTCCCCACGCATCTTACAGTTGTTCGGTTTGGGCTGTGTGTGGTGGTGTCTGTTGCATGTGTGTGTGATGTGTTGTGTATTGTGTGCTGGATATGGGGGTGTTTGTCCCTGGGAGCTGTGGCATGGTGGTAGTGCATGTGAGTACATAGCGGTGTGCTGGTATACATTAGTTTGTACTTACCAGCCTCCACTCCCCCTGCTAATCCGGCGAGGATCTCCGGATGGATTACGACTCGCACCTTCTCCTCCCACGCTTTGAAGGTCTTAAAGAGCGCGGGATTCCCTCCGCCAGTGACGGCAGCCAGCTCTCTGTTTTTGCCCTCCTTCTTCTTGACCAGGCTCTTTACGTCATTCCAACGTTTGTTTATCTCGACTCTGTTCCTGGGCAGGGTCCCGACTGCATTGACCTGGTCTACGATCTGGTTCCACATTCTGTTTCTGGTGGCTAGTGGTGTGTGCTGGACCATGTTCCCATAGATTTGTGGGTACACCTTGATGATCTCGTCGACCATGACCGTCAGCTCCATGGGCGTGAACTTGGGCATTCTTTGTGGTGCCATGGTGTTTGTGGTGCTGGTGCGGTGTGTGTTGTGTAATGTGCAGGGGGTTTGTGGTGCCGGTGTTTGGTGGTGGTGGTGGTGGTGGTGGTGGTGGTTGTGATGTGTGCGTTTCTGTGGTGTGCTGCTGTCCTTGCTGTGTCACTGTGTCCTCTCCTCTCCTCTCTGGTTTGCAATGTAGCAAGGGGTTGTGGTCTGTGGGAGTGCTGCTTTTGTACTCACCTATGTGGGTGTGTCCTCATGGTCTGTTGTTTTCAGGTGTGTTGTGTCTGGGGTTCTGGCCTTTGTATTTTTGTTTGTCCGGGGGATGTTTTCGGGATATGTACTGTGCTTGTGTATTTGTGCGTGCCTTGCTGTGTGGACTTGTTGGCCATGTTGTGTGCTATTGGTTTTGTGTGCGGATGGTTTCTGTGCAGGTACGTGGGCGCCATGGCTTCTGCCGTGTCGATTCTCATCGGCGTTGTTTGCGCTGGCGGGCGGTATATTTGTGGTTTTCCGCGCTCATGGCGGTGCGATCGTAATCTCACGTGCGGTGTGTCGGCGGTGAGGGCGGGCGGTTTTGTGTTGTCGTGCGTGTTTCCGTCCGTGGCGGGCGGTTTGTCTCCGACTCGGACGTTGGCGGGCGGTATTTTGTGTGCTTTTTCCGCCGATGGCGGTATTTGGTTTGTGTAATCGTAATGGCGTGGTCGGTGTTCAGGCGGTGTGTGCGGGCGGATTTTTGCCGCTTCCATGCCTGGCGGTGTTATTTACGCCGGGTATCGTAATGTGCCCCTTAATTACTAATAATTTACTTACCACCCTATTCCCCTAAAAACACACAACCCACTCCAATAATAAATTAATACAAATAAAATAATTATCAATTCATAATAATTAATTACCAATTCATAATTAATAAACAATAAATTAATTATTAATAATAATAATTAAAAATTAATAATTCTCAATTACAATGACATTACTTCCCACCCTATTCCCCTGTAAACCCACAACCCGCTACAGAAATAAAACACAAAATGTAATTAAAATAAATTAATAATTCCTAAAAATTATTATTTAATTTACGATAATTGAATTACTTCCCACCCTATTCCCCTATAAACCCACAACCCGCTACGGTACTAAAACGCAAAATTTACTTTTAAAAAATTACTAATTTCTAAAAAATGTATACATATATTTAAAAAAACAGTACAATACTTAACAAAAAATATAGAACACATACATATTAAATACATACTAAAATACATAACACTCATATAAATATCGATATTATTAACATCGATAATTTAACTATCGATATTACTAACATCGATATCTGCAACATCGATATTTCTTACCTTAACTTCGATATTCTGGTTGTAGATATTCTTGACTTCGATATTTTGTCCCTACGATATTTAAAACTCGATATAACTGTGCTTCGATATTTAAAAATCGATATTTTGACTGTCCACCTTAAAGAAAATGGGTGGCACTTTGTGTGTACATGTCTGCTCGGCGACAAATATTCATAAATAACATAGTAGGGAGGGTTGATGGGTGGGTGAGTGAGTGGATGGATGAGTGAGCAAGGGTGGATGTATAGATGGATGGATGGATGAATAGATGGATGGATGAGTGAAAGCATGGATGGCTGGGTGAAAGAGGGTGGATGATTGGATAAAAGGGCGGATGATGCGTGGATAAGTGAAAGATTGGATGGACGAATGAAAGGAAGGGAGGATGGATGAAAAGGTGGATGATGGATGAGTGAAAGGAGGGATTGAGTGAAAGGGTGGACGGAATGAAAGGCTGGATGGAATAAAGGAGTGAAAGGGTTGATGGATAGATGAGCGAAAGGATTGATGAATGAGCGAAAGGGTGGATAAAGAGATGGATGAGTGAAAGGATGAATGGATAGGTTTTGAGATGGATGGATAGATAGGTTTGGATATGAAGGGTGGACAGATGGAATGGTGAAAAACTGAATGATGGATGAAAGACTGAATAGACGACAGAATGTAAAGGTTAAATGGTGGACATCAGCAGGTAAATGGTAGGATGAAAGGATGAATGGATAGATCTATGGAAGAGACAAGAGATATCTTCTGGGGAGGGTCATGATGATTTGCTTTATTTGCTTTGTGCCATAAGAGCTTTGGTTCGAAGTGGGGGTATTTTCAGTTTCTTCCTACTCACGTGCTGAAAAATATATAGTAATGTGCCAAACAACAGAAATTAACAGTATAGCATTAAGAAAGTGCAACTATTGCAAAAAAAGGAAATGTTAACATATTATAGCATTTCTCTTTCATTTTGTGTAATAAGTTAACTTGCTTTGTTTATATAAACACATTTCTCATGTGTTTTGGTATGTGCTGCAACTAATATAGAAGTCGTTAAGTATCATCATGTCTTGCCCTTAGCCCCGCCCCCTCACTACACCAGCTCATTTTAATGAGTACCTGCACTTATTTTTTCCCATTTAAAGCACTGTTCATGGGTGGTGCAAAGGGGGTATATTCTGCTCCCTCTAGAACATTTAAGAGCTGAGTGGATCTCGTGCCTTCGAATTCTGTGACTGACAAGGTCTGGGGGACTGCCAGGCAGATATGAGTGGGTTTTGTGTACTGTGTGGCATGTGGGATGCCCAACTCGGGGGCTTATTTACAAGCCCCTTGTGCCGCCGGTGCGTCACTTTAAATACGGGAAAAAGTGACGTACCGGCGGCGCAAAGGGCTTGTAAATAAGCCCCCCGGTGTTTTAGAGGTGAATCAAAATGATAGTCGTCTTTACAGTCCGTCATGTTTGATGAGTCAACCCCGTGTGTGCGTCTGAGGGACATTTCCTCCCGACAGTGAACATGTGTGGTGTGGCAGTCGTGTTGTTGTGGGAGTATCGTATCTGATAAATGAGTCAGGACGTCGTGATGTTCAAAGGAGACTTTTGAACATATAAGAAGGGGGAGTAGGGGAGATCTTTGAACATGTAATGGGGGAGAGTTGGGAAGTATTAGATGGCATGTCAGTTACGTGAGGCAATGCAATCCTGTTGTTCAGTGGATTCTTTGTAATGGGAGTGATGTGGGGAGTTGTAGATATTGAACAGTGAGAGTGATATACATCTGAGTTGAGATATATGGATGGTTAACCCTTGTACTGACTGGCACACACACACACGCATGCGCGCGCACACACACACACACACACATTTTGTTCTTAATAACTCACCACTCCTACTCATTGATAGCTACACATACACAGAAACAAAGATACACATATGCACAGACCCTCATCTCCCCTTCCCACTTTCACCTTACCGTCAGAGAGGGGCACGTGTGCTTGTGAGGGGGTATTCTGGAAAGGTAAGTGGGTGACTGCAAGAATGAGGGAAGACAATGGATGAATGAATGGATTTATGAGTGCATGGATGAGTGGCTCAGTGCATGGACGATGGACTCAATGCATGGACGGGTGGATGAGTGAACGCATCTATTAATCCACCCATCGACTCATTCTTCTATTAACCCACTCACTCATCCACAGTACCACACTCACAAGCTGGCCAATTAAAATACACTTTCAGTTGTAAGTCATAATTATTGGCTTTGCAAATACTTGGTTTCTTCTATGCAGAGGGCCCGCACTCTCCCTGCATGCTTAAACAACCTCGCTGCTTGTCTGTTGCTCCTCTCTCTCTTCCCCCATGAGTCCCGCTCCACATTACTGCATTTCCACTGCCCTATGCCCGCCCGCCCGCACCACTGTACCATCACAAAGTCTTTCACAATTGTCAAAAGTGTAAAAAAAAGTAACCTGAACACAGCACTGTGGAGGAGAGGTGTTACAGTGAACACTCCCCACCCCTGACCGCTGCTTCTACGTCTTCTGCCACCTCAGCATCAGAGAGCCTTTCACATAGTACAAGATTTGAAATAAAACATGTGACAACCTTTTCAAAATGGCCGCCAGACAAGCGTATTGTGTCAGATTGCCTGGAGTCCCAGGTTTTACCCTTTTAATGCCTATTGATTATGGTTGCAAAATATTAAATTCATTTTAGAAAATGCTACTTGCTAAGTTCAGACCCATTGGCTTTGCCAGTGCTTGTTGCATGCATATGATATTAGCCCTTATACTCAGTTTTGCTAGAGCTAATACTACCAGGTAAAAAACATGTAAAATGCTGTGCAAATGGACTCAAATGCACCTGCTTTAGCACCAACTCACCAGTTCAAATGGTCCCGTTAATGAATAATAGTGACTCGCATGGTGCACCTTCTGACACGTCACACTGAGAGCAATAAAAGGTGCAGACCTTCAGAGGCATGGCTGACTACCCCACAAACAGGGCCATATGTTGTCCTTCTCCTGGATACTAAACACTGAGTCATGCTGGTGGTGTGATATTGGGAGGGGCAGGATATAGAACTAGGAACGGCACACAGTTTACTCAATCTGTAATATTAACGAAGCTAATCACCACCTCCCTTCCTTCGTGAGCACTTGGTAACCGGCTCTGACGTTACGGACTAACATAACACTACTCTCCAACCATAACACGGCAAATAATTCTCACTCTGCTACTCTCCAATCCCTGCTTTTGGTGATATAACAAATATGAAGAAACTCCAGCAAATTTAGAGTGATTGGAGAGATTCAATAGCGAAGGGTCCCATGATGATACCGCCACCGGTTCCCGAGATCCAACCCTCTTCCATCAAAACCATCCGTGGACATGCATTAGATCAGTTGATAGAGACCACCATAGACCGCTCCTGTCTGTCAAACTTTGTGCAGCGTTTTTGCAGTATTTCCACTAGTATTAAGTGTGGGGGATCTAAGTCTCTTATATAACCCCTGCTCTACACCATCGTCCCTCCTCTCTCTCCATTTCTACAGTCTCAGTATTAATAGTATCAGCCTTCTAACTACCTCCCCTTTCAGTACACACTGCACGCTGTGGGGGTCTTGTTGACGCAAGTGCGCATTTCACGCAAAAATGTAGCACAAAATGATGGAGTTGCATCCTGCGTAATTATGCGTAATCTTGCAAATATTTGATAGAATCACGCGAAGTTCGCAGACTCCTATTAATGACAGGAACGACAGCCTTGGCTCATGTCACTAGAATATGTATCAGATGACAATGCTTTTGCTGATTATAATTGATATTTACAGATTTTTGACTTTGTTGCAATATTCACAACAAAGCAATTTTCACGTGTGTGTATGTGTGTGTGTGTGTATTCGCTGGGGAGAGAGGCAAGCTCATGACATAAGAATCAGGCTCTGCTTTCTTAAGAGAATATTGACCAGCCTTTCTTTTTTAGTAGATAGTATATTGCATTATTGGAAGTTTAAGGCAGCTTCTCGAACAATGCATGCCCAAAAAGGGATAATTTACCTACTTTATCCAATGACATGGGCATAACTGTATTGTTCTACCGAGGACGAAGCGTCACTCAAAGTGTCACATATAAGGCATTGAACTATCACACATGAGCAAAAGGGAAAGAAACATGTATATGTCATATATGGAAACTCAGACTTTGGCAGCTGGGCTCATATGCGTCCTAAAAGAGCCTGATCTGAAAGTGCTTCAACATCTTGGTTCTTCTGCTACCCCCTTACACCACCACCAGAGAGGACCGGTCAGACAGGAGTCTAGACACATACTCGGCACTTTTGTAGTTACATTGGCTTTCCTGTGTGATCATGACACAATGAGCCTGCCATGGGTCTTCTGCGTTGGCAAATTACAAGAGGAGCTTCTATCTATTAGATGCCGCATCCTCCAAATACCAGGAAATCTGTCCCAGTGATCATCCAGGACACAACTTATATCCCTTGCCCACACTTGCTCTGATCTAAGACTCCCAAAATAATTTCATGTCTACATTTAGCGCACATACATTAATAAGGCTCATTTCTTTGCTGTCCATCATTCTGTGTACCAGCTCGTCTCAGTCATCAGTGTCTGTTTTAATCTCTTTCATCTTAAAAGGGATGGTACCAGCCACCAAGGTCATCATGCCGCATGCATCTTTAGAGTAGACCGCTGCATGCAATTGGCCATGCCAACTTTTATGTACCTTTCTTATCTCCTCTAAAGACAAATGTGTCTCTTACAACATATCAATTACAATTCCATGACTATTCAAGTAGGAATGTATTCTGTGTCTCTTAGGGTAGCTATTTAGGTCTCTCACATGCCACTGAACTATAGTCAGTGCCCCCCACTATAATACTAGTGTATACTTTCTCCTACACATCGTCTCCCTCGGATGAACAGGAGGATATAGCATGCCAGACGCACATGAGCCTTTCCCGACTGGTTCAGACCCTTCATGCCCTATCTCCATCCTTGTCACCTGCACCACATAAATCTGAAACTCATCTATGTATCCTTCCCATGAGTAGAACCCTAAGGCCAAAAACCATTGGCGCACTCTAAACAAGGGTATCTCACCCATTAGTGGTTGTTGAGCTTTGATAGTGGTGAGGCTAAATCCTTGCTTCGAAACCCAGTGACAGAAGCGGAGTTCTTCTCGGAAGGTTCAGGGGAGGGTTCACTTACACTCAGTTTTACTCTCTCACTCATACTCACACAGTTTAATTCATTTACTCTCATTTGCACTTGACTAACCTTTGTTTACTCTGACTTATTCAGTCTCACTCCGTCTCACTGACGTACGCAGTCTCACTCCGACCCACACAGCCCCACTCTGACCCACTCAGCGTCACTGACTTACACAGTCTCACTCATTTTTGCTCTAATCCACTCAGTCCCACTATGACCCACTCGATCTCATTGACTTACACTGTCTCACTCATTCCCATTCTGACCCACTCAGTCCCACTGTGACCACTCTGTCTCACTGACTTACGGAGTCTCATTCATTGCTACTCGGATCCATTCATTCCCGCTCTGGCCCACTCAGTTTCACTGAATTATGCAGTCTCACTCATTCCCACTCTAACCCATTCTGTCCCACTCTGATCCACTGAATGTAATTGTCTTACACAGTCTCACCCATTCCCACTTTGGCCCGTTCAGTCACACTGTGATCCACTCAGTCTCACTGGCTTATCTAGTCTCACTGATTCTCACTGTGACCCACTTAGTCTAAACTGAGTTCCGCAGTCTCACTCATTTCCACTCTGATCCAGTCAGTCCCACTCTGACCTACAACGTCCCACTGCGATACACAGTCCCACTCTGAATAACTCCGTCCCATTGAATTACACATTCCCACTCAGTCTGACTCAGTCAACATAACTGATTTACACGATGACTCTCTCTGTCTCGCTCATTCCACGGCTCACTCAGTGTCACTCCAACTCACTCATTATCACACACAGTAACACACTGTCATTTCACCTCACTCACTCTCATTCGTTTTCAATCACTGCGACTCACTCTTTCACTGACTCTCTCGCTCACTTTCATTCACACACACATAGGCACACAAGCATACTCACACATACACGCTCTCTCTCACAGACACACTTTCACTGTTGGAAAGCGGATTATTAATAGTTGTAAATATACATCTACCACTGGCAATAAGACATCTAACACAATCTAGGGCTCAGTACAGGCCTAAAAAAATTAATCCCATTGATGGAGCAAGGACTCACAAATGAGACTTGCTCGGATGCAATCCTCTTAAAGTATTAATGTATTAAATTGTATTGTTTATACTAACCATTGCACACACAAATACAATTAGCAAGGAAGCTTGCTTATGTGTTTTTACTAACAAGTAACGCTTGCCTATTCTAAAATGGCCGCTAAAACGCGGGAACTTTACTGCGCATGTCTCAACCATATCACGTGGTGTGACGTCTTTCTTTGCTTGGTGGGAAAATTCTTGCTTCTGCGCAG
The DNA here is from genome assembly GCA_963921515.1 of Calotriton arnoldi. NCBI lineage: Eukaryota > Metazoa > Chordata > Amphibia > Caudata > Salamandridae > Calotriton > Calotriton arnoldi. The sequence continues at coordinate 1,629,632 of CAWUFW010002842.1, forward strand.
TGTGATTTAAAATGGCTGCTATATGTTCTCACATGCTACAGCTTGCTCTTATGTTTTGTTTAAACTGTAATATTCTAACGCTATTAATGCGGGGATAAGTTTATAAGTAAATGGGAATAGAATAGACAGAGTGGGTATACAGTGAAACATTTTATTTGTGATTTTAATATTTTCTTCTTTGACTTTAATAGTTCGTAAATGTTGGGCCTGGGGTTGGTGAACTGAAAACTCGAATGACGTGGGTTCTGCGCATGCTCCTTGAAAGACTGCCCAGAGCGGAAAGGATGAAGTCAACCTGGACGTCGTCCAAGGCCATGACCTGATGGCCAATATTGTCATATTCATGAAATGTCCTTATAAAATTGTAACATTGTACATGAAAAAGGCACAAACTTTGTCATGAGACGGGTGGGAAATAAAGCAAATGTATTAAATTTAAGGGCGGTATTCTAAAACAAAGAGCTTTAAGAAAAGGCATTAAATTAATATGGTGTGAGGATCAACCCCCTGTCCCGGTCAAATCAGAAGTAGTGGCCCCATAAGTTAGCAACATTAAGGGGAGGTACATGGGCGTAGAAGGGTATAATAGATATAGAATTAGCTAATTAACAGGCAGATGCTGCTCAGCATTAGGAGGAACAAGACAAGCTGATCGATTGCAGGCTGAACCGCTGTCCAGAGAGGTCCTGAGGTGGGGGCGGCGGAATCCATTAGAAGGAAGAAACGGGAGAATCGAGGAGAAGCGAAGTACCAGAGAGGGAAATGACGCAGGCGTCGTGGGTAGAGAGGTCACCAGTCCTGTCCTGATCCGGGAGGAGTCTTTCTTGCTCTTCATCCTTCCAGGGTCCTATCTTTCAAACTCCTTGGCCAAGGGGTTTGGTTCTCGCACTTAGGTAAATATATATGCAAACCTTAGTTGCGCTGCTGTCTCTATCTTCTCTTTTTCCTAAGGGACCGTCATTAATCGATAAATCATTGTTGTGCTTCCTCCATGAGATTTGATTCAAGTACTATGTGGCTTTGTATTTAACTCTGCTAAATCTTTAGATAAACATTTTAAAAACTTCATGACTTGTGATTATTTGGAAATTATGAATTGTATGGAATGTCACTCATTTTAAATTTCCCAATTAGCAAAGGATTCATTGGTAAGTCATTACTCTTCAATCGGAAGATAATTGGTAGCAGGGATTTGATAAAGAGTACCAACTGACCCACCAGCGGAAATTGCTAGCGTAGTATGAATGTATGGGCCCAAAGTGAGTATTTTGTGTATGAATGCTTGTTGCTAGTAACCCGCTGGATCACCATGCTCAACCCTGGGTAACTTGGCTACGAGCAGGAAGGCTTAACTTAGGAGACAGGTATGTAAAGCATTTAAAAACACCAATTCAGTAAATAATTAAGACACAATACACAATAAAAGTCCAACACCAATTTATAACAAAAGGAAATATTTTTATCTTTAAAATGACAAAAATCCAATGTAGGGAACCGGAGATATGAATTTTTAAAGAATAAACACTTCTAGAACTTAGTCACCTTATGGAGTTTGTTTTTCCAAAGTTGCTCCAAACATCTTCCTGAAGTTCCTCTCGGGGGTCCAAAGGGTCCAAAACACAATCCAAGGGGTTGGTAGCTTCAAGATGGTTCTTGAAAGTTTGGGACTGCAATTCCCACAATGCACCTGGCCAAAACCCTTAAAGGTCCACGGGAAGCACTCCAGGCAGGGGACTCTTGGGGGAGTTGATGCAGGTGAGCTCTGTTAACCTGTAGCTTGCAGGGAGTCTACTCTTTATTCCTCTTGATGCAAGGTACATCCAAGGGGCTATAGTTCCAAATAATGCAGCAGGCACAGTCATTCAGAATGCAGGGCCTGATGGTGCAAATCAAGTTTTCAGCTTGGCAATCCTTCTTCTTCTCTTAGTTTCAAGCAGCAGGTAGATGGACCTGGCCTTCCCTGCCAGTCCCATCTCTCCTATGAAGCTCATGCTTTACGACCCCTCCCCTCTGCTCTGGCATTCCTGTGCAGCAGAGCTCTCTCAAACAGATAGCCTCTCTTCGGGGTCACCCACTCATCACTTCATCAAAGCAGCCTGGCGTATTCTGTTAACTGTGACCAATCAGGGAAGACCACAGGAAGGCTGAATTTTGGCTGACAGACAAGAAAGTCTTATAACATCTTTTCGGTATATTTTAGGATAAATTCAACAATAGCATATTGTTGGATTTATCAATACCATCCTCCTAAGTCATGTAATGATGTTTTCTTTGATTCCTAACAATAGTTATGCATTCATAAACTATTGCAATGTTATCCTATGTGACTGGGATCTACAATGGGGAAAATGAAATGTGCAATTTCTCCAACACCAGGGCCTATAAAGCATCTTTTATAAGGACACTGCTTATAGCTACATGACCCCCACTCCTGAGACACCCAGGAATACTTGAGGGATCCGGAATCTGCAAAAACCGGTGCAGTTGCAGTTACTAGGTATCAGTGTCTGCTCTGGGGTGACAGGCTGATTAGCCTGTGTGTTCAGCAGGCTTGAGCAGGCATGTTTAATCAGCAACTTTGTTTTTCCAGAGAGCGCCTGCAGACAATACGGCATCTATTCACCATAGAGCACTAGCGTTCACACCGGGGGTAACTCTTTCCGCTCACTTTGTGGGTTGCTTCAGGAGTTTCTTTAAAATCAAGCATTTGCAATGCAATCGGTCTCGCCTTTGGGACCTTATATGTATTTAGCTATGCAGCACATTAGCCTGGGTGCTGAAACATCTACTGTTCTTTAAAATGGAGGGAAAGTAAGCACCAAACTGCATGACACGCAAGGTATGGGAACACCTGGAGAGAAATATTGCCTTTCAGCAGGAAATGGTATAGTCCAAACCTCCGTTTTTAATATAAAATCAGGGCCTTCGGTGATCATATCACTGAAAATACAAGATTTGAAAAAAATATTATTGTCTAAGGGTGCTCGTGGAAGACAATTTCTATGGACTTGAATCTAGAGAATGCTAAAGTGATTCTGGTATTTTACTGACCTCTGCTGGTCGTTTTCTATCAAGAAAGTTAAATAGAGGCAGTTGCCAGAAAAATAGAAAAAAGAAAGTCCCTCAGCAGAAAGCAATTCTGGTATTTTACTGACCTCTGCTGGTCGTTTTCTATCAAGACAGTTAAATAGAGGCAGTTGAACAGAAATAAAAGTCCCTAAGCGGAAGCAGACAAGTCCTAGGGCTGATCTCCAGAGCCCACAAAGTACATACACATATAAGTATATACTAAAGTATATAAGTATATACTAAAGTATATACAAGAGGTCTCGAATGCTCGACCTAAATATATAAAAGTGTGAGGTAGTTCCCTGGGTTGGTGTAAGTATGCTCATCTTTAAATCGCTGAACTAATTATAAGTTGATTGCAGTTGGCATATACAACTACTACAGAGGGAGACGATATTATTTACTAAGTGGCATAAATATGTCTTTTAACTTCATTTTTGTAGTGTCTACAATCGGACGGCGGACCACTTCTAAAGTTACTGCAGCGAAAAAGGGACCTAAAACAGGAGTAAATTGCTCCAGCTCCGAGCTAGAGTAAGCCCTCAATCACAAACCGCCAACCAGGGGTGCTACAACACTCTTCCATAGAAAATATTAGTTGTAGGGAGTGACTTAAAATAACACACCATAGAAATAATGTTAAATTAAATTAATTTAAAATAGTTAACAATATAAAGAAATTGTTGGAGCCGGCAGTGTCTGGTTGGCTGAAGGGATGTCCCTAGCCAGGGAGAACTACTGCCCCCATCAGGACAGAGGTGGTCTGAGGGAGCTGTGTGTGGTCTACAGCAGGGATATTGTGTATCTAGGGAGGTGAATCGGTGGAGCTGTGTGGTGGGTGCATCGGTGGAGCTGTGTGGTGGGCGCCACTCCTAAAACAGCAGCTGTGCCTCAGGACAGAGGTGGTCTGAGGGAGCTGTGTGTGGTATACAGCAGGGATATTGTGTATCTAGGGAGGTGCATCGGTGGAGCTGTGTGGTGGGCGCCACTCCTGAAACAGCAGCTGTGCCTCAGGGCAGAGGTGGTCTGAGGGAGCTGTGTGTGATCTATAGCAGGGATATTGTATATCTAGGGAGGTGCATCGGTGGAGCTGTGCGGTGGGTGCCCCTCCTGAAACAGCAGCTGTGCCTCCAGGGCAGAGGTGGTCTGAGGGAGTTGTGTGTGGTGTCAGTACAGCAGGGGATATGGTGTATCTAGGGAGGTGCATCGGTGGAGCTGTGTGGTGGGCGCCACTCATGAAACAGCAGCTGTGCCTCAGGGCATAGGTGGTCTGAGGGAGCTGTCTGTGGTCTACAGCAGGGATATTGTGTTTCTAGGGAGGTGCATTGGTGGAGCTGTGTGGTGGGTGCATCGGTGGAGCTGTGTGGTGGGCGCCACTCCTGAAACAGCACCTGTGCCTCAGGGCAGAGGTGGTCTGAAGGAGCTGTGTGTGGTCTATAGCAGGGACATTGTATATCTAGGGGGGGTGCATCGGTGGAGCACTGAGGTGGGTGCTTAAGTTGAGCTGTATGTTGGGCGCCACTCCTGAAACAGCAGCTGTGTCTCAGGGCAGAGGTGATCTGGAGGAGCTGTGTGTGGTCTATTGCAGGGACATTGTATATCTAGGGGGGTGCATCGGTGGCGCTCTGTGGTGGGTGCATTGGTGGAGTTCTGTGGTGGGTGCCACGCCTGAAACAGCAGCTGTACCTCAGGGCAGAGGTGGTCTGAGGGAGCTGTGTGTGGTCTGTAGCAGGGGATATTGTGTATCTAGGGAGGTACATCGGTGGAGCTGTATGGTGGGCGCCACTCCTGAAACATCAGCTGTGCCTCAGGGCAGAGGTGATCTGGAGGAGCTGTGTGTAGTCTATAACAGGGACATTGTATATCTAGGGGGGGTGCATCAGTGGAGCTCTGTGGTGGGTGCATCAGTGGAGCTCTGTGGTGGGTGCATCGGTGGAGTTCTGTGGTGGGCGCCACTCCTGAAACAATTACTGTGCCTCAGGACAGAGGTGGTCTGAAGGAGCTGTGTGTGGTGTGTTGGCGTTATGAAAGCAGGTGGGGGCCTTGCAGAACTGGAAGGGGTGGGGCTGGTAGGACTGTGTGGTGGGCAGGTCCCAGAGCTGGAATTGCCCTTGAGTCAGGACTGAGGTGCACTGACTGAGTTGAGTGCCATCCTCACGGTAGAGCCGAGTCCATCACGTTTGAAGAGGAGGTTGAAAGATGTGTGGTTTCCGCCGACTGACGGCGGGGCGAGAACCCAGCGCTTTTATCAGATCTTCCAGCGGCTTCAAAGCACCAGCAGAGAAGCAGGGAGTCAAACCACTCACACACATTGTCTCTGCCCAATATTGGGCATGAAAAACAATGGACGCCGCGAAAGTCCCTTCTGAGATCCGAGTATCCGGCGACACTTAGAAGGCCACAGGGGTGCCACCCTGCCCCTATGCCTCCCACCCTCTGGCATTGGTTTCCAGGGAGGGCACGGAGCCTGTCCATTCTGGGGCACTGGGTTTGCGAGATGGGGTGAAGAGTTGGCGGACTGACATCTTTGTACAGACCCTTCCCCTCAGGGCTTCAGTGGGTCTACTCTGGGTGGGTGGTTGGTTGAAATGGCGCAGGGGCTCAGAGCCCCTCCCCACTGGACACTGGTTATAAGGAACTGCTGCACAAGGAAACACCCTCAAGGTCTCTGGTTTCAGGGGGCCAGATGGGTCAGTGGTTTGCTAAAGCCCCCCCCACACCGTAGCGCCCACCTCTTAGCAGCTGTACAGTACTGTTGTTTAAATGCATTAGGGCTGTTTCCAGAGGGGAGGATTTCTAGGCACTAGGAAACTAACGAAACTGAGCGTGAGCTGGGGTGAGGGGTCTCCATGAGCCCCGCATCGGAGGGGATTCACCCCTTAGTTGGCAAAGCTGTGCGGTCCCTTTAATCGAAATGCAACATGTGGGAGATTCTAAGTCATGCACCGCAACCCCGTCCGCGAGGCTCGAGTATCCCCCCCTCTCACCATGAATGGAGGACGCCCTCCAAGCACTACAGTGCCTCTCAGGCAATATAGAGGCGCACAACATACAATGAATAGATGCACTGATTAAAGCAGCTACGCACTCAATGCTACCAGACAGGTATATCCAAAAACCAGCAACTCTGTGCCAGGTTTACATAAACAAGCATTTGCAATGCAATAGGACTCGCATTTACGCGAGACCTATTGCATTGCAAACGAGGAGTGCGGGCAGAGGGGCGAAAAGGCACCGACAGCGGGAGTGCGGGCGTGGGAGGGGGAAAAAATATAGTGCACTAAATATCACGTACCTTACAGTCTAACACTCGAAGTAAAGGGGCCAGTAGCCATGGAAGGATACAAATGACGACATGGCATAATAAGGCGGGACTAACAAGCCTCATAATCATTCAGAAGACAGAATTTACGAAAGACAATGACACGAGCCAATTAAAAACATGGGCGGGGAGTGGGCTGAGCTTCCACGGAGCTCCCACTCCATGCTAGATAACTGCATGCTTCGCAAAGCGAGCAGCGCATGCGCGCTGCCGCTATAGGCTCGACCTAAAAATGCTGTAAAACAACATTTACAGATGGCCGAATAGTTTGATTAGGTATTTGGAATCTAACGCAACAAGACTTTTTTAGGCCATTCTCCATTTCACGTTGGGACATTTGGCTTTCCTAGTTCATGAACCCCGTTGTGCAATACATATTATTGTTTCCTTGTGGGGGCTAGGAATGCTCACCACAACTCCAGGTGCGTCAACAGCAACAGCGAACAGGGTGGCGAAACAAAATTACCACCAGAAAGTGTAAAAACTGACAAACTCTGTGAAGTGATCCGCGTGAATCAGGAACTAGCAGTCTCAGTTGACGAAACCCCTTTGTGAAAATAAGAATTCGAGCGCCAGAAGGGACAAGGTGAGCATATCCAAAAGCTAATGGGAAGCAATGCACATTCTGGAGGCGGTAGAAAATGCCTCTTTTCACCAACCACTCAAAATTCAGGTGCGAGGTTTGAGAACTGGCTTTTCCAGTTTGCAAACAACTCTAAACATGTTCGAAAACTCTTTTGTACTTTGATTGCAAATTTACATTCATGTATGTGATAGAAAAGGTGAGAATGTATTTTGAAAAAGATAGGAAAAGTGGCACAGGACACTTTGCATGAAAGTGAGAGTACGTCTGAGGTCACATGAAGTGGCCAGAGGGGATGGACGAAGGTCATTAGCCCTATACCCAGAGCCTGCTGGCCATGGTGAAATTCTATGCCTAGTGAGATCTGGGGGACAGGAGAGCGGGCACATTGTGAAGCCTTTCACCATAAGTATTCTCTGAGGATTGTTGTGAATCTTAGCAGGCTAGGGGAGAGAGAGCCCAGTGTGTGTGTGATGGTCACATCCTGTGCTTAGAGCCCACTGACCATGATCAACACGTGGCTCCTGGTGATAGACTAGTTAGTTAATGGCATGATCAGAGGCACACACTGTTCCCTTATGTCAATAATATCAGGAAAGATCATGTTAGCAGAGTACCTTTACCCAGGCAGGGGTTAGACCAGAGGTCTTCAAACTTTTTGATGCCGAGACCCCCCGTCAACATTTTTTAGGCGTATGGACCCACTCCTTACAAAAAGTTCTGGAACCTGGTACTTCTCATCCTCGACAACCATAAACATCCCCAATTCCTACGGCAAATCATTTTTCTGGTGGGGAAACAATATTAAACAGTGTTTAGCAAACCAAAAGTTTGTGGGTGTGGATTGGTATCAGAGGCTTACTACTGTCGTGTAGTTCCTATATTACCTATACAGGATCTGTGCGTTCGGATAACATAAACTGTGGGTTTGGTGGCGGATGGATTCCGTGCACCCCCACCAGATACGTTAGCCTGTCTGTATTAGCTAGCTCACAGTGCCACTAGAGTCTCCTCTTATCGGGGAGAGAATAGTTCTTGGCAACCTCAGAACATGACAACCCTGATCCCTCAGGATCGAGGAAACAATATACTACTTTTCACCCAGTCACTTGTGCTTACTTATTTTGTCTCAGAGAGTTACACAGAATAAACAGGCTGGGCGTTTCAATAAGTATTTATTAAGCAGTTGTTATTCCAGTGTATAATAGATGAGCTGCAACAACCATTAGACAGTAGCAGAGATATATGATTAGCAGTACTATGAAAGTAAAAGGAGGGTAAAGTTCTACCATCTTGCAGAGATCATGAATATATACAAGTACATAAAACACATGATAAAAAGTGCGTACTCCTGCGATATCTCCCTAACTAGATGTACCTAAATGTACCTAGCATATATGTAGGTGTTATGCCAAGAATCCCTCTAGGATCTAGTCCATCCCATTACCTGAGAGTTTAGAGAATGTTTAGAGAATGTGGGACCCCGTCCTGGTCTCGTGTTGGACACCCCGCGAGGGATGTTAGACCACTGCTAGCTGGAGCGTCTGCATGCAGGAACCTCAGCGTCTCTGGTCAGCCAGGAAGTCACGGTCTCCTCTATCTTCCTAAGCAAGATGTGCTGTATATTTACCCATAGGTCTCCCCAGGGGTCCTACCTTGCTGTGTTACTGTGTCGGCCTAAAGGATGACATTGGGCCTGAACTTTATACAGAGATATTATACAGGAGATGGTAATCCTACTGTTAGTCCTGCTGTGCTTCCAAGAAGCGTCATGCATAATGTTTGAGAATCGAACCAGGGAAAAACCTGTGTTCTGAATGCAGTGTCATATCTAGGTAAAAGGTCAGTGCCTAAGAACCGTTATGTATGTAATGTAGAGAAGGATGTAGGTGAAAGGTTGCAATGTTACCTGCGCCTATATAGGGTACCTATATGGAATATAACACCCACTCTTCTTCCGAATGGACGACATATGTAACCTATTACTGTATTACTAATATGACTAGATAGAGGTCCGCACAAAGTTTATAAAAACATCTTTTGAACTAAAATGTTTAAAAACTTCTAAAAAAATTCTAAAAAATCTTAAAAACATTTAAAAAAAGTTTGCAAGCCCTAGCTCTAAAAATATCCGTTGATATAGTCTGGATCACTATAAGCATTATAAAGCCATGAATGCCCAAAAAATGAAAGGAATGTCAATTTAGTTCCATAGTTCCAAATATTGAGCTTGTTTAAAAAAGGGCGAATTTTTCCCAGCACACGACGAGCCAAATGAGTTCAAATGTTTATGTGTCCTGGCTGGTAGACGCAACATTTTCGTTGGTTGCTTCCGCAGTAGACGGACCATGTAGCACTTCGCAGAGCACATCAATTGAGCACAGATGTTCCACGCTGTACACAGCCGGTGCTGGGGCAGCCTGTGCGCCGTTCAAAGCCTGGGTGTCAGAGGAGGAGCCGGTGTTCATACCAACAGGTGCAGTTACTACCCATGGTTGCTCAAGGAATGCCGCCATCAACATTTTAATACGCTGAGGACACTGCAGAACATGGGCCGTTATCGGGTCCAGTAAAGCATTCACGTCCGGTGGCGCACATGATGGTAGTGTCAAACAAAGGTCTAACACGCATTCTTCTCCGCAAAACAGGCATCGGAGGACAGGTAAGATGCAGTCTATCCAGACCAGTCGAAATGACAAGAACCAAGATTCACTAAGTTCTCTTAGGCGAGGCGTGCCTAGAAGTTGTACCATGCGGTCCCGGTATTTACGCTCCAGGAGTGTTCTTTCCATCGCCTTGGTGACTGGGACGTCCATTGCATAGCAAATAGAAAACAATCAGGATACCTGCTATTAGAAACAGGATCAACGGAAGTCCTCCAAAGATGCTTCCGGATACGGAGTGTATGAAGTTTGGTATAACTCCAAGTACCGTCTGAAAGGTGCTCAGAAGTCCAGAACCTATGGTCTTAAATAGGTGGACAATGCCTGTCGTATCAGACATGTTAAAGATACGATTCACCATTTCTGCGAAATGGAAAGGGCAGTTAGTATAAATGAGTGCCTGTATCTCTGCTGAAGACCTTGCAAGTTGAAGATCAAAAGTCTCTCGAGCGGGGGTTAAGGGCACAGACTTCTATAGAAGCATGGCTTTCATTCTGCTTAGAGAATCAACCCGTATTAAGGAAACATTCAGTGAAGGCCATAACGGCGCCTCCCTGACTGTATGTGTTGGTGGATACAATACTTGCATACAACAAGTAACCCTGGAGCTCACGGTTACCAGATATGCGATGCCCGGGAGCATGCCACAGCAGCCTTGACTGTTCAGCATCAAGTAACTCCCATTTGAAAGTAGCCTGAATGCTGGAGTAATCACTGCAGCTGGGGCACCCTTCAAATGACAGGACAGGTTTGCTACAGAACCATTACAAGCCCCGTGCAACATAATATCCTGGCATATGAGTGATCCACTAAAAGCGTTCTCACAGTTTGTACCGCTTAGAAACATTTCTCGATCCCCACTCCAGCATCGAAATCTGTATGGTAATTCCCAAGATTCCTTAATGTAATCCTTACCCATCTCTTCATATCTGCCTGCCTGCTTTTGTTCAAGGCAATATTGAGACTGAAAAGTAGTGACCGGTAGAGTTATGTGGCCATGGATTAGCCATTCTGTAGACGGTGATTCTGCCACTGTGAATGGTAATCTATCCAGTTTTCCGATATGCAGCATTGTATATTTTGCTCCCCTTTGTGCCATTTCTATCTGTTTATCTGTTATATTGTATTCAGAAAACAGAGACGTGCTGTTGATAAAACTCCAAGGCACGTAGCCTGCATGCAAAGATTGCAGCGTCCAGCTTAACAACATAATAGAACGTAACTGTGATTGCCCGTGTTGTAATATGGCCAAATCTTGTTCTAGTATGTCTATCGCAGAAGATACAATGTTGCCTAAGGAATATATCCTGGAGGTCAATGTGGTTAACCCATTGTCTACCACTGCTAGAGATTTTTCTAGATTTATACGGTCTATTTCCCGTAACCTCTCTGCGGCCTCTTGTTGGGATATTTTCCAAATTTCATTGTAGACGGCATAATAGAAACGTTTCTGACGTGGCTTCCTGGGACCCATTAAAAAATCCCTAAGATCCACATCCTGTGACAGTAAGAATAAGTGTTGTTTCACCTGTGTGAGTGTTGAGGTTTTTAGCCAATCAAGGCACAACTTCCCAACACTGTAGGATGACACTACCCCCGGATGTTGTCTCTGTACATAACGTGGAACTGGCCTATGGATACTAAACCCTTTGGTTTTACCCATGAATCTTGCTTGACAACTATTAGTGTCTGCGGGCCAAATCAACCATTTTCTCCAATCGGGTCTGATCTGTTGTATTGTATGATGTCATCTACTGTAATCTCTTTTTGTGATGTTATATTGTCCCCGGTGTGATGGATCTGGCCCCCGAGGTGTGTTCAAGTCCTTGCTCTTAGCTAGTCCAAGGCAAGACGTCTGTTGCACTGTCTCGTTCAAAAACATGATTTGTTGAGGGATGAGGCATGCTCTAAACAAAGCTTCTGTCCCCTGTACCAGCCATTCCCTAGTACCCCAGACTGATTTCAGGTCTATAGTGTCTTTCCACAAGTCAAAACCTTGTTCGGACAACTGGGCAATAAAGGAAGCAGAGTAAATCTGTTTGGTGCTTGTCAACATATTTTTCTGTGCTGACGTTGGTGCAACCTTATAATAATATGAGGCTGGGTCAGACATATTAAACCCCGAAAAATATGGAAACTTCTGTATAAATGTTTTTGAACTACCTTTCGGTGGTGTTGGACAATGTTCCCACTGGTGTTATGTGAACACATTTCTAGGATTAGTAGATTTATGCAAAAACTGATGACCATAATGTTGATAACAATACATAGCCTCAAAATCTGACGTGTCTTCCAATGATTGACTATTAGAAAACGCAGCAGATTTTTCCAAATCAGATAACATGTTATTAACAGTTTCAAAGTCCCAATCATCAGAAAATGTACTTGAGGTAATGATATCACTCAATGATATTTTAAAATAAATGAGGAATTCTTAAAATTTCAGTCGGACCAAATATATCAAAATCAACCTTGTCCCACACTATACCATCAGGTATTGGAACTGCTGTAATGTTCACTGATGACAAGTCTCTTTGTTCTCGATGAGATGATTGGTGTGGTTTTAAAAGTAAGTTCACCTTTTGGGCTGCAGAGCTTTGTCGAATGTATTTCCCATTAATAAGCATACTAAAAACTATTACCAAGCCTACCCAGAAAAGAAAGAAAAGTATCCCGGTGATTATCCATAGTTCTACCCAGGGTGACACCAGGTAAGTCTTTTTAAGAAAGTTCAGAAAGTCTTTTATTTGCTGTTTGCGTGATTTTTTGGCTGGCGTTGTTTCCGGTTCGCTTGGATCCAAAGAAAACGTATCAAAGTTTATGAAGTAGCCAGAAGCAGTTTGATCAATTGTTGGAATTGCATCAGGATTTGTAGAAATCGTAGTTTGCTCTTGTCGAGGCATGTTGACGTAGACATCTGTATTTGGTCGAATAGCGATTTGATTTTGAGTTTGATTTTGAATTTGAACTTCAGGTTCAAGAGGAACGAGTTCCATAGCATTGTTGTTTAGTCCTTCATTCCGTGTTGGAGGCTCTTCGAACGTGATGAGTCTTTCCGTTTGAACTTCTTGAATTGTAGCGAGAGGAGGGCGTCTGCTACTTTGGAGTCCACGTGGCCTACTGCTTAGTATTGGCCACATAGTGTGGTTTGATTAGGTCAATTGAGACAAATCTTTTCTCCTTTTTTCTGGCAAGAGGCGGTAGAAGTACAGTTCTTGTTCCTTCGACTGCTAGGACTGGTACACGTTTTCTGTATGATGGCCCAAATTCTTTTTTGTCCGCTATTTTCTCTATGACCAGATCCCCGACTTTTGGGATCCAGACAGGTCTTGCCGTGACTGATTTGACTTCCCCAGTGGTGGTCTGCTTCAGATGGACATTACTTTGTTGTGTCCTGGATTCATTTAGATCCTGTAAAACAGCCAAACGATCATGGATGTCAAAAGGCTTTTCATCCGCCACTATTCCTTCACAATCAAGATCAGGTACCCACATTCTTGTCCCAAATAGGACCTCATATGGAGTGACACCCCCTAGAGAACTTCTTGGCATGTTGTTAAGAGCACGCTGCACTCCATACAGATGTTTTACCCAACTTTCACCCGTGCCTAATACTCTAGCTATTAAAGAGTGCTTTATGTCTCGGTTTTTTCTCTCCACTACCGAATTTCCCTCGGGATGGTATGGAGATGAGTACCGCAATGCTACACCCAATCCTCGCATGGCCTCCTTGTAAGCCCGAGAGCTAAACGCAGGGCCCTGGTCAGAATGTAATGTGCCAATTGCGTATGTCCCTATAAAGACTCGCAAATCTTTTATAACAGTTCGAGCGTCAGCCGAGCGGTGGGGCCACACCCATAGGAATCTTGAGCAGGAATCCACTGCAACCATGATATACTTGTAAACCCATTTACATTTTAAGGGGCCGCAATGGTCCAGGTAAGTGCACGCAAATGGTCAGTCTGATGCTGTCTAATAATGGGACCTGTGCTGGGCGAGCTACGGCGGCTCCATTTATCTGTTGACAGATGTCGCAGCTTAAGATGAAGTCTTTGGTCTGCTTTGTTAATCCTGGCCACCAATAGCTTTGTTTAAAAAAAAAGACTGTTGCCGAAGCTCCTGCATGTACAGAACCCATCCCTTTGTGTGCTGCTAGAATTAAACCTAACCTACGATCCATGTTTGGAATCACTATATCCCCCACTCCAGGAATCTGAGCAAATGGAATGTTATTGGCTTCTAACTTGTAGGAGTACTTGAGTGGAAACCTTTTTGGTACTGCTCCGCTGTTTTTGCGGGTTGCATTAATTGCTACCATAATCTCACCGTCTATTCTCGTTTTAGAATGAGTGATTGCAGCTACGGAAGCCGTGCGTACAGCCCCCTTTGCGGCTTCATCAGCCAATGAATTCCCTTCAACGTGAACGCCATCATGCTGATGACTCAGTGTATGTATCACGTGAGCCCTCGGTAGTTCGGTTTTCAACTCCACTACCTGTTCCCATAGCATTTTATGCTTAATTGTGCCACCTTTTGCATCTTTGAACCCGTTTTGAACCCAGTACTGCAAATATTCATTGTAAGACTGCACACAGTAAAAGGAATCGCACAGAATTAGTGTGGGGAATTCTCGATCCGTATTTACTAGTGCCAGTATCAGCGCTTTTAACTCCTCCAGCTGTGCCGTGCAGTCTCCTAGAGACTGCTTTTTTGTGCAACTTGGGTGGAATTTTCCATCCCGCATGCGACCTTTAACGATTGCACATGCTGCGCTATATTGTTGCTTACTTCCTATGGCTGGTTGAGCTGATCCGTCAGTGTAAATTATATATTCATACTGATCTAGAGGCATTATTTAGTTTGGTAGAGGATATTCTTGTTCGTATTGCAGAAATGCTTGTGTCTTTAAATTTGGGTCGTACCTGTATTCTACATCTGTTGCAGTGAGAGAATTAGCCCATTGTATCCATCTCGGATGTAAAGCTTTAGCATTAGGAACGCTTGCCTTTGTCGCAGCCTCTAAGGCTGGAACCGGAGTCACTACTATTATTCGTTTCCCCTGAGCCAGTGCTCTTTCTCTCACTACAGCAGTCTGTACTGCTGTCAGAATCTTTTCTGTAGATGCGAAGCGCATTTCAGCATTCGTGTACAAATGTGATTTGTATGCAATTGGTACTGTTTCACCTTCATTATATGTTAGATAGGTGTACCCAGATTGACCCGCAACTATACGGATCACCAGGTTGCGTACGTTTACGCGTGTCTGTAAGTGTTTGGAAGCTATCATGTCAGCTTGTAAGGAACAAAGTGTATCTGTATGTTCCTGTGTACATTGTTTTACTGAAAAATCAGGTTTTATTAAGTCGTAGAAAGATTTTACTGTTTCTGCGTAATCCAAAATGTAAGTTCGACCAAAATTTAGGAATCCCAGGATTGATTGTAAATTTTATAATGATTTTGGAGGTTGGAGCAGCGCGCATTTTTCTAAAAAATTGGCTGCCAGGCTTTTTCCTTCACTTGAATGCTCATATCCTAAAAACAGGACCCTGAGGTGGGCAATTTTTGATTTTTTAAAAGTTGAATTTGTAGCCCTCATCCGTCAGATAAATATCATCCACATAGGACAATGCCTCTTCGTCCAAATTTTGAAGTAACTCAGTTACTCTGGCCGAAAACAACCCCGGGCTGTTCTTATACCCCTGGGGGAGTCGACAAAATTGACGCTGAGTCTCTAGCGCTGAGAAGGCTGTTAGATACCTGCTTTCAGGTGCTATATTTTGGCAGAAAAATCCATTTGAGATATCAAGTGTTGTTTTATATTTTTTCCGCACAATGTTATACATTAATGCGGCACTGTGTGCATTTTGGACTGCAAATGTCTTGGTGCAAGTGTTTAAATGTCTGTAATCTAAAACTAGACGATATGAATTGTCAGGTTTCATGACAGGAAACAAAGGATTGTTCATTGGTGAGGTGCAAGTTTCAATCATCCCTTGGTATTCCCTGACCTGTTTTTTTAGCTTCTTGCTTTATTGGATACTGCCTTTGTGCAGTTGGAGTATTTTTTATAGGAATTATGTGGTGGGTTGAATCCTCATCCCATCCAACATGGTTTTTATATAATGCCGGAGCCTGGGCTACCGCCCACTCCTGCGCATATGTGTGTTGCAAGTGCCTGGGAATATAATCTGAGAAGGCCGGAAGAATTACCGTTTCTCCTTTAGGGCAATCCATGACGAATGCTGGTGGCCAATCTTGTTCAGCTAATAAAATATCATAGCCAAACGTCAGGTTCTCCCAAAAGAGACCTCTCACTGTTCTACACTTGTACCCCTCCATTTGGAGCGTTATTTCATATACTTTATGTGGGACGCTTACCCTAGTATCGGGTGTTTCCACCGTGATATAATCATTCAAGTCCGCTGTCACCAGAAATTCCTTCAGGTTCTGGCGAGCTATTGTTACTTCTGCCGCACTGTCTAGCATCGTCAGAGCCCATTCCCTGTTCAGTAGTCGAGTCCTCAGAATTCTGGGCATGTCTGATCTTTAGACCTGCAACCTTCTTCTTTTTGAACTGTGGCTTTTGCTTTGGTTTCTCTTCTTTTTTAGAAGTGTAATCCTGAGCGTGCTGCTTGTCTCTGGACTTTGTACGCTCTTCTTGTCTGTCTGACCGTCCTTCCCTCTCGGAGATTTTCGATGAACCCTGAAAGGAACGAGAGGAACGTGTATCAGTATCCTGATACCTGTCAGGTTTCCTAATATTATCCCTATTCCTGAGGTTATACCTCTTTTCGGAGGGCTCCTGTGGAGGAGATCTACCTCTGGATTGAGATCTATTTCCTTTAAAGTTTTGTTTTTTATTGTCCCACTTCTTTTTAGTTGAAGCAGGTGCCTGCTTAGAAGTGTCCTTTTCAGGACTACCCATCAGTTGTGGTTTTAAAGCTTTCCCACCGAAACTGTCTCTGCCTAATTCTGCATACGCAGTTTCAATTATTTCGTGTAGTTCATGTTCCTGTTCTAAAGGATTGAACTCCCTCAGGCGTTGGCGGATGGCCACTGAAGCTACTTCCCCCTTAATGTTAGCTAGTATTATGGCTGATACCTGGGTATAGTTACCTAGTAACTTCATCCCTAAGTTTAGAGCAGGTTCTGCTCCGTACTCATTTTGTATCCGTCTCAATACATCAGGTACTACTGCTAATGACGGAATACCATGTGTTCTGGTCTAAATGGCAGCAAAGACTGTACCCCAAGTGGTACAATCCTCTAATTGAGGTGTTATCCCCATGGGTAAGCAGATTGTTAGCATTCTGTGTTTTTCATACGGGGTAGTATAATATAATACTGCCTCTAGCTGCGTTATTTTCTGAGCTACCCAGAATGGTATTTGTTCACGTTTTGTGGGCATTTTACCCATCACTGCGTGTACTGTTTTTGGTGTAATTTTAGTTGCTGTACCGTGAATTTGAGTACCATTTGTTGCAACTATTGCTGGTTGGACTGTGAGTGTCCTCATGACGAATTGCGTCAAGTTCCTATAGATTTTAATTAAATCTTTATGTTGTATGAGTAAGTCTTCTGGTGGCATTGTGTCAATGCCAGGATGTGTATGTGTAGGCCGCTAATATTGGCCATGTTGCCCCTTCTCTTCCGAGCGGGCCGAGTCTTACTCTTCTTCTTATGTGGGGTAGGGCGCCTTTAAACCAGTATAAGTGTTCCTGGTATGTGAGCGGAACCTCTATATCCTCAAACGGATAATATTCCGCTGGTGCATCTCCTTCCGTGTAGGAGTGAAATGTTTTTGTTCTCGCATTTGCTGCTGGGAATGTAACCCATGAATAAAATACCTCTGTTTTGTTTGATTCGTGTGCCTCAATCACGAAAACTACTATGCCACCCCTAGCTGATAAACCATGCGCTAGTAGTTTCAGGGTGACTGTATTTCTAAAGTTTGGTGCAATTTGTGTTGCGTCTGCATCATCCTCGTCTGTGAGGGGCAGATTTTGTTGCATTGGGGCTAATTCTTCGTTATTTCTGTCCTCAGTCATTTTGTAAAGAAGAAGTTTTTCAAGGGAACTAAGATAAGGTGTTTTTGCACAATTGAGGAACAATGTGTCCTTCAAGCTTGATTAACCAACAGCCAATAAATAGGATTTCTCGCCTACTCAGCTGTGGCGGAGTTTGTTCCCACCCACTCCAGACGTCTCTGGTGTTTTGTGAGTAGGGGTCTCTGAGAATAGCACGACTGAACTACTCAGATTCTACTGTTAAATAAGTACCCAACCAACGTTGGCGGCGCCATATCGTGTAGTTCCTATACTACCTATACAGGATCTGCGCGTTCGGATAACATAAACTGTGGGTTTGGTGGCGGACGGATTCCATGCACCCCCACCCGATACGTTAGCCTGTCTGTATTAGCTAGCTCACAGTGCCACTAGAGTCTCCTCTTATCGGGGAGAGAATAGTTCTTGGCAACCTCAGAACATGACAACCCTGATCCCTCAGGATCGTGGAAACAATATACTACTTTTCGCTCAGTCACTCGTGCTTACTTATTTTGTCTCAGAGAGTTACACAGAATAAACAGGCTGGGCGTTTCAATAAGTATTTATTGAACAGTTGTTATTCCAGTGTATAATAGATGAGCTGCAACAACCATTAGACAGTAGCAGAGATATATGATTAGCAGTACTATGAAAGTAAAAGGATGGTAAAGTTCTACCATCTTGCAGAGATCATGAATATATACAAGTACATAAAACACATGATAAAAAGTGCGTACTCCTGCGATGTCTACGGAAGCGAGAGGGCATCTGACACGCGAACGGAAGCACATTCACTAACGAACCCATATCCTCAGAGGCAGAATCTACTGATAAAAAAGTCTAAAACAATAATTCACTCGGAGTATCGATCTACCATAAGCATATCCTGAAAAAGATGACAAAATTGTGCCTATTTTGAAACAATTACCTCTGGATAAATACAAAACAATTGATGAGTAAACTGGAATTAGAGATACTGACAAGAAAATAAGACTTCCTTTTGGATGATGCTACCTACCCGTAGAGATATGATATCTGGCTCTGGTTGAATCAAACAGCACTGAGCAAGTTCTGCGGACAATAGAGTAAATAGAGACGATTCCACCTGATGAAGGCTGTAACGCCGAAACGCGCGTCGTGTTTTTCCTTTTCATCGACCGCCAGCCTTTGAAATGTTCATTTGTTCGTTCTCTAGGCTTTTAATGGAATGATTTGTGATGTATAGTGTTGTAATGTTGTATTTATGAATTATATCTATGTTACTCTATTATGTATGCACAATAATATCTACATAAAAATCTTTAAAAAAATACATTTTTGAAAATATTAATGAAAAAAGACAAAATAATACGTCAATGAAAAATAAAGAAAAATATTTTTGTATCAACACAATTATTGGCTGTATATTTATATATGTATTTTGTGTGTATTGTGGCAAGAACACTGTAGGCCTGACAATTTAGACTACATTACATTATAATTCTTGTGTTTAGCGCATTGCTTTACCCCTTGTACTCCTGCGATGTCTCCCTAACTAGATGTACCTAAATGTACCTAGCATATATGTAGGTGTTATGCCAAGAATCCCTCTAGGATCTAGTCCACCCCATTACCTGAGAGTTTAGAGAATGTTGGACCCTGTCCTGGTCTCGAGTTGGACAGCCCGCGAGGGATGTTAGACCACCGCTAGCTGGAGCGTCTGCATGCAGGAACCTCAGCGTCTCTGGTCAGTGTGTCAGCCGGGAAGTCACAGTCTCCTCTATCTTCCTAAGCAAGATGTGCTGTATATATACCCATAGGTCTCCCCTGGGGTCCTACCTTGCTCTGTTACTGTGTCGGCCTAAAGGATGACGTTGGGCCTGAACTTTATACAGAGATATTATACAGGAGATGGTAATCCTACTGTTAGTCCTGCTGTGCTTCCAAGAAGCCTCATGCATAATGTATGAGAATCGAACCAGGGAAAAACCCACGTTCTGAATGCAGTGTCATATCTAGGTAAAAGGTCAGTGCCTAAGAACCGTTATGTATGTAATGTAGGGAAGGATGTAGGTGAAAGGTTGCGATGTTACCTGCGCCTATATAGGGTATCTATATGGAATATAACACTACACAGTTCAAACAAAAAGTCTCCAAAAAGAATTACCCAAAAATTCACAATGGTACTTTTTCACAAATAAAACATATTTTGGCAAAACTTATTTGGATGATAACACCTTTCTGAACTAAAGTGTTGAGTGTGCTTGTTTTTCTCCAGAGAGACGGCCAGTCTGTGATTGCACCTTATAAATACCAGTTTAACACCTAAATATAGCAATAAGCAACAAAACAGTGACCAGTCCAGCTTTGCAAAGGACCCTTACTGCACAGCAACACTTGTTGCTGCTTTTTAGTAACTAGTGAACCGGTTGAGCTATAAACACCTTTTTTTTGTTAAAATCAGCAGATTATGTGGCAGATGATTGACTATGTGGCAAATCTATAATTATGTGAAAATCGCTGCGGTTGCACAATCGCATAATCCCAGTGGCCCTGGGTATAATGGCTGTAATGCATGGGCTGCAACTTTAGTGCAAGGCATCCAAGGAGAACCATAATATATTTCATGGGATGCTGGTGGCTTGGCTTTTACAGCTGCATGGAACTGGAGGTTGCTGAACATAGCGCTTAGAGACCGTTGGTGATTTGGCGCTTTTACAAATATAAGTTAACATAACATAACATTCATCATCATTGAAACATACCATTTCAAGTCATTAATGATGAACTGTAAGGTCCAAGTAGGATGCCTTCTTTAATTCCAGGGGAGGAAGTGGTCCCTTAATCTTCTTTCAGTCATTTTCGGGGGGCGCCTGGAGGGCCTTGAGAGTGTGAGCGCTTGGGTGGGTCAAAGGTTTGGCTAAAAACAAAATATTCTGTACTTTTTTTAGGTCCTTCACTATAAGGTAGCTACATATAAATTAAGGGTCAGCTTAAATAAAAAATAAATAAAAAAGTGCTACTCAGTGGACAATGCAATATAGTACATTATTAAACCTCTAGCAGTTAATCCACCTTAATAAACGGTCTGTGTGTAACTAGAGAACCACAGAATTAAATCTTGATTGGTGCAGTGGAGAATAGTGATTTGTGTATTTTCTAGTGCTACTAGGTCACAGCCTGTGACAGAAAGCACTGTGAATATGTAAGTCATTATTATACTAGCATTAGACACAGTATAAGATAAACTGCTACAAAAAGTGCAAACCGTTTTACGATAAAATGGTGCTTCCAAAATATAGATTTTAGTAATATCCAGACCATACGCAAAGCAATTTTTGTACATAACTGCCCCTTCAACACCTCCTCAGGGATAGTAAGCTCTATGTAAATACAATTACAATTAAAAGCATGCACTTCAGAGCTCAGTTGTCCACTCAGAAATAACTCTTCTACCAAGTTCTTTCAGCACATTGATACTTTCTGTGAAAATTTATTTGAATATGGAACTGAAGGACCCCAACATTTTAACTTATTGTCAGATCCCATAAAATGCATCAGGGCTACTGATCTGCTGATAAAAAAGTCAGCTACAGGAAAGTCAGAATAGGAATCCGCAATGTGCCTGCCAGGTAAATGACAGTTTACAGAAGCAATCTGTAATGCATATTACCAGGTGTTTGGGCACTTCTGTGGGTATAAAACACTCCTGTTCTTCAACACATTTCACCACAATTTCTTTTCCAGCCTGCCTGCCCTACCACGGCTTTTTTCTTGCTCCTTACTGGCCTTCAACACCTCTTCCGGGATACTAAGCGCTAAGTAAATATATTTACCAATTAGAAGCACGCACTTCACAGCCCATCAGAAAGCTTCCAGTGATTCGATCAATGAAAGCCAGTACCGGCTCCCAAGCATTCTTTTCAGCTGCAAATTGCCCTTTGCATTTTCAGATTAACTCATAGCGCATATTTCCATTCCTTTCAGGCAAGCAGGCATCCTGGAAGGAAAACTTGATTAGCTGTCTGACCAGCTCTGGTTTCACAGCACAAGAGAACGATCCCTGAATGGCATTGCAGCTTTTAGTATTTAAATTTCATAATGAACTGTCCGGTGCGTTTTTTTCCCGAGAGTCCAGGCAGAAGTGAGGCCCGTGAATACGCGACCCCCTTCCCATGACTCCACGCCCCCCATGGGGTCGTGCCCCACAGATTGAAGACCTCTGTGTTAGACCCGTCATAAAGTTTCAAAGAGGTCAGGCCTGGCGAGTATGGAGGAGAGAAACATGGAAGCTAAGCTAGTTGTCACTTCAGGGTTGTGAATGACTGTCCGAATAATGGCGGTGATTGAAGATGCTTGATAGCGGATTAGAAGACTGTGCATCGGGCTGACCTGTTCAGACAACTGATGACAACATTTTAGCTGAAAATTCTTTATAGGTGTTCCTTTTAGATGATGACTAAGTGAAGCATCCAGTTGCTCACGCAATTAGAGGTGCTTTAGTCAGACGACAATGTCCTGATGAGACCCTATTAGTCGTTATGGGTTGAAACGTTGACATACCCCCCACTTTTGGCTGTATAGTGATTGCTTCACCAAGAGATATTGTATACACTTAGATACCGTATCTCCTCTAGAGTGTTTTGTGGTTATTGTTCAACAATTGTGGACTGTAGTGTTTTGTTATATATGTTATGTGCATATGCTCACTAATTGAGCACTGCGTCATCTGCACTATGTTCATATTGTATATTGTTGCACCTTGCCCTGAAATAGAAATTATTCAAACAAAAGAGTGTGTCCTGTACTTGTTACCAATTATTGCCTTTTATTCACTAAACATTGAATTGTGCAATTGATTTGAGCAGCACAGAAGCCTCGGAGGGGGACGGGGGTATTTGATTGAGTGGGTCCCACGGGACTACTGTTGCATTGCGATATTGGTTACCCAAGTCCTCGTGGGCATATAGGGGCTGATTACGATGTTGTCCGGTAACACTTCCGACCGAATTGGTTTCGGAATCGTTTCTGACCGACTCGGGTTCTGCGAGTCTGACCGATAACGATGCTTCCAGACATCGTTCGGTCGGACTCGCATTGACTTCAATGGGAGCCTGTGTTCCGAAATAGAACACAGGCTCCCATTGATAAAAGTGGTGGTTGTGAAAACCTTGCACCCTGTGGCGGGCACCTCATGGTGCCTGCCACACTGTGCATGCATGGAAAGGGGGGACCCATGGGTACCCCCAAGGGCCCGATTCGGAGGGCCCCGGGGGAAGGGGGGCCTGCTATGGGCCCCCAAAGTCAGATTCCGACAGCCGATCCGCGTCGGAACAACCGATTCGGAAAGGCTGTCAGAATCTGACATCCTAATCGCTCGACTGGAAACGCAGTCCGTAGACTGCTACGATTCGGCTCTGACCGACTCGGTTACTCTGAACGCCTTTCGGAACCGAGTCGGAAAGTCCGAACGGTTTCCAGCCATCGTAATTGGCCATTCGGAAAAGTGTCTGAGTCGGTCAGAATAGCGGGTTCCGAATTGGATTCGGACGAATCTAATGCCGTTCGGAGACTTTCCGAACTACATCGTAATCGACCCGATAGTGTTGTCTTTGTTGTACATATGCACTTCTGGGTTGTGTGTGGCACTTCTGGGGGCTCAGGGGGCACTGAGAATAAAAGGCCAGTGCAGGCACTGGGTTGGGGCCTTGCAACATCTCCCACTTGTCACGGTTTACACGATTTACTGTGCTTCCGTCAATTTGGCACTCGGCATTTGCAATCCCTCACTGTTTGTTATTTTTACTCTTTTTGGTGCCCCGCCCCTGCTTGTCCTCTGTACCCCTTGGTCCTTATACTCTATTTTCCAATTACTCTTTTGTGCCCGTTATGTTCTATTGCTCCTTTACCTCTGTCTGCTCTATCAAGGTATCACTTCATGCAGCAGTCTCTACAACCACTCTGCTGAAGCCTCGCCCATTTGGCTTCAAGCCTGATTCCTGACGGGACTGGGGCTCATGCCACTAATCACAGTATGTCCTCACAACCAAGAGATACGCTGTAAACACCATTGGTGTAATGCAATACGTGTTTGTTGATTTACAAATTCTCTCTCTCTCCCTCTCTTTCTCTCTATCTATCTCATATGAACAGTGGTTCTGAGATGCTCCTAGGCTGCTTTTGGCACCATTCCAAACCATTGTCTCTGATGTGTTTTCCCTTCGCCTCTTTTTCCCCATGTTTTTCCCCAGATTCCTCAGTATCTTGGTTGGCCAAATGCACTGCCCAGTGAGTCTGTGGCCAGGGGAACTGGGCGCAGGGTATGGCTACTGCTACTGATATGTTCTGGGGAACTGTGCACAAGACATGGCTAAAGTTACTTTATCTAAAAGACATTTTGGCAATATAAAGCCATGGGCCACAAAATGAATATTATGAATTTTAACAACTATTTACCATAAGCACTTTAAATGGTGGCAGTTAACAACCACGATCTGTGGCATGTGAACCTAAAGCATACTTAGTTGCTGCTGTCATTGTGCATAATAATATGTGTTTTTAATCTCTCTTCTCTCATTTTAGAACATGTCATGCGTAATGTAATATGTGAGGTCATAAGCAGTGCATGGCGGGGAGCGCAAGTTATAGTTAGCTATATTAACTATAACTGCTGAACTTCTGTGTTTTTTTTGGTTCAAATATTAATGTTGTCACTGCCATATTCACCTAACTATAACGTTACTTTAACCTTTGTTTTTTTCAGTGAATTTCTATTTTTCTTAAAAACAAAAACATATCTTTTTATCACACCTAACTAGAATGATACTTTAACCTTTGTTTTTTTCAGTAAATTTTAAACATGAAGTAATATTTTATTACCATACATACATAAAGCCATCTCCCCGCCGGGCACAGCCAAAGGCCATGCATTCTGGGCGATTGGCCACAGGGTCTTATGTTTTTTCAAGGGGAGGGGGACCAAGTCCCCCTCCTCCCTGAGCCTTGTTAGGCCCTGGGAACCCCATCCCCCAGGGCCTTTTTTTAAGAAAGGGGAGGGGGGCCATGTGGTCCCCAGGTTTTTTTTTTAATTTAAGGGGAGGTGGCCATGTGGCCACCCTCCAACCCTTGTTAGGCACTGGGTACCCTATTCCCCAGGGCTGCTTTTTTTTATTTAAAGGGGAGGGGACCACACACCCCTTTTCTGAGCCTTATTAGGCCCTGGAGAGCCCATCCCCAAGGGCTATTTTGTTTTTTTATTAAAGGGGAAGTGGGCCGCATGGCCCCCTCCCCAAGACCTATTAGGCCCTGGGGACCCTAGGGCCGATTGTTTTTTTTAAGGGGAGAGGGCCACTTGGGCCCCCTTCTCATCCCTTATTAGGCCCTGGAGACCCCATCCCCCAGGGGCACTACTTAAAATAAAGGGGAAGTGGGCCATGCTGCCCCACTCCTCAAGCCTTGTTAGGCCCTGGGGACCCCATCCCTGGGGCTAATAAAGGTGGGTGCCCTGGTACCCACTCAAGGCACCCACCATACAAACGTTGGGAGCCCCCATGTTGAGTAATTTCATCCCCAGGGTGGGCTCCCCGGGCCTTTGGAGGCTTGGGGAGGGGGGATCACGCAGCACTCCCCCATTTTGAAAATCTTCAGCCCTAGGGTTGGCCCCCAGGGCTTGTCATGGCTCGGGGTAGGGGGCCACATGGCCCTCCCCATATTAATTAATTTTGGCCCCTGGGGTGGGCTCCCCAGGGCCTGTAAAGGCTAGGGAAGGGGCCATGTGCCCCCTCCCATTAACAAAACAAAGAGGCACAACCATAATTTTCTTTTTTTTTATGAACCTCCGGAAGTCCTGTGGGATTGCGGCAAATTTTGCCGATTTTTGTAATGGCTGCCAGCAACATTTTTCTCATGTTGCTGGCAGCCATTCAGAACACTTGCTCCCACGGGAGAGCGAATTGGCCCAAGGGAAAAAAAGCTCTCTGGGCCAATCAGAACGCTCAGTTTTTAAAATCGGGTTCGAGAAGAGTCCCTCGAACCCAACTGTCCAGATATCTATATTTTTTTAACCTTATAATCTCAAAAACTACTTAACGGATTTACACCACATCACAAAAAGCACAATCTGCATACCAATATCTAGCTTCCTGCCAAATTTGGTGTAATTCTGTTCAGCAGTTTTTACGGTAGTACTTCTTAAATAAGTCTGTGGAAAATTAAATGAAAATAAAATTTCTAAAGCACAACAATTACCCGGAGGTATCTAGGCGCTGAGCCAGACTGAGAAACCAAATATGTTTATGGAGAGGTGACGAGAGGCTATTTGGTGAAAAGCCAGGTTTTTAGGTTCTTCCTGAATTCCAGTAGATTTGCTTTGTTTTTGAGTTCTGTGGGGAGCGAGTTCCACAGCCTCGAAACCCTTCCTCCCACTTTACTCATTTGAATCTGGTACTACATGGTTTCCACTAGTAGATGAGCACAGTGAACGTGCTGGAATGTAACGTTGGAAACATTGTCTCAAATACACTGGGCCAAGATCTTGAAGCGCTTTGACGCTATACAAAGTGCCTTAAATTGGATGCACTTTCCGAAGGGAAGCCAGTCTAGTTGTACCAGAGCTTGAGATGCAGATTTATGTTTCGGGATACCCAGCAGAATACGCGCTGCCACGTTCTGCAACATCTGCAACTTGTGCAGAAAACGTTTTTGAATATTAATGAAGAGCGCGTTATAGTAATCCAATCTAGAGGAGATGAGGGCCGTGACTACCGTTCTTCGCAAGCTTATTGAAACATAGGGCAAACGTTTCTGATAATTTTCAGGATGTATAAACAAGAGGAGGTGGTATGATTTATCTGTCGTTCGAAGGATAGCTTAGTATCAATGATTACTCCCAAATCTTTTGCTTTACTACTTGGAGTAGGCAGGGTTCCCAGTTCTTGAGGCCACCAGTTAGGGGACCAAAAAGAGGGGTTATTACCGAACAGTAGAACCTCAGTTTTAGAGGAGTTCAACTTCAGGCAGTTATTACGCATCCAATTGCCAATATGGAGCATACAATCATGAAACTGAACTGCTGTGGCCTCAGGGTTACCTGTTACAGAAACAATGATCTGTGTATCATCAGCATACGAGACCAGTGCAAACCCATAAGATTTGATCAACGCTGCAAGTGGGGTGACATATAGATTAAATAGGGTGGTTCTCAGGGACAAACCCTGAAGCAACCTGCAAGGCACTGAGAAGGCTGGTGATGTAAAGTCTCCTAAGGAAACTGTTTGGATTCGATCAGCTAGGAAGGAAGTGTTGAACTTGAGTGCATTGTCTTTGATACCAATTGATTGAATCAGTCAATTAAGAGAGTATGATTAACTGTGTCAAACGCGGCCGAAAGATCTAATAGGATCAGGGCCCCCACAATCTATTGTCTGTCTGACTTCCTCAGTGGCTGTGATCAGTTTCAACTCCATGCTGTGGTGACTATGGAATCCAAACTGAGCTGGATCAAGACCCTTATTATTATCCATAAAAATGGTCAGTTCCTGATTAAAGGCCATTTCCACCATTTTAACCGGAAATGGTAGTCGAGAGATGGGCCTATAACTATATGTGTCGCCAGCATCAAGGTTAGGTTTTTTAAGCAAAGGAAGATTCAACCCTATCTTCCAGTCTTTTGGAAAATAACCTGCCCTAAACAAATTGTTAAAGATGTTTGTAAGATGTGTGGCTATTACCTCGGGAGCCAGGTGGATTATTTTGGGTGGGCAAGGATCCCGAGGTGAGACATATTTAACTTGTTTTACATTTTTTATCGTCTGGTCTGCTGTCAGTGGCCCAAAGTGAGATAGGGTATTGGTACTGGAGCTGTAGGTGCGTCTTGACAGGCTTTTATTTAGGTCTACTACTTGATTCACATCTACGAAGGAGTTGTACACTGATTTGACTTTATCTTGAAAGTAAAGTGCTAACTTGTTACAGAATTGTTGACTGATGCTGGGGTTTCTTACTTCAGGGAGGTTTGATAGTTTCTTAACTGTTGCAAACCAGTTCATTTGAGGAGCTTTTCTTCTTCTATTTTTGTAGTGAAGTAATTTATTTTCTCAGTTTGAATTAGCTTTTTATAAGTTTGTATATTAGTTTTATAAATCTTTTTGTCAGCCGTTTTGTAATCGAGCCTCCATTTACATTCAGATCTCCTGCATTCCTGTTTTTTTCGTCAGAGGTTTTCATTAAACCAGGGTTCAGGGGGGTTGGTCTTGTGACTATGGTGACTTTTTGTTGGGCCTAGCTGGGTTAGTGAGGAATCTAGCCATTGATGATAATTACAGATGGCCATGTCAAAGTCCTGAAAAATCAGCAGAATCAACTGGGTGAGAGAAGAGCTAAGCTGTTCTGTGTCAATGGTGTTCCAAGGGCGACAACTGTGTGTCCTAAAGGTAGGCAGGACTTATCTTTCCCAGACATTTCCCCTATCTCGCACATGATCGCCTTATGGTCTGACCAAGTCAGACGGAGAGATGATGTCCATCTGAGCTGTGGGTTGTCCGTAAAAATGCCATCGAGAAAATAGCCTGCTTCATGTGTGGAGCCAGGAACTATCTGTGTTAGGCCTGCACTTGCCATAAGATCTAATAGATGCGATAAATCTGCATCTGATGAATTTTCCAAGTGAAAATTAAAATCACCCAGAATTGTACAGTCCGCTAAACTGACTTTTAGTTCTACAAGACTACCGATGGTTTGGTTAAATGTTGCTTCAGGCCTCGGGGGCAGTAAAGTAGAAGTCCGTCAAAGGAGTGGTGGCTACTTAGCTCAATTTTAAAAATTATAGCCTCGCAATGCTGTGCATTGGGGAGTGTTTTAAACACAGTTTTAAAATGGTCTCTAAAAATCATAGCGAGGCCTACACCCCTTTTTATTGTGCGGTCTTGTCTACAATTCCTATAACTTGTTGGTAGTGCTGATAATAGGTCTGGGTCTGATGTTACATCTGCCCTAGTCTCCGTGACGAAGGCCAGGATGAGGCTCTGCGTCTTCATAAACTCCGCAAAATCTATCACATTTTTAACAAGGGATCTGGCATTTATGAGTGTGCCATGACACTTAAGGTCTGATTTTTGGGGGGGAACAAACTTTGGTTTGAAGGAACTAAATATCTTACTTTAAGAGTTGGTGAGGGAGAATTTACAGACCTGACAATTTAGGTTTTCAATGCATCGCTGGGGGTCCAGTCGAGGACCGGCACAGGTCTTACCTTGAGAAATGATTAGGAGCAAGGTGCCACTTGAGTAGCGGATGGTTCCCGCGACGTCTGTGGCAAAACTGGCAGGGGAGCTGATGCGGAGCGCAGTCCGAGCACTGACGGGCGCAGATGGGCTTGCCTTTGGGACACACAGATAGGCCAGCTTTATAGCCTGGCATCGAGTGTCTGAGGGGGCGTGGTCTAGAGGGCTCCTTGGCCCGTATTAAAAACTAAAAAAGTGAGGGCAAAGTAAAAACAGACTGGGGAAAGCAACCCCTGCTGAGTCCCACAGGCTCCCTGTGGAAAAAAAGCTAATGGTAAAATAAATCTTAGCTAAATAATAAGGGAGAAACAGTAAAACAGAAACATAAAACTGCCCTTCCAAGATGCCGGTGATAAAAACTGAAGCGTTGCGGGAGGCAGGCACCTCCCAGTACACTCTAGTGCTACAAGGAAAGCAATGTCGATTTCAGTTCAGGTGCCTGCACGAACACACTGCCAGGCCGGGTTTATAGCCCAGCATCGGGTATCTAAGAGGGCGTGGTCTAGAGCACCCCTCAGCGCGTATTAAAAATTAAAAAAGTGAGGGCAAAGTAAAAACAGACTGGGGTCCAGCAACCCCTGCTGAGTCCCGCATTCTCCCCTACTGGTAAAGTAAATCTTAGCTAAATAATAAGGGAGAAACAGTAAAACATAAACATAAAACCGCCCTTCCAAGATGGTGGCGATAAAAACTAAAGCATGGGGATTTTTCATTTTGGGACCCCATTTTTTTCTTAGCCAGCCCCTTGATATGTTACCCTGAAACGTTTTGTGCTCAAACTAGCCAAAACATAGCACCTTTTTGGAAAGTTTGGCAGAGATTCGTCAAATGGGGACAAAGTTATTAGCAACACAAAAAAGATTTTCCTATGGAACAACTGACCTAACTATAACAACGCAGTGGCGGTCCAGACAGAGCGTTGCTACTTCCTCCAGTACAACAACACGCCGCGGCCCAAATTGCTTACAATTGCGGTGTGTTGTTGTACTGGAGGAAGTAACAACACTCTGTCTGGATTTATAGGGGCTTGCCACCCCACCCCACCCCGGACCGCTATTTCAAAGAAGCTTGGGTCAGAGCGACAGAAATGTTTGAGTATATATATGTATATATATATATATATGCGTGTGTGTGTGTACATTATGTACATTTTGGCAAATCCACTTTCTCAGTGGTGTCATGTGGTGCAGGACGAGGCACTTGGCTCGTAAATATCCTCCAAAACTCTGCGCAAACACGCACTCACGCACAAAGGTCACATGATACCCACTAAATATACAAAAACTAATGCTTCAACATAAAAATAAAAGAAGGGCTGACAAAATACATGTGCTATACAGAAAAGATTTCAGCCATCTTGGAATGTCATACATCATAGTACTCTAATGTACAAATAAAGCAAATAAAAGCCAGAACCAGCAAATATCGATGCCACGAAATACATAGTACCAACAGGATGGGACAAGTATTACAGATAGGAGTACTACCCCTGCAGTGATTCAGACAGTAAGGTAAGAGTAGGTCTTTTGGGAGGGACATCAGCACAAGTGAGCTGAACTGTCACAACAGTAACAACAGAAGAGGGATATAAGGGTATAATAAAAGGTATATGTAATTGGAAGGTTTGGCACACTGAAGTTATACCCTTAGATCCCTCTTCTGTTGCTACTGTTGTGACAGTTCAGCCCATGTGGGCTCATGTCCCTCCCACAAGACATTCTCTTACCTTCTCGATTGAGTCATGGTAAGTAGTTATAGTTAGAACATAATTTCCATAGACAAAGTGGTTTTTGTTTTGCTAATAACTTTGGCGCTGTTTGATGAATCTTCCCCAAAATTTCAAAACTAGTACGACAATCACTTCAGCTGCTGTCTGGAAAGTTTTTGGGGTGATTCGTTAAGCGGGGGCCGAGAAAAAGGGGGTTGAAAAAATGCATTTTCCCCATGTAAATTCCCATAGGGATTTTGAACATGACTACAGCCCGAACCACTGAACAGAATTACACTAAATGTGGCAGAAAACTAGCTCTTGGTCAAGAAAGAGCCCTTTTTGTAATTTGGTGTAAATCCGTTCAGTAGTTTTGGAGTTATTAAAGAAAAAAGATTTATAGATATCCGCAGATCCAGCAGATCTCATGATGAGATCTGATTGACTGCCTGCACTACCAGGAAGTGCTGGCAGCCATCTTGGGACTCAGACTCAGCCGAGTTCCAAGAAAAAACATAAAAAAAGACAAGGGAGCAAAGTAGAAATACATCATTTTTTTTAAAAGCAAGCCAGTCCCGGGGGAAACATAAACTTTTATAATTAAGGGGAGGGAGGCGCATGTGGCCTCTGTCCCCAGGCTGATTATGGCCCGGGGCCCAGCACCCCCAGGGCACGGCCAAAAGTGAAAATGGAGAGGGGGGCCCACCTCCCAGGCTGATTTCAGCCTCGGGGCCCCATTTCTGGGGCACGGCAAAATCACAAAATAAGAAGGGTGACCACGCTGCCCCCAGGCCGATTTTGTCTCCAGAACCCCATCCCCCATCCCCCAAGCAGAATTGGGAGGGATGCCATGTTACCCCCTCCGCAGGCCGTTTACTGCCCCGGGGACCCCAACTCATGAGGCCCAGTCGCACACTGGAAAAGGAAGGGGGGCCATGCGCCCCCCTCCAGGAGCAATAAATGGCCCTAGGGGCCCCATCTCCCAGGGTCGGGCTCCCGGTATATCCCGGGGTGCCTACCCCTAGGTCATAACATGTTTGCTCTCGCTTGGTGCGATTAAAGCTCCTGCCAAGAGACTTTTCATCTGTTTCCCTGCCTGCTACGTAGTGGGCAGGGAAACAGATGAAAAAATTGCTCCCACCTGCAGGGAGCAGTACTTTTAGCTGCTCCCTGCGAGCTGGAGCAATGACGGCTCCCGCTGGAGGTGGCAAGCTGGCTGGATCCGCGGGGGCATTGGGCCTCCACATGCAGCCCCAACAATGGTGAAGTGGGTGCCCTGGGTGGGCTCCAAGGCACCCACTCTTTATTGGCTGGGCTTCGGGGGAAGGGGTCCCCGGGGGGAAATCAGCTCGGGGAGGGGGGACATGGCCTCCTCCCCCTTAACTAATTAGTCAGACCTGGGGATGAAGTCCCAGGGGCCAAATTGGGTCTCTGGGGCAGAAATCGGCCAGGGATGGGGGCTGCATGACCCCCTCCTGAGTTGGTTGCATGCAGGGGGTTGACTGCATACAGCAAGTATGTCGGGGGTTGGCCGCAGGCCTTGCAGCCAACCTGCTCAGCTGTGCGCGACATCTGATAGGATGTATGTGAGGGGGGTTGCTGCAGGCCAGCCCCTGTGGCCAACTCCCCACCAGGCACGGACAAAGGCCATACGCGGCAGAGGTTGAATTAAGGTATGTAATTTAACATTACTTTACATTAAAATAACTTGAGAAATTTAGTGAAAAAAAGCAAAGGTTACAGGGACATCATAGGTGGAAAATAGAATTTAAAAAGCCTTAGAAATTTACTAAAAAAAACAAAGGTTACAGGGACATTATAGTTAGTTTCACATTGTACTAAGGGTGGGCGGAGCATGCATAGTGCCTCTACGCGGAGTTCCACGGAGTTGGAAAAAAACTCAGTGGAACTCCGCTCTGCTCCCTTCCCCTCCCAAAGTAATTATAATGTAAAACAAAAGGCACATACCTGCCGTGGCTGCCTCCTCCTTGCCATGGCCGCTCTCCTTGCTCGTCCTCGCTGTCCTTCTTCTTTGATAACCCCTACGTTGTACGTCTTGCGTGTGCGCATGCAACACATGCAACGGAACGCGGAGTAGGCAAAACTCCATATACTCCGCTGGCGGAGCAGAGTTACCCGCCCGGGGTTACATTTTATACACACAAAACCATAGAAAATTCAGCAGTTATAGAAATCTCAAGTAACTATAACTCATGCCCTAAGGTATCTGTAACTTGCGGCCTAGCCATGCACTGCTATTTCCTCAGATATTACAACACTCATAACATCTTCTATGACATCATTGATAAAATCTCTGCTACATTTGCTGTAAAACTATTGATAAGAAAACTGTGCATGGCCGGGCATGAGTTGTAGTTACCTTAGGGCACGAGTTATAGTTACTTGAGATAACTCTAACTCTAACTTCAGAATTTCTATGGTTTTGTGTGTGTAAAATGTGAACCTAACTATAACGTCCCTGTAACCTTTGGTTTTTTAGTGAAAAAAAAATATATATGTTTATATATTTTTATTTACATTTATATTTATATACACACACATATATATGTAAATATGTATATATATATATATATTCACTGAAAAAATCACAGGTTTCAGGGACGTTATAGTTAGTTGGACATTTCACTCGTACAAAACCAGAGAAATTCGGCCGTTATAGTTAGTTGAGCTAAGTATAACTCGCGCCCCCGCAATGCACTGCTGATGACATCACATATTACATCACTCATGACATGGTCAGTGACATCACTGATGACATCACTGATGACATCTCAAATGACATCACAGATGACATCACTGATGGCATCATCCAGTGACTGTGTGTTTCTGTAAAGTTTAAATATGTTTTATATATATATAGGCCAAGGTGTATTGAAGAAAGAGTGGGTGTATGACTGTCTGAATGGATGATTTAGTAGGTGCGTGACTGACAGTATAAGTGAGTGATTAAGCGTGTCTTACTGAATGCATGGGTTAGTGACTAAACTGTGTGAATGTCTGTATCAGTCTGTCTGTTGGTGTAAAAGCGGCTGCATGGGTTGGTGAGTAGCTACATGAGTGTCTATATGGGTTATTGATTGCCTGTCTGAGTATCTGTATGGGTGCCTGAGTGTCTGTGTGGGTGGGTGGGGTGTGTGTGACTCACTGCATGGATGCGTGAGTGGGTGATTCACTGGGTGTATGGGTTCAAGAGTGCATCTGTGAGGGGCTGTATGGGTGGGTGAGTGTGTGTATGGCTGTGTTGGTGAGTGAATGGATGTCTCAGTGGTACATGTGTGAGTAACTATACATGTGAAAGGCAGTATATGTGAGTGTTGGAGTATATAAATGACTATATGTGAGAGTGAGTGATTGTGAGAGTGGCTGTGTGGATGAGTGTGTGCTTGTGTCAGTGATTGTATAAGAGAGTAAGTATGTGTTAGTATCCGTGTGAATAAGTGAGGTGGTGTGTGTATAACTGTATAGGTGAGTAAATGGGAGTGTGATTGATTCCTTGCATGACCAACTAGCGGTGTAAGTAACTCTATGGGTGAGTGGCGGCGTGTGAGTGTCTGTATAGGTGTATGAGTGCATATGATAGTGGCTGTATTGATGAGTGACTGCATGTATGAGTGACTGTATGGGTGAGTGAGTGGATGTGTGTGTAGACCTAGGAATCAGTGAGTGGGTATGTAGTAACTGGTATTGGTGTGTCTATGGTTTCGAGAATGGGAGTCTGTATTTTAGAGTGGGTGTATCAAAGGTTATATTAGGCTGTGAGGAGGTGCATCAGAGGATCACGTGGATGATGTCATCAGTGATGTCATTTGAGATGTCATCAGTGATGTCATCAGTGATGTCACTGACCATGTCATGAGTGATGTAATATGTGATGTCATCAGCAGTGCATTGCGGGGGCGCGAGTTATACTTAGCTCAACTAACTATAACGGCCAAATTTCTCTGGTTTTGTATGAGTGAAATGTCCAACTAACTATAACGTCCCTGAAACCTGTGGTTTTTTCAGTGAATTTCTAAGGTTTTTTAAATGATAATTTCTAACTATAACGTCCCTGAAACCTATGGTTTTTTCAGTGAATTTCTATGGTTTTTTAAATGCTAATTTCTAACTATAACGTCCCTGAAACCTATGGTTTTTTCAGTGAATTTCAAAGGTTTTTTAAATGCTAATTTCTAACTATAACGTCCCTGAAACCTATGGTTTTTTCAGTGAATTTCAAAGGTTTTTTAAATGCTAATTTCTAACTATGCCTACAGAGGTAGGACATGTGCAGAAAAAGGAAGAAAGGCTCAGAAAGAAGAAAGAGAAATGCAGAAAGAGGCAACAGAAGTCCAGAAAGACGAAGAAAAGTGCAGAAAGAAGCAAGAGATATGCAGAAAGAACCAACAGAGGTGCAGAAAGAGGCCTTGTTGCAAAGTCATCCTGTGCCCCCTTATTTTTGCTGACTGGTACTGGTGGTAACTGACTCTGACGAACCAGGCCCAGAGCCAATGCTATGCTGAAAGACACTTAGAATACAGTGAAAACACCTACATACACTAGGGTACACTATGGGTTGGGGTACCCCTGTGATTGGCATGACCTCCCCTGTAAGGCCCTAGTACATAAAAGGGCAGGGGGATTAAAACTACCTCTAACTCAAAGGTGCAGAAAGAGGCAAGAGAAGTGCAGAAAGAAGCAACAGAGGTACAGAAAGAGGCAAGAGTGGTGCAGAAAGAGGGAAGAGGGGTGCAGAAAGAGGCAGGAGAGGTGCAGAAAGAAGCAACAGAGGTGCCGAAAGAGGCAAGAGAGGTGCAGAAAGAAGCAAGTGAAGTGCAGAAAGAGGCATTAGAGGTGCAGAAAGATGCCAGAGAGGTGCAGAAACAAGCAAGAGAAGTGCAGAAAGAGGCAAGAGAATTGCTGAAAGAAGCAACAGAGGTTTAGAGAGAACCAAGAGAAGTGCAAAAAGAGGCAAGTGAGGTGTAGAAAGAAGCAAGAGCAGTGCAGAAAGAACCAACAGAGGTGCAAAAAGAGGCAAGAGGGGTGCAGAAAGAAGAGGTAGGAGATGTGCACAAAGAGGCAAGAGAGGTACAGAAAGAGGCAGGAGGGGTACAGAAAGAAGCAAGTGAGGTGCAGAAAGAGGCAAGAGAGGTGCAGAAACAGGCAAGAGAAGTGCAGAAAGAGGCAAGAGAATTGCTGAAAGAAGCAACAGAGGTGTAGAAAGAATCAAGAAAAGTGCAGAAAGAGGCACGTGAGATGCAGAAACACGCAAGAAAGGTACAGAAAGAGGGAAGACGAGTGCAGAAAGAGACAACAGGGGTGCAGAAAGAAGCAAGACAGGTGCAGAAAGAAGCATGGAAAGTGCAGAATGAAGCAACAGGGGTGCAGAAAGAGTCAAGAGAAGTGCAGAAAGAAGCAACAAAGGCGCAGAAGGAGGTAAGAGAACTGCAGAAAGAGGCAAGAGAGTTGCAGAAACAGGCAAAAGAGGTACAGAAAGAGGGAACAGAGGTGCAGACAGAGGCAAGAGAGGTGCAGAAACAGGTAAAAGGGGTGCAGAAAAAGGCAAGAGGGGTGCAGAAATTTGCAAGAGAGGTGCAGAAAGAAGCAAGAGCAGTGCAAAAGAACCAACAGAGGTTCAAAAAGAGGCAAGTGAGGTGCAGAAGGAGGCAAGAGAACTGCAGAAAGAGGAAAGAGAGTTGCAGAAACAGGCAAAAGGAGTGCAGAAAAGGGAACAGGTGGGCAGACTGAGGCAAGAGAGGTGCAGAAAGAGGGAAGAGGGGTGCAGGAAAAGGCAAGAGGGATGCAGACATTTGGAATAGAGGTGCAGGAAGAAGCCAGAGCAGTGCAGAAAGAACCAACAGAGGTGCAGAAAGAGGCAAGAGGGGTACAGAAAGAGGCAAGTGAAGTGCAGAATGAAGCAAAAGAGGTGGAAAAAGAGGCAAGAGGGGTGCAGAAAGGGGTAGGAGAGGTGCACAAAGAGGCAAGAGGGGTACAGAAAGAGGCAGGAGGTGTGCAGAAAGAGGAAGAGAACTGCAGAAAGAAGCAACAGAGGTGCTGAAAGAGGCACGAAGGGTGCAGAAAGAGACAAGACAGGTGAAGAAAGAAGGAACAGAGGTACAGAAAGAGGCAAGAGTGGTGCAGAAAGAGGAAAGAGAGGTGTAGAATGAGGCAAGAGAGTTGCACAAAGAGGGAAGAGGGGTGCAGAAACAGGCAAAAGAGGTACAGAAAGAAGCAAGTGAGGTGCAGAAAGAGGCAAGAGAGGTGCAGAAAGGAGCAAGAGATTTACAGAAAGAGGCAAGTGAAGTGCAGAAGGAGGCAAGAGAACTGCAGAAAGAGGCAATAGAGGTGCAGAAAGAGAACAGTGAGGTGCAGAAAGAAGCAAGATAAGTGCAGAAAGAAGCAACAGAAGTGCAGAAAGAGGGAAGAGGGGTAGAGAGAGAGGCAAGAGGGGTGCAGAAAGAATCAAGACAGGTGCAGAAAGAAACAAAAGAAGTGCAGAAAGAAGGAACAGAGGTGCAGAAAGAGGCAAAAAGGGTGCAGAAAGACGTAAGAGGGGTACAGAAAAAGGCAAGAGAGGTGCAGAAAGAGGGAAGAAGGGTGCAGAAAGAGGCAAGAGGGGTACAAAAAGAAGCAAATGAGGTGCAGAAAGAGGCAACAGACGTGCAGAAAGAGGGAAGAGAGGTGCAGAAAGTAGAAGAGATTTGCAGAAAGAGGCAAGAGAAGTGCAGAAAAAGAAAGAAATGTGCAGAAAGAAGCAACAGAAATGCAGAAAGAGGCAAGAGAGATGCAGAAGGAAGCAAGAGTGGCTTGCACACCATTAGTACCAATTTAACACCCACATTTAGCAATAAGTAACAGGTGACCATTCTAGGTTTGCAAAGGGCCTTCCACCATGCTGTAACACTTGTCGCTGCATTTTTGGCAACGTTTGAGCCGTTTGAGCTAGAAACAAGGCTTTTTTTGTTCAAATCTGCAAATTAGGGAGCAGATGATGGATTATGTGGCTAATGCAGAGAATGTATAATTGTGTGAAAATCGGTGCAGCCAAACAGTCGCATAATTCTCATACCTCTGACTAGGTCCACAAGTGCTCCTCAGTGATTCCTTCTTTTTTGTCTCACTGAGTTCATAGTTGAGCTTCTATGGAAACGAGGAAGACTAAACCTGACGTTACCACTCCACAACATAGACTACCATACCACATAATTACTCTCCATAACACATAATCCCACTCTACATAATTCCTATACACTAAATACCACATACTTTCTATCCACATAATTTCACTGCACAACATACCACATAATTCCACTACACACAACGTACATCCACTCCACTCCAAAAATCATTAGTAAAAAACTTTTACATTTACAACGCCAATAGCTCTAATTCTCACAAATGCGAAACCTATTACATTGCAAACACTTCTTTAACTAGTAAGTCGCGTTTGCAGAGTGGTGGAGAAAGGGTGCTGGGCCTCCGACCAGCGCTCAGGAATTCCGCTGCGTAGGACTTACAGGAGGTACCAGGAGGGCTTCTTGGCCACCAAAGTCCCTCAGGAGTAAATTGGACTTCATCCCCCATCCCGTAGTCTGCCAGGAGGCGCGTTTGCAGAGTGGTGGAGAAAGGGGGGCATGGCCTCCGAAGACGTCTTAGCAATCCCACTGTGTGGGACTTACTGGAGGTAACAAGAGGGATAGTTGGCCCCCCAAGGACATCCTTGGGGGGCAACTACCCCTCCTATTACCTCCAGTAAGTCCCACACAGCAGGATTGCTAAGTTCTCATACCAGGCCACGTCCCCTTTGCCCACCACTCTGCAAACGCGCTCCCTGGTGCGTTCTTGGATGGGGATTGAAGTCCCCTTCACTGCTGGGGATCCTTTAGGGGCCAACTAGCCTACCTCTTACCTTCAGTAAGCCCCACACAGTGGGATTGCTGAGAGGTGGACAAAGGCCATGCCCCCTTTCCCCACCACTCTGCAAACGCGCCTCCTGGCGCGTTCTAAGTTGGGGTATTAAGTCCCCTTCATTCCTGAGGGTCCCTGGGGGCCAACTAGCCCACCAGGTATCTCTAGTAAGCGCCACACACCTGGATTGCTGAGAGTGGTCCGAGGCCATGCCCCCTTTTTACACCACTCTGCAAACGCGGCTCCTGGCACACTGCTGCTCGGGGGATGAAGTCCACTTGTGTCCTGAGGTCCTCAGGACACAAGAGAACCTCATCGCCCCACCAGCAGTGCGCCAAGAGGCGTGTTTAAAGAGTGGTGTAAAAA
This sequence comes from Calotriton arnoldi, assembly GCA_963921515.1. NCBI lineage: Eukaryota > Metazoa > Chordata > Amphibia > Caudata > Salamandridae > Calotriton > Calotriton arnoldi. The sequence goes on from CAWUFW010002842.1 coordinate 1,668,557, forward strand.
GGGGTGTGGCCTCGGACCACCTCTCTGCAATCCAACTGTGTGGCGCTTACTGGAGGTACCTGGTGGGCTAGTTGGCCCCCAGGGACCCTCAGTATTCAAGGGGACTTAATTCCCCAACTTAGAACGTGCCAGGGGGTGCGTTTGCAGAGTGGTGCAGGGAAGGGGCGGGGCCTCCGGCGAGATGCCGGCTTTTTTTAAAATATATTTTTAGAAGAGGGGCTGTGTGGCCCCACTTCTTTTAGTATTTTTGGAGCCCTGGGGACCCCATCCCCCAGGGCCTGAACCTTTTTTTAAAAAAAAATAATTAAAAAAATGGGAAGGGGGCCGCGCGGCCCCCATCCCGAGGCCAATTTCGGCCCCGGGGACCCCATCTCCCGGGGCATGGCCTCCTTTTTAAAAATATATTTATAGGGAAGCAGGACCACGTGGCCCCCTTCCCTGGGCCACTTTTGGCCCCGGGGACCCAACCCCCGGGGCATGGCCTTCTTATTTAAAAAATATTTATAGGGAAGGGGGGCCATGTGGCCCCCCTTCCCTGGGCCACTATTGGCCCCGGGGGCCCCATCCCCCGGGCTTGGCCATTTTTAAAATTATTTTTATATGAGGAGGGGGGCCACGTGGCCACCCTCCCCAGGCCAATTTCGGGCCTGGGGACCCCATCCCCCGGGGCCCGGCCATTCTTTTTTTTTTAAATAAAGGGAGGGGGCCACATGGCCCCCCCTCCTGGGCCACTTCTGGCCCCGGGGACCCCATCCCCCGGGGCCGGCCCTTAGCGTTGGGGACAGTGGGGGGAGCCCCAATGCCCCATGGTCCCAGCTGGCTCCCCGCATCCTGCGGGAGCCGGCATTGCTTTTGGACAAGGGGAGCTGCTAACATGCAGCTCCCCTTGCCCAAAAGCAATTCTGCTTTGCTTCGTTGAAGCGAGAGTAGGTTTCCTGCTCTCGCTTCAATGAAGCAAAGCAGAGTTTGCTATGGCAGGGCGGAAGCCATGCTCCCGCCCTGCCATAGCAAATGGCAATGTCCTGGGGGTGGGCACCCCGGGACATTGCAGGAGCAGGCCCTGGGGGGGTGGCGGTCCCCAGGGCCATCAAGGGCTACATCCCGAGGCTGATTTCGGCCCTGGGGACCCCATCCCCCGGGGCATGGCCTCCTTTTTTTAAATATATTTATAGGGAAGGGGGGCCACGTGGCCCCCCTTCCCTGGGCCACTTTTGGCCCCGGGGTCCCCATCCCCTAGGGCATGGCGTCTTTTAAAAAAATATATTTATAGGGAAGGGGGGCCATGTGGCCCCCCTTCCCTGGGCCACTATTGGCCCCAGGGGACCCATCCCCCGGGGCTTGGCCATTTTTAAAATTATTTTTATATGAGGGCGGGGCCGCGTGGCCCCCCTCCCCAGGCCAATTTTGGCCCCGGGGACCCCATCCCCCGGGGCCAGCCCTTAGCGTTGGGGACTGTGGGGGGAGCCCCAATGTCCCCACGGTCCCAGCCGGCTCCCCGCATCCTGCAGGAGCCGGCATTGCTTTTGGACAAGGGGAGCTGCTAACATGCAGCTCCCCTTGCCCAAAAGCAATTCTGCTTCGCTTCAACGAAGCAAAGCAGAGTTTGCTATGGCAGGGCGGAAGCCGTGCTCCCGCCCTGCCATAGCAAACGGCAATGTCCCGGGGGTGGGCACCCCGGGACATTGCAGGAGCCGGCCCTGGGAGGTGGCGGTCCCCAGGGCCATCAAGAGCTCCAGGGAGGTGGTGGTCCCCGGGGCTTGGGGGGGCCTGTGAGGCCCCCCCTTCATTAATAACGGAAGCCCCGGGGAGTTGGTGGTCCCCGGGGCTTGGGGGGGCCCGTGAGGCCTCACCCTCATTAATCAAGGAAGCCCCGGGGAGGTGGTGGTCCCTGGGGCTTGGGGGGGCCCGCGAGGCCCCCCTGCCTCAATTATAATAAAGCCCCGGGGATGTGGCGGTCCCCGAGGCAGCGTGGGGGGGGCTGTGTGCCCCCGCATACAATTAACAAAGCCCCAGGGATGTGGCGGTCCCCGAGGCTGTGGGGGGGCCATGTGCCCCCGCATACAATTAACTAAGCCCCAGGGAGGTGGCGGTCCCCGGGGCTGTGGGGGCTAATTAATTAGGCATTGCCCCTGGGACCTGGCCCACCCGGGGGCTTATAGAAAACAAAGCACGGGAGCCTGCGCTTCATTTTTTTTTAAAGAATTTCAGCTGGATTCGCGCACCCAGCACGAACTCGGACGTTTTTGTAAAAAAAAATGCTTTTTTTGGGCCTGGGGGTCCTTGTGGGACCCCCTGAGCAGGCCTAGGGGGTGTTTCTACCCTGCCCCTTTTCTTGTTTTATACCTTTGTTTTACCTTTTTCTTGTGACTCGGTTACCGAGTCACAAGATGGCTGCCAACACTTACTGGTTTGGAGTGTTGGCAGCCAATCAGAATGAAGCTCGTGCTCGGGAGGGTTTGCGAACCCTCCTCGGTGCTCGTATATATACATTTTTATTTTTTGAATTTCTCAGCAACTACTGAACGGATATACACTATTTTAAAAAAGGGCGTTTTCTGAACCAAGAGCTACCTTTTTGCCAAATTTGGTGTAATTCTGTTCAGCAGTTCGGGCTGTAGCCTGTTCCAAAATTTCCTATGGAAATTAACATGGGGAAAATGCATTTTGGGACCCCCTTTTTTTCTCGACCCCCTCTTGACGTATCACCCCGAAACTTTCAGGACAGGAGCTGACCTGAGTGAACCATTAGTTTTGAAACTTCACGAAGAGTCGTCAAATGGCGCCAAAGATATTGGCAAAAGAAAAAATGCTTTTTGAATAGAAACAAAGTCCTAACTATAACTACCTACTGGCGACCGCCAGTAGGTAATATATATATATATATATATATATATATATATATATATATATATATATATATATATATATATTCTGACATGCAATCGGAAATGTATATTTTCAGCACCAGAAAAAGCCTGACACTTGATTACCCGAATTTACATATATTCCATACATATATATATATAAATATATATATATATTCACTGAAAAAACCATAGGTTTCAGGCACATTATAGTTAGAAATTAGCATTTAAAAAACCTTAGAAATTCACTGAAAAAACCATAGGTTTCAGGGACGTTATAGTTAGTTGGACATTTCACTTGTACAAAACCATAGAAATTCCGCCGTTATAGTTAGTTCAGCTAACTATACCTCGCCCCCCGCGATGCACTGCTGATGACGTCACATATTACATCATTCATGACATGGTCAGTGACATCACTGATGACATCACTGATGACATCTCAAATGACATCATCCACGTGAAAATCTGATGCACCTCCTCACACTCTAATATAACCTTTGATACACCCACTGTAAAATACAGACTACCATTTTCGAAACCATCGACACACCAATACCAGTTACTACATACACACTCACTGATTCCTAGGTCTACACACACATCCACTCATTCACCCATACAATCACTCATACATGCAGTCACTCATCAATACAACACTATCATATGCACTCATACACCTATACAGACACTCACACACCACCACTCATCCAGAGTTACTCACACACATAGTCAGTCATGCAAAGAATCAATCACACTTCCATTTACTGACCTATACAGTTATACACACACCACATCACTTATTCAAACAGAAACAAACGCATACTTACTCTCTTATACAATCACTGATACAAGTACACACTCATCCATACAGCCACTCTCACAATCACTGACTCTCACGTATAGTCATTTATATACTCCAACTCTCACATACACTGCCTTTTACATATGTAGTTACTTGGACATGTACCACTGAGACATCCATTCACTCACCAACACACCCATACACACACTCACCCACCCATACAGCTGTTTCCACATGCACTCTTGAACCCATACACCCATACACCACTCAAACATCTATGCACAGAGTCACACACCTCCCACCCACCCACACACACACTCAGGCACCCATACAAATACTCAGGCAACCAATCGATAACCCATATAGACACTCATGTAGCTACTGACCAACCCATGCAGCAGCTTATACAACAACAGACAGACTGATACAGACATTCACACAATTTAGTCACTAACCCATGCATTCAGTAAGACACATGTAGTCACTCACTTAAACAGTCAGTCTCGCACCTACTAAATCCTCCATCCAGACACTTATACACCCACTCATTCTTCAATACACCTTGGCATATATATAATACATATTTAAACTTTAAAGAAACACACAGTCACTGGATGATGTCATCAGTGATGTCATCAGTGATGTCATTTGAGATGTCATCAGTGATGTCATCAGTGATGTCACTGACCATGTCATGAATGATGTAATATGTGACGTCATCAGCAGTGCATTGCGGGGGCGCGAGTTATAGTTAGCTGAACAAACTATAACATTTTGTACGAGTGAAATGTCCAACTAACTATAACGTCCCTGAAACCTGTGGTTTTTTCAGTGAATTTCTAAGGTTTTTTAAATGCTAATTTCTAACTATAACGTGCCTAAAACCTATGGTTTTTTCAGTGAATTTCAATGGTTTTTTAAATGCTAATTTCTAATTATAACGTCCCTGAAACCTATGGTTTTTTCAGTGTAAATATATATATATTATCCAGAGAGAGTGGGGGTCAGAAAGCAAAAGGAAGCAGCGAACACAATAAATACAGAGACAAATTAAATAGAGAGGCAGAGAGAAAGGCAGACAGACACAGAGAGATAAGCAGGCAAATGGAGGGTGAAAGAGAGAAACAGACAGAGAGAGAAAGAAGAAACGCAGAGAAAAAGAAAGAAATGCAGACAGACAGTAGCAGACAGAGGGGATGTGAGAGAAGCAGAGAAATAGAGAGGTAGCCACAGAAAAGAGACGGTAATAGAGGCAGAGAAAGAAATAGAGAGAGAGAGGGGAGCAGAGAAGAGAGAGAGACAGACTAAAGGCAGAGAGAGGTAGAGAGAGGGGGCACAAAAGAGAGAGAAACAGGCTAAAAGCAGAGAGGTAGAGAGAGCGGGCACATGAGAGGGAGAGAGAAATAGAGAGAGGGGCAGCGAGAGAGGGAGAGACAGAAGAGAGACAGAAATAGATGCAGAGAGAGAGAGACATCCAGACTTGGGGTTTCCCCCAGCGCGCTTTGCCCTGCCACAAACCCCAACTGGTTTGCGGAAACTCCGGTCTGGCCCGCAGCTCCGTCTGTGTCTTTGTCGGGAATCATGGTGCCAGGACAAACCCGGAGACCCCTTCTCGGCAGAGGCTCAGGCTGTGACCTCGTGAGAGCTCCTAAGAGTCACTTCCCGAGGGCACTTGTGCGTCAGGAGAGTCGGGTTCGAAGGAGGCCGCTGGGATTGGGGACAGGGTGGGTGATGAGGACACCAGGGTGGGTGATGAGGATACCAGGGTGGGTGATGAGGGCACCAGGGTGGGTGATGAGGACACCGGGGTGGGTGATAAGAACACCGGGGTGGGTGACGAGTACACCACGGTGGGTGACGAGGACACCAGGGTGGGTGATACGGACACCAGAGTGGGTGATGAGGACAACGGGGTGGGTGATGAGGACACCAGGGTGGGTGACGAGGACACCAGGGTGGGTGACGAGGACACCAGGGTGGGTGACGAGGACACCAGGGTGGGTGATGAGGACACCAGGGTGGGTGACGAGGACACCAGTGTGGGTGATGAGGACACCAGGGTGGGTGACGCGGACACCAGGGTGGGTGATGAGGACACCAGGGTGGGTGACGAGGACACCAGGGTGGGTGACGAGGACACCATGGTGGGTGACGAGGACACCAGGGTGGGTGATGAGGACACCAGGGTGGGTGACGAGGACACCAGTGTGGGTGACGAGGACACCAGGGTGGGTGATGCGGACACCAGGGTAGGTGATGAGGACACCAGGGTGGGTGATGAGGATACCAGGGTGGGTGATGAGGACACCAGGGTTGGTGATGAGGATACCAGGGTGGGTGATGAGGATACCAGGGTGGGTGATGAGGACACCAGGATAGTTGATGAGGACACCAGATTGGGTGATGAGGATACCAGGGTGGGGGATGAGGATACCAGGGTGGGTGACGAGGACACCAGGGTGGGTGACGAGGACACCAGTGTGGGTGACAAGGATACCAGTGTGGGTGATGCGGACACCAGGGTGGGTGATGAGGACACCAGGGTGGGTGATGAGGATACCAGGGTGGGTGATGAGGACACCAGAGTGGGTGATGAGGACAACAGGGTGGGTGATGAGGGCACCAGGGTGGGTGATGAGGACACCGGGGTGGGTGATAAGAACACCGGGGTGGGTGACGAGTACACCAGGGTGGGTGACGAGGACACCAGGGTGGGTGATACGGACACCAGAGTGGGTGATGAGGACAACGGGGTGGGTGATGAGGACACCAGGGTGGGTGATGAGGACACCAGGGTGGGTGACGAGGACACCAGGGTGGGTGACGAGGACACCATGGTGGGTGACGAGGACACCAGGGTGGGTGATGAGGACACCAGGGTGGGTGACGAGGACACCAGTGTGGGTGACGAGGACACCAGGGTGGGTGATGCGGACACCAGGGTGGGTGATGAGGACACCAGGGTGGGTGATGAGGATACCAGGGTGGGTGATGAGGATACCAGGGTGGGTGATGAGGACACCAGGGTTGGTGATGAGGATACCAGGGTGGGTGATGAGGATACCAGGGTGGGTGATGAGGACACCAGGATAGTTGATGAGGACACCAGATTGGGTGATGAGGATACCAGGGTGGGGGATGAGGATACCAGGGTGGGTGACGAGGACACCAGTGTGGGTGACAAGGACACCAGTGTGGGTGATGCGGACACCAGGGTGGGTGATGAGGACACCAGGGTGGGTGATGAGGATACCAGGGTGGGTGATGAGGACACCAGAGTGGGTGATGAGGACAACAGGGTGGGTGATGAGGGCACCGGGGTGGGTGATAAGAACACCGGGGTGGGTGACGAGTACACCAGGGTGGGTGACGAGGACACCAGGATGGGTGATACGGACACCAGAGTGGGTGATGAGGACAACGGGGTGGGTGATGAGGACACCAGGGTGGGTGATGAGGACACCAGGGTGGGTGACGAGGACACCATGGTGGGTGACGAGGACACCAGGGTGGGTGATGAGGACACCAGGGTGGGTGACGAGGACACCAGGGTGGGTGATGGGGACACCAGGGTGGGTGATGAGGACACCAGGGTGGGTGATGAGGATACCAGGGTGGGTGATGAGGATACCAGGGTGGGTGATGAGGACACCAGGGTTGGTGATGAGGATACCAGGGTGGGTGATGAGGATACCAGGGTGGGTGATGAGGACACCAGGATAGTTGATGAGGAAACCAGATTGGATGATGAGGATACCAGGGTGGGGGATGAGGATACCAGGGTGGGTGACGAGGACACCAGTGTGGGTGACAAGGACACCAGTGTGGGTGATGCGGACACCAGGGTGGGTGATGAGGACACCAGGGTGGGTGATGAGGATACCAGGGTGGGTGATGAGGACACCAGAGTGGGTGATGAGGACAACAGGGTGGGTGATGAGGACAACAGGGTGGGTGATGAGGACACCAGGGTGGGTGATGAGGACACCAGGGTGGGTGACGAGGACACCAGGGTGGGTGACGAGGACACCAGGGTGGGTGACGAGGACACCAGGGTGGGTGATGAGGACACCAGGGTGGGTGACGAGGACACCAGGGTGGGTGACGAGGACACCAGGGTGGGTGATGCGGACACCAGGGTGGGTGATGAGGACACCAGGGTGGGTGATGCGGACACCAGGGTGGGTGATGAGGACATCAGGGTGGGTGATGAGGATACCAGGGTGGGTGACGAGGACACCAGGGTGGGTGACGAGGACACCATGGTGGGTGACGAGGACACCAGGGTGGGTGATGAGGACACCAGGGTGGGTGACGAGGACACCAGTGTGGGTGACGAGGACACCAGGGTGGGTGATGCGGACACCAGGGTGGGTGATGAGGACACCAGGGTGGGTGATGAGGATACCAGGGTGGGTGATGAGGATACCAGGGTGGGTGATGAGGACACCAGGGTTGGTGATGAGGATACCAGGGTGGGTGATGAGGATACCAGGGTGGGTGATGAGGACACCAGGATAGTTGATGAGGACACCAGATTGGGTGATGAGGATACCAGGGTGGGGGATGAGGATACCAGGGTGGGTGACGAGGACACCAGTGTGGGTGACAAGGACACCAGTGTGGGTGATGCGGACACCAGGGTGGGTGATGAGGACACCAGGGTGGGTGATGAGGATACCAGGGTGGGTGATGAGGACACCAGAGTGGGTGATGAGGACAACAGGGTGGGTGATGAGGGCACCGGGGTGGGTGATAAGAACACCGGGGTGGGTGACGAGTACACCAGGGTGGGTGACGAGGACACCAGGATGGGTGATACGGACACCAGAGTGGGTGATGAGGACAACGGGGTGGGTGATGAGGACACCAGGGTGGGTGATGAGGACACCAGGGAGGGTGACGAGGACACCATGGTGGGTGACGAGGACACCAGGGTGGGTGATGAGGACACCAGGGTGGGTGACGAGGACACCAGGGTGGGTGATGGGGACACCAGGGTGGGTGATGAGGACACCAGGGTGGGTGATGAGGATACCAGGGTGGGTGATGAGGATACCAGGGTGGGTGATGAGGACACCAGGGTTGGTGATGAGGATACCAGGGTGGGTGATGAGGATACCAGGGTGGGTGATGAGGACACCAGGATAGTTGATGAGGAAACCAGATTGGATGATGAGGATACCAGGGTGGGGGATGAGGATACCAGGGTGGGTGACGAGGACACCAGTGTGGGTGACAAGGACACCAGTGTGGGTGATGCGGACACCAGGGTGGGTGATGAGGACACCAGGGTGGGTGATGAGGATACCAGGGTGGGTGATGAGGACACCAGAGTGGGTGATGAGGACAACAGGGTGGGTGATGAGGGCACCAGGGTGGGTGATGAGGACACCGGGGTGGGTGATAAGAACACCGGGGTGGGTGACGAGTACACCAGGGTGGGTGACGAGGACACCAGGGTGGGTGATACGGACACCAGAGTGGGTGATGAGGACAACAGGGTGGGTGATGAGGACACCAGGGTGGGTGATGAGGACACCAGGGTGGGTGACGAGGACACCAGGGTGGGTGACGAGGACACCATGGTGGGTGACGAGGACACCAGGGTGGGTGATGAGGACACCAGGGTGGGTGACGAGGACACCAGTGTGGGTGACGAGGACACCAGGGTGGGTGATGCGGACACCAGGGTGGGTGAGAGGACACCAGGGTGGGTGATGAGGATACCAGGGTGGGTGATGAGGATACCAGGGTGGGTGATGAGGACACCAGGGTTGGTGATGAGGATACCAGGGTGGGTGATGAGGATACCAGGGTGGGTGATGAGGACACCAGGATAGTTGATGAGGACACCAGATTGGGTGATGAGGATACCAGGATGGGGGATGAGGATACCAGGGTGGGTGACGAGGACACCAGTGTGGGTGACAAGGACACCAGTGTGGGTGATGCGGATACCAGGGTGGGTGATGAGGACACCAGGGTGGGTGATGAGGATACCAGGGTGGGTGATGAGGACACCAGAGTGGGTGATGAAGACAACAGGGTGGGTGATGAGGGCACCAGGGTGGGTGATGAGGACACCAGGGTGGGTGATAAGAACACCGGGGTGGGTGACGAGTACACCAGGGTGGGTGACGAGGACACCAGGGTGGGTGATACGGACACCAGAGTGGGTGATGAGGACAACGGGGTGGGTGATGAGGACACCAGGGTGGGTGATGAGGACACCAGGGTGGGTGACGAGGACACCATGGTGGGTGACGAGGACACCAGGGTGGGTGATGAGGACACCAGGGTGGGTGACGAGGACACCAGTGTGGGTGACGAGGACACCAGGGTGGGTGATGCGGACACCAGGGTGGGTGATGAGGACACCAGGGTGGGTGATGAGGATACCAGGGTGGGTGATGAGGATACCAGGGTGGGTGATGAGGATACCAGGGTGGGTGATGAGGATACCAGGGTGGGTGATGAGGACACCAGGATAGTTGATGAGGACACCAGATTGGGTGATGAGGATACCAGGGTGGGGGATGAGGATACCAGGGTGGGTGACGAGGACACCAGTGTGGGTGACCAGGACACCAGTGTGGGTGATGCGGACACCAGGGTGGGTGATGAGGACACCAGGGTGGGTGATGAGGATACCAGGGTGGGTGATGAGGACACCAGAGTGGGTGATGAGGACAACAGGGTGGGTGATGAGGGCACCAGGGTGGGTGATGAGGACACCGGGGTGGGTGATAAGAACACCGGGGTGGGGACGAGTACACCAGGGTGGGTGACGAGGACACCAGGGTGGGTGATACGGACACCAGAGTGGGTGATGAGGACAACGGGGTGGGTGATGAGGACACCAGGGTGGGTGACGAGGACACCAGGGTGGGTGACGAGGACACCAGGGTGGGTGACGAGGACACCATGGTGGGTGACGAGGACACCAGGGTGGGTGATGAGGACACCAGGGTGGGTGACGAGGACACCAGTGTGGGTGACGAGGACACCAGGGTGGGTGATGCCGACACCAGGGTGGGTGATGAGGACACCAGGGTGGGTGATGAGGATACCAGGGTGGGTGATGAGGATACCAGGGTGGGTGATGAGGACACCAGGGTTGGTGATGAGGATACCAGGGTGGGTGATGAGGATACCAGGGTGGGTGATGAGGACACCAGGATAGTTGATGAGGACACCAGATTGGGTGATGAGGATACCAGGGTGGGGGATGAGGATACCAGGGTGGGTGACGAGGACACCAGTGTGGGTGACAAGGACACCAGTGTGGGTGATGCGGATACCAGGGTGGGTGATGAGGACACCAGGGTGGGTGATGAGGATACCAGGGTGGGTGATGAGGACACCAGAGTGGGTGATGAGGACAACAGGGTGGGTGATGAGGGCACCAGGGTGGGTGATGAGGACACCGGGGTGGGTGATAAGAACACCGGGGTGGGTGACGAGTACACCAGGGTGGGTGACGAGGACACCAGGGTGGGTGATACGGACACCAGAGTGGGTGATGAGGACAACGGGGTGGGTGATGAGGACACCAGGGTGGGTGATGAGGACACCAGGGTGGGTGACGAGGACACCATGGTGGGTGACGAGGACACCAGGGTGGGTGATGAGGACACCAGGGTGGGTGACGAGGACACCAGTGTGGGTGACGAGGACACCAGGGTGGGTGATGCGGACACCAGGGTGGGTGATGAGGACACCAGGGTGGGTGATGAGGATACCAGGGTGGGTGATGAGGATACCAGGGTGGGTGATGAGGACACCAGGGTTGGTGATGAGGATACCAGGGTGGGTGATGAGGATACCAGGGTGGGTGATGAGGACACCAGGATAGTTGATGAGGACACCAGATTGGGTGATGAGGATACCAGGGTGGGGGATGAGGATACCAGGGTGGGTGATGAGGACACCAGTGTGGGTGACAAGGACACCAGTGTGGGTGATGCGGACACCAGGGTGGGTGATGAGGACACCAGGGTGGGTGATGAGGATACCAGGGTGGGTGATGAGGACACCAGAGTGGGTGATGAGGACAACAGGGTGGGTGATGAGGGCACCAGGGTGGGTGATGAGGACACCGGGGTGGGTGATAAGAACACCGGGGTGGGTGATGAGTACACCAGGGTGGGTGACGAGAACACCAGGGTGGGTGATACGGACACCAGAGTGGGTGATGAGGACAACGGGGTGGGTGATGAGGACACCAGGGTGGGTGATGAGGACACCAGGGTGGGTGACGAGGACACCAGGGTGGGTGACGAGGACACCAGGGTGGGTGATGAGGACACCAGGGTGGGTGACGAGGACACCAGTGTGGGTGACGAGGACACCAGGGTGGGTGATGCGGACACCAGGGTGGGTGATGAGGACACCTGGGTGGGTGATGAGGATACCAGGGTGGGTGATGAGGATACCAGGGTGGGTGATGAGGACACCAGGGTTGGTGATGAGGATACCAGGGTGGGTGATGAGGATACCAGGGTGGGTGATGAGGACACCAGGATAGTTGATGAGGACACCAGATTGGGTGATGAGGATACCAGGGTGGGGGATGAGGATACCAGGGTGGGTGACGAGGACACCAGTGTGGGTGACAAGGACACCAGTGTGGGTGATGCGGACACCAGGGTGGGTGATGAGGACACCAGGGTGGGTGATGAGGATACCAGGGTGGGTGATGAGGACACCAGAGTGGGTGATGAGGACAACAGGGTGGGTGATGAGGGCACCAGGGTGGGTGATGAGGACACCGGGGTGGGTGATAAGAACACCGGGGTGGGTGACGAGTACACCAGGGTGGGTGACGAGGACACCAGGGTGGGTGATACGGACACCAGAGTGGGTGATGAGGACAACGGGGTGGGTGATGAGGACACCAGGGTGGGTGATGAGGACACCAGGGTGGGTGACGAGGACACCAGGGTGGGTGACGAGGACACCATGGTGGGTGACGAGGACACCAGGGTGGGTGATGAGGACACCAGGGTGGGTGACGAGGACACCAGTGTGGGTGACGAGGACACCAGGGTGGGTGATGCGGACACCAGGGTGGGTGATGAGGACACCAGGGTGGGTGATGAGGATACCAGGGTGGGTGATGAGGATACCAGGGTGGGTGATGAGGACACCAGGGTTGGTGATGAGGATACCAGGGTGGGTGATGAGGATACCAGGGTGGGTGATGAGGACACCAGGATAGTTGATGAGGACACCAGATTGGGTGATGAGGATACCAGGGTGGGGGATGAGGATACCAGGGTGGGTGACGAGGACACCAGTGTGGGTGACAAGGACACCAGTGTGGGTGATGCGGATACCAGGGTGGGTGATGAGGACACCAGGGTGGGTGATGAGGATACCAGGGTGGGTGATGAGGACACCAGAGTGGGTGATGAGGACAACAGGGTGGGTGATGAGGGCACCAGGGTGGGTGATGAGGACACCGGGGTGGGTGATAAGAACACCGGGGTGGGTGACGAGTACACCAGGGTGGGTGACGAGGACACCAGGGTGGGTGATACGGACACCAGAGTGGGTGATGAGGACAACGGGGTGGGTGATGAGGACACCAGGGTGGGTGATGAGGACACCAGGGTGGGTGACGAGGACACCAGGGTGGGTGACGAGGACACCATGGTGGGTGACGAGGACACCAGGGTGGGTGATGAGGACACCAGGGTGGGTGACGAGGACACCAGTGTGGGTGACGAGGACACCAGGGTGGGTGATGCGGACACCAGGGTGGGTGATGAGGACACCAGGGTGGGTGATGAGGATACCAGGGTGGGTGATGAGGATACCAGGGTGGGTGATGAGGACACCAGGGTTGGTGATGAGGATACCAGGGTGGGTGATGAGGATACCAGGGTGGGTGATGAGGACACCAGGATAGTTGATGAGGACACCAGATTGGGTGATGAGGATACCAGGGTGGGTGATGAGGATACCAGGGTGGGTGACGAGGACACCAGTGTGGGTGACAAGGACACCAGTGTGGGTGATGCGGACACCAGGGTGGGTGATGAGGACACCAGGGTGGGTGATGAGGACACCAGGGTGGGTGATGAGGACACCAGAGTGGGTGATGAGGACAACAGGGTGGGTGATGAGGGCACCAGGGTGGGTGATGAGGACACCGGGGTGGGTGATAAGAACACCGGGGTGGGTGACGAGTACACCAGGGTGGGTGACGAGGACACCAGGGTGGGTGACGAGGACACCAGGGTGGGTGATGAGGACACCAGGGTGGGTGATGAGGACACCAGGGTGGGTGATGAGGACACCAGGGTGGGTGATGAGGACACCAGGGTGGGTGATGAGGACACCAGGGTTGGTGATGAGGATACCAGGGTGGGTGATGAGGATACCAGGGTGGGTGATGAGGACACCAGGATAGTTGATGAGGACACCAGATTGGGTGATGAGGATACCAGGGTGGGGGATGAGGACACCAGGGTGGGTGACGAGGACACCAGTGTGGGTGACAAGGACACCAGTGTGGGTGATGCGGATACCAGGGTGGGTGATGAGGACACCAGGGTGGGTGATGAGGACACCAGGGTGGGTGATGAGGACACCAGGGTGGGTGATGAGGACACCAGGGTGGGTGATGAGGACACCAGGGTGGGTGATGAGGACACCAGGGTGGGTGATGAGGACACCAGGGTGGGTGATGAGGACACCAGGGTGGGTGATGAGGACACCAGGGTGGGTGATGAGGACACCAGGGTGGGTGATGAGGACACCAGGGTGGGTGATGAGGACACCAGGGTGGGTGATGAGGACACCAGGGTGGGTGAGGATACCAGGGTGGGTGATGAGGACACCAGGGTGGGTGACGAGGACACCAGGGTGGGTGACGAGGACACCAGGGTGGGTGATGAGGACACCAGGGTGGGTGATGAGGACACCAGGGTGGGTGACGAGGACACCAGTGTGGGAGACAAGGACACCATGGTGGGTGATGCGGACACCAGGGTGGGTGATGAGGACACCAGGGTGGGTGATGAGGATACCAGGGTGGGTGATGAGGATACCAGGGTGGGTGATGAGGACACCAGGGTTGGTGATGAGGATACCAGGGTGGGTGATGAGGATACCAGGGTGGGTGATGAGGACACCAGGATAGTTGATGAGGACACCAGATTGGGTGATGAGGATACCAGGGTGGGGGATGAGGATACCAGGGTGGGTGACGAGGACACCAGTGTGGGTGACAAGGACACCAGTGTGGGTGATGCGGATACCAGGGTGGGTGATGAGGACACCAGGGTGGGTGATGAGGATACCAGGGTGGGTGATGAGGACACCAGAGTGGGTGATGAGGACAACAGGGTGGGTGATGAGGGCACCAGGGTGGGTGATGAGGACACCGGGGTGGGTGATAAGAACACCGGGGTGGGTGACGAGTACACCAGGGTGGGTGACGAGGACACCAGGGTGGGTGATACGGACACCAGAGTGGGTGATGAGGACAACGGGGTGGGTGATGAGGACACCAGGGTGGGTGATGAGGACACCAGGGTGGGTGACGAGGACACCATGGTGGGTGACGAGGACACCAGGGTGGGTGATGAGGACACCAGGGTGGGTGACGAGGACACCAGTGTGGGTGACGAGGACACCAGGGTGGGTGATGCGGACACCAGGGTGGGTGATGAGGACACCAGGGTGGGTGATGAGGATACCAGGGTGGGTGATGAGGATACCAGGGTGGGTGATGAGGACACCAGGGTTGGTGATGAGGATACCAGGGTGGGTGATGAGGATACCAGGGTGGGTGATGAGGACACCAGGATAGTTGATGAGGACACCAGATTGGGTGATGAGGATACCAGGGTGGGGGATGAGGATACCAGGGTGGGTGACGAGGACACCAGTGTGGGTGACAAGGACACCAGTGTGGGTGATGCGGACACCAGGGTGGGTGATGAGGACACCAGGGTGGGTGATGAGGATACCAGGGTGGGTGATGAGGACACCAGAGTGGGTGATGAGGACAACAGGGTGGGTGATGAGGGCACCAGGGTGGGTGATGAGGACACCGGGGTGGGTGATAAGAACACCGGGGTGGGTGACGAGTACACCAGGGTGGGTGACGAGGACACCAGGGTGGGTGATACGGACACCAGAGTGGGTGATGAGGACAACGGGGTGGGTGATGAGGACACCAGGGTGGGTGATGAGGACACCAGGGTGGGTGACGAGGACACCATGGTGGGTGACGAGGACACCAGGGTGGGTGATGAGGACACCAGGGTGGGTGACGAGGACACCAGTGTGGGTGACGAGGACACCAGGGTGGGTGATGCGGACACCAGGGTGGGTGATGAGGACACCAGGGTGGGTGATGAGGATACCAGGGTGGGTGATGAGGATACCAGGGTGGGTGATGAGGACACCAGGGTTGGTGATGAGGATACCAGGGTGGGTGATGAGGATACCAGGGTGGGTGATGAGGACACCAGGATAGTTGATGAGGACACCAGATTGGGTGATGAGGATACCAGGGTGGGGGATGAGGATACCAGGGTGGGTGACGAGGACACCAGTGTGGGTGACAAGGACACCAGTGTGGGTGATGCGGATACCAGGGTGGGTGATGAGGACACCAGGGTGGGTGATGAGGATACCAGGGTGGGTGATGAGGACACCAGAGTGGGTGATGAGGACAACAGGGTGGGTGATGAGGGCACCAGGGTGGGTGATGAGGACACCGGGGTGGGTGATAAGAACACCGGGGTGGGTGACGAGTACACCAGGGTGGGTGACGAGGACACCAGGGTGGGTGATACGGACACCAGAGTGGGTGATGAGGACAACGGGGTGGGTGATGAGGACACCAGGGTGGGTGATGAGGACACCAGGGTGGGTGACGAGGACACCAGGGTGGGTGACGAGGACACCAGGGTGGGTGATGAGGACACCAGGGTGGGTGACGAGGACACCAGTGTGGGTGACGAGGACACCAGGGTGGGTGATGAGGACACCAGGGTGGGTGATGAGGACACCAGGGTGGGTGATGAGGATACCAGGGTGGGTGATGAGGACACCAGGGTTGGTGATGAGGATACCAGGGTGGGTGATGAGGATACCAGGGTGGGTGATGAGGACACCAGGATAGTTGATGAGGACACCAGATTGGGTGATGAGGATACCAGGGTGGGGGATGAGGATACCAGGGTGGGTGACGAGGACACCAGTGTGGGTGACAAGGACACCAGTGTGGGTGATGCGGATACCAGGGTGGGTGATGAGGACACCAGGGTGGGTGATGAGGATACCAGGGTGGGTGATGAGGACACCAGAGTGGGTGATGAGGACAACAGGGTGGGTGATGAGGGCACCAGGGTGGGTGATGAGGACACCGGGGTGGGTGATAAGAACACCGGGGTGGGTGACGAGTACACCAGGGTGGGTGACGAGGACACCAGGGTGGGTGATACGGACACCAGAGTGGGTGATGAGGACAACGGGGTGGGTGATGAGGACACCAGGGTGGGTGATGAGGACACCAGGGTGGGTGACGAGGACACCATGGTGGGTGACGAGGACACCAGGGTGGGTGATGAGGACACCAGGGTGGGTGACGAGGACACCAGTGTGGGTGACGAGGACACCAGGGTGGGTGATGCGGACACCAGGGTGGGTGATGAGGACACCAGGGTGGGTGATGAGGATACCAGGGTGGGTGATGAGGATACCAGGGTGGGTGATGAGGACACCAGGGTTGGTGATGAGGATACCAGGGTGGGTGATGAGGATACCAGGGTGGGTGATGAGGACACCAGGATAGTTGATGAGGACACCAGATTGGGTGATGAGGATACCAGGGTGGGGGATGAGGATACCAGGGTGGGTGACGAGGACACCAGTGTGGGTGACAAGGACACCAGTGTGGGTGATGCGGACACCAGGGTGGGTGATGAGGACACCAGGGTGGGTGATGAGGATACCAGGGTGGGTGATGAGGACACCAGAGTGGGTGATGAGGACAACAGGGTGGGTGATGAGGGCACCAGGGTGGGTGATGAGGACACCGGGGTGGGTGATAAGAACACCGGGGTGGGTGACGAGTACACCAGGGTGGGTGACGAGGACACCAGGGTGGGTGATACGGACACCAGAGTGGGTGATGAGGACAACGGGGTGGGTGATGAGGACACCAGGGTGGGTGATGAGGACACCAGGGTGGGTGACGAGGACACCAGGGTGGGTGACGAGGACACCATGGTGGGTGACGAGGACACCAGGGTGGGTGATGAGGACACCAGGGTGGGTGACGAGGACACCAGTGTGGGTGACGAGGACACCAGGGTGGGTGATGCGGACACCAGGGTGGGTGATGAGGACACCAGGGTGGGTGATGAGGATACCAGGGTGGGTGATGAGGATACCAGGGTGGGTGATGAGGACACCAGGGTTGGTGATGAGGATACCAGGGTGGGTGATGAGGATACCAGGGTGGGTGATGAGGACACCAGGATAGTTGATGAGGACACCAGATTGGGTGATGAGGATACCAGGGTGGGGGATGAGGATACCAGGGTGGGTGACGAGGACACCAGTGTGGGTGACAAGGACACCAGTGTGGGTGATGCGGACACCAGGGTGGGTGATGAGGACACCAGGGTGGGTGATGAGGATACCAGGGTGGGTGATGAGGACACCAGAGTGGGTGATGAGGACAACAGGGTGGGTGATGAGGGCACCAGGGTGGGTGATGAGGACACCGGGGTGGGTGATAAGAACACCGGGGTGGGTGACGAGTACACCAGGGTGGGTGACGAGGACACCAGGGTGGGTGATACGGACACCAGAGTGGGTGATGAGGACAACGGGGTGGGTGATGAGGACACCAGGGTGGGTGATGAGGACACCAGGGTGGGTGACGAGGACACCAGGGTGGGTGACGAGGACACCATGGTGGGTGACGAGGACACCAGGGTGGGTGATGAGGACACCAGGGTGGGTGACGAGGACACCAGTGTGGGTGACGAGGACACCAGGGTGGGTGATGCGGACACCAGGGTGGGTGATGAGGACACCAGGGTGGGTGATGAGGATACCAGGGTGGGTGATGAGGATACCAGGGTGGGTGATGAGGACACCAGGGTTGGTGATGAGGATACCAGGGTGGGTGATGAGGATACCAGGGTGGGTGATGAGGACACCAGGATAGTTGATGAGGACACCAGATTGGGTGATGAGGATACCAGGGTGGGGGATGAGGATACCAGGGTGGGTGACGAGGACACCAGTGTGGGTGACAAGGACACCAGTGTGGGTGATGCGGATACCAGGGTGGGTGATGAGGATACCAGGGTGGGTGATGAGGACACCAGAGTGGGTGATGAGGACAACAGGGTGGGTGATGAGGGCACCAGGGTGGGTGATGAGGACACCGGGGTGGGTGATAAGAACACCGGGGTGGGTGACGAGTACACCAGGGTGGGTGACGAGGACACCAGGGTGGGTGATACGGACACCAGAGTGGGTGATGAGGACAACGGGGTGGGTGATGAGGACACCAGGGTGGGTGATGAGGACACCAGGGTGGGTGACGAGGACACCATGGTGGGTGACGAGGACACCAGGGTGGGTGACGAGGACACCAGTGTGGGTGACGAGGACACCAGGGTGGGTGATGCGGACACCAGGGTGGGTGATGAGGACACCAGGGTGGGTGATGAGGATACCAGGGTGGGTGATGAGGATACCAGGGTGGGTGATGAGGACACCAGGGTTGGTGATGAGGATACCAGGGTGGGTGATGAGGATACCAGGGTGGGTGATGAGGACACCAGGATAGTTGATGAGGACACCAGATTGGGTGATGAGGATACCAGGGTGGGGGATGAGGATACCAGGGTGGGTGACGAGGACACCAGTGTGGGTGACAAGGACACCAGTGTGGGTGATGCGGACACCAGGGTGGGTGATGAGGACACCAGGGTGGGTGATGAGGATACCAGGGTGGGTGATGAGGACACCAGAGTGGGTGATGAGGACAACAGGGTGGGTGATGAGGGCACCAGGGTGGGTGATGAGGACACCGGGGTGGGTGATAAGAACACCGGGGTGGGTGACGAGTACACCAGGGTGGGTGACGAGGACACCAGGGTGGGTGATACGGACACCAGAGTGGGTGATGAGGACAACGGGGTGGGTGATGAGGACACCAGGGTGGGTGATGAGGACACCAGGGTGGGTGACGAGGACACCAGGGTGGGTGACGAGGACACCATGGTGGGTGACGAGGACACCAGGGTGGGTGATGAGGACACCAGGGTGGGTGACGAGGACACCAGTGTGGGAGACGAGGACACCAGGGTGGGTGATGCGGACACCAGGGTGGGTGATGAGGACACCAGGGTGGGTGATGAGGATACCAGGGTGGGTGATGAGGATACCAGGGTGGGTGATGAGGACACCAGGGTTGGTGATGAGGATACCAGGGTGGGTGATGAGGATACCAGGGTGGGTGATGAGGACACCAGGATAGTTGATGAGGACACCAGATTGGGTGATGAGGATACCAGGGTGGGGGATGAGGATACCAGGGTGGGTGATGAGGACACCAGTGTGGGTGACGAGGACACCAGTGTGGGTGATGCGGACACCAGGGTGGGTGATGAGGACACCAGGGTGGGTGATGAGGATACCAGGGTGGGTGATGAGGACACCAGAGTGGGTGATGAGGACAACAGGGTGGGTGATGAGGGCACCAGGGTGGGTGATGAGGACACCGGGGTGGGTGATAAGAACACCGGGGTGGGTGACGAGTACACCAGGGTGGGTGACGAGGACACCAGGGTGGGTGATACGGACACCAGAGTGGGTGATGAGGACAACGGGGTGGGTGATGAGGACACCAGGGTGGGTGATGAGGACACCAGGGTGGGTGACGAGGACACCAGGGTGGGTGACGAGGACACCATGGTGGGTGACGAGGACACCATGGTGGGTGACGAGGATACCAGGGTGGGTGATGAGGACACCAGTGTGGGTGACAAGGACACCAGTGTGGGTGATGCGGACACCAGGGTGGGTGATGAGGACACCAGGGTGGGTGATGAGGATACCAGGGTGGGTGATGAGGACACCAGAGTGGGTGATGAGGACAACAGGGTGGGTGATGAGGGCACCAGGGTGGGTGATGAGGACACCGGGGTGGGTGATAAGAACACCGGGGTGGGTGACGAGTACACCAGGGTGGGTGACGAGGACACCAGGGTGGGTGATACGGACACCGGAGTGGGTGATGAGGACAACGGGGTGGGTGATGAGGACACCAGGGTGGGTGATGAGGACACCAGGGTGGGTGACGAGGACACCAGGGTGGGTGACGAGGACACCATGGTGGGTGACGAGGACACCAGGGTGGGTGACGAGGACACCAGTGTGGGAGACGAGGACACCAGGGTGGGTGATGCGGACACCAGGGTGGGTGATGAGGACACCAGGGTGGGTGATGAGGATACCAGGGTGGGTGATGAGGATACCAGGGTGGGTGATGAGGACACCAGGGTTGGTGATGAGGATACCAGGGTGGGTGATGAGGATACCAGGGTGGGTGACGAGGACACCAGTGTGGGTGACGAGGACACCAGGGTGGGTGATGCGGACACCAGGGTGGGTGATGAGGACACCAGGGTGGGTGATGAGGATACCAGGGTGGGTGATGAGGATACCAGGGTGGGTGATGAGGACACCAGGGTTGGTGATGAGGATACCAGGGTGGGTGATGAGGATACCAGGGTGGGTGATGAGGACACCAGGATAGTTGATGAGGACACCAGATTGGGTGATGAGGATACCAGGGTGGGGGATGAGGATACCAGGGTGGGTGATGAGGACACCAGGGTGGGTGATGAGGACACCAGGGTGGGTGATAAGAACACCGGGGTGGGTGACGAGTACACCAGGGTGGGTGACGAGGACACCAGGGTGGGTGATACGGACACCAGAGTGGGTGATGAGGACAACGGGGTGGGTGATGAGGACACCTGGGTGGGTGATGAGGACACCAGGGTGGGTGACGAGGACACCATGGTGGGTGACGAGGACACCAGGGTGGGTGACGAGGACACCAGTGTGGGTGACGAGGACACCAGGGTGGGTGATGCGGACACCAGGGTGGGTGATGAGGACACCAGGGTGGGTGATGAGGATACCAGGGTGGGTGATGAGGATACCAGGGTGGGTGATGAGGACACCAGGGTTGGTGATGAGGATACCAGGGTGGGTGATGAGGATACCAGGGTGGGTGATGAGGACACCAGGATAGTTGATGAGGACACCAGATTGGGTGATGAGGATACCAGGGTGGGGGATGAGGATACCAGGGTGGGTGACGAGGACACCAGTGTGGGTGACAAGGACACCAGTGTGGGTGATGCGGACACCAGGGTGGGTGATGAGGACACCAGGGTGGGTGATGAGGATACCAGGGTGGGTGATGAGGACACCAGAGTGGGTGATGAGGACAACAGGGTGGGTGATGAGGGCACCAGGGTGGGTGATGAGGACACCGGGGTGGGTGATAAGAACACCGGGGTGGGTGACGAGTACACCAGGGTGGGTGACGAGGACACCAGGGTGGGTGATACGGACACCAGAGTGGGTGATGAGGACAACGGGGTGGGTGACGAGGACACCAGGGTGGGTGACGAGGACACCATGGTGGGTGACGAGGACACCAGGGGGGTGGGACCTGGTGGGTGACGAGGACACCAGGGTGGGTGATGAGGACACCAGGGTGGGTGACGAGGACACCAGTGTGGGAGACGAGGACACCAGGGTGGGTGATGCGGACACCAGGGTGGGTGATGAGGACACCAGGGTGGGTGATGAGGATACCAGGGTGGGTGATGAGGATACCAGGGTGGGTGATGAGGACACCAGGGTTGGTGATGAGGATACCAGGGTGGGTGATGAGGATACCAGGGTGGGTGATGAGGACACCAGGAGGTGGGTGACGAGGATACCAGGTGGAGGGACACCAGTGTGGGTGACAAGGACACCAGTGTGGGTGATGCGGACACCAGGGTGGGTGATGAGGACACCAGGGTGGGTGATGAGGATACCAGGGTGGGTGATGAGGACACCAGAGTGGGTGATGAGGACAACAGGGTGGGTGATGAGGGCACAAGGGTGGGTGATGAGGACACCGGGGTGGGTGATAAGAACACCGGGGTGGGTGACGAGTACACCAGGGTGGGTGACGAGGACACCAGGGTGGGTGATACGGACACCAGAGTGGGTGATGAGGACAACGGGGTGGGTGATGAGGACACCAGGGTGGGTGATGAGGACACCAGGGTGGGTGACGAGGACACCAGGGTGGGTGACGAGGACACCATGGTGGGTGACGAGGACACCAGGGTGGGTGATGAGGACACCAGGGTGGGTGACGAGGACACCAGTGTGGGTGACGAGGACACCAGGGTGGGTGATGCGGACACCAGGGTGGGTGATGAGGACACCAGGGTGGGTGATGAGGACACCAGGGTTGGTGATGAGGATACCAGGGTGGGTGATGAGGATACCAGGGTGGGTGATGAGGACACCAGGATAGTTGATGAGGACACCAGATTGGGTGATGAGGATACCAGGGTGGGGGATGAGGATACCAGGGTGGGTGACGAGGACACCAGTGTGGGTGACAAGGACACCAGTGTGGGTGATGAGGACACCAGGGTGGGTGATGAGGATACCAGGGTGGGTGATGAGGACACCAGAGTGGGTGATGAGGACAACAGGGTGGGTGATGAGGGCACCAGGGTGGGTGATGAGGACACCGGGGTGGGTGATAAGAACACCGGGGTGGGTGACGAGTACACCAGGGTGGGTGACGAGGACACCAGGGTGGGTGATACGGACACCAGAGTGGGTGATGAGGACAACGGGGTGGGTGATGAGGACACCAGGGTGGGTGATGAGGACACCAGGGTGGGTGACGAGGACACCATGGTGGGTGACGAGGACACCAGGGTGGGTGATGAGGACACCAGGGTGGGTGACGAGGACACCAGTGTGGGTGACGAGGACACCAGGGTGGGTGATGCGGACACCAGGGTGGGTGATGAGGACACCAGGGTGGGTGATGAGGATACCAGGGTGGGTGATGAGGATACCAGGGTGGGTGATGAGGACACCAGGGTTGGTGATGAGGATACCAGGGTGGGTGATGAGGATACCAGGGTGGGTGATGAGGACACCAGGATAGTTGATGAGGACACCAGATTGGGTGATGAGGATACCAGGGTGGGGGATGAGGATACCAGGGTGGGTGACGAGGACACCAGTGTGGGTGACAAGGACACCAGTGTGGGTGATGCGGACACCAGGGTGGGTGATGAGGACACCAGGGTGGGTGATGAGGATACCAGGGTGGGTGATGAGGACACCAGAGTGGGTGATGAGGACAACAGGGTGGGTGATGAGGGCACCAGGGTGGGTGATGAGGACACCGGGGTGGGTGATAAGAACACCGGGGTGGGTGACGAGTACACCAGGGTGGGTGACGAGGACACCAGGGTGGGTGATACGGACACCAGAGTGGGTGATGAGGACAACGGGGTGGGTGATGAGGACACCAGGGTGGGTGATGAGGACACCAGGGTGGGTGACGAGGACACCAGGGTGGGTGACGAGGACACCATGGTGGGTGACGAGGACACCAGGGTGGGTGATGAGGACACCAGGGTGGGTGACGAGGACACCAGTGTGGGAGACGAGGACACCAGGGTGGGTGATGCGGACACCAGGGTGGGTGATGAGGACACCAGGGTGGGTGATGAGGATACCAGGGTGGGTGATGAGGATACCAGGGTGGGTGATGAGGACACCAGGGTTGGTGATGAGGATACCAGGGTGGGTGATGAGGATACCAGGGTGGGTGATGAGGACACCAGGATAGTTGATGAGGACACCAGATTGGGTGATGAGGATACCAGGGTGGGGGATGAGGATACCAGGGTGGGTGATGAGGACACCAGTGTGGGTGACAAGGACACCAGTGTGGGTGATGCGGACACCAGGGTGGGTGATGAGGACACCAGGGTGGGTGATGAGGATACCAGGGTGGGTGATGAGGACACCAGAGTGGGTGATGAGGACAACAGGGTGGGTGATGAGGGCACCAGGGTGGGTGATGAGGACACCGGGGTGGGTGATAAGAACACCGGGGTGGGTGACGAGTACACCAGGGTGGGTGACGAGGACACCAGGGTGGGTGATACGGACACCAGAGTGGGTGATGAGGACAACAGGGTGGGTGATGAGGACACCAGGGTGGGTGATGAGGACACCAGGGTGGGTGACGAGGACACCAGGGTGGGTGACGAGGACACCATGGTGGGTGACGAGGACACCAGGGTGGGTGATGAGGACACCAGGGTGGGTGACGAGGACACCAGTGTGGGTGACGAGGACACCAGGGTGGGTGATACGGACACCAGGGTGGGTGATGAGGACACCAGGGTGGGTGATGAGGACACCAGGGTTGGTGATGAGGATACCAGGGTGGGTGATGAGGATACCAGGGTGGGTGATGAGGACACCAGGATAGTTGATGAGGACACCAGATTGGGTGATGAGGATACCAGGGTGGGGGATGAGGATACCAGGGTGGGTGACGAGGACACCAGTGTGGGTGACAAGGACACCAGTGTGGGTGATGCGGATACCAGGGTGGGTGATGAGGACACCAGGGTGGGTGACGAGGACACCAGTGTGGGTGACGAGGACACCAGGGTGGGTGATGCGGACACCAGGGTGGGTGATGAGGACACCAGGGTGGGTGATGAGGATACCAGGGTGGGTGATGAGGATACCAGGCTGGGTGATGAGGACACCAGGGTTGGTGATGAGGATACCAGGGTGGGTGATGAGGATACCAGGGTGGGTGATGAGGACACCAGGATAGTTGATGAGGACACCAGATTGGGTGATGAGGATACCAGGGTGGGGGATGAGGATACCAGGGTGGGTGACGAAGACACCAGTGTGGGTGACAAGGACACCAGTGTGGGTGATGCGGATACCAGGGTGGGTGATGAGGATACCAGGGTGGGTGATGAGGACACCAGAGTGGGTGATGAGGACAACAGGGTGGGTGATGAGGGCACCAGGGTGGGTGATGAGGACACCGGGGTGGGTGATAAGAACACCGGGGTGGGTGACGAGTACACCAGGGTGGGTGACGAGGACACCAGGGTGGGTGATACGGACATCAGAGTGGGTGATGAGGACAACGGGGTGGGTGATGAGGACACCAGGGTGGGTGATGAGGACACCAGGGTGGGTGACGAGGACA
Source organism: Calotriton arnoldi (assembly GCA_963921515.1). Classification (NCBI taxonomy): domain Eukaryota; kingdom Metazoa; phylum Chordata; class Amphibia; order Caudata; family Salamandridae; genus Calotriton; species Calotriton arnoldi. Next base: position 1,694,571 of record CAWUFW010002842.1, read on the forward strand.
CCATGGTGGGTGACGAGGACACCAGGGTGGGTGACGAGGACACCAGTGTGGGTGACGAAGACACCAGGGTGGGTGATGCGGACACCAGGGTGGGTGATGAGGACACCAGGGTGGGTGATGAGGATACCAGGGTGGGTGATGAGGATACCAGGGTGGGTGATGAGGACACCAGGGTTGGTGATGAGGATACCAGGGTGGGTGATGAGGATACCAGGGTGGGTGATGAGGACACCAGGATAGTTGATGAGGACACCAGATTGGGTGATGAGGATACCAGGGTGGGGGATGAGGATACCAGGGTGGGTGACGAGGACTCCAGTGTGGGTGACAAGGACACCAGTGTGGGTGATGCGGACACCAGGGTGGGTGATGAGGACACCAGGGTGGGTGATGAGGATACCAGGGTGGGTGATGAGGACACCAGAGTGGGTGATGAGGACAACAGGGTGGGTGATGAGGGCACCAGGGTGGGTGATGAGGACACCGGGGTGGGTGATAAGAACACCGGGGTGGGTGACGAGTACACCAGGGTGGGTGACGAGGACACCAGGGTGGGTGATACGGACACCAGAGTGGGTGATGAGGACAACGGGGTGGGTGATGAGGACACCAGGGTGGGTGATGAGGACACCAGGGTGGGTGACGAGGACACCAGGGTGGGTGACGAGGACACCATGGTGGGTGACGAGGACACCAGGGTGGGTGATGAGGACACCAGGGTGGGTGACGAGGACACCAGTGTGGGAGACGAGGACACCAGGGTGGGTGATGCGGACACCAGGGTGGGTGATGAGGACACCAGGGTGGGTGATGAGGATACCAGGGTGGGTGATGAGGATACCAGGGTGGGTGATGAGGACACCAGGGTTGGTGATGAGGATACCAGGGTGGGTGATGAGGATACCAGGGTGGGTGATGAGGACACCAGGATAGTTGATGAGGACACCAGATTGGGTGATGAGGATACCAGGGTGGGGGATGAGGATACCAGGGTGGGTGATGAGGACACCAGTGTGGGTGACGAGGACACCAGTGTGGGTGATGCGGACACCAGGGTGGGTGATGAGGACACCAGGGTGGGTGATGAGCATACCAGGGTGGGTGATGAGGACACCAGAGTGGGTGATGAGGACAACAGGGTGGGTGATGAGGGCACCAGGGTGGGTGATGAGGACACCGGGGTGGGTGATAAGAACACCGGGGTGGGTGACGAGTACACCAGGGTGGGTGACGAGGACACCAGGGTGGGTGATACGGACACCAGAGTGGGTGATGAGGACAACGGGGTGGGTGATGAGGACACCAGGGTGGGTGATGAGGACACCAGGGTGGGTGACGAGGACACCAGGGTGGGTGACGAGGACACCATGGTGGGTGACGAGGACACCATGGTGGGTGACGAGGATACCAGGGTGGGTGATGAGGACACCAGTGTGGGTGACAAGGACACCAGTGTGGGTGATGCGGACACCAGGGTGGGTGATGAGGACACCAGGGTGGGTGATGAGGATACCAGGGTGGGTGATGAGGACACCAGAGTGGGTGATGAGGACAACAGGGTGGGTGATGAGGGCACCAGGGTGGGTGATGAGGACACCGGGGTGGGTGATAAGAACACCGGGGTGGGTGACGCAGTACACCAGGGTGGGTGACGAGGACACCAGGGTGGGTGATACGGACACCGGAGTGGGTGATGAGGACAACGGGGTGGGTGATGAGGACACCAGGGTGGGTGAAGAGGACACCAGGGTGGGTGACGAGGACACCAGGGTGGGTGACGAGGACACCATGGTGGGTGACGAGGACACCAGGGTGGGTTACGAGGACACCAGTGTGGGAGACGAGGACACCAGGGTGGGTGATGCGGACACCAGGGTGGGTGATGAGGACACCAGGGTGGGTGATGAGGATACCAGGGTGGGTGATGAGGATACCAGGGTGGGTGATGAGGACACCAGGGTTGGTGATGAGGATACCAGGGTGGGTGATGAGGATACCAGGGTGGGTGACGAGGACACCAGTGTGGGTGACGAGGACACCAGGGTGGGTGATGCGGACACCAGGGTGGGTGATGAGGACACCAGGGTGGGTGATGAGGATACCAGGGTGGGTGATGAGGATACCAGGGTGGGTGATGAGGACACCAGGGTTGGTGATGAGGATACCAGGGTGGGTGATGAGGATACCAGGGTGGGTGATGAGGACACCAGGATAGTTGATGAGGACACCAGATTGGGTGATGAGGATACCAGGGTGGGGGATGAGGATACCAGGGTGGGTGACGAGGACACCAGGGTGGGTGATGAGGACACCGGGGTGGGTGATAAGAACACCGGGGTGGGTGACGAGTACACCAGGGTGGGTGACGAGGACACCAGGGTGGGTGATACGGACACCAGAGTGGGTGATGAGGACAACGGGGTGGGTGATGAGGACACCAGGGTGGGTGATGAGGACACCAGGGTGGGTGACGAGGACACCATGGTGGGTGACGAGGACACCAGGGTGGGTGACGAGGACACCAGTGTGGGTGACGAGGACACCAGGGTGGGTGATGCGGACACCAGGGTGGGTGATGAGGACACCAGGGTGGGTGATGAGGATACCAGGGTGGGTGATGAGGATACCAGGGTGGGTGATGAGGACACCAGGGTTGGTGATGAGGATACCAGGGTGGGTGATGAGGATACCAGGGTGGGTGATGAGGACACCAGGATAGTTGATGAGGACACCAGATTGGGTGATGAGGATACCAGGGTGGGGGATGAGGATACCAGGGTGGGTGACGAGGACACCAGTGTGGGTGACAAGGACACCAGTGTGGGTGATGCGGACACCAGGGTGGGTGATGAGGACACCAGGGTGGGTGATGAGGATACCAGGGTGGGTGATGAGGACACCAGAGTGGGTGATGAGGACAACAGGGTGGGTGATGAGGGCACCAGGGTGGGTGATGAGGACACCGGGGTGGGTGATAAGAACACCGGGGTGGGTGACGAGTACACCAGGGTGGGTGACGAGGACACCAGGGTGGGTGATACGGACACCAGAGTGGGTGATGAGGACAACGGGGTGGGTGATGAGGACACCAGGGTGGGTGACGAGGACACCAGGGTGGGTGACGAGGACACCATGGTGGGTGACGAGGACACCAGGGTGGGTGATGAGGACACCAGGGTGGGTGACGAGGACACCAGTGTGGGAGACGAGGACACCAGGGTGGGTGATGCGGACACCAGGGTGGGTAATGAGGACACCAGGGTGGGTGATGAGGATACCAGGGTGGGTGATGAGGATACCAGGGTGGGTGATGAGGACACCAGGGTTGGTGATGAGGATACCAGGGTGGGTGATGAGGATACCAGGGTGGGTGATGAGGACACCAGGGTGGGTGACGAGGACACCAGTGTGGGTGACAAGGACACCAGTGTGGGTGATGCGGATACCAGGGTGGGTGATGAGGACACCAGGGTGGGTGATGAGGACACCAGTGTGGGTGATGAGGACAACAGGGTGGGTGATGAGGGCACCAGGGTGGGTGATGAGGACACCGGGGTGGGTGATAAGAACACCGGGGTGGGTGACGAGTACACCAGGGTGGGTGACGAGGACACCAGGGTGGGTGATACGGACACCAGAGTGGGTGATGAGGACAACGGGGTGGGTGATGAGGACACCAGGGTGGGTGATGAGGACACCAGGGTGGGTGACGAGGACACCAGGGTGGGTGACGAGGACACCATGGTGGGTGACGAGGACACCAGGGTGGGTGATGAGGACACCAGGGTGGGTGACGAGGACACCAGTGTGGGTGACGAGGACACCAGGGTGGGTGATGCGGACACCAGGGTGGGTGATGAGGATACCAGGGTGGGTGATGAGGATACCAGGGTGGGTGATGAGGACACCAGGGTTGGTGATGAGGATACCAGGGTGGGTGATGAGGATACCAGGGTGGGTGATGAGGACACCAGGATAGTTGATGAGGACACCAGATTGGGTGATGAGGATACCAGGGTGGGGGATGAGGATACCAGGGTGGGTGACGAGGACACCAGTGTGGGTGACAAGGACACCAGTGTGGGTGATGCGGACACCAGGGTGGGTGATGAGGACACCAGGGTGGGTGATGAGGATACCAGGGTGGGTGATGAGGACACCAGAGTGGGTGATGAGGACAACAGGGTGGGTGATGAGGGCACCAGGGTGGGTGATGAGGACACCGGGGTGGGTGATAAGAACACCGGGGTGGGTGACGAGTACACCAGGGTGGGTGACGAGGACACCAGGGTGGGTGATACGGACACCAGAGTGGGTGATGAGGACAACGGGGTGGGTGATGAGGACACCAGGGTGGGTGATGAGGACACCAGGGTGGGTGACGAGGACACCATGGTGGGTGACGAGGACACCAGGGTGGGTGATGAGGACACCAGGGTGGGTGACGAGGACACCAGTGTGGGTGACGAGGACACCAGGGTGGGTGATGCGGACACCAGGGTGGGTGATGAGGACACCAGGGTGGGTGATGAGGATACCAGGGTGGGTGATGAGGATACCAGGGTGGGTGATGAGGACACCAGGGTTGGTGATGAGGATACCAGGGTGGGTGATGAGGATACCAGGGTGGGTGATGAGGACACCAGGATAGTTGATGAGGACACCAGATTGGGTGATGAGGATACCAGGGTGGGGGATGAGGATACCAGGGTGGGTGACGAGGACACCAGTGTGGGTGACAAGGACACCAGTGTGGGTGATGCGGACACCAGGGTGGGTGATGAGGACACCAGGGTGGGTGATGAGGATACCAGGGTGGGTGATGAGGACACCAGAGTGGGTGATGAGGACAACAGGGTGGGTGATGAGGGCACCAGGGTGGGTGATGAGGACACCGGGGTGGGTGATAAGAACACCGGGGTGGGTGACGAGTACACCAGGGTGGGTGACGAGGACACCAGGGTGGGTGATACGGACACCAGAGTGGGTGATGAGGACAACGGGGTGGGTGATGAGGACACCAGGGTGGGTGATGAGGACACCAGGGTG